>CM021731.1:169510293-169549674 GCA_011075105.1 Heteronetta atricapilla
AAGGTGCTTTTGGCTTCTTTCCTTTGTTTCTCACTTCTCTAGTTTGTTAGTAATAGGTAATAAACCTTACTATCTCCCTACTATCTCCCTACACTGAGTCTGTTTTGCCTGTCACAAAAATTACTGTGCAATCTCCTTGTCCTTATCTCAACCCTTGAGCCCTTTTAATCATATTTTCTCCCCGTTCCTCCTTGAGGAGTGGGAGTGAGAGAGTGGTTGTTGTGGAGCTCAGCTGCCCACCTGAGTAAAACCATCACAATCACCAGTTTAGAAATGAGAGAACATTTTAGGAAGGCTGGAGTCACAAATAATTAGGAAATGCAGTTCAAGCTTCTTTTTCCTTTATTCCTCACTCTTTTAGTTTGCATTTCTTCAGTACAGTTGGCTAAAATAAAGCATTAGAAAAACTAGATATATAAAGATACAACTTTCTAACATCATGCTCATAATTACTAAACTAGATAGGTTTACTAATTACAAAAATTAATTAGAGTATCCATCTTTCATTTTATTCCTTGAGATTTAAGTGACAACATCACATAAGCTCATCCATCATGTTTTTCTGGCTCTTCCTCCTTCCTGGCTTTTGTATATGGGCTGAAAAATATTCCTTTTTCCTTTAGTCATTTTCTGACTAGATACCTTTTATACACAATGAGGGGAATGGTAGAAATGTGGAAAACTACCTGTTGACCAAACTCCAACTAAGACATGGACAAACACTAGGAAACAGAACAAGATAAACAAGGAACACTGCAATGATGCTCATTACTTACTACTTTTGCAAGACAAAACTTTCCAAATTACATTAATGACAGAAAAAGTTGTAAGGATATGTAGAAAGAGTGTCTGCTCCTTTAAGGGTATCTGGTCAAGGGCTTTTTCCAGTGCAACAAGAGATAATAAGAAAGGGAGGCAGCAATGGGAACTAAGTCTGATCAAATCACACTAATTGACGAGGGCATGTGAGTATCTGGGAATCTTCCAGCAGGGTTATCTGATCAAGGTCCTCAAAGCTCAGAGGCCATGACCAGAAAAACCTGGTCAATTGTACTATTTGCAAAGGAAAGAGATGGAATATGGGAATGTTGATTCAAGCAAAGTTGTCTGAATGAGAATATCTGGTTCAGGATAATAAGAAAAGTACTGAGAAGCAGATCTGGCAAAGCAAAAGATGGAGACAATGGCAAGAAGCATACCTCCCAGTCACACTAGCTGATGAGTAGCAAACTACAGGTGCCACTTCCAGGAAGATCAATCAGAACTTTGCATTTGATAAGACTCTGAACCTGGGAGGGGGGCTGGGATGGGAGAGTGCAGAAACTGAAGAGATGTGCAAACCTATGGTGGGTGTACAGGGGGATGGCGGAGTAGGAGGAACAAAAATATAGAGAAGTGTATAAAAGGGACATTCGCTTTTAAAACTGGGCCAGTCAGTGCTTGTCTGTGCAATGTTTGGACATGCTTGCAGTGAGCTTCAAACTGGACTAGGCCAGGGAGTAGTTGATGTGCTAATTGGGTAAAGGGCCTGGGAACTAGGCATGAATGCTGGATGGACAAAGGGGACATGACAGGTATTCAAAGCATCCGCCAATGTATGCTTGAGAACCTAGATGTGTGTGTGTCTGCACTAGCAAACTTGTACCTCTACCAGCCAGACAGAAGAGGATTTAGCTGTCTATGTCTAAGTTTTACTTGAGTCCTGTGTGTAAATGCTGTTGAAGGCAGCCCTTGGCTGGGGCAGCCTGTGTGACCCATCCTGTCAGCACCCCATCTCTCTTTGTGTCTGTGTGTCATTGAGATATGTGCTCAGCTTTGCTACCAGCTGAGCCTGCAAAGGGGAAAGTGGCAGACACATCCCCCAGCCTGAGCAGAGACCCTAGATCCCCATGCATCTCCCCAGTGGCCCACCAGTAGCAGTGCTGGGTCAGAACAACTGCAGAAAGCAGCTGCACTCTTTTTGCTTTTTTCCTCACTTCTTTGCAGAATCTCCATAAAACAAATGAATGATATGTATTCTTAAAATATTAAGATAATGTCACTTTATTATTTAAAGAACATCTGGAAAGCTTTTGTTTTCATTTCTGGCTTGAAATGTTGTAACAATAATAGCTGCAGAACACATAGTAATTGTTAAGTACAAATAAAGGGGAATGAGAGAAATTCAAAAGGCAATAAAACATTTGCTATAAAGTTATTATTGTCTAAACAAGAAAACTAATTTATTTTGAATCAGTCCCATACCTGCAGAAGCTTGCATTAATGGTGAAAAGAAACTGATTGAAGTATATGCCTCAATTTAGTGGGATAGTGGAGACAGGTAGATGGCAGAATTATTCCTGGAGATCTTCAAAACAAAACCTTATGAATCTTGATCAAATCTTAAAGCTGATGATTATCTGAGTGGAGAGTGAAAACAAATGAGTTCCTGAGTGTGGTGGTTTAACCCAGCCGGCAGCTAAACACCACACAGCTGTTCGCTCATTCCCAGTTAGACTCACTTCAGCCTCCAATACAGTCAACTGCTGGGATCACCCTGTCAATCCATGAATACTGCTGGACTCTGGCCCTTTATAGCTTGATGGCATTAGAGTACATTGTGCACCGGTGTCTACTAAAGCTTTATACTTCTGTGCATCTGACGTGCCAGGCCATTGAATCCACACAGTCCAATAAACTTGATTGTCCCTTTCACCCCCTGGCTGGAGGCAGGGCCCCTCTAATCCTCATCAGAATCTTCATTCCTGTGTTTAAGGGACTGCCGGCTGGAAGTTGGAGCAGCAAATTTTTCAGGGAACCCCTTTTTCCCGCTTGTTTTCTTTTGCAACTCACGTACCCGTGCCTCTAGGGTCGCGGTGGATTTTCCATCCCATTTTCTCATGTCCTCTCCATGGTCACGTAGGTAAAACCATAAGATAGCACAAGGTGTGTATCCACCATATCGTCTTCCTTGCATGGATGAGCGCTTACCCCTAATAGCAGAGACATTCATTTGTACAGGAGGGGAGGAAAATAAACGCTCTTTAAGTTGCTGGACCTCTTCAGAAAGTTTCTCCAAAGTATTCTCTTTGAGTTGGTGGACGCTTTCAGAAAGTTTATCCACAGCCGAAACACAGGCCTGTAGGGCAGAGGAAAGACTTTCTTTGTACTGCCGGAGTTGTTTAACCACATCACCCACTGAGGGTTCCTCATCCTCTTTCCAGGCCATTACTGCCAATGAGTTGGCATATGATGATGGTGCACTCTGTACAAACTTCTGCCACATGGGTCGTGTACACTTGACTTCATCTGGATCTACGGCTATTTGTCCATTGTCTGGGTCGGCATAAATCACCTCCCATACGGCTAATTCCCTCAGGTACTGGATTCCCTTCTCCATAGCGGTCCACTTGCCTGGCAGACATACAAGTTCTTCCTTGTAGGGATACCTTTCCTTTACACCGTACAGGATACGACTCCTGAGGCTGTAAGATCGTACTCCATCTCCAATTGCTTTGTCAATGCCTGCAACTCTAGCAAGGGATCCCAGCCGACTGGCTTCCCTGCCCTCTAAATCCACATAACTGGCTCCGGTACCCCAGCACTGAAGCAGCCAGGTGACAAGCTGCTCACCTATGCAGCAACCGAAATCTTTTTGCATATCTCGTAGCTCACACTGGTATAGGCTTTGGGAAACTAGTGTTGTTTTTTCAACATCCCCAGCTTCATCGTCCTGCACCCCTGATGGCCCAGTCTCGTCTTCTCTGCGTTCTAAACCACCTGAGTCTCTATACCATTTTCTCAACTTGTCTACAGGGGCAACTTGTACTGCTACAGCTCGTTTCTCTGACTCAGCCACAGAGTCTGCCACAGAGGTTGGAATACACTCTGCAGGGCCAACTTGCACTGCTACTGTTTGTTTCTCTGGCCCAGCCACAGGGTCTGCCACAGGGGTTGGAATACAGACTGCAGAGCCAACTTGCACCGCAACAGTTCGTTTCTCTGGCCCAGCCACAGGGGCTGGAGTGGCTGCAGAAGCAGGAGCTGGAGTGCCTGCAGGAGCTGGAGTGGCTGCAGGGGCTGGAGCAGGAGCTCCAGCAGAGATCTGCCTCAGGACAGATCTCTGGATGAGATTCCTAAGTAGTTGTTTAAACTTAAACAAAACCTGAAGCACATTCAAGAGACATAACAACAACAACACACTGGTCTGCGTATCCCAAGGATATTCAACATCTTGGAGAGTTACCACAACTAGCTCAGGGGAGAAGAGGGTGCTGAAAGAGTAAGGGAGAGTGAACAAGTAGGGAAAAATATATTCCTCTGTCCCCTCCACAGACTGGCTCCCTGATGAAAAAATGCAGCAGGTGTAATTGCTAATGGTTTCTGAGATATAGTTTCCAAAGTACAGAGTCGACGACAGTGTTGAGTACAATACCAAGTTAAAGTCATGGCCAGATATTTCATCATATTGTAAGCTATTGTTACACCGCACAGTACCATAATGATCTTAAACCAGGGCCTGGAAAGGATAAACAGCACAACGGGGATCACATACAGAAAGCAACGTGCTATAAAATTCAGTTTGGAATACAGCCACAGTAGATTGAGATTAAAGCAATCAACATTCTGATTAGCAACTATTAAGCAGCTCTAATACCAATTTTAGTTTAACATACTCTGGTCAGATGTGTTATCTCAACCCTTCGTGCCCCATGTTAGGCGCCAAAAGAATTGTGGTGGTTTAACCTGGCCGGCAGCTAAACACCACAAAGCTGTTCGCTCACCCTCCCCCCTCCCTCTCTGGGATGGGGGAGAGAAACGGGAAAGTGAAGCCTGTGGGTTGAGATAAAGACAGTTTATTAAGATAGATAATAATAATAATAATAATAATGTACAAACAAGTGATGCACAATGCAATTGCTCACCACCCGCTGACCGATGCCCAGCCCAACCCCGAGCAGCTGCCCCCCCACCCCAGCTAGCCACCCCTATATATTGCTCAGCATAACGCCAGATGGTATGGAATACCCCTTTGGCCAGTTTGGGTCAGCTGTCCTGGGGCTGTCCCCTCCCAGTTCTTGCTGCACCCCCAACCTGCCCACTGGCAGGACAGAGCGAGGAACTGAAAAGTCCTTGGCTTAGTGTAAGCATTGCTCTGCAGGAATTAAAACATCAGCACGTTATCAACACTCTTCCCATCCTAATCCAAAACATAGCACCCTACCAGCTACTAGGAGGAAAAATAACTCTGTCCTAACTGAAACCAGGACACTGAGGTACCTTCCAAATTGAATTATTCTATGAATCTATGATAATTGACACAATTATTATACATAATTTAATAAATGAGCAAATAATATATTTAAAGTTTATATGTTTAAAAGGTATCCACCCTTTTACATACTTTCATACATGTGCTTTCATTACTGTCTTAACTTATTTTAGAGCTTCACCTAAAATGTCATTTGTGACTGTATAAAGACTGTAAGCATTTATCTGCAGTTTTAAGTACAGCAGTGTATATATATATATATATATATATACAGATACATGTATACACCAAACAAGATAGCACAGTACTGCACAAGGCCGCAAAACTAGCTCAAGTCCTAGAAACTAGTTTATGATGTGCTGCGCCCATAAAAATTGATCTGCACTGCTTTGATGTATCTATCCTGCTTCTAGCTGTAGAGCTTGCTCTGGACATACTTCAGTGCATGGCACTGTTTCACAAAAGAGACGTACCTTCTATAGGTTGTGTATTTTGACCTTTTATTTGCTCAAGAGACAAGACAGCTTTATGCAGTTTTGAAATTTTAACAAGTAAAGCAACATAGAAGACATTTTAGTTGCTGTTATAATAAAATTATTAGAAATTTTGTCCTTGACTTCAGTAGAATTAAGCTTTAATGAGAAATTAATTTATTAATGAAGAAGGGGTGATGTGAAGGGGAATGAATAGGAAAATCTCTACAAAATCTCCAATTGTCTTTAAATTGCCTGACATTGACTTACAGTTCACTTTAAATATACCCAGAAACATTTCCAAGGCTAGATCCACAGGTCTAGGTGGTGTAAAACAAACAAAGAAGTTAAGTCATTTCAAAAACAAAAGGGCCATGTTCTTCAATGTACTGCACAGTAATGTGGGATTCACAGTAAATAAAACAAAATGTTTGAGACCCCAGAAATTCTATTAAGAGAGAATAAATCTAGAAGAAGAACAAATACTGACAATATGATGGGACTATGTAAAATATGTAATGATATATCAGAAGGTCAGGAAAATATAAAACTCATATGTGTGGAGCTATGTTTAAGTGAGAAAGGGCATGATATAATTATTATGAGAAACTCAGGCTTTGAAGGACCGTAAAGATAATGTAGGCCCAGGGCTGATAACCTTAAATGATGTTATGACTAGAATATGAGGAACTATGTGCAGGTGGAGAGATAACATTACTCTGTGTGAACAACACTGTTGTACCAAATATATTAGTGCTAGAGATGCATATACGGAGAAGTTAGACCAATTATAAGTTGTTGTCTGTGCATGCTGTAGGGGTAGAATATATATACCTTGCTAGAACATTCATTAAAGGAGAACAATTATACTCGCATCGAGGTTGCATCATTACTCTGGGACTGTCTCCCCCCCCGACATCTGGTAGCAGGGGATGGTTTCTCGCCAGATAGTTCAGCTTGACTGAGTTCTCCAAGACTGCGGTAAGCAGCTAGAGAAGGGGAGTGGGAAAATTAACGGCTGAGAGGAGTACTGCTTGGCAGACATGGGTCAGGGTCGCTCCCTACCTCTCAGAGGAAGCTGCAGCCGTGGAAGTGGAGGCTGCAGCAACGTTGCTTGCTGGAATACTCTCTAAGAGAGGTATCGAGAAAACGGGGAAATGAACGGCTGAGAGGGTGCTGCTTGGCAGACACGGGTCTGGGTTACTCCCTGCCTCTCAGAGGAAGTGCAGCCATGGAAGCGGAGGCTGCAGCGACGTTGCTTGTTGGAGTCCTCTCTAAAAGAGGTATTGAGACAACAGGAAAGCAGACTAAGTTAATCAAGCTAGGTCAACAATGGGGACATTTTAGAGAGTCTACCTTGCTGTTCTCTGTTACGGAATGGCGAGAATTTTGGAATACCATGTGGGAAAAGACTATAACGGGAGATTCAAAAGATGAAAAGGAAATGAAAACTGTTTGCGAGTTGTGGCGCACAGTATTAGAGACACCATGATGGCAGAAAGGGAAGTAGCCTGTGCTGCTGCTCAAATGCTAATCCCAGGGATGGCCCCTATAAACTCTGGGGACTCCGAAAGAAAACCCAGGACTCTTGCGCATATCTTTGGGCTCCCTGCGGTTAAAGGAATGACCGGGGTTCCATGCTTGACGGTCTCCGAACTCCTATCGCTCGTTGACGGTGAAGGGCCAGGTAACGGGCCGCCCCCACGTTATGCGGAGTCCCGCCAGACCCACCATCGAGCGCGGAAAAAGCGGAAGTTGACGGGGCCAGGCCAAAGCAAAGATCTGAGCCGACCGCGGAAGCAATACCCTAGGACGCCCGGGGGGATGTCCTGCACTCCCCACAGGTGAGGGAGGAGAGGCGTGCTGACCTCCGCCCTCGGCTCCTCCTCCTCCCAGTAAACTGAGCACACGGTGCAGCCCGGCGGTGCAGGCGGCGCAGCCCCGCCGGCCGCTCACCCTGCCCGGCCCTCGGCTCCCCCTTCCCCGGTCCCCCGGTCCAGCCCCACCTCAGCACGCCACCCCCTCTGTGGGCGCTGCCGCCGGCAGCTCGATCAAGGATGTGGGTGGATCCCCTGAAAAGCCAGCCACGGACCTCAGCAGTGAACACAGAAAACTCAATAAATCCCAGCAGCTGAAAAAAGTTCTCAAAGAATATGGTGCTGTAGGGGTGTCATGTCATGTTGAAATTTCATTAGTATCTCTAGGAATCTTCTACCTGGCTGTATCAAGTAGTGTGGACATGACTGCAGCTCTCTTCAAACTTGGTTTTAGTGAGTCATTGCTGAAATCCAAACGGGCTGCTGGTACAGGCACATTTGGGTTGGCATATGCTATTAAAAATTGCATGCTCCAGCACGAGTAATCAGCATTACTGTACCATTTATTGTCCGATAGTGCTGGAAGAATGGTTTCTTCAAACCCTCTACCCCAGATAACTCTGTGATAACTTCTTATGTTTTTTACTAAAAAAAGAAAAGACAAAAAAAAAAGGAAAAAAAAAGAAAAAAAGAAAAAAAAAAAAGGAAAAAGAAGAAAAAAAAGGAAAAAAATAAAAATAAAAATAAAAAGACAAAAAAAGAAAAAGGACAAAAAAGAATATGAAAAAAGGAAAAGAGGGGAAAAAAAAAGAAAAAAAATGAAAAAAAAATCTAGTACCTTTGAATATTATATCAGAAACGCAATATGCTGTAGGTGTTGCTCAGCACATTGAGAGGGCATATTTGAGACATATCCCAAAGGAAAACCTGCTTCAAAAATTCAAAGACTTGTTATTTTTGGTAGAGCAGCGAGTGCATCTGTATTGTATTATTCACATGCAGAGCCACACCAACACATTGCACCTTGAAAACACTGCTAAATAAACAAAAATGGGGAGACACCTAGGAAACACCACAGAACAGGTTGGGAAAGGCACTTTACGTAATGAATCACCTAGCATTACCCTTTCCTCACAAAGAGGTACCACCCATAGTAAAACATTACCAAAGTATGAATTCTGTGCTGTCACAGCTGCCACAATCAGAGCAGGCCTTAATAATGGTAAAAAAATTAAATACAGGTCTTTGGGAGGGACCCCATCCTCTAATAACTTGGGGTTGAGGGTATGCTTGTGTCTCCACAGGTCACAGATCAAGATGGGTACCAGCAAGGGGGTAAGGCCGTGGTTGGCCTCCTCCTCACAGTTGCCGCTATCATCGGTTGCTGCCGGCCCTGGGTCTCCATCCAACCGTGCTGCAACATCTGGGTCACCCTTGCCAACATGACAGGACAGGAAGCGATGTGCCTGTCCCTGACTAGTGTTAACGACCCATTTACGACATGTTTGGTGGGGATCCCGGCAGATAACAAAGACTGGACTGTCTACTTGCTGTGAGTGTCCCTAGAGCCACAGGAATTAGATATCCTGGGAAGTGTCACAGCCACACCATGTGTAGGGTTCAATTACTTGGGCAAAAATCAGGCCATGAGGCAGGTCGTCAGTGTCGTGCTTGCTCCTTGTCGTAATGCATCTCTTTGGTGTAATTATAGAAAACTATAATAGCATCATTGCTTGTGCCAGGAGCTGCTCTGCTCGGCTGTGGGATCGACTATGGAAGGGACATCCCTAGGTGCACCCCAAGCATTTTCCTCGGAGGGGTCTCCACTCTCAGCTGCTCACCATGGGAGTAGAAAAGGACCTCCTGATGAAGCCGCAGACAAATTATTTTAAGTGATATTTTCCTGTGGTATGAATGAAAAGTACAAGAGGCCTCTGCGTGATTGTGTGATTGTGCTGTGTGAGTGAGAAGCAGCATCGCTGCAAAGCATTGTTCTATTCATACCCTGTTGCTTATTGTGCCTTGCTTATTGCAATGTCTGCAGTGTTAAAGGTAGTAGACCAAGCCTGGGTTGCTCAAAAACAAGAAGGGTGAATTGTGGAGCTATGTTTAAGTGAGAAAGGGCATGATTATTATGAGAAACTTAGGCTTTGAAGGACCGTAAAGATAATGTAGGCCCAGGGCTGATAACCTTGAGTGATGTTATGACTAGAATATGAGGAACTATGTGCAGGTGGAGAGATAACATTACTCTGTGTGAACAACACCATTGTACCAGTTATATTAGTGCTAGAAATGCATGTACGGAGAAGTTAGACCAATTATAAGTTGTTGTCTGCGCATGCTGTAGGGGTAGCATATATATACCTTGCTAGAACATTCATTCAAGGAGAATGATTATACTCGCATCGAGGTTGCATCGTTACTCTGGGACCGTCTCCCACTCTGACACATATGAACATTTTTTTTATTTTTATTTTTATTTTTTTTAAAGACAGAATGCTTGTTCATAAAATTTTAATGTTTCCTTTTATATTTAATAATATTTCTTACTAATATTCTATAAGTTCAGTCATAACATTTTGTCTAAATAAGTTTTATATCTCATGAAAACAGATTGGAGCACTATAAATCTGAAACTGAGAACTACATTCGTGACTGTGCAAAAAACAAATGCCATTTTATTTTCAGGGATATAACGATTTTTAATATTGTTCACAGCATGTTCATTCTAGGACTATAAGAGGAATTGTTATAAAACCTTAATTTTTACATTGCTTTATTGTGAGCAATTATTGTTTTCTTTGATTACATAATTCTTAAGTTGCCTTCTTATGCTAAAACAAAATTCAATATTTTGAAACAAGACCATACCTTTTAAAAATACTCTATTTCTTTTGCATTCTTCAAAAAAACTTTTTTTTTCATTATAGTAAGACTGTGTATAAATTGTCACATTGTATAAAATTGGTAAGTAACATAAGATAGCGCTTAATTCAATATAATTGAAGTTTTGTATGGAAATCTCTCTGTATAATGTTTTCTCAATATCTGAGAAAAGTAATCACAAGATAAAAAGCCCTATAAAACCCTATAAAAAGCCTTCTGCATAGTATAGATTGTAGTAGACAAGTCAGTCCCAAAACCTACATGCATATCTACAGACTAATTTGTTTGGGTCTGCTCTCTGGCGATGTGTCAACAAGCAGAGAATAGCTTGTGTAGTGAGTTAAATTCTCCTATTCTTACAGACAATGTGACTGCATCTAGACCAGTTGCTGGGAATGGCTGCTGCTAAGCTGTTTATATTTGTTATAGATGCTCACTGAAAACAGCCAAAACATGGACAGCAGATGTTCTAGCAAACTAATATTTTAAGGAAATGAGTATGTCCCATTCTTGCATTCTATTTGCAGTTTACAAGCTGACTGAATCTCACTATTTCACTTCTGAATCTCTGACACTGGGAAACAAACAAACAAACAAACAAACAAAAAAGTTAGTGCCTGAGAAATTTCATAACCTACAACAGAACTTGGATGACAAAAAAAAAAAAAAAAAAAAAAGTTGGAAGTTGATTGATGTCCTCTTAAAATCCTGACACAAGTAAAGAAGCAAACAAAACTATACCTCTTAATCTACTGTTGTAAAACTCCAAATCTACCTGCAAATGACTAAATCCCCATGGGACTTTATTAGTTACTGAATGCTTAAAGAAATTATGATTTTCTACTGATATTTTTGTTGGTATAAAATAATAATCATTTCTTTCAGGATTTTATGAAACACTTGTTGGTGATTCTGGTTACTTGTTAGGACACCACCCTAGCTGCTTTTCAAAATGGTTGGTAATTGCATTGTGTATGATAGCATTTTGAATAGAATGGGTAAAAGATGATTCCAAACACTTTGTGTAATTGAATTAAAGGCAGCTCTACACATATTCCTAATTAATGTTTTGTATGATTTGTGTCACTTATCCAGCCTTTAGATCACCCTATTTTGTCTTGAATATTCAGTTTTTTTTTTTTTTTATGTTTGTGTAATACATTTCTATTTTCTTCAAAATACAAATAAAGAAAAAATATATAAGTAAGCAATGACAAAAAGCATTCTTCCCAAATCTGTACTTGGGGAACATAAGGCATTTTTTGAGAATTCAATTTCTATTTGTTTCATTTTTTATTAATTCAGAAAACAATATCCTTTGGATTTGTTGTGTACTATCAGAATTACAGTCTAACTTACTTAGTGCCATCTCCAGTTATGGTTGACTTACAGGAATAAGGGATAGGGAACCCAAAAATATTAGTGCTGTCACGCTGTAAAGTACAAGAATAATGCAAAATATAAAGAATAATAAAGAAAATGTCATTTAAATGCAGTGTTTTTAAAGGACAGAAAGTGATTGATGGCAGTTATAAACTCTACAAGGCAGGAAAGCAGTTGGGATTTTACCACCAGTTCTGCAATTAATTAGCATACAAATATCCTTATTTCCCTGTGTATAACGTGGTACAGATTGATGTATAAAAGATTCCACCTAATAATGCATACATTTTAGGAGTTACAAGAAACAATTCAGTCTTCTTTCCACTTGGAACCTGCTAGCAAATAGAATGAGGGGGTATACAAGAAGTTGGGAGGGGTTACAGCTGGAACAGCTGACCAAAACTGACCAAAGGGACATTCTATACCTTGGGGCATCACATTGTCATGCTCAGCAATAAAAGATAAGGCAGAGAAGGAGGTGGGGGTGGGGGGTGATTGTCTTCCCAAGCAATTTCTTCTCAGAAAGAGTAGTTAGGCATGGGAACAGGTTGCCCAGGGAGGTGGTGGAGTCACTGTCCCCGGGGGGGGGGGGGGGGGGGGGAGACGTGGGGGGTTAAGTAAATGTTAGATGTGGTACTTAGGGACATGGTTTAGCGTGTAATATTGGTGGTAGTGGGATGGTTGGACAAGATGATCTTGGAGGTCTTTTTCAACCCTAATAATTCTACAAGTAACCATTAGGTGTGATAAGCTCTGCTTTCCTGGAAATGGCTGAACACACCTGTCTGCCGTTGGGAAGTAGCTAATTAATCCATTATTTTGCTTTGCTTGTGCATGCAGCTTTTTCTTTCACTAGTAAACTGTCTTTACCTCCACCAATGAGTTTTTGCACTTTTACCTTTCTAATTCTCTCCCCCATCCCATCTGGGGAAAGTGAATGAGCAGCTGCGTGGGGTTGCCTGCCAGGGTTAAACCACAATGAATGGGCAGTGAGACCTGGTGGTGTCCTCAGGACCCTGACACTACCAAAAGGTTTATTGCACAATGACCCTAACACTAGAAGTTTTACCAAATATGAGAAGTTTTTTGAATTGACTGAGGAGTCAGAGAGAGGGAATATAATAATGCCATTAAACACTAAGGATTAAACACTGAGTCTGAACTCCATGACTTGGGACCTTTCTCATGTGCTGCATTCCACTGAAATACCAATTAGCAATTTGTCATAATTTTAAGGAGTATGGTCATGAGGCAGTTAATGCCTGTCATCATATACTTATAACTTTGTACTGCCATACATTTTAGAGTTCAACAATGGTATTATTTAATGATGACAATTATACTGTCACTGACTGTAATGTAGCTAGAAGCTAAAACAAATAGTCTTACATTTCAGAGTGTTAAAAAGATATGAACAATTTCATTTAAATACTCCTACAGTTTTCTCAGATCTAATTTAAATACCTTGTAGGTTTGTTAGAAACAGTGATAACTTGTTTTTCTTTCTATTTAACAAGTTTTCATCTGTGCTATTCACCTTTCTCTAATTTGCTCAAGTTAAGGTCAACTGTGTTGAAATCAGTCTTTTATCTGAGTCTTCCCAAGAAGGATAAAAAATTTGTTTAATTTGCAAGCTTCCATTTTACAGCATAAATATTGTATTTTGTTAACCAAGTAAAGCTAAAAACAAAACAAAACAAAACAAAAACAAACAAACAAACAAAAACTGTGAACTGTGCAGCAATTCAAAAGGTGTCCTTTTACCTTGCCCTGTCCAGTCTATTCTGGCTTAATGATAAAGGGTGTTAGAAAGGTAAAGTTTCCTTATCCACAAAAGTAATTAATCGTGTTCTGATTTTGCATTTGCAAATGTGTATATATATGCTTGGGAAGGGATGCCTGAAGTACCAGAGTAAGTGAACAACAGTGTAAGTGAAAAAAAGATTGCCCTGCAGCTTTGAAGAGCCTCAAATGAGCAATTAGAGAACAGACCAAAGACATACCTCAAAGGTAACAGGAAAGAAACTTTCCTACAAAACAAGAAGGGTAAATGTGTGAAGCTTGTTCAGCTCAGCAAGCTACTGGAAGTTTTTAGACTGGAAAAAGGAATAGAAGAAAAAAAAAATCCAAAATTATTGCAATGGCACTGTGAGAAAAAGAAAGTTTTGTAAATAATGTTTCAATCAAAGAGTTACCCCTATTCATCTCATTGTATTTTATAGTATCTGTGTTCTAATAAAATAGTCACTGTAGAAACTGAAAGTATTTTTAGCCTTTTGCTGTCCTCAGTTCATCACAATGAAGTGTGAGTGTATGTAAGTGGTCATTCCAAAGAGAGGGAGGGCGACAGTTCTAGAAACAGTTTTAAGAGTGTAAGTTAGCAGTGTATTATTCTTGTTAGTGACATAGTCTATGACTACTTGTGAAATTAGTGTAGAACAAAAGGATTGGATAGATAGAGCAAAATCAATATGGAGGGTCCAATCATCACACTAAATACATTTAAAGACATTTCAACATTTTAAGAGTACGTTCAGTGTGGTCCTATGGACTGAAAGGTCATCTGCAGCTGAAGCATGTTAGGTGCATGTTGTCGACGGAAGGAAGACAAGGTCGCTCAATATGAGTGATCAGCAAGCTTCGAATTACTGGATAGCTCAGACGCCTTTTATTCTCTAACATATAATTAGCTCATACATATTGCAAAAGTTAAGCTCATGATTGGTTCCCCTACTTATCAGCTTCTTCCACATTCCTTTCGACCAAAGTAACACAGACAGTACTTTCCCAAACCACCAACAGACATTGTATCCTTGTGCCTGATTAGCTCAGACAAGTTGTGTCCGATATTTGTCCAGCTGCCTTATATCTACGTGACCTATCTCAGCTAACCATTCCTCTACAATTCCTCCGTTTTTATTTTGGACTACTAATACACTTTTTGTGACTTGTTCAAGCTTCTTAGTTAAACAACTAAAAATTACTCGCACAGTTATTAGTATCAATATAACCATAAGCAGAAAGCGAAGCCCCTCTTTGATTAGATTCACTAACCAATTAGACATACCCCTAAAGATAGATTTCAGCCAATCGTCAAACCAACTAGTTTGCACAGTAATTTTCTTTGTGTGCTCCTTCAACCATTTCAACTGGTCCTGAATCGATTGACCATGATCCGAAAGATTAAAACAACACATCCCTTTCAAATCTTCACATCCATGCCCTTGTGCCAAAAGCAAAAAATCAATCGCTGCCCTATTTTGTAAAATTGCATGCCGAAGGCTATCCATGTCTTGTGCCATTTCTGCAAGGATTTCAGTAGTTACATTTGATTGTTTAACAGCCCAACAAGCAAGCTTATTAATGCTAGCTAATGCGTGCGCAATTCCAACCCCTGGAACAATCGAGACAAATATTCTTTCAGCAGCGCCCCATAGTTCTACACTGTTGTCACAGTCAGAACCCAAAATCTTAAGAGTTTGTTTTGATCTCTGAGACAAGCTCTGGTCCCAGAGACTGTGTAGGTCCGGGGCAAACAATGTGATCCCAGATAACACGGACCCCCAAATGTGTTGGCAGGTATTCCTTGCCATGCACGGTCCCCGCAGATCAAAAACATACCAGATGGCAGAGCCTTTGCGGTGTCATTATTCCAGATTGATTTGGGGCTTGCCTCAGTTCCTAAAGCCCCAGTCCTTGCTTCCTGGCATTGGTGCCACAGTAGTCCCCATTATTTCGGTATCCAAATCCTTGTGTTGCGGGAGATACATTGGTCCAACCCGTGCGATTAGGATTCCGGAAAACATTTAGTCCTTGCTGATAAGTACCCATCATAAAACATGTTTGTGTCCAATTTTCACTACTATTTCCCATGGCTACAGATCCAAGGAGATCCAGCTCTTGTGGATCCCATGGTAATGAGGTGTTCAAATTACTAATGATACAGGACGCAACTTCAGAGACATTTTTGTGGGCAAAGTTGCTACAAGTCGTGGCTGTAACGGAGGAGCTAACCATTCCAGTACCACAGTCTCTCCCAGCTTCTCCCCCATTTTTATTTTTGAGCAACCCAGGCCTGGTCTACTACCTTTAACACTGCAAACATTGTAATAAGCAAGGCATTACAGGTAACAGGGTAAAGATAGAATAGTGCTTCGCAGCGATGCTGCTCCTCACTCACACAGCACAATCACACAATCACGCAAAGAGGCCTCTTGTACTTTTCATTCATACCACAGGAAAATATCACTTAAAATAATTTGTCTGTGGCTTCAGGAGGTCCTTGTCTACTCCCGTGGTGAGCGGCTGAGAGTGGAGACCCCTCCGAGGAAAATGCTTGGGGTGCACCTAGGGGCGTCCATTCCACAGTCAGTTCCACAGCCAAGCAGAGTGGCTCCTGGTGCAAGCAATGATGCTATTATAGTTTTCTATAATTACACCAAAAAGATGCATTGGGATAAGGAGCGAGTGTAACATTGACAATTTGTTTCATGGTTTGGTTTTTTCTCCTGTCTTAAATCTGCTCTCACAGAGGTGCAGAACAACATCACTTATTGGCTCAGTTCTGGTCAGCAGTGGGACCCTTACCTAACATGGGACAGCTTCTAGATCCTTCTCACAGAAGCCACCCCTGTGGCCCCCTGCTACCAAAAGTTTGCCACGTAAACCCACTACATTCCACCCCTCGCCTCTGTGAAAAGCATGTTTAAGAATAATCATAATATACTCTTTACAATTGTCACAATCTTCACAAACTCCACTTCCATCAAAAAGAAAAATAATTCCCCACACCAAAATAAACATAACATCATCAAAACACCGACAAGGTGGACAACTTATAGACACCACCCCTCGTCCTGTCACCACACTAATATGAAACATACTCCTTCACAATTACAACTTTCTTGAATTCTTCACAACTTTTACATTCATAAAAATGTCCAGTCCATGTTTTGCCCGTTACTTCTCTCAACTGTCACCCTTATCTCAAATTCCTTGAGCCCCATATTGGGTGAGTAAAAACCAGTAAGTTATCATGGATTTGGGGTAGGAGGTTTGAAGAAACCAATCTTCCAGCAGTATCAGACTATAAATGGCACAGAAACTATAGTAATGCTGATTTGTACTGGAACAAACAATTTGTGAATAGCATATGCCAACCCAAATGTGCCTGTACCAGCAGCCCGTTTAGATTGCAGCAATAACTCACTGAACCCAAGTTTGAAGGGAACTGCAGTCATGTCCACACCACTTGATACAGCCAGGTAGAAGATTCCTAGAGATACTAATGAAATTTCAACATGACATGACACCCCTACAGCACCATATTCTTTGAGAACTTTTTTCAGCTGCTGGGATTTATTGAGTTTCCTGTGTTCACTGCTGAGGTCCGTGGCTGGCTTTTCAGGGAATCCACCCACATCCTTGGCCGAGCTGCCGGCGGCAGCGCCTGCAGAGGGGGTGGTGTGGTGAGGTGGGGCTGGCCCGGGGGACCGGGGAAGGGGGAGCCGAGGGCCGGGCAGGGCGAGCGGCCGGCGGGGCTGTGCCTCCTGCACCGCCGGGCTGCACTGTGCGCTCAGTTCGCGGGGGAAGGAGGAGCCGAGGGTGGAGGTCGGCACGCCTCTCCTCCCTCACCTGTGGGCAGTGCAGGACATCCCCCCTGGGCGTCCTGGGGTGTTGTTTCCGCGGTCGGCTCAGATCTTTGCTTTGGCCTGGCCCCGTCAACTTCCGCTTTTTCTGCGCTCGATGGTGGGTCCGGCGGGACTCTGCATAATGTGGGGGCGGCCCGTTACCTGGCCCTTCACCGTCAACGAGCGATAGGAGTTCGGAGACCGTCGAGCATGGAACCCCGGTCATTCCTTTAACCGCAGGGAGCCCAAAGATACGCGCAAGAGTCCTGGGTTTTCTTTCAGAGTCCCCAGCGTTTATATGGGCCATCCCCGGGATTAGCATTTGAGCAGCAGCACAGGCTACTTCCCTTTCTGCCATCATGGTCTTTAGTGTCTCTAATACTGTGCGCCACAACTCGCAAACAGTTTTCATTTCCTTTTCATCTTTTGAATCTCCCGTTATAGTCTTTTCCCACATGGTATTCCCAAATTCTTGCCATTCTGTAACAGAGAACAGCAGGGTCGTCTCTCTAAAATGTCCCCATCGCTGTCCTAACTTGATCAATTTGATCAATTGCTTTCCCGTTGTCTCGATACCTCTCTTAGAGAGTATTCCAGCGAGCAACGTTTCTGCAGCTTCCACCTCCAAAGCTGCGCCTTCCACTGGGAGGAGAGGTCCGTGTCTGCCCCCAGTTTGCACACAGGCAGCACTCCACCCAGACGTCTTGTTTCCCATTCCCCTCCTCTTGCTGCTTACCGCAGTCTCAGAGACTCCATCGAGCCTGACTATCTGGCAAGTACCCTTGGCTAACCCATATGCTAGTAAGCCTAGTAACTCCTTTTTGCAGTCTATACCATGCGTGCTCCACTTTTCTAAAAAGCATTTGAGCAAATTATACGTCGCTTGTCTCTCCATACCTCTATCTACTGTTGCAGCCTTTGCGAGACCTCGGCGACGCATGGCCGGCGGGACCCTCTATAGGTGCTCCCGGGTGCAGGGATTCAGTGTTTTCGTCCCTTTCATGGTGCAGGGATTCAACGTTTTTGTCCCTTTCACCTCCTGAGCTGCATTGCAGGACCAATTCCCGTATTCCGTCCAACCGTGGCTTCGCAGGTTCAACCCTAGCAGGGTCCCTGTACCAGCAGGATCCCTGTTCTATCAGTGTCCCTGTTCGGGCGCCATTTGTTGTCGATGGAAGGAAGACAAGGTCGCTCAATATGAGTGATCAGCAAGCTTCGAATTACTGGATAGCTCAGACGCCTTTTATTCTCTAACATATAATTAGCTCATACATATTGCAAAAGTTAAGCTCATGATTGGTTCCCCTACTTATCAGCTTCTTCCACATTCCTTTCGACCAAAGTAACACAGTACAAACTGCCAACAGACATTGTGTCCTTGTGTCTGATTAGCTCAGACAAGTTGTGTCCGATATTTGTCCAGCTGCCTTATGTCTACGTGACCTATCTCAGCTAACCATTCCTCTACAGGTGCACACATGCAGCACATCATCCACATTGTTTTCCTCTAAAAGAAACCTAGTTCCTCTTCAAAGACATTGCTCCACAACAAATTGAAATAGTTTAAATAGAGACATCAAGGAGAGTTGCTTCAAATTCTACTGGTAAACTAAAGTAAATCTTTAATTCAGAAATGTTCATGACAGACAGTCCTGTTCAGGACTTTTATTCTTTTTACCGCTGTATGACTCCGAAAGCTCTCTTAGTAATCTTCATCACAGTGTGTCAGCTTGATGGTCAGCTGAGATTCCATTTTATCACTTGCAGGCTATGTAAAGTGCTTTGGGACTGATGTATGAAGATGGTTATTAAGGTCAAAGAATCATAAGTGATAGCATAGTTCTGCAAATATACTATGCATCATATATATATATTACAGCTATTTCTCTTACTGATTTCCTGTTGTGGTCTGAGAAGTTCAATATTTATACATATATGTAACAGTTTCAAGTTGTGGTGGTTTGACCGTGTTAGGCAACTGAACACTACAACCGCTCTCTCACTCCCCCTCCTCAGATGAGGAGGGGAAGAAGTAAAGAAAGAAAAAAACAACTCACGGGTTGAGATAAGGATAATTTTAATAAAGAGAAAAATATATTATCAAGGAAATATTATTATTAATTAAACAATTATTAACAATATTATTATTATTAACAATATTATTAATTAAATAATTCAACTAAAGGGAAAAAAGGGAAAAGGGGAAGAGGAAGGGGGAAAGGGAATAACAAAACAAGTAAAGGCTATGTGGAAATGCAGAGGAAAAAAAAAAAAAATTACTCTCTACTTCCCACAAATAAGCGATGCTTGACCACGTCCTTGAAGCAGGGCCTCAACGCACGTAGCTGGTGTTTGGGAGGAGGACAGACATTTTCGCAACGAGAGCCCACCCCTCCCCTCTTCCTCCTTTTTCCACCTTTTATTGCTGAATGTGACATCATATGGTATGGAATATCCCTTTGGTTGGTTTGGGTCAGCTGCCCTGGTGATGTTTCTCACTTTTTTGCCCACCCCCTAGGAGGGCTAGAGAAAGTCCTGATGCTGTGCCAGCACTTCTCAGTAGCAGACACAATACCAGTGTGATACCACTGCTGTTTTAGCTACAAGTGCAGAGCATAGCACTGTATGGGCTGCTGCAGGGAAAGTTAACATCCCAGCTAGACCCAGTACACAAGTATGTAATCCACATCTGATCATTCCTTTATATACTGGCTCTGACTGGAACTGAGATAATTTTCTTCCTAGCAGCCTATATGTTGCTGTGTTTTAGAATTGTGATGGGAGCCACTGATTAGAAACTGCCTGGGCATTGGACTGCTTGTAGGAGGTAGTGAGTGATTCCTTTTGCATCACATGTTTGTTTGCCTTTTCCTCTTTATTTCAGCTATTAAAGTGAATTTATCTTGACCCATACATTTTCTATACTTCTGCTTTTCTGATTCTCTCTTCCATCCCTCTGGGGAAGATGGGGGAGAGGAAGGGAGATAAAGTGTCTGGTGGGTGCTTCTTTGCTGGTTTGGGTCATCCCACTATGCTTCAAAACTCCCACTGTTTAAAATTAAGTCCTAGCATAGCCTATACAGAAGAAAACAAATTTATGAAATGTTATCAGAGATGAAAGAAACAAGGTTATAGATAGCATTAATTAGTTGAGAAAGAAGAAACAACTTCTGCAGAACTGAAGATGGAATTCTACTAGGGAAAGAGTTCTCATAATATTTTAATAATGACAACATAGTGATACAACTAGGATGTTGAGTAATGGAACATTTATTTTATTAATATATGATTTGCCATTTATATGCATTTATCTTGCCATTTATATGGTGCAGGAAACATTAGAGGGTGATGGAAAAGCTTGCAGACAGGAAAGGGATTCAGGACTGAGAGAGTAGTACCGTTTGGACTAGATTCTCAGCTCTCGGTTTGTAATAGAGGTAAGAGAAATGGATGTTTCTAACTGAGAACTAGAATTGAACTAGCCTCGCAATTCATATAGAGACAGGAATTTAGAACACAGAAAATGACGTATGTGTATTTTAAGCATTTGGGATTTTTTCTCCCACTAAATTCCAGTTTTATGAAATTTAATTAATTAATCTGTTCATTCTGCCTATAATGTAGTTAACCAGTTATCCTTTGCTCCATTTTAAGGAAATTATACCTATGAAAAATGGGAACAGCAATCATTATTCTTTGCTACTGCAGACTCCAAGATAGAATTACTTTATTCATTTATATTCTAGATTAAAAGGGAACACCATACATCTTTAAATCATCAAGCATTATTAGGGATATTTGGTCTGTCAGGAGAATCTCATCAGAACTGGTTTTCAGTTATTGTGACTAAAAAAAAAAAAAATAATAATAATTTGAGCTCTAAGAAGCTCAGTTTCTAAAGAATTTACTATTAGAGTAGAAGAAAGAGGATGTATAAACCTCCACCAATTTAAAATTCTGTAAACACTAACTTCAGCATGTTTTTATGTTCCTTTGTGCTGCTGAGACTCATATTACTCTTATTGTAGCATCTTGTCCATAAGTGTTGAACATATTAAGAATGTAGGTCTCAACAAATTACATTTCTCATTTTAAAAAAGAACAGAAGTGATTGATGGGCTAATGACATATGGTAATTCTGTTTTTATGTAATTTAAGAATGTTGTTCTGAAACCATGTAATAAATAATAAATAAAATTTTGAAAAAAAAAAAAAAAAGTGCACATTATTCAGCACTGCCTGGATTACACTGAGTTTCATCAAATTAAATGTTTATGGTGGTTGGGGGGGAGGAAGGATAAGTAATTATACATGATTTTCTATAAGGTTCATTCAGCAGATAGTATTTTCAGGGAAATACTGAAAATTGAACTGACAGAATGTCACAGTTGGATTTACAGAAGTGACAGTAAAGAAAAAAAAAATAAAGAAATTTAAGAGAATTAGCAGAATTAGAGATTGCATCAACTATCAGCATGGACAAGCATTTTTTAAAATTGGATTTTCTCTTCAACTGGTTATAAAATAAAACTTATGTTACACAATGTTGTGTATTCTTTGGAAATAAACTGCTATATATGTATAACATTTTTCCATGAATGCTGTTAAATTTTGATATTATTTGTTTCCACAGCTTATTACTCCACAGAGTTCAAAAATGCAAAACAGTCATATATTTTTCCCCACAGCAGTGAAAAATGCAATAATTTTGTCAGAACTACTTTATATTGCAAATGGCATACAGAGCTTCATTAGGAAAGAATGTCATGACACCTGATTTTATTGTCTAATTTCCACAGACTTGGAAAAAGAAAGAAAGAAAGAAAAGGAAAAGAAGGAGAGCAGGAGAGCAGGAGAGCAGGAGAGAAGGAGAGAAAGAAAAATCATTACACTGAGAATACTATGAGCTGTTTTGTCCAGCTATTACAGCCACTTGCACAATTCTGAGTAAAAATATATCTTTATTGTATAATATTTGTTTCACATCTAGGTTCAGAAGAAGAGAGATAATACCTTGCCAACAATGCTGATGTGGCACTTCCATATCAATACTTTTGCAACAGCACCTTTTCCCTCTTACTGACCAAATTCCAGAGTTTTGATCTGTTTGTAAATATTGGTATTAAGGGATGTTAAGAGTGACTGCTTCCTTTAGCAGCCCCTGCTCCATCCCAGACCTGCCCAAGACCCCTCCTGCAGGGCTGCTGGAGGTGAGCCTGATGATGGGGGACCAAGGGTCTCTGCTCAGGCTGGGTTATGTGGCTGTGCTTTCTCCTTTGTAGGTGCAACCAATAGCAAGGCTGAACATGTATCCAAGAGACAAGACATGCAGGATGCTGACACAGCTGGTTACACAGACTGACTTAGGCAAGGCACTGCCTTCAGCAGCTCCTACATATTGCATTTAATTTAAACACAAGTACAGACAGAAAACTCCCCTTTCTATTCTTCAGATGGTAGAGACAAAGGGTCATTAGTGTAGGCACACACCTGCAAAAGATTGGGTGTATTTCTGCTATCTGGCTTCAAGAACTGCTTCAGCATGGCTCTGTATCATGGTGTCCATCTGTCAGGAGCAAACTGCTCCAACACGAGTCCCCCATGGGTAGCAGCTGTCCCCAGACCCCCTGCTCCTGCATGGGCTCCTCTTCACGGGCTGCAGCTCTGGCCTGGGGCCTGCTTCTGCAGGGGCTCTCCATGGGCTGCAGCCTCCTCCAGGCCACATCCACCTGCTCCACCAGGGGCTCCTCCACAGGCTGCAGCATGGAGATCTGCTCCATGTGGTACCCATGGGCTCCAGGGGGACAACCTGCTCTACCAGGGGCCTCTCCACAGGGTGCAAGGGAACTTATGCTCTGGGGTCTGGAGCACCTCCTGCCCTCTTTCCATAGTGACCTTGGTGTCTGTAGAGCTGGTTTTCACACCTCACTCTCCCAAAGGCTGTTGAACAGCAGTTTTTTTCCCTTTCTTAAATATGATATCACAGAGGCACAAGCAATGGTGCTTATTGGCTCAGTTCTAGCCTGCGGTGGGTCCCTCTGGAGTCATCTGGAACAGGTTCTTATCAAATATGGGGCAGCTTCTGGACTCTTTTCACAGAGGCTACCCCTGAAGCCCTCAGCTATCAAAACCTTGCCACGTAAGCCCAATATAACAATATAAAAAGAAGTATATATGTATATTGAAATAATAATAAAAATGTAAAGGAATATTATCACCCGTTGCCCAACTTTGGTTTGGATTAATAAAACATATGCATATTTTACCCACTGTTGTGGTTTAACCCAGCCAGCAGCTAAGTACCACACAGCTGTTCACTCACCCTCTCTCTTCCCTCTCTGGCATGGGGAACGACAATCAGGAAAGAATGAAGCCTGTGGGTTGAGATAAAAACAGTTTATTAGGACAGAAAATAAAGGATAATAATAACAGCAGTAGTAGTACTAATAATGTGTACAATACAAGTGATGCACAATGCAATTGCTCGCTATGCGCTGACCGATGCCAGCCTATTCCTGAGCAGCCTGTCCCCCAGACCTGGCCAGCCACCTCATATTAATTGTTTAGCATGACGTCAGATGGTATGGAATACCCCCTTGGCAAACTGGGGTCAGCTGTCCTGGGTCTGTCCCCTCCCAGCTCCTGCTGCATCCCCAGCCTGCCTGCCAGCAAGACAGCGTGAGAAGCTGAAAAGTCCTTGGCTTAGTGTAAGCACTGCTCTGCAACAATCAAAACACCAGTGTGGTATCAACATTATTCTCATCCTAAATCCCAAACACAGCACACTACCAGCTACTAGGAGGAAAATTAACTCTATCCTAGCTGAAACCAGGACACCCACTTATGAGGAAAGTAAATCAACCAGTTCATCTTTATGGTACTCACCCTAACTAAACAAAGCTGTGCTTAATTAGCTCTCATTCTAGTATTTTCCTGACTTCTTTTCTTCTTGGAAATTATTCTAAAAATAAACAACAAAAAGTCTCATTACTAAGCTTTATATAGTTTCTTTTACTTTCATAATAAGTGATATGGCAAAGTTTTGAACTGCTTAGGAGAGGTGTTAAAATCTTACATATCATTCTCACGTTACCTCATTACATCAACACTGTTGGCTACATGTTTGCCCTTTCATGTTCTCTTTCATTAAGGCAAAATATGCTGACAATATATTGTATCTTGCCTTTGAATACCTTATTTAAACATTCAACAGAAGTCTTTAATTACATTTCACATAAGGGAAATACAATCTGAGTAGCAATGAAAATGAAGACATTCATGTGTATGGATGTTAAACACCAATGGAGAGCTAAGCACCACCACGCTGCTCTCTCACTCCCCCCTCTCAAAATGATGGGAGGAGAAAATGTGTTGTCTAAGTATGGACTGCTCCAGCACAGGTCCCCTGTGCACAGCACCTCCCACCAGATCCACCATAATCTCTTCATGGGCTGCAGTTTCAGCCCAGAGTCTGCTCCTGCATGGACTGTCCATGTGCTGAAGCTTCCTTCAGGCCATATTCACCTGCTGGCTGAATGAATACACATCAAGAATGATAAAGAACACTAACAAATGAAAAAGCAGTAGAAATGGTGGAATACATATGGAAGACATACAATTATATTTGGAAATGCTGTCTTGTTCCCTATTGTTACTCATACTGAGTATCTAGGGCTCTGGAATTTGGTTCAGAGATTGTCATCCTCAATAAGAATTATGAGAAATAGGCCTTTCCATTAAATAATAATAATAATAATAAAATAAAATATCATTTTCTAGGACTGAAAGGAGGAGTTATGGAATAGTTTAAAAAAAGAGATTCCTATTCATTGGTGTTAGTTTGATCTGGATGTCGTATGTATCTACCTTTTAACAATTAATAAAAGCACAGATACTATATTATATAGTTATAAATCAACTCCTCCTCACTGTTAAAAGTAATATAGCAAGAGTACTTCAAATTCCCCAAGCTACTCCAATCTTTTTACTTTCCCCCTTCTGCAGAAATGTGCCTCTGCTCACTATTTGGGAAATTGTCTTGTCTGTGGACTTGCTAAAAGCTATGCTCCTTCATAGCACCAGCTTGAAAGTCCGCTACCATAAATGAATATTTCCACAAGTTCTTCAGATTTCATACAGCCTTCGCCAGCTACTGTATTCTCTTTGGTCTACATTTTGCTCAGTTCCTCCTTTTCTTCAACATCCCACATGCAGCTATAACCTTTTTAATCATCACAATTACCATTTGCTACTCTTTAACTTCTCTAGTTGGCAAAGGTTTGGTTTGTTTGTTTTTGTATGTTTTCCTATCCTCTCTTTGACATTTTATTTCATTCTTTCCCATTGTAAAGGCTGCTCATTAAACACCATCCCTTGGTATATGCTTCTTCTGTTCGCAATTTTTTATTGTAAAGTATAGCTGGTAGAATCCCATGTCCAAACTGATATCTTCCACCACAAATATAACCATTTGTATTTTTATATACAGCTACCCTGATTTAAACAAATTTCAAGCACGCAATGTCAAACTTAATATCTTTTTTTTTTTTTTTTTTTCCCACTTTTCTGACAGAATTTCCCTTGTGCTTATCCTTGTTATTGGAGTTTCATCTCAAATTCAGAATAATTTTAATATTTGCAATGACACATACGTTTTTGTGGTTGCATATTGAATGACCAAGTCTTGATCTTATGTGACACTAGATAAGCTGGAAAGTAGTCTTCTGAAATAAAACATCAATTTCTAAATATAGCTGTTGAACATAATTTTTTCTTTATTCGATTTTCTCCGAAGTTCATGAAATCTATGTCTTTTCTCATAACTCAAATTTTGACAGACCTCTCTGTGTGATAAAAGCCCAATCTAGGATAAGCTTGCAAAGAACTTCAAATTTTTGCTTATACTAAGCCCCAGTAAGAATTTGTGGAGTCTTCAGTGGTCTGTAATACACTAATCTATGGTATTCAAGAACTTAAAACTATTTTTATGATAAATTTTAAGATAAATCTGTTCTCTTCGAAGATGAATTACATTAAGAATTATTAGAAGGTACGTCTCAGGGAAAATTAAGCAACTACAAGCAAAATATGATACTTCAGAAATTCCTGTTATTTAATATATATATATTAGCTTTATGTATGAAAATATGTTCCAGAATACTTAGTTAGCCTCAACACACTTAATTCATTAATTTTGCTAGTTTTCTCCACTCAGAAATGAATCATTATTCAAATGATTCCTTATATTAAGCTTTTGTAAACCTCAGCTTCATGCCCCCTAATCCTTCTTTACTCTGTGGAAATGAATTACTTTCCCTCAATATGCAGATCGGCTCATCAGCTGAAAGGCTGAAGTCATCTTTTTAATCTTTTATTTCAGGACTTCATTTCTGCCCCTCAAAAAAGCAAAAATATTCCTAACAAATTGCAGTAAGTAACTCTGATGAGAAACTAGACTATCAAGTAAAAACAAAGAAGCAAACAAACAAACAAAAAAATAACCAAACAAAAAAACCCACCTCATTCTATTCTCAGGGAAGTGAGTATTAAGTTTGTAATTACCTTCAGTGGCAGCAGAATTCTGCTTTCTTTAGAAAATTATATGCATACATACATTAAAATTGTTAAATATATATTATGTTTTCTGGTGTTTCAACACATGTGTATTCAATAATACTTATTATAGAGAATGGTGCAAAAATGGAGGCAGCTTTCACTATTTAAACAGTAGATAGACAACTTGCATGTATATGGATAATAAAAGTTTGTTGATGTAAGTACTGTCTTCTCATGAGGACTGCTCATGAATACCTGTCCATGAGAAATCATTGCCCACACCAATATATAGTTCATGCAAACACTCTGTAATACATACAATCAACTGACCTGTCTCAGACAGTGATTCTAATCTCCTATACCAGAGTGGATGACTATGCTTGATATTAATGAGGAGAATATGACTTGGTGGGTTTGCAGGCTCTTCTACCAATATGACTGGACACAAAAAGATGTCTTAAATTTCTGATCATGGGCTAGACAGAAATAAAACCAATTCTGATTAAATAATAATAATAAAAAAAACATACACTATTTTTTCTGTTATGCTCTTTGATGTAAAAGCTCCAATAAAGATTGTGAACTGTCCTACATCAGTTTACCCAATTCAATTATTTATCTTAAAAAAAAATCCTATTTATTTAAAAATAATCCATTTTAAGATTGGCTCAATTATTCTACTTCAGGGACACGGCACAAAATTCTGGCACAGAATTACCAGCAAAGGTTTAAAGAGGCCCAGAGTAACATATAACCTATCAGGACCCAGAATGTATGTTCCTCACCATGAGGACCATGAGTCTGTGGGGACTTTGGCCCAGACCCTCGCTGCTGCTGACCTCCGGAGAGGTTTCCGAGGCAGCATGGTGGGCAGGACTGTCTCTGGCCATACCACCCCTGGCCCTATCTCCTGTTTGTGATAATTCACCAAGGCCTGGCTCCAGCTACAGCCCCAACACCTTGTGGACCTGACAGCTAACAGCTCTTGCTCCATCCCCATGGTCAGGTCCCCATGAATGGCCATCCTGGGACTGGATCTGAACCTGGACCTCACCCACCTATTTATCCATGTCTCAGATCAGCCTTGGCTTTTCCCCATCCCCAGGGAGGTGCCTGATGCCCAGGGCCGCCCTGATACCCGAGCTGCCTTCCTCCTGGCTGGGCAGTGGGATTGGCCCTAACTGTCAGGCCCTGCTCTGATGAACCCTGGGGAACCTTCATCACTCCCAGTGTCCTGGCCTACATGGAGCTGTCAGCCTACATAGTTCTTTCACAGGAAGGAGCCATGTTTTCATGGAAAGTTGGATTTTTTGTGCACACACTAGATAGACACTGTCTTCATCAGTAGAACTGAGTACCACCATATCCAACATATGTCATACCTATTCTGCACTTGCAACAAAGGACTGATGTTTCCAGAACTTGTTTTCTGTAACTTTGACAACACTGGATTCATACAGCAGACGTATTTCTGTTTGGGATCACGTGTAGCCCAGCTGTTCAAACAAGGAAAATCTCTGCACAACTGTGGGTTAATTCCATCTGACAGGTAAACCCCCACCCAGTCAATCACTCAGTCCCCCTCAGAAGGACAGGGGAGAGATAACTGGAAAGGAAAAAGTGAGAAAAATGTGTGGATCAAGAATTTAGTAAATGAAGCAGAGCTGCATGTGCAAGCAAAGAAAAATTAGGAATTCATAAACTTTGCATGGCACAGAATGGGGGATGGAAGTTGCAGTCAGTCCATAACACTTCATCTCTGTCTTTTCTTCATCTTCACTCTCTTTTGCTGCTCCACTGTGGGATGCCTCCCACAGGATGCCATCCTTCCCAAACCGGTCCTACATGGGCTTCCTACAGATCGCAGCTCTTCAAGAACTGCTCCCATACTGGATCATACCTGGGGGTGCAGCCCTTCTGGAACAGACTGCTCCAGCATGGGTACCCCACAGGTATCAGGTCTTGCCACACCTCCACTGTGGGCTCCTCTCCTCAGGCTACAGCTCTGGCCCAAAGTCTCTTCCTGCATGGGCTCCCTGTGGGCTGCAACCTCCCTCAGTCCATATCCACCTGCTCCACCAAAGGCTCCTCTACAGGCAGAAGAGTCGATATCTGCTTCACCATGTTACACTATAGGAGCTGAAAGAGGACAGCCTCCTCTGCCATTTTCTTCTCTGCAGGCTTCGGAACTGCTCTGGTGCCTGGAGCACTTTCCTCCCCTCCTTCTTCACTGATGTTGAAATCTTCTCCATTGTTTCTCTCTACATTTTTTCATTTCTCTCTCCCAGCTACTGTTGTGCAGCAGTTTTTCCCTTTCTTAAATCTTCTTTCGCAGTGGTGCAACCAGTGCAGCTAATAGGCTCAGCTTTGGCTGGTGGCAGGTCCTTTCTGGAGCTTGCTGAAACTGGTTTTAGTCTAACATGGGGCAGCTTCTGGACTTTTCTCACAGAGGCCACCTCTGCAGTTCCCCCAGTAACCAAAGCCTTTGACATGTAAACAGAATACAGTTGTTTCATGGAATGTAAGTATAGGCCATCATAAATATATGCAGAGAAAACTGCTAGGTATGGAATAGTTTAAGTAGAAGGTTTGAAAGGAAATTTACATTTTTCTTACTTTACAAAATAGGTCCTTTTCTCCAAACTGCAAGATTCCAGTGAATTCTTGGGGTGATAAAGTCCTTCCAGAATCTTACTAGATCATTGTGGGACTTGATTATCAGTCTGTTGCAAGCTATATCCCTTCATCTGCCACTTTCTTCTCCTGCTACAGGCGTTTCCTTTCTATTTCACTGACTGCTTCACCTGTCCTTCACAAGCTTCTTTAAGCATCTCGGTGAAGGTACAATACTGTCCTGGTTTCAGTTAGGACAGAGTTATTTTTCCTCCTAGTAGCTGGTAGGGTGCTATGTTTTGGATTAGGATGAGAAGAGTGCTGATAACATGCTGATGTTTTAATTGCTGCAAAGCAATGCTTACACTAAACCAAGGACTTTTCAGCTTCTCGCTCTGTCCTGCCAGCGGGCAGGTTGGGGGTGCAGCAAGATCTGGGAGGGGACAGACCCAGGACAGCTGACCCAAACTGGCCAAAGGGGTATTCCATACCATCTGATGTCATGCGGAGCAATATATAAGGGTGGCTAGCTGGCGTGGGGGGCTGGCTGCTCAGGTTGGGCTGGGTATCAGTCAGCAGATGGTGAGCAATTGCATTGTGCATCACTTGTTTGTACATATTATTATTATTATTATTATTAATAATATTAATATTTTCTATCTTAATAAACTGTCTTTATCTCATCCCACAGGCTTCACTTCCCTGTTTCTCTCCCCCTTCCCAGAGAGGGAGGGGGGAGGGTGAGCGAATGGCTGTGTGGTGTTTGGCTGCCAGCTGGATTAAACCACAACAAATACTTTCCTTTCTTTAGAGAGTTGTTCCTGATCCGAGGTGTATTAGCCAATACAAGGTCCTTACAGTCTAGCTTCACCTTTTGTTATGGAAAATACAAAACCCATCAGAAGAACTGGAATAAACAGGTTTAATAGTTTTATTAGTCATCATGCTCTGTATCAACTGTCATTCTCTGAAGAGAGCATTAAACTGCTCTGAGCTGTGGTGCAATTGCTCTCTGATGAAACAACTAATTTGTTTTGCATTATTGGAACAATTTATTTATAGCCAGTAGGTCTGCAATGTGTAAGGAAATAAATTCTTCTGGAGGTTCCTGTTGCAAGCTTTATAGGATTCAAAAGGGTATCTGTTCCTCTTTTAAGTTCAACTTCCTAAGAATAATAAAGAAGGAAAATAAAATGTGCTAACAAAACTTTTCTATGAGCTGAGTTCTTGTTCTCCCCTACCACACAATGTATATCTTAAAGTCTATTCAATGACACTATGGTCATACTATTTTTTTCTGTCTTCTCTCATGTTTTATCTGTTTTTTTGTTTGTTTGTTTATTTGTTTTCTAAGAAAATGAGACTTAAGCTATCACACTCCATTTTTCTTTCTTTCTCTGCTAATAAACCTTTCATGTATTTCCAGATGAAACTGTTAACTTACAGATAAAATGTATACTTTTTTTTTTTTTTCACTTCTAATGAAAATCTGTTTTCATGCAGGACTTTATGAGAATGCCCCTATTAGTGTCTTGCAGAAGGGCAAGTTGGGCAAGTTGCACAATTATGCTTTTTAAACATGAGAGATTCATTTGAAATGCAATGGTCTTAACTTATCAAGTGAGAGACACTGTTTATGTTTCAATGTTTTAATCCATAACAGGACTACTTGCAAACCATAGAATTAAAATATTAAAAGTCTGATTTATTGCAAATTAAATTGTACTTGATTTTCACATGCAAACCACCAGTTCACATTTTCCTACAGTTACACTGAAGTTATTTTGTTTAAGACCCCAGTAATTAGTGATAGGGTTGCATCAAATTAGTACCAAATTAGAAAGTCAAATTTAAATAGAAAAAATTACTTTGTGCTACACTTTCTCGGTTGTCTTATTAGGTAAATGCTTCATTTAAGATATGCAAACACCTTTCAAAAGTGTAAGCAATATGACAAAATAGCATTCAATTTAAAATGAAGTGATTAAGAATTTTCTTTCAAAATTTCTTCACCTTTCTGAAGCTTTTTAGTGCTTAAGTGGTTAAATAATTACTTCCCCCTCCCCCCCCAAAAAAAAATCTCATATACCCCTCTGCTAAACTCACAGTAAACAATGGTTAAAAAACTCTGAAAATACCTATGAAGAAATAGTACACGTATTTGATCTGCATACATGTCTACTAGAAAATAATAATAATGAAAAGCAATTAGTTTAATCAGTGGATATCTTGCTTACATCTTGGAACCTTGGAAACATATGCATATGTGCTGATTAAAAACAAAACAAAACACCATAATAAGGAAAGTAGATCTTTTTATCTTAGTGATATCAACAACAAAATATTTCTCACTTTACTGAAGAAGGGATTCACACTACTAAGAGAAGTTTTTATATAGACAGGAATGATACTTTAATAAATAATCTTATTGTCTAAATCTCACAGTTAGAAAGGTGTCTATTCCAGTGGGGATACTGTTAAGGAGTTCACTTCAGGTATACCTAGAATGTGGAGATAATTCAGACAGACTTGTAGACAAAGCAACGGTTTCACTGTCTTCAGCTGAGTTGCAGTGGTGAGATACTGAGCCAGAGACAGATTTTCACATTTGCACTTACTGCTAGCATTTTTATCTCCTTTCTTGATCATTCCCATTATGACATTTACTAGCCCTCCAAAAGAAGTGTCAGACCTTCATTTATTTTTTCCCTTTAGCTCTAGTTCACTGTCAGACACTCTTATTTGGCAGCAGTGACACAGCTGTATTGAAAACTTTGACGTTGATCTTCCTTTGCTTGGTGCTTTCCTTTTACTACGTATACTGCTATTTGTACAGTTCCAGTTTCTTCATCATTTCTTGCAGTTTTTTCCTTCTCATTTCAGTTCCTGGTAAAACTGTGAAGAAGATTATTCTAGGACATATTGAAAAATACCTAAAGGACAATGTAGTCATAGGTCAGAGCAAATATGGGTTCACAAGGGGAAAGTCATGCCTAACAAACTTAATTTCCTTTTATAAGATCAGCCAGCTAGTTAACCAAAGGAAGACAGATGATATATTTTTTCTGGATTTCAGTAAAGCTTTCAATACTGTCTCTCACAGTATCCTTCTGTTCAAAATGACCAGAACACAGTTAGGTAAATGCATAATAAGATGGGTGAAAAATTGGCTGACTTTTCATGCCCAAATTGTTCTTGTAAATAGGGTTACAGGCTTCCAGCTTGTCACTAGTGAGGTAGTACCAGTCTTCTTCAATGTTTTGATAAACAATTTAGATGAAGGACTTAAAAAATGGATGGTCAGCAGGGAGAGGGAGGTGATTGTCCTCCTCTACTCTGCTCTTGTGAGACCCAACCTGGAATACTGCATGCAAGCTTGGGGTCCCCAGCACAAGAATGATGTAGAGCTCTTGGAACGGGTCCAGCAGAGCACCACAAAGATGATCAGAGGGCTGGAGCACCTCTCCTATGAAGAAAGTTTGAGGGAACTGGGCTTGTTTAGCTTGGAGAAGAGAAGGTTCTGGGGAGACTTCATTGCAGCTTTCCAGTACTTCAAGGGAGCATATAAACAGGAGGGGGAATGCCTGTTTACATGTGTTGATAGTGATAGGACAAGGGAGAATGGTTTTAAACTAAGACAGGGGAGATTTAGGAGGAAGTTTTTCACTCAGAGGGTGGTAAGGCACTGGAACAGGTTGCCCAGAGAGGTTGTGGATGCCCCATCCCTGGAGACATTCAAGGCCAGGCTGGATGTGGCTCTGGGCAGCCTGCTCTAGTGGTTGGCAACCCTGCCCATGGCAGAGGGTTGAAATTAGATGATCTTTAAGGTACTTTCAACCCAGACCATTCTATGATTCATTCTATGACTAGAAGTTTTTTTTGAGCAAGTTTGCAGATAATACCAAATTGGTTGGTGCTGTTGACTCCATTGAGGGTGGTGAGGCTTTGCAGAGGTCTAGACAAATTAGAGAGCTAGGCAATCACCAACAAATGAAGTTTAACAAGAGCAAGAACCAGATTCTGTACCTGGGAAGGGGAAACCCTGGTTATACGTACAGACAGGGTGTACGTAGATGGTGGAGAGTAGTCCCACAGAAGGGAATCTGAGGGTTTTGGTTGACAGCAAGCTGAACATGAGCCAGCAGTGTGCCATGGCAGCCAGAATGGTCAACAGTATCCTGGGGTGCATCAAGAACTGCATTGCTAGCTCGTGAAGGAAAGGGATTGTCCTTCACTGCTCTACACTGGTGCAGCCTCACCTTGAGTACTGTGTGCAGTTTTGGGCACCACAATATAAGAAAGGTATAAAGTTGCTAGAGAGTGTCCAAAGGAGGACAACAAAGACAATGAGCAGTCTACAGGGGAAGATGTATGAGGAGTGGCTGGAGTCACTTGGATTGTTCAGCCTGGAGAAGAGAAGACTGAAGGGAGACCTAATGGCAGTTTACAACTTCTTCACAAGGGGGAATGGAGAGGCAGTCATTGATCTCTCTGCTGACCAGTAATAGGACCCAAGGGAATGGCTTGAGGCTGCGACAGGGAAGGTTCAGGCTGGGTATTAGGAAAAGGTCCTTCACCAAGAGGGTGGTCGGGCACTGGAACAGGTTCCCCAAGGAAGCAGTCATGGCACCAAGCCTGCCAGAGTTAAATCATCATTTGCACAATACTCTCAGACACATGGTCTGATTTTTTGGGTGGTCTTGGGGACCCAGGAATTGGACTCGATGATCCTTGTATGTCACTTCCAACTCAGATATTCGATGATTCCTCCACTAAACATTTCTGTGGCAATGGGTCACTGTTAGTCACATGTACACTTTCCCCTATCAGTATTTTGTAAGAATGAGAAATCATTTTGCAGGATTTAGAACTGATTTTTAATATAATGCTTGAAATAGAAGAAACTTCTGAATATTCCAAGTGCTTTATTAGATAAACGTGTGCCTTTTAGTTTAACTCCAGAAAAATAAAATAAATAAATAAATAAATAACCTTCTTATAAAGTGTAAAATTCTGTTTTTCCTTTCTCACTATACTTTCATCAAATTTACTCATTTCTTTTTATACACAATGAATCACTAAGAGCTTATAGATATCAGTGGTTATGTGTTTTTTATTGTTGTTGCTGGTTTTTTTTTTTTTTTTTTTCCAAAACGTTTATCAAAATATATATCAAGATGATGTAAACCAGCATAGTCATTAAAAAGTAATAAGCTGCTGAAGAATTATTTGAAATTGCTTTTTGCTATCCCTGGCTTAGTGCCAAAATTATGCATTAAGAAATGCAGTTTTCTGACTTATGACATTTTAACAGTAACATTCCTTCAACTAAAACAAAATGAAAAACCTAAGGTCACATTTATAAAATATTAAGAAACATTGGTGTCTTGGTCTTACAAAGTATTTCAGGTAAAAATCTACCTCAAAATCTTTAAGAAAATTACATAACTAAGCATGAAATCTTAAAGACAACACCCTATCTGACTACAGCTCTTCACATCACTAAGCACTTCACCTACTTCAACTCAAAAAAGCAGTTTTGAAATATGTATATTTTATTTCTAGTTTGCATGAGTGCACTTATGCAAACATTCAGATTTTCAGAGCTGTCTGAGTGCTTGCCAAGCATATGTCAACTCTAATACCTTGCAGATACCATGGATGTTGTTATTGCTCTGTTATTGCTCAGTCTAGGTCCCCTTTTGGTATCAGCTCTTTTAAAATATGCCCTTAACTTGACAAAGACCTTGCAGATGAACATTTATCTTATAAACTTTTTTTGCAAGCAGGTATTAACCAACTGACACCATGCATCTAGAAAATCTACTTGGCAAGTAATCTCACTGTTTGGCTTGCATACTAAAGATTCAAATACAGTGGCTGTGGGTTGTTAGTTGTTGTTGTTTTCTTTGTTGTTGTTTTTTTTTGTTTGTTTGTTTGTTTCTTAATTCTTATTTGTTTTTTCATAATGGTACAATATATATATTGGAAAATTATCAGCTTAGCAGCAACAGCAAATCTTGGAGAGATTTAAAACCAGAAAGGCCATGAATAGTGACAACTGTTGTTGGTGAGGCCACACCTCAAATGCATTGTTCAGTTTGGGGCTTGTCAGTACATGAAGGACGTTGAGGTGCTGGAGCATGTCCAAAGACAGGCAACGAAGCTGGTGAAGGTTCTAGAAAACAAGTCTTAAGAGGGGCAGGTGAGGGAGTTGGGTTGTTTAGCTTGGAGAAAAGAAAGCTACGGGGAGACCTTACTGAACTCTACAATTACCTTAAAAGAGGCTATAGCAAGGTTGGGATCGGTCTCTTCTCCCAGGCACATGTGATGAGATGAAATGACCTTCAGTTGCAGTAGGGGAGGTTTAGGTTGGATATTAGGAGAAAAGTCTTCACTGAAAGGGCAGTGAAGTATTGGAACAGACTGCCCAGGGAAGCAGTTGAGTCATCAGTCCTGAAGGTATACCAAAAAGGTGTAGATGTAGTGCTTAGATGATGTGGTTTAATGGTGGACTTGGCAGTGCTAGGTTAAAGTTGGACCAGATGGTCTTAGATGTTTTTTCTAACCTAAGTGTGGAGTTATGTTTAAGTGAGAAGGGGCATGATTTAATTACAATGAACAACTCAGGCTTTGAAGGACTGTGAAGATAATGTAGGCCTAGGGCTGATAACTTTGAGTGATGTTATGACTAGAATATGTGGAACTATGTGCAGGTGGAGAGACAACATTACTCTGCGTGAACAACACCGTTGTACTAATTATATTAGTGCTAGGGACGCATGTACAGAGAAGTTAGACCAATCATAAGTTGTTGCTGGCGCGTGCTGTTGTTAGTACCCTATATATTCTTTGTTAGAACTTGCAATAAAGGGAGAACGGTTATACTCACATTGAGGTTGCATCGTTACTCCGGGACCGTCTCCCACTCTGACATCTGGTAACAGAGGATGGTTTCTCGCCAGATAGTTCAGCTCAACTGAGTTCTCCGAGACTGCGGTAAGCAGCTAGAGAAGGGGAGTGGCAAAATTAACGGCTGAGAGGAGTGCTGCTTGGCAGACACGGGTCTGGGTTGCTCTCTACCTCTCAGACGAAGCACAGCTGTGTTAGTGGAGGCTACAGCAACGTTGCTCGTAGGAATACTCTCTAAGAGAGGTATCGAGACAACGGGAAGCAATTGATCAAATTGATCAAGTTAGAACAAAATCAAGTTAGGACAGAAATTAAATGGCTGGGAGGAGTGTTGATTATGTGCATAGTCAGGGCAGACATGGATCTTGCCTCCCAGGGAAAAGCGCAGCCATGGAGGTGGAAGCTGCAGCAATGTTGCTCGTAGGAATTTTCTACAAGAGAGGTATCAACACAACGGGAAAGCAATTGACTAAGCTGATCAAGCTGGGACAACATTGGGGACATTTTACAGAGACTATCTTGTTGTTCTCTGTTACAGAATGGTGAGAATTTGGGAATACCATGTGGGAAAGGACTATAGCTGGAGATCCAAAAGATGAAAAGGAAGTGAAAACTGTCAACGAGATGTGGCGTACAGTGGCGTACAGTATTAGAGATGTTAAAAACCATGAAGGCAGAAAGGGAAGTAGCCTGTGCCGCTGCTCAAATGCTAAATCAGGGCTGACCCCTATAAAATTGGGGATTCTGAAAGAAAACCCAGAACTCTTGCACGCATTTTTGGACTTCCTGCGGTAAAAGGAATGACCGGGGTTCCATGCTCGACGGTCTCAGAACTCCTATCGCGTACTGACAGTGAAGGGCCAGGTAACGGGCCACCCCCACATTATGCGGAGTCCTGCCGGACCCATTGAGCGCGGAAAAAGCAGAAATTGGCGGGGCCAGGCCAAAGCAGAGATCTGAGCCGCTTGCGGAAGCAACACCCCAGGACGCCCAAGGGGGATATCCTGCACTGCCCACAGGCGAGGGAGGAGAGGCATGCTGACCTCCGCCCTTGGCTCCTTCTCCCCCCGCGCGAGTTGAGCGTACGGTGCAGCCCGGCGGTGCAGGAGGCACAGCCCCGCCGGCCGCTCTACTTGCCTGGGCCTCGGCTCCCCCTTCCCTGGTCCCCCGGGCCGGCCCCCCCTCAGCACGCCAGCCCCTCTGTGGGCGCTGCCGCTGGCAACTCGGCCAAGAGTGTGGGTGGATCCCCTGAAAAGCCAGCCACAGACCTCAGCAGTGAACACAAGAAACTCAATAAATCCCAGCAGCTGAAAAAAGTTCTCAAAGAATATGGTGCTGAATATGTATGTCATGTCATGTTGGAATTTCATTAGTATCTCTAGGAATCTTCTACCTGGCTGTATCAAGTGGTGTGGACATGACTGCAGTTCTCCACAAACTTGGTTTCAGTGAGTCATTGCTGAAATCCAAACGGGCTGCTGGTACAGGCACATTTGGGTTGGCATATGCTATTCAAAATTGCTTGCTCTAGTATGAATCAGCATTACTGTAGTTTCTGTGCCATTTCTGTGCCATTCCGATACTACCGGAAGATTGGTTTCTTCAAACCTCCTACCTCAGATAACTCCATGATAACATGTTATGGTTTCTCCTAAAAAAAAAAAAAAAAAAAAGAGAGAGAAAAAAATGAAAAAAAATAAATAAAAAAGGAAAAAGAAAGAAAAGGAAAAAAGGAAAAAAAAATAAAAAAGGAAAAAAAAGGACAAATAAAGAAACAAGAAAAAAAGAAAAAAAAAGAAAAAAAAAGAAAAAAGAAAAAAGGAAATAAGAAAAAGAAGAAAAAAAAAGAAAAAATGGAAAAGAAAAAAAAATAAAGAAAAAGGGAAAAAAAAAAAAAGGAAAATAAAAGAAAAGAAAGAAAAAGGGGAAAATAAAAAGGAAAAAAGAAAAAAGGAAAAAAGGAAAGAAAATAAAAAAGAAAGGGAAAAGAAAAAGAAAAAGAAAGCAAAATAAAAAGGGGAAAAGAAAAAAAAAGAAAAAATGAAAATAAAATAAAATAAAGGAAAAGAAAAGAAAAAGGAAAAAATAAAGAAAAGATAAAAAAGACAAAAAATGAACAATAAAGAAAAAAAGGGAAAAAAAAAAGAAAAATTAAAAAAATCTAGTACCTTTGAATATTATATCAGACTTGCAATATGCTATAGGTGTTGCTCAGTGCATTGAGAGGGCACATTTGAGACATATCCCAAAGGAAAACCTGCTTCAAAAATGCAAAGACCTGTTATTTTTGGTAGAGCAGCGAGTGCACCTGTATTGTATTAATATTATTATTCACATGCAGGGCCACACCAACACATTGCACCTTGACAACACTGCTAAATAAACAAAAAGGGGGAGCCACCCAAGAAACATTACAGAACAGGTTGGGAAAGGCACTTTATGTAATGAATCACCTAGCATTACCCTTTCCTCACAAAGAGGTACCACCCATAGTAAAACATTACAAAAGTATGAATTCCATGCTGTCACGGTTGCCACAATCAGAGCAGGCCTTAATGATGGTAAAAAAAATAAATAAATACATAAATACAGGTCTTTGGGAGGGACCCCATCCTCTAATAACTTGGGGTTGAGGGTATGCTTGTGTCTCCACAGGTCATGGGCCAAGATTGGTACAAGCAAGGGGATAAGGCCATGGTTGGCCTCCTCCTCACAATTGCCGCTGTCATCGGTTATTGCCAGCCCTGGGTCTCCATCCAACCATGCTGCAACATCTGAGTCACCCTCGCCAACATGACAGGACAGGAAGCGATGTGCCTGTCCCTGGCTATTGCTAATGACCCATTTACAACATGTTT
>CM021731.1:169563174-169574771 GCA_011075105.1 Heteronetta atricapilla
CACCCCTATATATTGTTCAGTATGATGTCAGATGGTATGGAATACCCCTTTGGCCAGTTTGGGTCAGCTGTCCTGGGTCTGTCCCCTCCCAGCTCTTGCTGCCCCCCCAGCCTGCCCGCTGGCAGGACAGAGCGTGGAGCTGAAAAGTCCTTGGCTTAGCGTAAGCATTGCTCTGCAGCAATTAAAACATCAGCACGTTATCAACACTCTTCTCATCCTAATCCAAAACATAGCACCCTACCAGCTGCTAGGTGGAAAAATAACTCTGTCCTAACTGAAACCAGGACAACCACCCATCAAGAACGCTGTGGTTCTGGCAAATTTGGTTTGCATGCTCCCTTAGCCATTGTAATTGTTTATGTATTGATTCATTGTGGTCAGACAGATTCATACAACACGTTCCTTCAAAATCATCACACCCATGCCCTTGAGCCAATAACAAAAAATCTATCACTGCTCTATTTTGCAAAACTGTGTGACGCAAGGTCTTTTGATATTTAAAAAGTTCCTCTAATATCACTGTAGTAGCGTTGGCTTGCTTTGCTGCCCAGCAAGCTAGTTTACCTAACTGATTATTTGCATTCGCTGTGGCTGCACTCCATTGTCCTTTCAGGATATTGTCCCTTATGACCCCACTCCATCATGTGGGTCTAACTGGCGCTGGTGGGCCAGCTGGGGGACATGGAGGAGTGGTTTCCTTTTATCTCAACAGGGAATAACACGTTTCCCTTTTAACCTCAGGTCCAGATCCTCAAGGTGCTGCAAGACAGCTTGTAACAACTTTTCCTTATTTTCCGGGGAAGGTTCTGTATAGTCGTCGCTAGGTGGAGTTGCCGGAGCAGAGGAATCAGTAGAGAGCAGCAAGGGCGGGTGCAGAGGCGGAGCCAAGGGGAGAGGTCAGCATGCCTCTCCTCCCTCACCTGTGAGCAGTGCAGGACATCCACCCTGGGCGTCCTGGGGTGTTGCTTCCGCAAGCGGCTCAGATCTCTGCTTTGACCTGCCCCTCCAACTTCCGCTTTTTCCGTGCTTGATGGTGGGTCCGGCGGGACTTCCACATAATGTGGGGGTGGCCTGTTACCTGGCCCTCGATGCTTGCACGGAGCTCAGCGACAGTTTTATATGTAGCCCCAGTCATTCCTTTTACCACAGGAAGTCCAAAAATGCGTGCAAGAGTCCTGGGTTTTCTTTCAGAGTCCCCAGATTTTGTATAGGCCAGCCCTGATTTAGCATTTGAGCAGTGGCACAGGCTACTTCCCTATCCACCTTCATGGCTTTTCATGTCTCTAATACTGTACGCCACAACTCACGGACAGTTTTCACTTCCTTTTCATCTTTTGGATCTCCAGTTATAGTCCTTTCCCACATGGTATTCCCAAATTCTTGCCATTTTGTAACAGAGAACAGCAGGGTAGTCTCTCTAAAATATCCCCATCATTATCCTAACTTGATCAACATAATCAATTGCTTTCCCATTGTCTCAATACCTCTCTTGGAGAGAATTCCTACTAGCAACGTCGCTGCAGCTTCCGCCTCCATGGCTGCACTTCCTCTGAGAGGCAGGGAGCAACCCAGACCCGTGTCTGCCAAGCAGTACTCCTCTCTGCCGTTAAGTTTCCCATTCCCCTCCTCTAGCTGCTCTGTGCACACGCCTCTAGCACTAATATGATTGGTACAATGGTGTTATGATTGGTACAATGGTGTTGTCTCTCCTTCTGAACATAGTTCTGTATATTCTAGTTGTAACATCATTCAAGGTTATGAGCCCTGGGCCTACATTATCTCCACAGTCCTTCAAAACCTGAGTTGCTCATTGTAATTATATCATGCCGCTTCTCACTTAACCATGACTCCACAACAAAAAGTCGTAACAAATTAAATTCAATTACCTAAGTAAGTTCCAAATGTCAGTAATACAGTATGTAATACAATACCATTGGAGTAGCAAAACCAGTAACAGTGGTATTCAGAAGCGTGGGTGACACAAAGCAGAACTGAGAAATTAATGTTATAGCCAGTCAATTCCGTCTTACTGTAAGTAATTCTGTCATTTGGTTATAAAGTTTTAGTTGCAGATCTGTAGAACATTCTTAAGTTAGTAACAATGGCCAGTTAATTATGCACTTTATGCAAAGCCACATTGTAAATCTTCCATTTCATACCAAGGAACTCAATCAAGAGGAAACTTTAAATAGTAAAAATTATTCTGTGATTGTTATTAATTGAAAATATCTACCTGGAAGCAACTTTTCAAGCATCATTGCTGTGGAAGAACCAACTGGCTTCAGAAGAACATAGATTAGTTCAAGATCTGGTGCAATATACAATGATATATAGTGTAGGTAATGACACTGACAGTTACAAATGCCCAAATTTTTGCATTACAATTTTATTTCCAGTTGCTTCATCTTATTGCCCACAACCGTCCCCCTACCTACTGGGTCTGTAAGTTTTTTGCTCTGGATGAGGGGTCTGATTTTTCTTGGAGACTTTCACCTGAAACCAGTCTGTTGTTTCACATGTGTATTAAAAGAATATATATTATTATTCCAGTCTTTTAAATATATTTTTATCATCTTTTTTAAAAGAGCTCATCTACTTCAGGAGCACAGGTATGATATTTGGTTGATACTTTGCCAATATATCAATAAAATACATTAACTATTTCATATATATAAAAAAAAATGTTCTATTCAGGTAACCTTAGGCTTTCATTCATACTTGTTCACTAGAGATTAATTACAATATAGAATTACATTATCTGAAAGATAATTCAAAGATAATATTCAGCCAAGACCATATGGGCTGTGTATATTTTTTTTCCTGTAATTGTTACTCCATGAAGTTGTGTGGGATTCCCAGAGCATCCAAGCAAGTGGGTATTTTGTATTCTTACCTTGCAGACCAAATTATTTTAATCTAGCATGATTATATTTTTTTTTGTTTGTTTGTTTTGTTTTGTTTTCTGTAGAGTTCTTCAGTTTATTGTTTTTAATTGTAAGTTTTCTTAAAAAATAAAAAATAAAAAAATAAAAACAGGAGTACGGGGAACTGAAGTGGAAGTGCATTATGTGCACAATGTGTTATCCATGTAGATAGCTAGGAAAAAGCTTCTGAAGTGAAGAGATCTGACCATGTACAGTGAAATTCTGTGAGTTAAGTACCATTTATATATTTACATACATTTCATATATAGCCCTCTGAGTATATATTCCTTACTACTGTGACTAATTATTGCTTTCTAGTTGGGTGGTTATTTATATACGCAGAGATCTTCTGTGGTATTGAATAACTTTCAAAATTGTCCCCTCATGTTATCAGTGTATTGTAGTCAAGGCTAATAAGTTATGGTTTAAATAAAGTTTTCTTTATCAAAAAAAAAAAAGGGGAATGAAATGGAAAACATGTATAGATATACAAACTGGAATACTACTATTGTTTTGATAATGCTACAATATCATAGTCCAGATGTTCATTATCCTGAAAAGATAAAAATAACCTATTTATTAATGTATCATTGCTCCTTGCTTCACACAGTGCTATTTTTCCTTGTAATAAATTGATCTTAAAAAAAAAAAATAAAAATATATAATCATAATGCATCAAAGAAATTGCTTGCAGATCTCATATATAATTTGTCAGTTTGGAGTACTAGAATAGATAGATGTAATCATTAATAAAGTAATTTTAATTTTAAAAGACTATGTGCAGTAAGTATATCATTATTACTTCACAATCTTAACATTAAAATGTATTTTATGTTATCTCTTACTGATTTGCATTTAAAACTAGATAACATGCTATGCATAGTTAATATAGAGGAACATAATTAACCTATATACTCAATAACCATATACTCAATGTCTTCCTCTGTATTCTAATCTAAACATATTTGAGATATATAATTACATGGAATTATAAAATAATTAAATAGCTGTTTTTTATTATATATTGATTACAACAGATGCCTATATGGTTTATCAACAACTACAGAGCATTTTATTCCTAAGTGAGAATTTTCAAGCTTGCTACTTTCTGCAATAACAATTATTAAAAGAGATTAACTTAATAGCAAATCATGTTCAGCCTATTACTAAATACAAATAATCTGGAAACATTGCAAAAGAATATTGTGGATTCTAAATGTAAATGAATGTCCTTTAAAAAATTGTTATTTCAAACAGTAGAAGGTATGTAGAGGAAGAATGTAAAACATTAGGATTTGACCATGTCATAAGTAATAAATAAAGAACAAAATAAACTAAGAGCATATAGGTATCCCATTTATAATATATATAATGTTTCACAACTGTGTTATTATGGTGAAATATAAATTGTGGGGTTGTTTTTGTTGTTGGTTGTTCTTTTGTTTTTCCTAGAATATTAATATGATTCATACAAACAGTATATTCCAAGCATTATTGTAAACTCTCCCATGAACTCAGTGGGATTTCTTTAAAAATTACTCTGATCATCCAGAATATATAGATGACTAATATGTATCTGATCATTTGTTTTCATTAAGCTTTCACTAAGCTTTAAAAAAAAAAAATAGTGATGTGTATAAGGTATACACTTAATTAATATTTGCCATCTGAAAGAAAAGACCTTATAATCTCAATGTATTTCTAAAACACCCATTTTTTGTTATAATATCCATCTTCACAGGAGTCCAAGACCTTCCTGATTGGTGGTCACTGCTGGTGAATTCTGCTCTTCATCAGAACCCTTTTAACTTCACATTTATTTTAGACTATGCTCTGATTCAGTTGTTTCTGCTGTCACTTTTTGATTTTCTGCTTGAAGGTTATAGGCCATGTTTGTCACAAGAAGATGCAATCATTTTATTCTGACATAGGCACTAAAAATGGCTCTCAACTGATCTGTACGTTTGCAAAACTGAATCTCCATTCCAGTGTCAGTGTCAGAAATGAAAAAGAAACATCCTGGTGTATAAGCCACACATTGGATACGATCAACACCAACAAAATATCTCTTTGTCTAAGCAAAATTAAATTTTGATTTATTAGAAAAGAGAAACTTTTATATATTTTTGTTTGCTTGTTTGTTTGTTTTGTTTGTTTTTCATGCAAGAAAGAAAGCAATTGTGAAAAATAAGGTTAATCTCTATCTAAAGAATTAAGCTTACTGCATCCCCTGTCAGTAAGGAGGGAATAGATAGCCACAGTTATTGAGATAGGACTTCTTCCTTTCCAGAAGCAGTCAGTTTTTTTTTTTTTTTTGTTGTTTTTTTTTTTTTTTTTTTTTGTGCATTGTCACATTTGCTTGGTGACAGCAGGAGTTAATGAGAAAAAACTGCAATGGAGTTGAGTTAATGAGAAAAAACTGTAATGGAGTTAGGGAACTCCTGCAATAGCAGTAAGAGAAGCAAACATAATATATAAGGCTTGACTACTACTGACATGCCTACTTGTAAGACTTGTGGGGAAAAATATAGTTCTAGCTGAATAATTATGTTATCAAAAAAAGAGATGTAACACAGAGACTTGTGTGATGATGACTAAAAAGTGACACATTATCTATGTGGGTTTTTTTTTTTTGCCTTTTTTGTTTGTTTGTTTTTCCCCTGACTGTTTCAGAAAATATTATTTAAAAGGTGAAAAAAGATATCTAGATTTTTCTAAGCTTCAAAAAGGTGGCTGTTAAATCCAGGGATATGTGGAAGTGACTATGTCCTTGGACAAATTCCAATCAACAGTAATTAATCATTTCAATTGTGTAATAAGTCTTAAGAAGATGAAGCTTTGCCACCAAAATGTGACATTGATTTCCATTAAATAATGAAACAGTTACTGCCACAGTAAACCAGAAAACCATTGCCAAATAATAGTGAGTAAGGTTGATCCTTCTATCATCTTGTGTTAGTGCATTTTACTGAAGTACTTGAAACATTGGACAACTATATAGATTAACCATAACAATTGGAATATTACAAAAAAAATCCTTGAAAATGAGAAAATTATTTTCTCAGCTTATGTATTTACTTGCATTTGATCATTTTGTGAATAATGAAATGGTTACCAAAGTACCTGCAATGTATTGTTTTAAAGACTACTCTGAAAAACCTGGTAGAAACTGTGGGTTGTATATACTTCTCTGCATGATAAGGCATATGAAGGAATTAATTAGAAAAAAAAAAAAAAAAAAAGGAAAAAAAAACTCTGAAAAAATAAAGAAAGGAAATGGAAGAACAAAACTTTAGTAAGGTCTTTGAAATTATGTAACAATCTGTCACATTTATCTGTCATAGGTATTTATCTTTCTATCTTCACCTTTTAATTCCTACTATCACAGATATTAATGGAATCACAATACTCAATATTCAATGCCTTTGTCTCCATTTGCATGCTTTTTGTGGTTTTGACTTTGTAAACTTGAGTCAGTTGTTGAGTGAAAAAAAAATCTCTCATCTAACTTGGAACAATCCTCTGGGTAAATGTCCCAGCTAATCACATTTTATACCCTGTAATCAGAAATAGCTACTTTCAAGTCTTGATTCACCCAATCTTTTTAGGTGTTTGCTTCAGAATGAGATGAATAATGTCATGGAAGCATATATTCTTTCCATTAGCTAAGAAGGGACTTTAAATTATTTGTTCAGATGTAGACGTCAACAGTATGAATATCTAAATTTAGTTAGATGAATACCTGTTACTGTAGCATGGTTCTTTCTTACTTATCTCTTACTCTCTCATGAGTTCCATCCTCTAAAATATAATGCCTATTGATGTCTTAAATATTCAACACAATTACAGGATTTGAACCAGAGGCCTCCTTAATCACCAAGTAAAAAACACCAGATTTGGAACCCGAGACAGAGACTAAAACCTAAGTCAACAAACGCATTTACTCCTTTTATGATATTTTTGGATCAAAAACTAAATCTGAGAGATTTCATATAAAAAATAGAAATTATGATTTTAAAATACTAATCTAAAACAATCTTGGGTAACATAATAATTTCCCATCTGAATAAAATGGTAGATAGGAAAGCTATATATATTTAGCATTTATATATATATATATTTATTGTTGTTATAATTCTGGAGGATATTAGCAACATAACACTTTCTGAAGAAGTTAATGTTTCTGTCATTTATTAGTGTATTTTATAATTTCTAAATAAATAGCAGCTAAAACTGGACCTACTGTTCTGAAAAGAGAGATTATTAACAACACTATGATATAATCCAAGATAAAACCTCCTAGCAACTAAAAAGGCAATACTAATTAAGTTTATTATTAAGATCTTGGGTGAGAGATTTTTCATGGGGTTTCATTACTGAATGTGAAAAAGATTAATGAGAAGAAAATGAAGAAAATATGAACTATTTCTGTCTTCTAGCAACAGAAATGAACAACAACAACAACAAAAATCTTTAAGAAAGCCTTTAAGATCAGTTAGGAAGGAAATAAAATGGAAAACAGTCTAACAACTTATATATCTTTCTTGGTACATCTGTCTTTTTAGTTATCACTTGATGACCAAACTGAATGACATTTTAAACGTGCATCTCTAATATAATTCTTTATGATAAATGACTGAAAGTGACAAAGATCTATTATTTTCTCCACTTGTTATACACTATGTAACAGGGGATGCAGATCTACAGTACCTGTAATTAAATGGTGATGTAAAACCTCTTAAGGAACAGGAAGGGTATGGTTTAGATTTTATTTTTATATTTATTAGCTAAAGAATTATCAGTTGCCAAATAAAAGAGTAGAGGAAAAAAAAAATTTGGAAAAAGCAAACACAATGTCTATTTGTTACTGACAGGTTCTACTTAATCCATTGCCCCTAAAGCAGATAATTAAAAGATTTTAGATGTGTTGCTGGTGAATTCAATTTGACACATTAGAGTTTATAATCCCTGTGACCTCATTTATTGAGTATGAATGATGGCAAACACTACTAATCCAAATGACTGGTGTCTTAATTTCTTTATAAAATCCAATACTTAGTTAACTAGCTGTGAATGAAGGTTATCTGAATCACAAAACACCCCACCCTTCATCTTTTGAAAGGAAAAAAAAAAATGTTCTGTCTGTGAAGGTCACTGCTTTAACAGCATGTATTGCCTATGTTCAGGGATATACAGAAAAGAAGATTAAATATTTTGTTGTTGTTCTTAACCTTTATTTTAAAAAAATGTTTTTTATATAGTATTTTAATATATTTTCTGTTTTAAAAACTTCAGTAATCAAATATATCCTATATCAAATGTATCCTCATTGTAGTGCAAGTATCTTTGATAGCTTTGAAGAAACACTCAATGAAGCAGGAGTTTGTCAAAACTGGGAGTCAGACTCTGAATAAGTATCAGTTCTACATTTCAGTTAAAGTAATCCAAAAATCCAATAGATTTATGTGCTGGTTTTGTCTAGGATAATTTTCTTCATGGCAGCTAGTATGTTACTATGTTTTGGATTTAAAGTGATAATAGTGTTGATAACACACTAGTGTTTTAGTTGTTGCTGAGCAGTGCTTACAGTAAGTGAAGGTCCTTTCTTATACTCATGCTGCCTGCCAGCAAAGATGCTGGGAGTGCACAAGAAGCTGGGAGAGGACACAGCCAGGGAAGGTGACTCAAACTGAACAAAAGGATATTCCATAATATTCTATACCATATGATATCATGCTCAGCAATAAAAGCTGGAGGAGAAGTTTGCCAGGGGTGCCATTGCTCAGGGCATTGGTGATCTGGTGGTAATTGGTTTTTGCATCACCTTGTTTTTTGTTTTGTTCTGGTTTCATTTTTGGTTGTTTCCTCCTCTCTCTCTCTCTCTTTTTTTTTTTTTTTTTTTTTTTTAACTTATTAAACTCAACCCACTATCTCAGCCCATGATTTTCTAAAATTTTCCATTTTTATTCTCTTCCCCCATCATTCTAGGGGGCAGAAACATTGGCCCTATAAAAATTATGCATATATCTACTGTATTGAATCACTGGGACAACACATATTGCTGATCTCTCATGCTGACATCTTTGCTATTTTTACTTTAAGCAACATTTCTCATCTCTTTCTTGAAATCAACCTTGGCATTTCATCAACCTTGTTATAAAAAGCAAAGACTCTGGGTCATGTCACAGCAAAGACCAGAGCACCGATCACCTCAAACTTTCATGTCACCTTTTTCACCTCTAAGCAATTGCCTGTTAACATCAGGTTATAAAAAATACTGCTTATTTTGATATGACATAAGAATGTAATAAGTAAAATCTGGGGCAGAGCTGTCTCTCTGACACCAGGGTTTGACGTGATATATGAGGTCACTTTTTGATGCATTGTAGGATAACTTCAAGCATGACAATTGGAGAGAGTGATGGGTTTTGTGTGCTCTTATTCTACAAGCCCTGCCACAGATTTTTTGCTCTCTGTTGAGGAACCAGTCATCTCCTGATCTGCCAAATAATGCCATTTTTCAATCTTATGCCTAGATATATATTCCAAAAAGGAAGATGGAAGAAAAACAAAACAAAACAAACAAAAAACCAAAGCCTGTTAATATGATGCAATGAATGAGAAGATTTGCACTCACCAGGTGACAATATGTCAACAAACTTATTTGTTTGTAAAAACTTCTCTTCTTGGGCAAAATGTCTCTCACGCATAATACACTATACATTTCCCTCATAGAGGGAAATTTAATGTTCTCAGAAGACTCTTATTGGCTATTTTTTTTTGGTTGTTTGAAATAACATAATGCAAAAACTGGGTCTATTTCTGCTATACTCCGTTGTCTCATCACACATTTTAAGTTTCTAGACTTTGAAATAAGCTAGAAGCTGCAAGTTGTCTTTGTGTCCTGTAGGCATCTACATTTAAGATTTCATATAATTTCCTATTGATCGTGACAATAACACTGATGCAGAGACTTAATTTTCTTCCAGAACAGACAGCTGTTCATTCCAGTGAAAACATTAAATCATTCCAGTGAAGATATGTTTTCTTGAATTTTGCATTATCCTTTAGCTACCACTATCAACAAAGGTAAACAGTTATAAAGCATTATGATAGAAATTAATGTGCACATGAATGTGCTGTAAGCATTAATCCATTTTTTTTTATCACATTGCTTGAGCATTGCTATTACTAAGAAGTAGTAGTAGGGTTTTCTGTTGCATTGAGGTATTCAATTCCCAGTAGTGAAGAAACAACAACAGCTTGAATGGAATGCCAGTTAATTGAAGGTCCCTTTAATTTAATGAGGAGTTTTTGAATTGAATTCCATGATAATGAGATCTAAATGCCATGTTGTCTTTAATTTAATAAACAAGTAATACTAATAACAATATTTTTTATCGATAAATACACTTGCTGCAATAGTGCTAATATATAGTAATACTGCTAGCAAGATGATATCCCAGATATTCCTCACCAAAAAGGTGAGGGCACAGATTTTACCGAAGAGGTATCCCTGTCTTGATGGAATAGAAGGAGCACAGCCCGTTGACTGCCTCTTCTCGGTTTCCAAATTATTTTAAGAGGCTTTTACAGGGCTAAATCAGAGTTTTATATCTATGACATTTTCATAACAGGAAAACAGATGCATTTTCTCTCTGAAAGTTCTACCAATAAGGTGGCAAACACTACCCCAAATGTATCATTACTCTACAACTGAGATGATATGGTATGTTTCACAGGAGAAAAAATATATACATATTTCAAACACTTTCAAGCACAGGTCATAAACTAAATGAGCCCATAGTCTTACAGTGTTCTCACCTACAGAACAGAGGAACATTCAGTCAGCTCACAAAGCTTCTCCTTCTGATATTGCTCCAATCTCAAAAGACAGAAACAATCTTCTGTAAATGACTGCAGGATAAGAAATACTTCCTGCAGGAAAGTGCCTCCAGACATAGATAAAGATTCTTAGGACCAAAGAAGGGTAAAATTAAGACAGAGCCTTGCCATCAGCCATCCCAGTTCACTTGCAAAGGATCTTTGACAAGGTGCCTCTGGTCTACTGTGATTACATTCATTTCCTGTATTAAATGAACCTCAAATGTGAATTATGAAAGACAGTTACCCATGCTGTTAAAAACATGCTGAAAAATTGAGGAATTTTGCTATGATAGTATTAGTCATTTCTAATAAATAAATAAATAAATGAATAAATGAATAAATGAATAAATAAAGGCTAATATTATGGGCATTATTATTAACAGAATCTTCCCATGATTTCATTGTGTATACCATTTTAGTCTTAGAGTTTTTGTATCTTTCTTTTTTAGTACTCCTAGAGTCTGACTCCTTAGGCAGACAAAAAGGAACTTTTCATCTTCCTGCCAAATCTAAGTAGGGAACTAATCAGATATCAGAAAGCATCAACACCTTGAGTACTTTGGACTGGAATGAATGCATAAGAAAAAGATTATGCTAAATTTTCTATGTAGGTAAGGTTTTGTTAATAGCATGATAAGCTTGATTCTCAGCTTATACAGATCACCCCTACAGCATAAAGCTTTCTATTAATCATAGACTCATAGAATGGCTTGGGTTGGAAAATCATCTAGTTCCAACCCTGTTGTGGTTTAACCCGGCCAGCAGCCAAACACCACACAGCCGTTC
>CM021731.1:169574781-169598134 GCA_011075105.1 Heteronetta atricapilla
CAGCCATTAGGAGGAAAAACAACTCTGTCCCAACTGAAACCAGGACAAACCCTCTGCCATAGGCAGGGATGCCACCCACTAGATCAGGTTGCTCAGGACCTCATCCAACCTGGTCTTGAACACCTCCAAGTATGGGCAAGCCACAACCTCTCTGGGCAACCTGTTCCAGTGACTCATCACCCTCTGAGTGAAGAATTTCCTCTTGACCTTTAATCTAAATCTCCCCTATTTCAATTTAGAACCATTCCCCCTTGTCCTGTCATTATATAATTGAGCAAAGAGTCACTCTCCATTTTTTTTATAAGTCTCCTTTAGGTACTGAAAAGCTGCAGTCAACTTGGACTGGTTACTGAAGTTGGAACTGAATTGTAGATTTCTGTTCCTTTTAATTATTATGCATCATTACATGTGTGTGAATAATGGATTTTGATAAAGCTTTTATATTTAGTATACTATATAATATTTTATATTTAGAATATTTGCATACATTTTCATCCATAAAAATCAATAGCAAATGAGATATGTTACTTACCCCCTTTCACTAACTTATGTATGATAACATTAAATGAAAATCAGAATACAATTTGACCACAGGATTTTTATATAACAGCACATCTTTTAAGTGGAAATATTACTTATTTGAATAAAGTAAGAATATGAAAATAAATAAACCTAAAATATTAGGAGAAAAATGTTGAGATATGGAAATAGTGTTTAAAAATAATTTTCATGTAGAAATTAAAAAGAAGTTTGCATGCAGTAAACAATACTTCTGGACTTTATTTCCGTTTGTTTGAGCAGCTGCACACTGCAAGTAAGAAAGCTGTATTGATTTTTTAATATAATTTTGGTTTTGAAAATAATATTGAAGTTTGTTAATATATATGGTTTACAATATTTCCATTCTGTAATTTCTTCTACAGAGAAATTGAAAGGTTTAAATACACAAATATATTTTTTCTTCTGCAAAGAGCAACAGAATTTTAACTAGTTTATTTTCCCACTATTCAGCACCTGATATGTGATATTTGATCACACTGCCAATCCTCCCCTCCCCCCAAAAATCCTCAAGTGTGAAATGACAAAAAAATAAAATAACCTTTATATCTAGATAATAGGAATTTCTGAACACAGTATGTTCAGTGCAAGGTTCTGCATGCATGTCATAATGGATTGTTAAGCAGGGCTTGATTTCAGTGTTAGAAAAGCAGTTATAAAGTCATTTTGATGCTATTTAATACAAATTGCATTGATTTGGGAAAATTCAAGGTTAAGTCTTTTGTTTAAGGCAGGATCTGCTTGTGTGCAGAATGCATATTTATGTGTTTAAATAGATGTATAGCAAGTGACTAAAAATGAGTTTGTTATACAAAAAGTTGTATGATTCATTTACCACAAACATCTCTCAAAATCATAAGTTCAAAAACAGACTGTCTAAAGTTGAGTAAGAAAAATTCACACAAAGCCTGGTTTTACAGCAGATACCATATTGATTTATGAAGGCATTAATTTGCCATTTAGCTCTTAGATTTGACTATTAATAATTCTTGACAGTCAAAAGATAATGTATTATTTTTTATTATTAAAACAAGTTTTGTGACTTTCTTAAAAAAATATAACTTTTTACATGTGTTTATTTCTTTAAGGAGCAATGTATTTTTCAGTTTTTAAAGAAAAAGAACTTAAAATTAGTTTAGAAAAGCTTTTTTATTTTTTTTTTCTCTTACATTTATTACATTTTAATTTCAAATAAGTTCCTAATGTCCGTGTCTTCATGCATAAGTATTTCCATAAGTATTAAGGTTCACTAAGTTGTCATGTTATTAAGGGACCAGTTTACAGAGCCACTGAAAAATTGTTGACCTATATTTTGGCTACCATGTAGTCGAGTTCTTTATTTGAGCTATATTCAAAATCCACTAATCTTAATTAAATATATATATATATCTTCCAGCTGTTAGTTGATGTGTCATATGCAAAATTGCATATTTTCTTGGAATCAGTTTTTAAAAGGTATTGAATTTTTAACGAACACAAAGGAAAATTCATTTCTGTTTAGAACTTGATCACAAAGAAAATTAAATAAACTGAAGTAATCATATAAGTAAGCAATATGATGAAAATATTACTGTACAAATTAAATGCTTTGGGCTACTTTTGGCAGCCAAAGAACAAACAGAATCACTAAAGTTAGTAGTTTAACAGAAGACATGGCCTAAAGATTATTATTATTATTTTTTTTTAAAGACCACACAAGAGAATGAACTTCTCTAACTTGTGAAAAAATGTGAAAAGGAGTGAGAATGTTAAAGTAAGTAATTCTGGTTGACACCCAAAATAATACACAGAACACCCAACAGCAAGAAATCTGGAAAACTGAATGACAAGATAGGCAAGAGTTAAATGAAAAAAAAAAAAAAAAAAAAAAAAAGAGAGAGAAAAAAACTTGTGAATAAATACAGGAATTCAATCTGAATAGGTTTTATTTTATTTTCTGCTTTGCAGATTGGACATATGCATTGGGATTTCAAGAAGATATTGCATACTGTATACAAACTAATTAAATAAATAAATAAGCTGGTAGATTCTGATTTTTTTTTTTTTTTTTTTTTTTAATACCCATTCCCCCCCCCCCCAAAAAAGGGGGAGTATGGCGGGAGAAAATACATATTCAATTTCTAAATAGTTCTCTTGGTATTTTTAAGGACATTTTAAAGAAATTTGTCTTCCACATACCTTTGAGGATTAGAAATATAGGGGAAAAAAAAAGAAAAGAAAAACTAACATGAAAAATATTGAATAATCTTTGACAGAATATGCCAACTTAATTTATTGGATGTTATGTTAGAGAACAAACTCTAAGAGAGAAAATAGGAGAACTGATTTTAAAACTGGTTTATATGCACAGAGTACAGGAGCAGACAAAAATAATGACAGAAAATTGGAAAAAAGAGCACAGAAATATACTGCTTAATAGCAGTATAACTAGTGAAAATGAAACCTTATTTGTAATTGAGAAAACTGTGAAGCCTCCAGCATTCTGTAACATTTCAGTTCCAGATTTGTCTGTTACAGAGGATTTGGATGACATCTGTCATAAAGGTTAAATATCTAATCAAGTTTAATAGAAAAAATGAGTTGCAATAGTGTCTACTCCTGCACTTTAAACACTGTGTCCTGAGTGGAGTTGACATAAGTCTTTCAAACATAGGACTGATGAGACTTCTGGTAAAAACTGCACATCTGTGAGCAGCAGTACAGGATGGATGGAGTTATGAAAGAATACTACACCTTGTGCTAAAAATTTTTAATTACAACTCTGGTAGCTTAAATATGAACAGTGAAACTGAGAGTGCAATATTGCCAACAAAGCACATCAACATATTTGATCCTTTGTCCTGATGATGCTCTAAGTCGATATAAGACTACATTTAGTATTTAATATAAGAATATTTATTTAAATGTGTTTTTTGTTGTTTTTTAAAAAATATTTTTTTAATATTTTTTTTTAATATTTGGTGTTTCATGAGCTCAGCTTTGAGAAAACAGCAGGGCATCTACATTGCAGTGGATAAATTAGAATTATAAAATCATAGAATATCCAGAGTTGGAAGGGAAACACAAGGATCTCTAATAACAACTACTAGCTTCGTGCAGGACCAATCAAAAATGAAACCATATGTCTGAAAGCATTGTCCGAACACTTCTGGAACTTTGGCAGGCTTGGTGCCATGACCACTTTCCTGAAGAGCATTTTCTTCAGGAAAGACCAAGACATCCTGAGAGGGTCCAACCACCCTCTCAGGATATGAAAAATATACTCATTAGATAGTGTGAGCATTAATTCCTCTATTGACACTATATATCCTGAAATATTCAGATCAATGCTTGTTAGAGCCATTGCTTCTCCTGGAATAAATTTTCTAAGGAGAGAAAAAAATGCTACCTTCCTCTTCCATTTCAACAGAAAGCTTTATAATTCCAAACAGATGACAACATAATCACTGAGCTTTCAACAACTTTTAGTGTGAACAATTGCCAACAGATGAAAATAAAATAAATATATATATACCTATAGAAATACATATAGCTAGTTTCTACATAAATAAATAAATAATCTGATAGAAGAAGGACAATACAAAAATATTGCTTCAGTTTGGAATAAAAAACCTCCCCACTGACACATGACAGTCTGTTGACTTGGACCTTATTGGCATACTTAATTACCTCTTTGTGACCTACTCAGGAAAATCAATAAAGACCAAATTGACAGACTTATGAAGCCCAACCAGTAGAGAAGAGCAAACAATATAGCTATTTATTTAGATATGCATTCTCTAAAGTTACATATAGAAAATAAACTTGAATATGGTTTAAATAAATTTGTGATTATTTGTATCACTGATATGTTACCTTCTTGCATTGGGTTTACCTGGCAAGGTTTTGGCCTCTGTGAGAAGAGTCCAGAAGCTGTTCCATGTTAGATAAGAGCCAGTTCAAGCCAGCTCCAAAGGGATCTGTAACTCGCCAGAGCAGAGCCAATAAGCAATGTTGTTTGTGCCTCAGTGAGAACAGATTTAAAAGAAAAACAAAACAAAACAAAAAACTGCTGTGCAACAGCAACTGGGAGAGGAGGTTGAAAAACAGCCCTGAAAACAATAAAGCCAGTGCAGAAAAAGGGGGATGAGGTGTTCTAGTCCCCAGAGCAGAAATTCCCCTACAGTCCATGGGGTAATACAACAGAGCAGATCTCCACACTGCAGCCCATGGAGGAGCCCATGGTGGAGCAAGTGGATGTGGCCTGGAATAGTCTGGACAACGAGAACCCCCACTGGAGGAGGCTCTGGAATGGACCTGCAGCCTGTGGAGAGGAGCCCACATAGGAGCAGGTAGGTGATCTGGGGGGAGCTGCTGTCCATGGGAGATCCATGTTGAAGCAGTTTGTTCCTTACAGATAGACCCTGTAGTACAGACCTATCTGGGAGCAGTTCCTGAAGAGTTGCTGCCTGTAGGAAGCCCACTCAGTATCTGTTCAGGAAGGATGGAATCCCAAGGGAGACACCCCTCATTGGAGCAGGGGCAGAAAGTGACCATGAAGGAGTGGTGGAGATGAAGTGTTAAGGACTGACCACAACTCCAATTCTTCATTCCCCTCCTTGTGCCTCTCAGGGGCTGGACATAGAGGAGGGTGCACTGGGGGAAGGTGTTTTTTGTTTGTCATTTGTATTTAGTTTTTCACCACACTAGTTTGTTAGTAATATGTAATACATTACATTAATTTCCCTATGCTGAATTTGTTTTGTCCATGACAATAATTGTTGGGTGATCTCCATGTCCTTATCTGTACTCTTGAGGAAGAAAATTGTATTTTCTTCCAGTTTTCCTTTGAGGAGGGGGAGTGAGAGAGCTGTTGTGGTGGAGTTCAGCTGCCCAGCTGGGTATAACCACTGCCCCTAAACTTTATGATATAAAGACACAAACACAAAGGTAAAACACAAATACTGCAGGAAACAGACTGTACAGTGGTTTTCATGGAGGCTATAATATCTCCTTTCATCTACAGAATTATAAATAACTTGTATTTTACTGTCTCTAGATCTGTACTTTTCAAGGATTTTAACTGTTATCCCCATAAAACAAGCTTAAAGAAATTGATAAAACATTACAGTGAGGATTCCTGATTAAGGGATAGAAGAATTATATAATCATATAATAGGGTCATAGAATATCAGAGTTAGAAGGGACCCACAAATATCATCAAGTCTAACTCCTGGCTCCACAAAGGACCAACCAAAAATCATACCATATTTGTGAAAGTATTGTCCAAATGTTTCTTGAATTCCAGCAGGTTGAGCCAGGTTGACCTGAGGAGCCTATTCCAGTGTCCAACCACAGTCTCAGTTAAGATCCTTTTCCTAATATCCAACTTGACCCTTCCCTGACACAGCTTCATGCCATTTCCTTGGATCCTATTGTTCATCACTAGAGAGAAGAGATCCCTCCACTTCCCCTCATGAGGAAGCTACAGACCATGACAAGGTCTCCCCTCATCTAAAGCTCTTGCACTCTTCTGCAGATTTGGGAACAAAATGCAATGAAAGACATTTAACCACAGAATCATAGTAATCAGAAGGTACATCTGGGTTCATTTTGTCCATTCTTTTTCTTGTGGTTGGACAGTTAAATCATCTTGGTTAGGACTTTCTATGCTCAAGTGTTTAATATTTTCGAGGATGAAGATCCTACAATATTCCTCAGAAAACTGTTTGAGCGTGTGACCAATACATAAAACTTTTTCCCCTTATATATCATTGGAATTTCCTATGTTCTAGCTTTTGTTTATTTCCTCTTGCCCTTTCAATATGAACCTCTAAGAAGTGTCTGGTTCCATCTTCTCTATAGCCTCCCAATAACTGTTTGAAGAAAACAATAGTATCTTTTTTTTGCCTACACTTCTACTCTTAAGGATAAAGAATCACAGTTCTTTCAGCCTCTCTTCCACAGCCCCTTAATCATTTTGATTAACCTTTGCTGAACTCACTTGGGTTTATTAATGTCTTTCTTGTACTGGAAGAATCTTTTCCCTTAACCTGCTGTTTGTACTCTCCCTGCCAGTAGGCAACTGACCTTTGTTTGCTGCAAGGCCATCCTGCTGCCATCCTGCTGACTCAAGTTCAACATGTTGTAAATTAGGTAGGTTTTTTATTTTGTTTTGTTTTGTTTCTTAAACCTTCCTATTAACTTGACCTCCAGCTTATAGTATTTCATAGGATTATTCTGTCTTAGTGTGGAGGTTTTACCAGGGTGGGTAGCCAAGTTCCACCATGGCCGCTTTCTCACTCCCCCTCCTCAAAGGAGAATGGGGAGAAAATACAATTGAGAAAATACAATGAAAAGGGCTGAAGGGTTGAGATAAGGACGGGGAGATCGCTCAGCAATTATCGTGATGGGCAAAACAGACTCAGAGTAGGGAGATAGTAAGATTTATTGCCTATTACTAACAAGTTAGAGAAGTGAGAAACAAAGAAGCCAAAAACGCCTTCTCCCCATCCACCCTCTTTCACCTCCTCCCTCTGAGCAACACAGGAGAACCGTGTTTGCATTCAGTCTATAGCACTTCATGGCTCCTCTTCCCCTGCTCCAACGTGGGGTCCCTCCCACAGGATGAAGTCCTTCCCAAATTGATCCTGCAGGAGCTTCCCACAAGCAGCAGCTCTTCAAGAATTGCTCCAGATATGGCTGTGTACCATGGGGTCCATCCATCAGGAGCATGCTTCTCCAAGCTTGGTCCCCCAGGGGCAACAGCTCCTGCCAGACCCCCTGCTCCTGCATGGGCTCCTCTCCACGACCTACAGCTCTGGCCTGGAATCTGATCTGATGGGGTCCTCCACACGCCGCAGCCACCGTCAGGACAGGTCCACCTGCTCCACGGTGGTCCTCACCACAAGCCACAGGGGAACTTCTATACCAGTTCCTGGAGCACCTCCCCCCCTTCTTCTTCACTGACTTTGGTTCCTGCATAGTCCTGGTGTTAGAGATGCCTACCTAAAAGGGTCAGTGTTTATCAATATGCTGACCACCATGAATATATGGTGGTTTATGAATATAACTAACAGAATACAAAATGCAAACAAGAAGCTCTGAATTGTATTTTTTAAAAAATGTTCCAAACAATGTATTCAGAATTTCTTCCCATATACCAAATAAGTCCATATAAAGAAAGGTTTCTCTGATAAATTTTCTTTTTCTTTCATGTATCCCCATAAGAAGCAAATATAGCAATAAAATAAATAAATAAATAAAAATCATTTGAACATTTCTATATCTTCATCTCACTGGACTAAAAATGATGCTGTCCCCATTCATTTCCATGTTTAATAAAGTAAACAGCAAGTACAGTACATGAGAGTTTATGACAATGAGGTGTAATCTCAGTATGTACATAATCCCTGCTACAGCTCCCATAAAACAAATTGGACAATGTAAGTTGTTCATGATACAATGACAAGGATTTCTATATATTATCTATGCTCCTTTCATATGTATTTATATATATATATATATAAATATATAGCCATTGTCTATTATATCTATTTTGGTCTGCTTCGTTGATAGTAGTAACTAGTTGAAGAAATTCAACTAGAAACCAAAATAAAATAAAATAAAAATATCAATGTCTTCAATAAGGTAGTAGAATTTTACTAAATTATTTACATTGAGAATAAAGCAGAATATATATTTATCTTGTTTTAGAATGGGAAATTACTTATTATTTTAAATATATGTATTATTCGTTTTTATATCAGAAGAAACATTATTTTAAATAATAGAAAGTTATGAAGTGTTCACCTACTCTATGCTTTTGAAAGGTTACTTCAGATATTATCTGATAAACATCTAATCTAAAAATAATCTAGGACACACTGAAGGAATCACTTTTCTCTATTTGCTTACTTCATGAAGTAAGCAAAGTCAGGGTCTGCATACTTCATCATATCTCTGATTAGAGTCTAGAGTAGCAACTGAGGCTTCTACCAAAGGAAAAAAAAAAAAAAATAGTTGTGGTAATGCTCATGTCTGCTTTCAAAACTGCACCAGCTTTCTTTGTTAACTTTAGTTTAATTTAGGTATTTATATGTGAGCTAGGAGTTTAAGCTTCTATTAAATCACTGGATACCCAATCAGTATAGTTCTTTGGCTGTTCAGCTGAATGCAGATATTAAGGCAGATAAATAGTGGTATAAACATAATTAATTATATTGACAAGATTTTCACTGTCTGTAGAGTGAACTAATAGTGTCATATATGGACACTGGTGAGTAAACAATTATTTTTAAGCATCTACAATATAGAGCTGCACACCATCACTGAAGTGAGTTAGATGAAAGGCCCAGGAAAGTATGCATCATCATCATTTGAGATTCTGTAAGGCACTTGAGACATCTGCAAGACCATAGAAGATACAATGCAGGTCATGGAATTAAAATACAACTTTTTTTTTTTTTTTTTTTTTTGACAGAAATAGCATAAAATACCTGTTGTCAGATAGTTGAATCCCTTACAAATTGTCCTCTGGACATGCATCTCTCTTCTACAATAACAGAAGAAGGCTAGATCGAATGCTTATAAAATTGGTATTTTGAATAGAATCATTACTCTTCTTTCACCATACAGTATCACAGTAAGGAATGAAACATGCCTTTAACAAAGAGGACAAAGATATTAATGAAAATATAGAGATCACAAATTCTTTTATTTTAGAGTTCCTTGAGGATTTGATGGCAAATATTAAGGTTAATATTTGCATGTTGTTTTTATACTGATATTCCACCTTCTGGACTACATCCTGGATATAACCAGGAAGTTACTCAAAATCATAGACTGGTGAAGGTTGGAAGGGTCTCTAGAGATCATCTAGTGCAACTGTCCTGTTCATGAAGGCACACCTAAAGCAGGTTTCTCAGGACCATGTCCAGGCTGCTTTTGGAGATCTCCAGGTATCTTCCACAACTTCTCTGAGCAACCTTTTCCAGAGTTCTGTCATCTGCAAAGCAAAGTGGTTTCTAATGTTCAGACAGAACCTCTTGTGTTCCACTTTGTGCCCATTGTCTCCTGTCCTGGCACTGGGCACTACTAAAAGAGCCTGGCTTCGTCTTCTTTGCACACTGAGTATAGTGCTGGGTAGAGCAGAAGGATAACCTCTCTTGAGCTGCTGTCAATACTTTGACTAATGCAGTGATCAAGACCGTTAACCTGCTTAGTGGCAAGGGCATATTGCTGAATTATGTTCAACTTGGTGTCTACCAGGACTCCTAGATCCTAGAATTTATTGAGACTGCAATCTTTGCCATTACTCAGATTGTTGATGAAGATGTTATACATGAATGGACCTAGTATTGGCCTCTGTCCTACTCTGCTCATTACTTGCCTCCAACTAGAGTTTGTTCCTCTCCCACCACTACCCCCTGGGTCTGGCTGTGCAGCCAGTTTTGAGTCCATTTTCTTATCCAGCTCATACTTCAACAGCTTCACTACAAGGATCTTATGGAGGACCATATCAAAGGCTTTACTGAAGTCCAAGAAGACAGTATCCACTGCTCTGCCCTCATCTATGAGGCTGACGATTTCCTGTCACCCTCTGAATCTTTGTTGACTACTTCTGATGATTTCCTTGTCCTTCATGTGTCTGGAAATGAATTCTAGCATTAATTGTTCCTTCATCTTCCCAGGGATGGACATAAGGCCTGTGGTTTCCCAGTTCCTTCTCATCTTACTGAAGATAGGAGTAACACCTGCTTTCCTCCAGACTTCAGATACTTCTCCCATTTGCCACTATTGAGCAAAGATTATTAAGAATGGTCTTGTAATCACATCTACCAGCTCCCTCAGCACTCATGGCTGCATCCCATCAGGGTCTATGGACTTATGAATGTCCAGTTTACTTAAGAATTCCTTGACCCAATCCTCTTCCACCACCATCTTACTTGCTCCAACCTTTCAGCCTGATCTCTGGGACCTGGGATTCCTGAAGGTCAGTCTTGGTGGCAAAGACAGGCAAAAAAAGAGGCATTCGGTACCTGGGTCTCCCATTTCCTTCAGGAGAGGGCCAATATTTTCCCTAGTCTTCCTTTTTGTCATTGAGGTACTTGTGAAAGCCTATCTTGTTGTTCTTGATGTTCCTATCCAAATCCAGTTCTGTCTGGGATTTAGCTTTTCTGACTTGATCCATGGGAGCTTGGACAATGTCTCTATATATTTCTGCCAGGTCCTTGATTCTATACTCTGTACACTTCCTTTTTCTGTTTGAGTTTTATTGGGAGCTCCCCGTTCATCCATGCAGACCTCCTGGTGTTTTCATATGACTTCTTTGTTGGTATGCATCACTCCTGAGCTTGGAGAAGGTGTTCCTTCATTACTAAAGAGCTTTTTTTAGGCCGTTCTTCAGGGCTTTATCCCACTGTACTCTATGAAACAGATTTTTTAAAAGGCCAAAGTCTGCTCTCCTGAAGTCCCAGGTAGTGAGCTTACTCTGCACTCTCCTCGCTGCCTTTAGAATCTTTACCTCTACTATCTGTAGTGGGTTTATGTGGCAAGGTTTTTGTAGCAGGGGGCCATAGGGGTGGCTTCTGTGAGAAGAATCCATAAGCTGCCCCATGTTTGGTAAGGGCCCCACTGCTGAACAGGGCTGAGCCAAAAGGTGATGTTGTTTTGCACCTCTGTGAGAGCATAATTAAGACGGGGAAAAATGCTGAGCCACACAGCAGATGGGAGAGTGAGAGTGAGAAACAGCTTTGCAGGTGCCAAGGTGAGTGAAGAAGGAGGGGGAGAAGTGCTCCAGGTGCCGGAGTCCCCTGCGGCCTGTGGTGAGGACCATGGTGAAGCAGGTTGTCCCCCTGTTGCCCATGGAGTACCATGGTGGAGAAGGGTTCCACTCTGCAGCCCTTGGAGGAGACCACGGTGGAGCAGGTGGACCTGCACTGATGGAGGCTGAGGCCTCTGGAAGACCCCTGCTGGAGCAGGTTCCAGGCCGGACCTGTAGGCCATGGAGAGGAGACCTCGCAGGAGCAGGTGACCTGGCAGGAGCTGCTGCCCATGGAGGACCCAGGTTGGATCAGTTTGCTCCTGAGGGATGGACCCCATAGTACGGACCCATATCTGTAGTGGTTCTTTAAGAGCTGCTGCCTGTGGGAAGCCCACGCCAGATCAGTTCAGCAAGAACTGTATCCCGTGGTAGGGACCCCACAGCACAGGGGACGAGACTGACCAAGAAGGAGCGGCGGTGAAGAAGCACTATAGACTGACTATAACCCCCATTCCCCCGTTACCCTGTGCCGCTCAGGGGGAGGAGGTAGAAGAGGGTGGATGGGGGGGAAGGTGCTTTTAGTTTCTTTCTTTTGTTTCTCACTTCTCTAGCTTGTTAGTAATAGACAATAAATCTTACCATCTCCTTATGCTGAGTCTGTTTCACCCGTCACAATAATTACTGTGTGATCTCCCTGTCCTTATGTCAACCCTTGAGCCCTTTTCATCGTATTTTCTCCCCATTCCTCTTTGAGTAGGGGTAGTGAGAGAGTGGTTGTGGTAGAGCTCGGCTGCCTACCCATGTAAAACCACCACACTATCTCATGTTTACTGCAACCAAGACTTTGACTTTCATATTTCCCACAAGTCTCTCCTTTTTTTGTGAGAATGAGGTCCAGCATGGCACCTCTTGTTTTTGGCTCCTCTATAATTAGAAGGAAGTTATCAAGAATTTTGTGGGTTTCGTGTGCCCTGATGTGTTTTCTCTCCAACAGTTATCAGGGTGATTGAAGTCTCCACGAGGACCAGGACTTGTGAACTTGATGCTGCTCCTATCTGTGGAGGACTTCATCCTTTTGTTCTTCTTGGTTAGGGGGCCTGTAGCAGACTTCCATTATAATGTCACCTATCCCTGTATTGCCTTTAATTCTGACCCATGAACTCTCAGTCAGCTCCTTATCAATCCCCAGGCAGAGTTCCACATCCTACATGTAGGTATTGACATAGAGGGTGAAATCCCCTTCCTCATCTCCCTAGGTCTGTCCTTCCCAGCCTCTATCCTTCCAGTTCAGCACTTCAGTCATGGGGACCATCCTAGGTCTCCATGATCCAAATAAGATTATAGCCCTCCAGGCATGTGCATGTCTCTAACTCATCTTGCTTATTACTTGTATCGAGTGCATTAGTATACAGACACTTAAGAGAGGCAGGCACTGGAGAACATTGTGTTCCTAGAAAGTGTTTTATTATGGATTTATCCATAATGGTGCCTTGTAGGCATTTCCTTGCTAACTTGCAAGTGCTGGTACTGAGATAACTGAATTATTCCAGAGTTGTCTCTAAGCTGATAAATGAAGACAATTTGCAAAGGTTTGGCTTCTAATGTTGCAACCAGAAGCATGAATGTACCACAATTCACATGAGGTGATAAGTTAGCAACTCTCTTCTACACTTTCCTGTCACGGTAGATTATTAATAACAAGCTTTCAAAGAATTTCTCTAATATCTGAAATAAATAAATAAATAAATCTCCTAAAACCTTTAAAAATGCAGTATTTTCTTGAATTAATTAAAATGCCAGTAACTTATAAGCAGACCCCCAAACAGTTAAATACTTTTCTCTGTATAATGTAAATTCACAAAGAAAAAAGTACATTTATACAAGCTGGGAGTTCTTTGTAAGGAAAAATATTATTACATGGGAAGCTCTTCTAGCTATTTCAGTTGACCACAGCCCTTGCACAGTAATTTATGAAAGCAGAATATTATTTAGTATAAGAATTTCTACAGCGTGTTGATGGAGATGTTCTATAAGAGTATTTTAGTGTAATTTTAATGGTATTTTTAACATATTGTGTTTAATAAATAATATTAATGACTAAAATAAGTGTCTTGAATATTTCCCCTTTTAAATAAACTCTTTGTATACTTGCTTTCTCACATTAATATGCATATGAGAACAGAAGATAACCCTAAGTTCTCCCCTATTTATTTATTTTTAAGTAGATCCCTTAGAAGTAATTAGTGTGAATCCTCTTGATAAAACAAAACAAACAAACAAACAAACAAAACAAAACAAAAACAAGCTATCTCAAGACCCTAAGCTGAAAAGGGAAGTAACAGTTACTATAAGTAACTGCTACATTTAGAAAATAACTCCTGGAATGAGAGTGGAGTAGGTATTCTAAACTCAGTCCAGCCAAGTTTGAATCAAATTGATATTAAATAATGTCTTTTACCTTTCCTTGGTGCTCTCTCTGAAGCTGAATTTCCATGATTTCCTAGAAATGACAGCTATATTCTCAGCAAGTTCAGCATGCTTAATGAATTCCTTGGGGAAGCCAGAATATCTGTAGCACAATTAACTTCCCATTCTTATGTAAATGAAGAGTTTCAAGGTCCCTGATGGAAACCTGATTTCTGGCTGCAGTTAGCAAGTGTATGCTATTAAATGACACGTGGAGCCTTGAGCTGAAATTTAGACTTCGCTAATTTGTGCTCTGACATGTGCAGAGCTGCTTTAGAGAAATATGAAGCACATTTTTTTTTTTTTTTTTTTTTTTTTTTTTTTTAATATATCTTATGAAATGGGGATTATTACCTCTGGCTAGACTGTCTTCAGCAGTCTGATTACCTTTGCCGTTCCAGAATGAGCACACTGACCCTCTTCCTATTCTTTTTATATCTGCTATAATATTTATTTGGGTTTGTATTTCTTAATAATTATTATCCATTAGAGATTACTGATTTAAGATAGAAAGAGTCCAGCAAAGTAAGGCAGTCTATATCGATGCTTTAGATAGTGTGTGTACATTTGTGTTCATGTTAAATGTGTACGAAAAGAGAAACTCTTAATCAGGTAGATAAGGTCTGTACAACTTGTAAAGGAAACAAAATCACATGCATAAATTTAATAACTTGACTGATATAGAGGAGTGAGAAAACAATATCCAAAGTGAAAAGAGGATGTTACTAAATAGTTCAGGCTTTATTTCTGCTAGCAAAGTCCTTTGAGCTATTTGAATGAAAAGATACACTGTAAATGAAAAGGTACACTGTAAGTGTAAAGTACTGTTTTCTCAGGGTAACAAAGTTATATGTCAGTTCTTAAACACTGGAATGCAATCAGATTGAAGCTATAGCTACAAAGTGATATCTGTCTGAGTGTATATATATCTTGAAGTTACCTAGCAAATTCCTAAATCTAAGCTGGGTCTTAGCTACCTACATTGCATGTAACTCCTTAAAAATGTCAAAAACATAAATGTTTTGGTTTCTCCTGGGTTTATCAAAGCAATTCAGACAGGAATCTCCTTAGTCATATCGATCCCTACATATTTTAGTTTTAATAAGAAAATATTTGGGGGGCACCTCTTGTTCCTGATGAAATAGAAGTTTTTCCCTCTCAAGATTTTAGGATTCTCATAACAGGTGTCCTGGTTTTAGGTAGGAGAGAGTTAATTTTCCTCCCTATAGCAGGTAGGGTGCTATATTTTGGATTTAGGATGAGACTAATGTTGATAACACACTGATGTTTTAATTGCTGCAGAGCAATGCTTACACCAAGCCAAGGACTTTTCAGCTTCTCGCTCTGTCCTGCCAGCGGGCAGGCTGGGGGTGCAGCAAGAGCTGGGAAGGGACAGACCCAGGACAGTTGACCCAAACTGGCCAAAGGGGTTTTCCATACCATCTGACGTCATGTTGAACAATATATAGGGGTGGCTAGCCAGGGTCGGGGGCCAGCTGCTCTGGGATATACTGGGCATCGGTCAGCGGGTGGTGAGCAATTGCATTGTGCATCACTTGTTTTGTACATATTATTATTATTACTTTATTTTTCTGTCCTAATAAACTGTCTCTATCTCAACCCACAGGTTTCAGTTTTTCTCATTTCTCTCTCCCATCCCAGAGAGGGAGGGGCTAGGGTGAGCAAACGGCTGTGTGGTGTTTAGCTGCTGGCCGGGTTAAACCACAACAATCAGCATCACTGCAGCTGTCACATGAACAAATTTGCACATTAGACCTGCTCGACTAATACTAATGCAGTAGGAAGTTATTCTTGATTTTACATGCAATTTTAATAGATGGAGCAGTTCCTTAAAAAAGGAAATGGGCACATAAATAATTCTTCTGACAAATTACAAATCCCATTTCTGAGGAGAATACTCTAATCCACACCTTCTAAATTGGGCTTAAGTGACGTTCTTTTCCATCTTTACTAATCTAAGCTACTGCAAGTGTAGAAAATATAGATTTATGAAATCAGTCAATGAACAAGGCATGTTTCTGTAATGCAGATATTATAATACTTGCCAAAAAGCATGAAGGAAAGATTGTGATTGCTATTTCTTGTGTAATGGAGAAGGGATCTATCTCAGGCTATTTTTCAACATCAATAGATATTGTTAAAAAAGGAAAAAAAAGAAATATTCATAAAGACTTCAGCAAAGGAAGATACCTAAAATCTTGTGTGAACTGTTTTTTTTTTTTTTTTTTTTTTTTTCTGACTGAAAAAGAACTAAAGAACTGAGAATTTATTCACTTTTTTTAAAGTACTGTTTATAGGTGTTTCACAAAAATACAGATGATCAAAGTTGAAATAACATACATCATGTCATGTTCAGCACAGGATCTTATGAACATAACCAGCAATACTCATGCTATTAAAATGCAGCTACTTGCTGATTATCAAAAAAAAATCAGAAGTAACTGAAAAAACAAAACAAAACAACAACAAAAAAATGCATCCATAGACATCAATTCATATGAAAAACATTTTTTTCTCCCTGTCTGTCTCCCTCTTTAATAACTCAAGATTTGCCTGATCAAGCATGAGTGGAGTAAAAAAATAAAATAAAAAATAATCATTTTTGGAAAGAATCTCTGCAGAAAAGACCTAGGAGTCTTGATGACTCCAAATTGACCATGAGTCAGCAATGTGCCCTTGCCATTAAGAAGGTTAATGGTCTTGTTCACTGCATTAGGAAAAGTATTACCAGCAGGTCAAGAGAGGTCATCCTTCTGCTCTGCTCAGCATTAGTGAGATGATATCTAGAGTATTGTGTCCAGTTCAGGGCCCTCCAGTGCAAGAAAGACATGGAGCTACTGGAAAGAGTCCAATGGAAAGCCATCAGGATGGTCAAGGGACTGGAACACCTTTTCCGTAAGGAAAGATGAGAGAGTTGGGACTGTTCAGCCCGGAGGAGAGAAGACTCATGTTGGATCTTACCAATGTGAATAAATACCTGTAGGGAGTGTGCAAAGAAGATGGAGCCAGGCTCTTTTCAGTAGTGCCCAGTGCCAGGACAGGAGGCAATGAGCACAAACTGGAACACAGGAGGTTCTGTCTGAACATTAGAAACCACTTTGCTTTGCTGTGGTGGTTTTACCATGCTAGGCAGCTGAACACCATAACCGCTCTTTCACTCCCCCTCCTCAGATGAGGAGGGGAAGACGTAAAGGAAAGAACAACTCACAGGTTAAGATAAGGATAATTTAATTAAAGAGAAAAAATATTATTAAGGAAATATTATTATTAATTAAACAATTCATCTAAAGGGAAAAAAGGGAAATGGGAAGAGGGAGGGGGAAAGGGAATAATAAAACAAAACAAGTAAAGGCTATGTGGAAGTGCAGAGGAAAGAAATTACTCTCTCCTTCCCACAAATAAGTGATGCTTGACCACATCCCTGAAGCAGGGCCTCAACGCATGTAGCCAGTGTTCGGGAGGAGGACAGATGTTTTCGCAATGAGAGCTCCCCCCACTCCTCCTTCTTCCTTTTTCCACCTTTTCTTACTGAGTGTGACATCATATGGTATGGAATATCCCTTTGGTTGGTTGGGGTCAGCTGCCCTGGTGATGTTTCTTTCTCACTTTTTTTGTCCACCCCCTAGGAGCGTTAGAGAGAGTCCTGATGCAGTACTGGCCATTTTTCTCTTTCAGCAGTCTCTAGGGCTAGTTGTATGGCTTTTACTTCTGCATACTGACTCAACTTGCCTTCCCCTTCCATGGACTCCACAACTCATCATGTGGGACTGCACACATAAGCTTTCCATTTCCAATGGCTCCCTACCACATGGCAGGATCCATCAGTGAACAACACATACTGTTTTCTGCCTTCTGGCAAGTCATTATATGGTGGTGCCTCTTCAGCATGGGTTACATCTTCTGTCGGCACACCGAAATCTCTGCCTTCCGGGCATTCCATGATCTCTTCCAGGATTCCTGGGCAATTAGGTTTTCCCATTCGAGCCTGCTGTGTAATTAACACTATCCACTTACTCCACATAGCATCAGTCGCACGGTGTGTAGTGGGAATTTTCCCTTTGAACATCCAATGTAACACAGGTAGCCATGGTGCCAAGAGGAGTTGTGCTTCTGTACCCACAACTTCTGAAGCAGCTCGAGCACCCTCATATACTGTTAGTATCTCTTTTTTCAGTTGGGTTGTAATTGGCTTCTGATCCTTGATAGCCCCGGTTTCAGAAACCCAGAGGTCAACCTTGAGTTTCTTCTGGGGTTTTCTGCCAGAGGCTCCAGGTGAGGCCATGCTCTCCAGCTGCAGTGTAAAGTATGTTTTGCATAGCTGATCCAGTACGGACAGGCCCAAGGGCTACTTCATGAGCTATTTCTTGTTTGATTTGTTCAAAGGTCTATTGTTGCTCGGGCTCCACTCGAAATAATTTCTCTTTCGAGTCACTTGATATAGGGGACTCACAAGCTGACTATAGCCTGGAACATGCATTCTCCAGAATCCCACAAGGTCTAGGAAAGCTTGTGTTTCTGTTTTGCTAGTTGGTGGAGACATTGACGTTATTTTGTTTATCACATCCCTCAGAATACGTCAACGTCCATCCTGCCATTTTACCCCCAGGAACTGGATTTTCTGTGCAGGTCCCTTGACCTTACTCTGTTTAATGGCAAAACCAGCTTTCAGGAGAATTTGGATTACTTTTCTCCCTTTCTCAAAAACTTCTTCTGCTGTGTTGCCCCACATGAAGGTGTCATCAATGTACTGCAGGTGTTCAGGAGCTCCCCCTTGTTCCAGTGCAGACTGGATCAGTCCATGGAAAATGGTAGGGCTGTCTTTCCACCCCTGGGGCAGTAGATTCCAGGTGTATTGGATGCCCCTCCAAGTGAAAGCAAACTGCAGCCTACATGCTGCTGCTAAAGGGATGGAGAAAAATGCATTAGCGACATCAATTGTGGCGTACCACTTGGCTGCCTTTGACTCTAGTTCATACTGAAGTTCTAGCATGTCTGGCACTGCAGCACTCAGTGGTGGCGTGACTTTGTTCAGACCGTGATAGTCCACCGTTAGCCTCCACTCACTATTAGACTTTCGCACTGGCCATATAGGACTATTAAAGGGTGAGCAAGTCTTGCTGATCACTCCTTGACTCTCCAGCTGATGAACCAACTCATGGATGGGAATCAGGGAGTCTCGGTTGGTGCGATATTGCCATCCGTGCACCATTGTGGTAGTGATTGGTACCTCTGTTCTTCAACTTTCAGCAATCCAACAATGGAGGGGTCTTCTGAAAGGCCAGGTAGGGTAGACAGCTTCCTAATCTTCTCTGTGCTCAAAGCAGCTATGCCAAAAGCCCACTGGTACCCTTTTGGATCCTTGAACTACCCTCTCTTGAGGTAGTCTATGCCAAGGATGCATGGAGCCTCTGGGCCAGTCATAATGGGATGCTTTCATCACTCATTCCCAATTAGACTCACTTCAGCTTCCAATACAGTTAGCTGTTGGGATCCCAAAAGGCAACAAACGTAGAAAGGCAACTTGTAAGAAGTAGAAACAGGGACAAGTGACCTGTGAAGAATGCAGGCATCCTATCTGATCCTACATGTGTAGGATCAGCCTAAACTCATCTGGAGTTAAATGTGGCAAAAGACATGACAGGCAGCAAGAATCACCTCTACAGTCATATCAATAGCAAAAGAAAGAATGGGGAGAGTGTGGGCAAGTGAAAGAAGGAGGTAGGGAGGTAGGAAACCTGGCAACAAAGGACATGGGAAGACCAAGGTAGTAATTTATTATTTATTTTATTTTATTTTATTTTATTTTATTTTATTTTATTTTATTTTAATCTTAGTCTTTATTGGTACAACCAACCTTTTGGAATTCCCTGCCTCTGAGACCACTTGGAAACTCCTTGGTGGAGGAGGATCAGGTTAGGGAACATGTGCCATCATGACATGAACAAATCCATGATAGCAGATGAAATGCACAGACGTGCTGAAGGAAATGTCCAATGTCATTCCAAGGCTATTCTCTATCACCCTTGAAAGAGCGCAGTGTTTCACACAAGTTCTTGAAGATTGGAAGAGAACAAATGACACTCCTACTTTCAAGAATGATGAGAAAGATGATCCAGAGAATTACAGAGTCTGTCAGTCAGAAGATGATAGCAAATAATCTTGGTAATCACTTGAAAACACAAGGACAAGAATGTGACTAGGAGTAATCACTGTAAATTTATGGAAGATAAACAGGGTTCATCAGCCTTCTATGATGAAGTGACTGGCTTGGTGGACAAGGGAACAATAGTGAATGTTGTTTATCTTGGCTTTAGCAAGGCTTTTAACCTTCTGTCCCATGGTGTCTTCATTGACAAATTGAAGAAGTATCCACTAAATAAGTGTATACTTTGGTGGTTTTATACCTGGCTGATCTGCCATGCTCAGAGGGTTCTGACTAGCAGAGCAGATTCCAGTTAGAGGACAGTGACAGACATCCAGTAGCCAGCACTGGGACAAAACAAACAAACAAACAAACAGAAAACCATAAAGCTCACTAATAACATAATGTAAATTGCATGGGTTGAAACATGCTTCCATATGAAAATAAACTTAGAAGAATTCTCTTGCTGCACTGGCTGATGGATTAGAAGAATACTTAGAACCTACATGGGGAGTAAAATTCATGCTGTGCCACTCCATACAAAATTAATATCAGTGTTGCATTACTATGCCACCCACATTTTTCAAACACTTTCTGGGAATTAAAAAGGAAAAGCAGATAATCAATAAGAATGTTTTGATAGTAGATAATGCTTCCTCTGGTCAGGCATTTATTTAACTATTTCTTCCTTTTGCTACAGTTAGTGGTTTCTTCAGAAGCAACAAAGTCAGGATTTATTTATTTATTCATTTATTTATTTTTGTCCAGAATAATAGAACAGGTCTTCCTGAATTCACATATTTCTGTAAATTAATACCATCACATATACCAAAAACATCTTAGTGAGAGGTGGAATCACCTCCAAAGAAATTTTGTTATATTTATTATATGTAATAAATATTAATCTGGTGAACAATCTGGATATCTTGCTTCCTTGGTATTTTTCGAGGAAAAAGGTTTAATTGTCATTGTACAAACAGTAAGGTTCAAAATGAGGATTATTATTATTATTAATAATAATAAGAGCAATAGAACTGACATCTATTCAAGCTACAGCATCTGCCCAATTGTGTATTAGTCACTTTGTGAAATCCTGTGTTGCAAACAGATTTTGAGAACTCCTTAATTATGTAGAACCTTGCGAAAATTGACCTCCACCCTCTTCTTCAAATAGTTGATTCTTTCCACCATGATTTGACCCTTTTCAAGGCATCCATGTTTTCTGTCTGCATTAAACCACCTTACAGTAATACAGACTTCACAGAAGAGTCTGTATTCACAATAGGGTCTGTATTCAGGAATTCAAATATGGAGTATTTGAATTTATTCAAATATGGAATCAAATGATACTGGTTTTTTTTTTTTTGTTTTTTTTTTTTTTTTTTTTTTTGCATTGCTTACTCTCCTGGGTTTTGGTTGGGAAAGCCCCACCAAAAGAAGCAGGATTATGTTTCTAGATAGTTATTTCAGCCTAAATACATTGTCATTTAAGGTATTTGAATTTGACAATGAAAAACAGAGTTAATATTTATCACTAGAGTTTTGTCTCAATCAGATGCTTTCGCTTATGCTGTTGCCTTTTATTAAATAAGACATACACACAGAAGAAAACAAACAAAAAACCTTTTTGAAATGAAGTTCAAAAGAATTAGAATCAAGTTAGAATCAAGAATTAGAATTAAGTTATACTTCTTTCCCTATTTGCTGTATTCAAAATTTTGTTATGTGCAAAAAGGTTACAAAAATTATGATTCCAATAATTTGTTACTATTCCAATTAAAAGACAGCACAATCTAGTGTTATTTCAATTAAAATGAAAATTGCACCTCTGAAATTGAAAATCTTTCATTAAAATAAAAAGATTTTATTAATAATGCAATTAAAATTATAATACATTTATTCTTCTGTCTTAATTCTGCTCCATTTTTCTGATGTTCATTTTCATCCTTAGGCAAAGGATGGGAGAGAAGCCATCATGGAAGAATATTAACATCCTGAGTTATTCTCAGATGAAGTCAGTGTTGATGGTGTCCATTTCTTCCTCTTCTGGTTTTCTTCAATTTTGAATGTGCTTGTTTTTTTTTTTTTTTTTTTTTTTTTCTTTTATCATTGCTTGTAGTTTGTCATCTTCTTTCTTATTGCTCATCAGTTCTATACTGTGCTACGAGTTTTACTTACTCGTGGTTCTTTCCTGGACATTTGCCACATATATAAAAGATTCAGCTTTGTTGCCTGTGGTATGGGTAAGCATTATATCGCACATTTAAGAGAAGAAATTCTCAGCAAGTTCAAATAGAGTTCTAGAAAATACAAGGTATAGCAATAGTATACAAAACCAGTGGCTAACATATAACCACTAAAAATTTTGTTTTTATTGTAAACTAATTTTACAGCTAGAGGAAGCAAAATCATATTTATCGTACTAGAAAACTACACATTAGTTGATAAAATATTATTATATTAAACTGGAAATAGAAAAACACAGGTACTACATGACTTATTTCAGTGACAAATTAACTCAAAATGTGAGCCAGTTTATAACCATTAATCTGAAAAAAAATATGAAATTAAATACAGTTCATATTCCCTGTTTTTTATTTATGTTTGTTGTTGTTGTTGTTGTTCTTGTTGTATATCCTCTGTAAATGTTTGACTAACATATTGCTAGAAATAAATAGCTATTGAATTTGGCTTTAAAATGCTTGTACAAGGTTGCACCAATGCACTGTATTAGTCAACTACTCATTGTTGTACCATACTGTTCCTTAGTGTCTATGATTCATATCAAGACAATTGAGAATGATCTACCTTTTCAGAGCCTCCAGTCTTTGCCAAATGATTTTGCATACTTTAAAAAGTGTATCAAATAATTATTTCTGTCATACCATTACTCCAAGGAGTTTAAGAATTCTTAAGGAGTGTGGAGGAAAGCAAATACAAATAAAAGTATATCACTTTAGCTTTGTCTTTAAATAATGACAATTTTCAGTGTTGCTCAGTGCCTGAATTCAAGCAGAATTCTGTGGCCGGCATGCTTTATATATGAGTCCTATGCTGATGGTATGACATGAATTTCTTACTGTACATCTCTTCTGTGACTGAACTGAAAATGAGTATGTATAGCCACTGTGTTCTCGATTAATTCCCCCCTTCCCCAAAAATGTGTTTCCTAGAATAAGCTTTTCTTGCATTAGTTTTTCTCTGTTTAGGCTGAAACTCCAGCAAGTCATCTTTGGTTTGTCTAATTTGGTCCATTTGTTTCTTATCCCAAATCATGCTGGTAGAAATAGTTATAAATAGTGCATCTTTAGTCTCAGTAATCATGGTATTTGAAGTTGAAGTTCTCTCTCTTTCTTTTCTTTTCTTTTCTTTTCTTTTCTTTTCTTTTCTTTTCTTTTCTTTTCTTTTCTTTTCTTTTCTTT
>CM021731.1:169598234-169638002 GCA_011075105.1 Heteronetta atricapilla
CTTCTCTTCTCTTCTCTTCTCTTCTCTTCTCTTCTCTTCTCTTCTCTTCTCTCTCTTCCCTCCGCTCCGCTCCGCTTTCACTTTCCTTGCCTGCATGGATATTTTACTTCATCTATTAAATTGTTGTTAAATCTCCACACATATTTTGGCACCCAAAATGGGACTCGAGGGGCTCCAGATAATGGCAACCTTGATCAGAGCATGCTGCACTATATTTATAGTCACAGTTCCTCAGTTTTGAATTGGTAGTATCCTTGGTGAATGACAGGGCTTGCTTGCTTTACTGTTATGTTGGGTCTCTCTGGTAAGTCACCTTACCCTGCAGCAGCCCACACAGTGCTGTGCTCTGCACTCGTAGCTGGAACAGCACTGGTATCACTCCAACATTGTGTCTATTACCGCATAGTGCTGGCACAGCATCAGAACTCCTTCCAAGCCCCAAGATCCAGCAGGCTGGGGGTGGGCAATTGATGGGGAGGGGACATCACCAGGGCAGCTGACCTAAACCGACCAAAGGGATATTCCATAACACCTGATGTCACACTCAGCAATAAAAGGGGACTCTCGTGGGGGAGGGGCTCTCCTGAACAACTGGTAGGTGTTTTGAGGCCTTGCTTACCAGGACGTGGACAAACATCGCTCATTGATGGATAGTAGAGAATAACCAGTCTACAACTTCCTCGTAAGGGAGTGTCGAGAGGCAGGAGACCTTTTCTCCATTAACACCAGTGACAGGACCTGCGGGAACGGGGTTAAGCTGAGGCAGGGGAAATTTAGGCTTGACATCAGGAGGGGGTTCTTCACAGAGAGGGTGGTTGCACACTGGAACAGGCTCCCCAGGGAAGTGGTCACTGCACTGAGCCTGTCTGAATTTAAGAAGAGATTGGACTGTGCACTTAGTCACATGGTCTGAACTTTTGGGTAGACCTGTGCGGTGTCAAGAGTTGGACTTGATGATCCTTAAGGGTCCCTTCCAACTCAGGATATTCTATGATTCTATGATTCTATGAACTTTATTCCTTTCTCTCTGTGCTTCTGCAAGGCCTTGTTGTTTCTTTTATTTATTTTGTTTGTTTTTCTCCCCATTCCCCTTCCCTTTAATTAAATCATTCTCATCTCAAACCTCGAGCTCTTTGTGTTGTCTTTTCTGCCCCTTCCTCTTTGAGGAGGGGAAGAGTGAGAGAGTGATTGTGGTGGAGCTTGGCTGCCCACTCGAGTAAAACTATCACAACTGTATGTTGGAGTCAAGGTATTATTACTGGCTACTTTCAGTTCAGCAAACAAAGGTGTACTAGTACAATTTCAGATGCTCTACTGTGTTCCAGGTGGCCTCTAGCTGCTGGTCCAGACAGATGCAAGTTTGCTCTAAGTCCTATTCCAAATTATCAGAATCCACATATGTCTCAGTTATCATATGATGTCTTAAATGTATGAGACAACTTCATGTGTATTCAAAAAGGCATAAAGTCTGAATTTATTTTATATTAATTGCACATTTTATTAACATTGTCAAGAGTATAATAATTTTCAGGAAACTAATATTAAAATATCACTAATTCAGTCCTGGATTCACTTTGTCTAACTTCTGCTAGTTAAAAGTTAAGTTCTCAGGATAAACTAGTCATCTAAGCTCTATGATCCATGAAAAGAAATAGACATTTCTGGAGTGCAGTTCATCTCCTTCTAAGATTGATATCATACACATAAGTGAATTGCCCTATGGAAGAGACTATTTCTGTCTATGAGCTATAAAGAAAATCTAGCAGACTACTTGCACCATATATCTTGTTTAAGGTGCTTGTTTTAAGGTAAGGTGCCTGACAACAGGCAAGATGAATCATCTTACATCTTTTAGCTACCCACTTAACCTGTGTTTCCTTTAGCTTGCCATTGATAATATGGGCTTACTTTGATTGACCTAGCTATTACAAATCTTGAGGGTATTTAAAATTTACATAAAGGAAAAATATTTATTTGCCCTCAGTTATGAGAAACTTATTTAAAATATATAAAGAATATATATATATATATATATTTTTTTTTTTTAAAAAAAAAAAAAGAAAAACACCAATGATGAAATTAGTTTTGCCCATAAAGGACAATTTAGATTGCATTTTGAGTTTAGCTGCTGCCAGTTGACAATGGAAAAGATAGTTCATCTCTCAGCAGCAATATCATGCAGATATGTCATACAAACATGCAGTAATTATTCCATGCACTACTGATGGCTCTTAATAATGTACAGTCATTATAGTCTCGAGTATTTAGATGGCAGGTAAAAGACGTAACAGGAGTATGACTGAAACAATTCAAAATGTCTTTAAAACATGAAAACAAGTAAGAAAATAATTTAAAAAATAATATTTTAATACAAGAAATAATAGAAAGTGGTTTTCTGCTTGAGTTGGACTATAGCTACAGAAGCTGCAGAACAGTAGAGAGAGACAACTTGTTAAACTATCATACTTGCTCTAGAAGGATTAAAAATATATAAAGAATATGAAAAAAAAATAAATTGTATTAGTCAGATAACTTTTAATTGATATATTTTCTTCTACTCTCAGAGACTGAGTAATAAGTTGTATGTGCTAGCTAATATACCTATTAAACTCAACAGAGATTTGTCCTTGACTTTATAAGAATTAAATTTGTGATGAAGAAGATTGGGATTTATTTTATACAGCTGTAGCTATTTGACAATAAGATACTTTTCTTAATTTAATCTTAATTATACAGAATTTTTATAAGATTCATTTAAAAATCTTTTTGATTTCTTTTCAAAATGTAACAAATCACACTTTAGAGAGACTGATTTCCCTCAATTGTTCAAAGAAGGCTGACTAATTTATAGAATGCTTAATTAGACAGATCCCACCTGAAGTATTCATAACAACCACCTAACAAACAAATAAATAAATAAAAATAAAATAATAATAATAATAATAAAAAAAAAAAAAAAAAATATTACATGGTGGTTTTTTTTTTTTTTTTTTTTTTTCAGCATGTATAGTTTTCTACTCTCTATAACAATATTCTATTTTGATGTCTGTAGTTTATAGTAATAAACAATGGTGTAAAAAGCAGAATATGGTGAGTGATCCATTTATGCCCTGAAATGAGTGACACAGATACTAATAAGACATAATTCAGAAATGTGTTAGCCAATTATTATCCACGTTTTATTGGTGCCAGTGATGTGGGATGTGGAAATAATGGAAATGGCCTCCTGAGAATGTCCATCACTTTCCATTGTGGAATCTTATTGTAGATGGCATTGTAATGATTTATCCTACTTGTTATGCCTCTATGAAAATCCTTTAAAAAAAATCATAATTTCACTGCCAATTATTTTCATAAATATTCTCAACAATACTTCTCAGACTGTCAGCTGCTTCAATAAAATATTTATCCTAATTTTTATCATCTATAATTTAATTGTTAAGTTCTCTATTTCATAGTTGATTCATGTGCATTACCAAACCTTTCGTTTTCAAATTTAATATGTAAAGAGGCATCTTTGATGTCTTTTAATACTGTGATAAATGATTGAGTCCCAAATAGGATTCTAATTAAAGTTTGTAATTTATTAAGTGAATAGAGGCAAGAAAACAGCGTTGGGTGCACCAGGAGTTTCTGCTCCAACAAAACGCACACCTATTACATCAGGGGGCTGATTTTTATGCTCCTAGACTAATACATATTCATCACTATTCCTAGAAAAGGCAGGGTTATTATAATTAGTTCCCAGAATCCAAACCCTCTCCGGATGCATGTGTATCAGTCTCTGATAGTGTTTCTGGGGGTCTCTTGTGCTGAAGGCTCGTAGGCTTTGTCCTTTGGTCGTCCTTCAACTCCCCCTTTCTCCTTATTTGGTGGATCTCTTTGCTGGATATCAGATGCTTAGGCAGTGTCCCATGCAAAAGTCAGCAGTTTCCTAAAAAACTCCTTGGTCCTCTTATCTCCCAGACTAGAAGACTCATTGTTCGCCTTTCAAATCCTCTATTTACACCAATTGCTGGACCCTTTGTTTGCATGATATGAGAACTATGTACATTAATCACTCTGTTTTTCTTAAATAGAAGGTTGTATTTTATCATGTGGCCCTAGCATTTTTTCACACTGACAGGAATCATATTAACACATTTCACAATACGAAGAATTTGATCTTTCACTTTTTTTATTCACAGTACTTTTTCATGGCAAGAGGGACATCACCCTGAATGGTATGGAGTTCATGTGATTAATAACAGTTTCTGATTTGCTCAATTGATTTTTTTTATTTTTGTTTTTAAATATTTGCCAACATTTCAAATGAAACAAGCAACTACTACAACTTTATTTCTTGCAGTTCTTTAAGATGTCTGTTCTCTCTAGAGGTTTCACATATATTTCAGCAGGGAAAATAAAATAAAATAAAATAAATACAATACAATAAAATAAATGTTATGTTAAATAAATAAATAAATAAACAGTTATGAAAAAGTGATGTGTACTTGAACAATCAGAAAAACCATATATTGGATGATGTGGGTGCCATTACAGAGTATGGACAGTCAGTGAAGTATGAGGATATTGAATCAATCTGATAATTTTTTGATTGATTGGCACTTAAAAAGACAAAGAAAAGAACTAAATCCAAATTGGCTAGGGAATATTAATTGTGCAAAATAATATTAGATTGAGGCTGTCCCTGTTCACCATTCTACAGAACCAATCTTACAGAGTATAATCAGAAAAAAAAAATAAATAAATAAAAACATCAATTAAAATAAAACATCAACAAACAAAAAACAAAACCCTCAAAAATAATATACAACAGACATTGGAAAACAGGAGCTTACATCATTGCTCATCTCTAAGTGAAATGTGAATATTTGTGCAATATGACTATTCTCTCCAATTTCCCCCCAAAATATATATTTCATTAAAAAAGGTTGGATAAGTATCATTTCTTTTTCTGCATACCAATTCAGCAAAGAGATTAGGTTTTTCCAATACAAGCCTGACTTCCATGGGAGATATTGGTTTCTCAGGTTTATATGAGACCCATATAAATATACCCAAATATATGATGTTGTGAATCAGAGGGAAAACCATGAATCCCCTATGGGTCCAGGATTTTACAGAGCTAGCACAAAATATTTTCCTGGCTTAAAGAAGATCAACTGGTTTTATCCTCTTTTCTAAACTAGGTTGTGCATTCTTCCAACATATTGCATACTCTTTAGTTCTTTGCCTCTATTTCATCTGGAAGGAAATTAATTTAAGAATAATTCTTCATTATTTACTCTGCTTAGTTTCAACAGAAAATGTCAACATGAGTTTCTAATCACTGATAATCATTAATAATCATAAGACATAAGGATTGATGAAAATGTGTGGATCCTGTGTTGTATCTACCAGCTACATTCAGAAGACTCAGATCTGAGACATTAAAGCTTGAATTAAATTCTTCCCCTTGGCTTCAATGAATATATCAACTACGAGATAAATATAGGTATCTAAATATCCCCTGAAATGCACTGGGATACTGAAGATGTTCAGATGAGGCAGAAAAACATGACAGAGAAGACCCATGTTGTCAGTAGCAGTGTGAACATTAGTAGGAGCTCCTAAGGAGCCTCAAAGAGTGCTAAATGTTTAAGTAACTTGGGCAATGCCTGTTTAAAAAAAAAAAAATAGTCAAAGGTTAGGTCTCTGGTGACTTAAAACAGAGACTCTTAGCTTCTGCTTAGACACTTATATGTCTAAGTTAAGGTGTTAACCTTATCCCAGAAAACCAATTGTTTCTTGGGCTGGCTTTCAGATGAAGTATGGCCAGGCACCATTGAGGGTGGTAATTCTCCCCTTCTGTTCTGCTCTTATGAGACCCCACCTGGAGCACTGTGTTCAGCTCTGGGTCCCCCAGCACAAGGACATGGACCTGTTATAACAAGTCCAGAGGAGGGCCACAAAGATGATCAAAGGGCTGGAACACCTCTCCTGTGAAGACAAGCTTAGGGAATTGGATTGTTCAGCCTGGAGAAGAGAAGCTTCTGGAGAGAACTCATTCCAGTCTTCCAATACCTAAAGTATAGGAAAGCCGGGGAGGGACTTTTTCATTGGGGTATATAATGATAGGACAAGGAGTAATGGTTTTAAACTAAAAGAGTATAAAATTAGATTAGATATTAGAAATAAATTATTTATGATTAGGGTGGTGAGACACCAAAACAGGTTGCCCAGAGAAGTTGTGGATGCCCCATCCCTAGAAGTGTTCAAGACCAAGTTGGATGGGGCTTTGATCAACTAGTCGATGGTGTCTCTGCCCATAGCAGGAGGGTTGGAATTATATGATCTTTAAGATCCCTTCCAACCCAAACCATTCTATGATTATCTGAGTTGATGCTGATCTTGTTCATAACAGTTGTTTTGCCAGTAGCCACTCTTCGTAAATGTATACATTGTGGATTATGCTAGCTGTGGTCCCATTAATCACCGTTAGCCGATGTGCCATTATGTGCCTTTGGTAAATACATTCTCTTTCAGCAGTTCCCTGTTTAGTGCTAGCTATCACCCCAGTGGTTATAGTCCCCATGTATTCCTGTTACTAAGTGTGATTTGATCTAGTTTGTAAATTTTCTGGTGGTGTATCACTGGGCTATTTCTCATGTGATCTGCTGGGTTATTTTATACAGTAATTCTCTGACATATTTTAGAATGTGAAAACACAAATCAGTTCAGATTCCTTCTCACAACAGTGGGATTTCCTAAATAACATCTCCCCACTGAAATCTAATAATAATAATTTTAAAAATCCCTCCCAGAGTACAAGTTGTAGTGAATCCCTTCCCTTTAGAAAGCTGGGCTCAGCTCTATCACCAACTCTTTGAAAAGTAACTCCAACAAATGTAATTTTCTCAGGCCAACAAAATACCCTCTGACAGAAATCCTTCTAAGCTTTTACCATGCGTACAGCAATTGTACTTACCCATTATTATAGCCAGAACATCGACCTTTTTACTAGAGACAAACGTGTTTTTAACCCAATGGGAATTTAGGTCACTCTTATCTGTTAATGACAAAACAGTAGGTTCTCTTCCCCTAAGAAAATAAATTTGAAATAATTGACTCAGGTAAAACTAGATTGCAGGATGTACTGGGTGCTGATACCCTGGTAGCAAAATGCAGGGTGGCATCTGTGAGCAGAGGCTGGGGCTGCCCCAAGCTGGACACAGCTTTTTCCAGCTGGCTCCAATGGCACCACCACAAGGCATGGCTAGACCCAGCAGCCAAGATGGTAGTAGCATCTCTGGTAAAACCTGCATAAGAAAGGGCAGAAAATGCTATATAGACAGAGATGAGTAAGGAAAAAGCCCTACTGCCAAGGTCAGAGAAGAAGGAAGGAGAGGAGGTGCTTCAGGGACCATGGCAGAGATTCTGCTGAAAGCCCATAGTGAAGACCATGGTGGAGTACATATCCAAACTGCATCCTATGGATGACCCACACCAGAGAAGATGAATATTTCCTTCTCTGGAAAGGTGGTGTTTAAATTTGTCTTTGTTTCTCAGTATCCCAATAATTCTCATCATAAAAAAAAATAAATATCAAATAATGAGAATAATAAAAATCCATGCATTGTTAAAATAAGTTTCCCTCTGTTTAGTTTTGTCTGTGATGGTAATTAGTTAAGTAATCTCCCCATCTTTATCTCAACCTATGAACTTTTCATCTTATTTCCTCTCTCATTTCAGGTGAGAGAAAATAGAAAGTGGCTGGGTGAGATTCTGGAAGCTGGCTAGGTCAACTTACCTCTCAATAATATGACATATTCTAGCTTACAAGTAACTTGACAAACTAAATACAAACTTGCAGAGATTTTGTAAGGTTGAAGTATAGTGATTTCAGATTTAAAAATAAATAAATAATAATAATAATTTTCAAAAATTGAAGAGAATAATCTTTTACAGTAACTATGATTCATGGATTTATAAGTATCAATCATAACCCAGATATTACTTTCAATTGATACACTGTTGTTACATTTGTAATACACATTGAGTTATCTGACACCCTGTCAGTGATATTAAACATGCATATGACAACGTTAACATGATGTGTTTTTCTGTTATCTCCTGTGAAGAGAAATAATTATTCTCTGTAAAAGCGGCAATTTATCATCTTGATATACAATTTACTAAACAAGTGAATGGTCACTGATACCCGATTTTGTTGAATGCAGCTTAATCGGTCAGCCAACTCATTTGTTTTATTTAATTATTTATTCATTAATTTATTTGCAGTTCTTATTCAATGAAATAAGTTTTCTGGAGTATTCAGAATCATACCGTGATTCTCAAAGAATGGATAAAAGTTAAAGAAACTTCAATTTTTGTAATTGAATGACCAAGTATAACAGTTAATAACCATATGAAACTCCAGTATTTTGTTGGATCGTTACTTCAAAATGTGTTCACCGATGAAGAGACTAAGAGAACTTAAACTAATTCAAAATTATATTATTTTCCCTACATAATTAATATCATCAGAGACATCTATTTGAATAGTAAAGAAACTAATGAAGCACTGGTGACTGAACACCTACTGGTATGCTTCTTACTATTTTTCTCCTTAAAACTTAATGAGGTGTAATTACAGTTTCTTATATTTTGTCTGGAACATGCATTATTCTAAAAAAAGTAGTTACAAGTATTTGGGTCTGACTTCATGAGCAGCAAACTTACTGCAAATATGTAAATGAGGAACAACAAAGAAGAGCCTGGAGATATTAACATCTGTGTGAATGAAGCAACTGTTTCACAACTCAGTGGACCTTAAACAAAGCAGACACTGAAATCTGTTCCGTACACAGGGTGGATTTTTAAATATGTTCAATTGCTGCTTGTTGCCCAGCTGTCACAGCTTCAGTCACACCAGGGATTCTACTTTGACATTACCAGAATATAAAAATGGTGCTCATGATATATAGTTTTCATGCATAGTAAAATAAACATTTTTCACCCTTGTGCATGAATTGGAGATCCATTATTATATCCATGTCACTGGCAATTTAGATGAGTAGAAATGGAAAGGCATCTGCTAGAAGCAAAATAGCTATTTTACCAATCAACCTAGTAATTACCTGACTAACTCTGTCTCTTCTGTGTAATGCTTAGGAAAATATATTGCTTTGGAGAAGAATATGATTTCTTCATGGAAGATAATTCATCCCTTTACAAGGAAGGTAAAGAGAAAGCCACTCTCCTACTGACTGGAAAAGTAAATTTCTCAAGTCAACTTTTTCCACAAAGTGTAGCAGAGGATATCATATGTTTTGTGTATTAAACCTTCCTTTAAAATACATAAAACCCCATGATACACATTGGTTGGAGGAGGACCTTGGAGGTTTTGTTAAATTGTCTTTTCAAATAATCATAACCTTTAAACAGTAAACAGCTATTACTAATTAACTAATTACTGTCTGTAATAATTAATATTACTGTCACTGTAAATAATACTGGTATTAATCAAAGGGATTTACATAAATATTACCTTGTGTATGAATGCCACAAATCAAATTTTTGAATATAATCTGTTAGAATATTTCCAGGGTCCTTTAATTAGAATAACTTAGAGGCAAGCAACATTTTTATAATACTTTCGCAAACCCTTATGCTTAACAAATTATCATCCTTAAGGACTGTTTTTAGTGATTAGACAAGCAGTGTGAGAATATAGTCATGAGAATTCATGATTTAGACTAACTCATTCCAGACACGATTTCTGTATATTTCCTTATGTTTGTATTACTTTCTGTTTTACTGAACTACTCTTAAGTAACTTATATCTATTTATCTATATATATTTACATATATATAAAACAAAACAAAACAAAAACCTACAACAATAATTTTTTCATGACGTTGCAGTGCCTGCCACTTAAACATCTGATAGTAAAGTCATCCATGACTAAAATGTCTAAAACATAAATACAACATGTAGAACAAATTGGGGACTTCACATTGAATCACAGAAGCTATCACACTAAGGGAGGAGCTGCTTAGGTAAACAGGAAAAAACTAAATGTTAAGCAGAACTCTCTCTGATATTTCTTTTCCTATTTTCTAGGTATATGAATCAGCCACATTTCATACAAATTCTCCTATCATCAGGATGTATTTTAAATATAGGAAGCAAAAACATATCCTGGAAAATATTCTTTTAGATGAGTGCCCTAAACTTGTCATTCTTGTAAGTTTTGTACACCAACTTTTATACTCAGCCAACATGGGTTCATGAAGGGTAGGTCCTGCCTAACAAATTTGATTTCCTCTTATGATAAGACCACCCAGCTAGCTGACCAAGGGAAACCAGCTGATGTGATCTTTTTGGACTTCAGCAAAGCTTTTGACACGGTTTCCCATAGGATCCTACTGGACAAAATGTCCAACATACAACTAGACAAAAAAAAAATGGTACAGTGGGTGAGCAATTGGTTGACCGGCAGGGCTCAAAGGGCTGTGGTATTGGGGCCACATCAGGCTGGCGGATGGTCATTAGTGGGGCCCCTCAAAGCTCCATTTTAGGGCCAGTCCTCTTCAATGTTTTTATAAATGATTTGGATGTAGGACTAGAAGGTGTTTTGAGCAAATTTGCCGACAACACCAAACTTGGAGGAGTTGTGGACTTGGATGAGGGTGGAAAGGCCTTGCAGACAGATCTGGACAGGTTGGAGAGCTGGGCAATCACCAACCACATCAAGTTTAACAAAAGCAAGTGCCGGGTCCTGAACTTAGGGTGGGGCAACCCTGGCTATGCATACAGACTGGACGATGAGATGCTGGAGTGCAGCCCCACAGAGAGGGATCTGGGGGTTGTGGTTGACAGCAAGTTGAATATGAGCCAGCAGTGTGCCCTGGCAGCCAGGAAGGCCAACTGAGGGCCAACAATATCCTGGAATGCATCAAGCACAGCACTGCTAGTCGGTCAAGGGAAGTGTCCCACTCTACTCTGCGGTGGTGCGGCCTCAAGTACTGTGTGCAGTTCTGGGCACCACAGTACAAAAAGGACATGCAACTGTTGGAGAGTGTCCAGAGGAGGATGACGAAGATGGTGAAGGGCCTAGAGGGGAAGACTTATGAGGAGTGGCTGAGGTCACTGGGCCTGTTCAGCCTGGAGAAGAGGAGGCTGAGGGGGGACCTCATCACGGTCTACAACTTCCTCATGAGGGGGAGTGGAGAGGCAGGAGACCTTTTCTCCATAAACACCAGTGATAGAACCCACAGGAACGGGATTAAGCTGAGGCAGGGGAAGTTTAGGCTTGACGTCAGGAAGAGGTTCTTCACCGAGAGGGTGGTTGCACACTGGAACAGGCTCCCCAGAGGAGTAGGCAAATCACTGAGCCTGTCTGAATTCAAGAAGAGATTGGATTGTGCACTTAGTCACATGGTCTAAACTTTTGGGTAGACCTGTGTGGTACCAGGAGTTGGACTTGATGATCCTTAAGGGTCCCTTCCAACTCGGGATATTCTATGATTCTATGATTCTATGAAAATTATATGTAATTTTAAAATGTGTTCCGCTTAATTCTGACATGCATAGTTATACATGGGGAAGAAAATACCAGAAAACTGTAACATTCCTGTACATGTCTCTAAAGTACTAAAAATCAAGCATTAAATATAATGTAGCCGGTGTCATCTTCTATAACAGTTTCTTATAAAGAGCGCTCACTAACTTCTGTGAGCTACTCTCATATTTTCACTTCTGTAATTCACTATTTGTTATTTGTAGTTATCATACGGCTGTCTGTTGTTCTAAAAGAGAACTGAGCTGAAAATGTACAGCAGTGTAGACATTCCAAAGATATATTCCAATCAACAGTTTGGTTATTAGGACTCTTTTTTTTTTTTTTTTTTTTTCTTTTCCCCCTATATTTCCTCTTTTCAGAACCATGCTGTTGAAAAGCTATTTTAAAATACTCATAGCTATCTTTTTAGAGTTACAGACATTTATCACATTTTCTTTCAAATGCATTAATTTGAATCCTCCCCCCACATCTTATTTTGTCCTATCCCATCCCCTCTCCTTTTTTTTTCCTTTGAGAGTTTGAGTTTGTTAGAAGGTTTACTTTTTCAAGCTTCAATCTTCATTGAAAACTATGGGACTATTTATTTTTGCAAAACAAAAATAAATAAGTAAATGAAATAAATATGAAATAAATAGCAATTCATGAATCGGAAGGACTTTAAAATTTGTATATACCAATTTTTGATTGACATGTTTTTGATTTATAACAGATGGATATTATGATTCTTGTGATGTGAAACATTTTTATTTTCAATCTTTTGTCAAATTAAATGAATGGTTTACTGTCAAATCATTTGGATTTAATCTGTTGCATAAAACTCTGTGTAAGCAGTACTGGATTTGAGGGGGGTTACGTTAATCATAGTCTGTGAGTTGCATTTGCTCTGTGTGTGTGCTGAGAGTTACAGCTGATGAACCACTGTATGTGAGAAAACCAGGCAAAGGAAACATGAAAATGCCATTTAGCTAACAAAGGAAATAATTCCACAGGAAATGTAAGACTTATGTGGAAGTAGTCCACAAAATGTGTGTGCCTTATAGTCTCTGAAGGAAACAATACTTTTGTAAATTTTTTTTGTTACATTTTCAGTTTATAAGAAGCCAATCAGTAGCTCTGAAAATGATTGAAGTTCTCAGTATATCACTCAAAACTTATTAGCCATCTGAAGCATTCTCTATTCAGATGCAAAAATGTACAAACTTAATTCTCTAAAAATTATACTAAAAATATTTTAAAATACTCTGTCAAAACATTTTTAATCCACTACTGTTAACATAGCAAACAGTTCTGTACATCTACTGAAGCTGAAGAATGCTATTATGCAATGTCCAAACTTTTGCTGGCAGAATGAAATAGACTGAATAGGAAAACTTACAAAAAGAACTGCCCTAGAAAAGTTGGTCTAAAGTAGGCTGAAGAGAAAGAAAGACTCAGTATCATACTTTCCCCCTCCTCCCCCAGTGAAGAGGAGCAAAAAGACACCATTCTTGACATCATACTCTTCCTAGTGAAAACCCAACTCCCTGTCACTCTGCTTCTTGAAGAACGCTGAAGTTCAGATCTAGAACCCAGAACACCAAAAGACTGAACATAATACCAAAGAAAAATGGTATTAAGAAAAGGCAGGTGTTTGTTTGTTTGTTTTTCCTATGTAACAATTTTCATGTATTTACTAAGATTTTTATGTAGTAATTTGGAAAATGAGCACATGCTATTCTAAGTATAGAATAAATTAAACATTGACTGACTATCATTAAATTCTTAGATCAATGTGTATGAAGTAATAACTCTTGCCTATAATCAAATTTTGAGCATAACATGATCTGTAACATATTTCTCTGGAAAAAAAAAAAATAAGTTGACACCATCCCAAATACAGTCAGGAAGTAATCTAATAATTAAGCAATGTAAATGAACAAAAATTCAGTGTTTAAATCCAAGTTGTCCTGGTTTTAACTGAAAATGGTTTACTTCCATTATATCTTATATCACCACTGTTATTTAAAATAGGAACGGGCACGCTTCACTAAAGGTGGATGGCCCAGACTGAGTGCATTCATGCTACATAGCACTTGGTCCCATGTTTCCTCTGGGTGCCTCTTTAGCATAAGTGTGATTGTTTGTGAGTTTTGTTTGTTTGTTTGTTTTTGTGAGGTTTGGTTTTGTTTGATTTTTGTTTGTTTGTTTTTTGTTTGTTTGTTTTTCAGTTCAGTCATCTGAGTTGTTGTGAGATCTGTATGGAGAACCTGAGTTATATGATTCTGAAATAAAATTGAGGGTGTTTGTGGCATGCTTTGGGGTTTATCAAAGAGGTTGGAAGTAGATGATCTTTCAACCCAAGGCATTCTACGATTCCATAATTCTGTGATTCTGTGATGATTCATATGATTCTACGATTCCATGAATTTTGCACATAAATCATGTAAGCATTAATCCCTACTAATTTCCAGAAACAAGGTAAAAATAAATGATCTTAAGAATTTTAATTGAGGAAATTGGTATATATTTTTCTTTGTAGATACGTTGATTACTTGATAATGATCAGGACAATAACTGTTATCCAGTAGAAAATACAGATTTCTAATGTAAAACTTCTAATTTCCAAGTACTCAAGTCACTCTTCCTCTCTGGGTAGAAACTCAGAGGAGTTTCCAAAGCTTATATCCTATTATTGAAATACTTAGCTTAGGTGGGCTAAATATAACAAGAATGTCATAAGTGTAACAAAAAATAATGTAGGATAGTATGTCTACTATGTTATGTCTGCAATCAGCAGATATTAAGACTCCAAAATCAGGGACATTGTAATAATAAATTAAAAACTGTGAGATGAATGCTATGGTTAAAGAATGAACTAATTTTAAAACAAGGAATGAGGAGATAACACATTAAGCTGGATCTCACCTACATGCAGTACTACATCTCAGACAAATTTCAAGTTTGCAAATGTGATAAATGACTGAGTCCCAAATAGGATTAAAATTAAAGTTTGTAATTTATTAAGCGAATAGAGGCAAGCAAACAGCGCTGGGTGCACCGGGAGTCTCTGCTCCACCAAGATGCACACCTGTTACATCAGGGGGCTGATTTTTATGCTCCTAGACTAATACATATTCATCACTATTCCTAGAAAAGGCAGGGTTCTTATAATTAGTTCCCAGAATCCAAACCCTCTCTGGACGCATGCGTATCAGTCCCTGATGGTCTTTCTGGGGGTCTCTTGTGCTGAAGACTCGTAGTCTTCCTCCCAGGCTTTGTCCTTCGGTCATCCTTCAACTCCCCCTTTCTCCTTATTTGGTGGATCTCTTTGCTGGATATCAGAGGCTTAGGCAGCGTCCCATGCAAAAGTCAGCAGTTTCCTAAAAAAAAAAACTCCTTGGTCCTCTTACCTCCCAGACTAGAGTATCAATGTTCGCCCTTCAAACCCTCTATTTACACCAAATTGCTGTACCCTTCGCTTGCATGATACAAAAACTATGTGCACTAATCACTTGGTTTTTCTTAACTAGAAGGTTATATTTCATCATGTGGCCTTAGCATTGTTCCATACTGACACGAATCAAATTAACACATTTCACAATCCCCCATTTCTTTTTTTCATGGTATTGATTTTTTTATTTTTTTTTCCAATCGAGTCAATACTTGCCAAATTGCTACCAATTTTAGATGTTCTTTTGTTTTTATTATCATCAAGGAATGCATTTTCCCTTTCCCTGGTTCTGGGTCAACAGGTACCACAAATATTTGCATTTCTTATATAACTGAGTGTATTAATCTGGTAAAACAGGGTATTAAACATGGAATTATTAACAACCGTCCACATATTGCCAATACAACTATCCTGATTATAGTAAGACAACCACCACCCATAAAGTCCCTCCATAATTCTCTTAAATTGATTTAATTCCAAGTTTGAACTGGGACATGTGCAATTTTCTTCGTTTCTTTTTACAAGTTCATTCACAGCTTTTCCTTCATCATCAATCTCTAAACAGCAATTATTAAGGTTAAATTTTCCACAGACTCCTCCTTCTTGTGCTAACAAAAAATCTAAAGCTAAGTGACTTTGATACAAAGCAGTTCTCATATTGGTATTTTTTTGCAATTAATCCAAGTGCATCTTGGTTTTATTCACAACTATTTCTACTACAGCTTGCAAACTAATTATTCTATAAAGCATATATATATATTGGGTTCCTATAGCCCCAGGATCCATACTCCAACAAGCACAACCCCAATTTGAGGGTCCACAGTGATGATAACTCCTGTCCCATGAATAATCTCTTATCCAGTCACTGTAACACATAGAAGCCACTGTTCCACCCTTTCTAGGACAAATGTACTTGGGCTGCTTACTGTATCTCCTCCAACTCAGGCTTCCACAATCAGTATATGGGTCTTCATTTATAATATCACAGGCATCAAAGGTTATCGACACTGAGGTATTCAGGGTGGTTACGACTTCACTAGTTCCAATTAATTTGCCAACTTTCAAATCTGTCTTCATTTCTACCCAATATTGATAAGGGAGTTCTTTTGGGTCATAGCATACAATCCTGTCACCTTCTTTGCATAGAGCATACTGAGTTAGGTTAAAAATGCAGCTTCCTATTTTCTGGCTTTTACGGTCATAGACAGTATGATACACCAATATTTGGGAGCTCAACCATCCTTTTCTAGTAGTTACTATACATTGACCACTGTTCTTGGCCATAGCTTGGGCCAAGAAATTCACCCCAAGTAGGACTAGAAGAGGTCCGGTAAGGCTCATGGTGATCGGCGGTCACAGCCCGAAGGGGTTGCAACCCTTAGCAGACCTTCCCAGCCACAGCACCAGTTCCCTATCCGGTCTTGCCCTCTTCCCTAATCTTAAAGGGGTGTACACTGCAGATAGACTACTGTTACCTTCAGGGGATAATGCATAACTAATCCCTGTTATTGATAAATCTCTTCCCTTAACAGGTATCTATTCATGAGTTTCTCTGTTTACTAATTTTACAGGAGTATTTACAATAAATTTGGAGTAATTACAATAAAATTACCACAGCAACTTAGTTTATACTCTTTGATGAAAGCTTCTTCAAGTCCATCTGATAGTTTAGTTTCTCCTGGTTCTGATGTTACTTTCCACTCTTCCACTGGACCTTTTACTCTTGACACATGTCCATCCTTTTTCAGCCGTTGTCACAGTTGTTTCCTTGTTAATAGGTAAAAGCTAATAGATGACAGTTAATAAATATCAGCTGTTTTCTTGTTAATAAAACTAGAAAGGGTGCTTCCCAGAAGGGAGATGAGTTTTCTTCTTCTCATGTTTTTAGTAGAGTCCCATCTCCTGGTTTTAACTGGTGAATTGCAAATCCACCAGTTGGTGGTGTCTGAGCCATCATTCCAGTTTCTCTTAGCTCATTTAATCTTCTATCAATGGTAATTATATATTTCTGGATACTACAATCCTCAACTACATTGTTCCCTAGAGGCATCCCTTGAGAACAAGGAATGCCATATAACATTTCATATGGTGATAATCCAATCTCACTGTGTTGTTTAGTTCTAATGTTTAAAAGTGCCAACAGTAAGCATTTCGCCCAGGACATTTCTGTCTCGATCATTAACTTAGGAAATTGTTGTTTTATTGTTTGATATATTCTTTCTACTTTTCCCGAGCTTTGTGGGTGCCACAGAGTCTGGTATTCTCACTGAATACCTAGTGATTGACATAATAATTTTATTATTTTAGAAGTAAAATGTGTGCCCTGATCAGACTCAATGTACTGGATTATCCCATATCTAGGTATTAAGTGTCCTAATAACATTTTTACCACTGTTCCATGCCCCAATGGCTGGAGAACAAGCAACCTGAGATGGCAAGGTGTCTCCTGAATCAACCCTAAACACTTTACATTCCTGATGTTATCACCTACCATGGGGCTTGTCGACCCCCATGGCTACATTCCCAGATCTCCCCCTTCTTTAACAAAAAATAAACTGCAATTAACAGAAATTGAGAAAGCACGATTAACACAAACTAAAATACAGAGAAAAACTTCCAGGCACACTAATTCTATCTTTAACAAACTTTGTAACCACATCACTGGGAGAGGCGGGCACTGAATGCTGCCCAGCCGGGGAGGGGGTGGAGGGGGGGGTGGGGGGCTCTGGCTGCCCCTCCAGCTCCTGGAGTCCTTGTTTGTGGGTCCTGAATATGCCAGCGGGACCCTCCCAGATGTTGGTTTTTTGTTTGAGCTGGAGTCCAAACTGCAGAGGAGGATGCTGTGATCATGTTAAGGCAGATGATTAAACTGCTACACGGACTCATGGTGCTGACACGCATCTAGGACCAGCTTCTATTAAAACACAAGCACAACCTCGTTCCCCAAGTTATTAGAATGTAGGGCCCTTCCCAATAATTGGTGCTGTATTTTATTTATTTATTTATTTATTTATTTATTTATTTTACCATGACTTATGCTCTTCCTTTAACTGAGTTTCTCCCAGATCTGTCTTCTAGATCTGTCTGTCGCTTTTTCTCCTGCACAATGCAAGGTCCAGATGCAATGACCTTCCTTGTCCATTTAAAAAAAATAAGAACACAGCATACTTTATATACCTTTTCCTAGTGGTCACACCCTTACTCCACCTTCTTTATTTTAGAAGCTGTCCTGGTTTCAGTTTGGATAGAGTTAATTTTCCTCCTAGTAGTTGGTAGCATGCTGTTTTGGATTTAGAATGAGACTAATGTTGATAACACACTGATGTTTTCATTGCTGCAGAGCAATGCTTACACCAAGCCAAGGACTTTTCAGCTCCTCGCTCTATCCTGCCAGCGAGCACACTGGGGGTGTAGCAAGAGCTGGGAGGGGACAGAGCCAGGACAGCTGACCCAAACTGGCCAAAGGGGTATTCCATACCTTCTGACGGCATGCTGAGCAATATATAGGTGTGGCTACTGAGGTGGGGGGACGGCTGCATGGGGACAGCCTGGGCAGCGGTCAGTGGGTAGCAAGCAACTGCACCACGCATCACCTGCTCTGTATACATCATTATTATTATTATTTTATCTTCTGTCCCAATAAACTGTTTCTGTCTCAACCCACAGGCTGCAGTTTTTCTCATTTCTCTCCCCCATCCCAGAGAGGGAGGGAGGGTGAGTGAACATCTGTGTGGCGTTTAGCTGCCAGCCGGGTTAAACCACAACAGAAGCATATATAAATTGATACAAAGGAACACTTAAATAATACAACTGGATATAAAAATATATATTTTAAGATAAATTCACATCAGTATAAAGCTTTTTCTGTACTAAGGGGTCCTGAAAATTTAGGACTAAAACATTAGCTTTGTAATGTAAAAAGGTTATCATGACAGTCCTCAAAGGCCACTATATAGCACACTGATGTATTCAAGGCTATCAGCTTATATTTCAGTCTGTATATTCAAGTTTTGAGGTCCTTTTATGATTATGCAAACATCAGAAATACAGTGGTATAATAAATGGTACTTATGAAATCAGAGTTTTAGAGCCAATATTAAATTTGCAGGCTCAAAACACCCATTTAATATTTAAACAAGTATTTGATACTTCTGTTTGTTCAAAAATAGAGTAAATGCACTTACCTAAAAATAACTTTTACTTTTCAACAAGTGTGCTCATGTGATTTTTATATTAGTACAAACTTAAAAACAAACAAACAAATCCACCATATGACTTTTTTTCAAAAAAATAAATGATACCAATTCACCTTTCCCCTACTTGAGTACATTTGCATTAAGGCTTTGAATCATCTGACCCCTGATTTTACAACATTAAAATGAATGGGTCCACATGGATGCTAGTATGTCTCACTGAGACTTAGCATGAATAGAATTAAAGCTCACCACCTTAAGGAAACAGAAAGTCACATGCTCATGCCTTAACCTTATTCCTTTTGGTCTCCAAACTAGAACATAAAGTTTAACAGTAACAGTATTTCATGGCAAGAGATGAGTACTTTTTCATTAATTATATTTTAGTAATTAATATTATTAGTTTAATGGCAACATCTTTGGAGAAACTTCCATTTTTATTTTTATTTTTAGTTTCTTTTTACAACACTGCTTTCTGGTGGTGATTCAGGCATGGGGAGTTCATTCAGTTCAACGTGCTGTAAATATAGCCCCACTTTTTCCCCTTTAATAGTTCCACGGCCCTAAATAGAGCATGCAGCTCACAAGCCTGAGCTAACAATGATGGACTCAAAGGTCCCGATTCCACAGATTCTAGGTCCTTATTAATTATTGGATATCCTGATCTGGCCATTCTATCATATAGTACTGAACCATTTCTAATTTGCTCCCTTTTCTCTGCTCCTGGGTCCTCAATTTTGTCTGACCCATCTAGGAATTTTACTGTGGCAATTCCTACAGCCTTTGGTTACCTAGTAAGGGTGTCTTCCAGGGGGTTTAGGACCTATCACCCACCCATGAATCCTATAGGAATCGCTTCGGTCCTTCACCGGCAAAGTCCCTCACGGGAGATTGGAACCGCGGTTAGAAAACCTCAGCACTCGCTTCGGAACTAAGTTCCGTCTCAGTCACACTCTTACACACACAGGCAACCGAATCCCACCCAACCAAATGGTATATGCCTTAAATACTCACGATTCCGTCGTCTTCGTTCGGATCTTCACGCGCAGAATTATGGGTAAAAAACAATGCTGCAGCCGGCAAGGGAGCTCATAAAAAAAATCAAATTCTTTGCGTGCCTTTATTCAGGCTCAGGATGGTGTTAGTCCCGACCTGACTTGAACAGGAGTCACAGAACGGTGGGGCACCCCTCCTAGATCAAGTCAGAATTCAGGAACCAAGACCCTCCCGGACGAGCCCCCAATTGTGATAAATGACAGAGTCCCAAATAGGATTAAAATTAAAGTTTGTAATTTATTGAGCGAATAGAGGCAAGCAAACAGCGCTGGGTGCACCGGGAGTCTCTGCTCCACCAAGATGCACACCTGTTACATCAGGGGGCTGATTTTTATGCTCCTAGACTAATACATATTCATCACTATTCCTAGAAAAGGCAGGGTTTTTATAATTAGTTCCCAGAATCCAAACCCGCTCTGGACGCATGCGTATCAGTCTCTGATGGTATTTCTGGGGGTCTCTTGTGCTGAAGACTCGTAGTCTTCCTCCCAGGCTTTGTCCTTCGGTCGTCCTTCAACTCCCCCTTTCTCCTTATTTGGTGGATCTCTTTGCTGGAGATCAGAGGCTTAGGCAGCGTCCCATGCAAAAGTCAGCAGTTTCCTAAAAAAAAACCAACTTCCTTGGTCTTTTTATCTCCCAGACTAGAGTCTCAATGTTTGCCCTTCAAACCCTCTATTTACACAAATTGCTGTACCCTTCGCTTGCATGATACAAAAACTATGTGCACTAATATCTCTGTTTTTCTTAACTAGAAGGTTATATTTCATCATGTGGCCCTAGCATTGCTCCATACTGACACGAATCAAATTAACACTTTTCACACAAATATGCTATGAAACCCAAAGATTAATATTTTAATTACTTTGAAAATAGCTAGGAGGTATGAGCATTACTACTAATAATTACCTTTTATTGGAAAAAATATGTTTTTTTCTTTTACGAAGGAAAGGATTTACTTCTGGGACACTTACTTCTCTGGATGTTAGCTTTCTCATTGACTTGTATTTTTCCCTTGTTGCTTCATTCTAGATTGAAGACTATGGTAAACAATCTTGTGCTATGTATTTCTAAATTCAATTTATTTTTGCATCGGTCCCTGTTTTCTGAGCAAACATTACAACCAGGCAGACTATTCTAATTCACAGCTCAGTTAAGCTTGTCATTTATCCCAGAATGTCTATCATATGGGTTCTGAACATGCCTAAATCTTTACTCGTCTATATAAGGGCCAATAAAAAAAAGAGTCCCATTATCATTTTACTTCAAAATATTTGTGAAAATAACTGATAGGTTAATAGTTAGGTGCATGGGCAGTAAAAAATATTATTTCAAAAATATTTTTAATGAAAATTATTTGAATGATTTCATATGAAAAATACTATTTCAAAAATGACATACTACTCTCATGAAATAACTTAGAAGACATACTTCAGGTTTAACTATTTTAAATAATTCTTCTCAGTTTTCATACAAAAAGTGATATTAGAGGGATAGTGACAGCTACATGTATATCACTTAGGACTTCACATCTATTTCATATATGAATACTAATGCCAGTGTTATGTACTACCAAGCTGAGAAAAAACAAAAACAAACAAACAAAAAAAAGGAAACCTTGAAGAAAATATGGAGGCTTGTAGCTTTTGTAGTCTACAGCTCAGAAAAGGACTCTGTGTGCTTATTGGTAGGGTGCACCATGCAGAAACCTACAGACAACAGTTACGTTAGTGCTGAAAAAAAAAAAAAAAAAAAAAAAAAAAAAAAAAAGAGAAAGAAACATTTTCTTATGCAGTTTAAATTGAAGGAGTTCAGCAGTTCTAATCTGGTCCTGATTTGTGCTTTATTCTCACATGGAAAGTTCTTCCTGTTTTCAGAGCACAGCTTGCCATTGCAAGAGAATTGCAGTTATGATGGTTAGAGATTTTTTTCCTCTCTTTCTTCTTTCAGTTCATGGTGCAGTATGGACAGTAGGGAAAGCAGACAATGGAACAGGAAAAAAAAAATATCAAGAGATATAGTAGTTGACACATTTTATCTCTAGCTCTAACATTTCAGAAACGTGGAATTCTTTGACAAAAGTGGATGACTCTCTTTGTCCCATACTGTGGTAATAAACCTCCATCTCAACACTTAATCTCCACTGCACCTAACAAGGACAGTTTAAGAGTTCATTCTGCAGTCTCTGCTGTGATTAAATAAGTAGTTATAGGCTTCTGTATAGGTGTGGAGTCCTACTGTTATATCTTATTTGCTGTTCATTTGTAGAGATGACTGAATGTTGTCATTGTTCTTTTGTGCTATAATATTACAGAAGACATAGTTATTTCTTCTATCCCTCGCTCAACAATGATCCTGACAAATTATACTTGTTAGCCTGGGGCTTGACATAAATTTTAAAAGTAGGTATTTCTTGTCTAAATGTGATTTAAGTTGTTTTCAGCATTTTATTTCTATTACCAAAACATTCTGATAGGAGCAGAAAGTTTGCACAGAGGCAAAATGGTCCTTTAATTTGTATTTGTTCTATTTATCAGAAGGTATTGCAGTATATGTTGTTAACATAAAATGATCTGGAGTGTCTGTGAGTATGAGACACTGGCAATAGGAATTTTGAATTAGGAAAACCTAATTAATACACATCTTCAGCTGAACGCATGCTGCAAGTTGACTGCTGTATCCAAAGATTAAGTCGTATATAGCTCTTTATTATCCATTCACTTTACCTGAAAAGACTTGCATGCATGGTCTCTAGATGAATAGCCTGGATTCTATTTTCAGCTCCCGTAGTAAGCAAGAAAACTTCATTTGGTACTACACATTCGCTTTCCTTAATAGGATGAGGAAAAGTAGGGAGAGACGGAGGAAGACATAACAGGTGGAAGGGAAGAAGAAAGAGCACACATTCATTCTCTTTCCCGTATGCACATATGCTGAAATCAGAAAGTAAGTAACCTTAATCTACTTTAAAGCAGGAATAGAAAAGCTAGATATCTAACATGGACTGGATGTCAAGATAAAGTCAACTAACACATAAGTCAGTAGAATAAGACAAACAATTATTTGTAGTCTACCTAGACTTCAGCAAGGCTTTTGACAAAGTCTCCCACAGTATTCTTCTGGAGAAGCTGGCAGCCCATGGCTTGGACAGCGTTAAAAACTGGCTGGATGACTGGGCCCAGAGAGTAATGGTGAATGGAGTGAAATCCAGCTGGTGACCTGTTACCAGTGGTTTTCCTCAGGGGTCAGTGTTGGGGCCCATCCTCTAATATCTTTATTGATGATTTGGATGAAGGAATTGAGTGCACCCTCAATAAGTTTGCAGAAGACACCAAGTGTCAACCTGATGGAGGGCAGAAAGGCCCTTCAGAGGGACCTGAACAGGTTGGATCCATGGACAGAGGCCAGTGGAAAGAGGTTCAGCATGGCTAAGGATTGTCCTGCACTTTGGCCACAACAACCACATGCAATGCTGCAGGCCTGGGGGACAGTGGCTGCAAAACTGTTCAGAAGAAATACTGCTTCTCATGTGCTTCTTGTTATTGGAAACTGCAGAACTCTAAATAATGTTACTGCCTTCAAAAGGGCTGAAATCTGCCCTACAGATAAACTCCTTCATCCATAAAATCTGTGATATCAGGAGAACACATTGCAACTTTTGCATGTCTTTTAGTTCTCTGGAACAAAGTGAAAAAAAAAAGGAGGCGTAAAAGTAATCTGAATACCCTGAGAGTGGTTTTTATTCATTTACTTTAACAGCTGTTCCGTGACCTTTTTTTTTTTTTAATTATTTTTAATATATATATAGGTATATATGAATTACAATGCTGGACCACTCATAGACACCACATAATCACATAGTCCAATATTATCTCGGTATTCTATCTACAGCAAAAGCCAACAGCAAATGTTTTGGAAAAGTTAAGAAGGCTTCAGTAGAATGATATAGGACAATCTGCACCAGATATTAAATCTCATCATGATTTCTAGTTGGAATATAATCTTTTAATCTTTGAAGCATGAAATTTAATAAGCCTTCCACTTTTAAATTATTAATTATAACAATTAATTATTAATTATAAAGATGACTGCATAAAAATTTTGACAAACTCAAAATTATTCTCAAGTTCATGTAACATTCTATCTTGACCTTTGCTAGACCATGGTATATGAAAATCATTTACTTCTTATACTACACAGAGGAAACTTTTCAGCTAAACCACATTAAAATACAAACACAAAACAAGTACAGAAATTTCATCCTAGTTTATTTTTTTTTTAAATGCCTTTTTTTGTGACTTCCTAAGACAATAACATTTATACTTATTTAAAGACTGAATGCAATAATATTTTAGCTGTTTAATTTTTCAGATTTAAATTCAACTATTTTTTTGTTTGTTTTTCAGCTTTGAGGCAGGTAGAAAAATTATTCTGATATATATTGTCCATAGTGTTCATTTATGATTTATTTTTTTAATGTTATCTCTGTTCTATCATCCAAAGATGTATTTTAAAGATGAAAAACAATCTTTCAAGGTTTGCAAAGATTTCTCAGCCCTTTAGTATTTTTTTTTTTACTTTTTTTTTGAATGCTTTTTTATTCTTAATTATGCAAACACTTTAAAGCATGTAACCACATTTAAATAAGATCAACCTGATGTTATTTGCATTATTTATTTCTCCATGTGTGCACATCCTAGTGTCTTGTAGATGTTTTACCATATTTACACACAAAAGGGTGGTTTCTCTTGAGCTGTCAACATTAACTCCAAGGTTAATTTTCTGGCTAGTACTGTTAATTTTAATTCTGGTATGTTATATGGATAATTTCAGTTTTCATCCACCATTTTTTTCTTCCATTTCTTATTGGAACTCAAGTTTCTTGCATCTGTAACTGGTACTAAGTAATTAATTTTTTTATCTTCTGTAAAGCTTGCTGACTAGTCTTGTAACATTAAGACTTTTTTTTAAGAAAAAATATATTATCCAAAAAAAGAAAAAAAGGAAAAACATTGAATCTCAGTATTACTTGCTTTTTCCTTAAACTTTTATAAACTTTTCCTTAAACTTATTTAAACTTTTTCCTTAAACTCCTTATAACTTTTTTCTTAAGGGAAAATAGATGCTTCACACTCCAGTGTATCTTACTCCATAACAATACTTTTCCTGCTGCCTACGTTTTTATTAAAATAGTAAGATTTCAGACATGGAAGAATTATTCAACCCCTAGCATTTATTATGCTTTGTTCTTTATATAATCTTATATAATGTTATGACATATTAGTAAATATGTTTACTGCAAGTCATCAAGTTTTACAAATACTATCTAATATCAAAACATAATATTAACTGTACAAACTATGACTTTACAAAAAGCCTCTTTTAGCCTCTTACAAAAAGCCTTTTTAAGTAGTAGTTCTATTACCCTGCTGAACTGAGCTACCTGATAAGCAGTGAAAGGCAGGAAGACTTTGTATGACAAAAGACTATATAAAGTTTAAACTATCAAGCAGCTGAAGATGAAGGCAATCTCTCTTTTGCAATATATATACACTGTAGTGTTTGTATATATATATATATATACACACCACAAAAAAACTTCTTGATATATAACTGGTCCTTTGGGAAAAGTGCAACAATGACATGAAGCCAATACATAATCTATGGCACTGGATAAATAAATATATAAAATGAAACTGATACACAAACAAAGCCTACATTTCCATGAAAAGATCATCTTGACAAATCAAATCCTCATCTCAGTTTTGGTTTTTGATTTTTTGTTACAAGTTAGAGAACTTCTGAGTCTTAAAATCCAAATTCCAGTACATGAAATACACAGAAAAGTAAAATGAGCAACATCACTATTGATTCAATTTGTATCTTCTTTAATTTTGTTGCATTTTACCACTATATCTATTTTAAATTACTTTTTTTTTTGGGGGGGGGGTAGTTGTTTTATGGTATATTAGAATTATATACTAGTTGTAATACCAAAAAGTTTTTTACAGCAACCTAAAAATGAATGACAAAATTAAAATTCTAAAAAATCATATATTTAATAATATGACTTTTGAATGGTACAATACATGAAAATTAATATTTATTAATGTCATCCATAACCATGTAATACATATCTAGTACAATGTGATAATATATTTGTAGGAGGCAGTATAGTTTATTAAAAGTGTTTGTTCCTGTTAGAGAAAAAAAGGATTTCTCTACCTGGATTTAAAAAAAAAAAAAAAAAAAAAAAAAAAAAAAAAAAAAAAAAAAGTTTTTCTAATCTACATTACTGTAATATAAAAAATAGTTATTCTATCATGAACTTATCAACAAATATATATATATATATCAACAATATATATATATATATATATATATATATATATATTCCTTTTTACAATGCTCAGCAAGCTTGATGTCTCTATTGCTAAGTAAGAGGGTCTTCATTTGCATTATCCTTTGTACTTTGACCAAGTGGCACTAGCTATTTTCTGTCCACAGTGCTTAGACTTAGCCTCTTTTAAAGCAGATACCACTTGGAGTGAGAACTAGTTGAAACTGTTGCAAAACAGGCCATAAAAAGAATGAAATGAACTAGAGTGAATGATCAAGCTCAGTCCCTGCCACTCCTGTGATTTATATATCCATGGATATATATATATATATATATCCATGCTTAGTTACGCTTGATTTTTTGTTAACTCTCTGCTTTTACATTGGTAGGCTTACAGTGTTCCTCCAAGAGCACAATGGTCACAGATGCCTAATCCTAGTGAGGTGCAGAAAACAAACTTCACAACTCCTGAAGACTTATAAAGCAGGTATGTTTATTTATGTTTCATATAATAAAAGTATATTAGGACTTTATATTATTTAAGATATGCTATGTGGACAGCTATTTTTCATTCACTAAAAATTCAGAGTGATCTTCTACTTCAGCATGCCAAAGCTTACCTCCAAGAAACAGAAAGATAAGAGTAACAGACACAACAACCATGTGAAGGTTAACCATTTAATAATTTACCAACAAGAATTTTAAGAGAAAAAATTTTGCTGTTACTTAGGAAACTTTCAAGCCAGAGTTTAGTAAGAATGTGGTTGAACTTATGGAGAGGTGTATTTTTTCTCTTCCATCAAAGTAAACAACAGTCTTTTAATCATGTTCTTTGGATGATATTCCATTCAAACATCATCTATGTGATGCTATATATAAAGCACAGATGCAAAATCTTAATTTTCATTTAATATATTGTGGCTGTGAATGCACATCTCTAATCAGTCATCTTAAATACAAAAAATCTCAATCTTGAAGTTTCACACTTCCACTACTTCAGTAGTTTTGTTTACCATCTTGAAGAGACTCATGATTAACGTTTTGCAATGTATCTAGGGGTTCCAATCATGAATCAGGATTTCATCATTCTAAGAACAGAATATAAAAAGAAGAATAAAAGCAAGCTCATATTAAAAGAACAATAAAGTTTCTGTTGAACTAAATCATATCAATATTCTGTCAAACATCTTGTTAATATCCAGCAGCCTAGAAAAAAAATATATATTCAAATATAATATGTTGTCATTGTATGTAAAATTGTTAGATGTCCTTAGATGTTCTAATAGATAATGAATAAGTTGAGACCATTATTTTTGACTTCTCTTTGCTTAATGGTTGATGTTCAGTAACATGATAATATGAATTTTAAGTATTTGGTAAAGGAAAGTTCAAGTCTTATGGATCAGCTAAGAATTGGACATTTTTTCAGAGCATGTTAAATGAAAAAAATGAAACCTGATATAACTTTATATATATATATATAAAAAAAAAAACTATGGATTAGGTTTACAAAGTACATAAGCATTGTTACAACTATGATTAACTATTTGTAATGCAGAAAAGTTATTACGCACATATACACAGTAAGTACACAAGTGCATATATACATATCACACATAAAGATAAAAGGCAAAAGAAAGCAAAAAAAGGAAAGCAGCAGTTCTTAGACAAGAAAAATGAAAGATCTTAATTTCATAAGAGTTCATCTCTGAATCTACATTTATTAAGATATGGCGACTGAAAAGACCGAAAAGACTGAAAATATTAACTATAATCCTAAAGAAGCATTGCTGTATTTTCATTTTCTTGTAACATATTACATAAATTATAACATAATTTAAAATTATGTAACGTTACATAAATTATAACATAAATTATGTTGTTTTATGTTCCTTAACATGAAATGAATGCTAAAGCATACATCCCAGTAACATTGTTAAAACATGTATATTCATCTGTCAATAAATATCCTGATCATGATATACACATGATATACACATGAATACTTTGTATTCTTGAGCACAAATATGTTGTCCAAAGAACATCATAGCTCTAGCACCTGAGCAAGTGCAAAAAATAAACACTCGTGATTTAAAAATCATTAGTAACTTAAATCTACATCTCTCTTGAAATTTGACTTTTTTTAAAAAAAAATATTATTTTTAAACATGGGGAATAAAGAAGATATATATAAGGTTGAGCACTGATAATCAAAGGCAGTGTTTTCCCATGCTTTCTCTGCAGGTGTAAAAACTTCCTTCTACTGGGAATATTATGCAGTAACCACAAAAAAAAAAAAAAAAAAAAAAAAAAATCTTTCTTAGTTTGAGGATAGTACAAACATTTTTATGAACAGAGATGGGAATAAAAACTTGGCCTAAGAGGGACAAGTAAGATACAAGGTCAAATTCTCACTGTCTTTTAACATGGGTGAGAAATGGAGAAGAAAATACTTCTCAGAAACAAACAACTCTGATTTTACCATATATACAGATTAACAGTGTCCTGAAGTACTGAACATTATATTCTAAGTATACAGTGCAGGTCTAAACCTGTTTAAGCAGTGCAACATGGTAGTATTGTTGCCAAATCATTGTTAAAAATTCAGGATTCCAATGCTAAAATAATTTTACTTATTTCAGAAATGCAGACAGGAAACAGACAGCATTTAAATTTCAATTAGGAACATTTATTGTAATTTCCCCAAACACCTATTATACAAGGTGGCAGAGTCTGTAGCCTACTTGCCACATGCAGTGCTTCTAATAGAAAAACTAGAAAACAACAAAAGGAATGAGAAGATTTGAAGGTTATCCCAGCCAGCTCCAACTTTGGAAATTGCAGTGGCAGATGCTTTGCCTATAATCTCTGGCATCATTGAAACACTGTTTTATTATTCATTTTGTTTCATTAAATATATCTCTTTCAGGCAATACAATACATGACATTTTTCCTATCTAAATTTAATTAAAAAAAAAATGCTTCTCAAACTGGAATCTATATATTTAATTCAAGATTTATGTAAATAATTTAAAAAGTAGTTATTTGGGTACACCTGTGCTTTGTGTGTATTTCTTCTGAATAGCTGCCTCTTCTAGTAATTACAAATAATTACGCTCATTCCTCTGTAAATACCCTCACCGTTGGGCTATGCACTTTACCTTAATTACATCAATTTCTTAGGGGACGTTTTATTTACAAAGAAAAGAACCTTTAATCTGAAACATTTTCAGTGAACAACCCCTATTAAGATTTTTATCTCACACGGAGGCAGCACACATAATCAAAATAACTGATTACTTCCAAATACACATTTTAAGGGAGGGGAGTATTGATGTTGCCTGCATTTAAATAATTATATAGTCTACTAAGAATAGCTTCAAAAAAAAAAAAAAATAGATGTTTCAGATACATTTTTTAAGCTTGGTAAAGTTATCAGAATTACAAGAAAAAAAATATTGTTTATATATGCCATATATCATTAAAAATGTGCATACACAACAGCTTCATATATGTTATTTATTTATAAAATGTGTATGACTCTATGTACCATAAGAATAATGTATATATTATAAGGTATACAACTATGTCATTAAGTATAGCTACAGAAGAGCACTTCTATGCTCTCATATAAGAATGTATATGTTCTTTAACAGTTACTGCTATTAAATGGAAATAGTATGTCACTATGTAGGAATATATATTTTTTATGGTAGCCACAAGGATAGTATGTGTTTTCTTTTTGCTTTTTTATTAATAGCTGTAAAATTTAATGTTTACATTTATAGCCCAAATGGTTAAAAATATTCATAAAACTATCAAATTTCCAAGTTTTAAAAAGATAGCTATAAAAAAAATTGCTCCCTCATTGTGAATTTAGCCAGCAAACACTAATGCAATAGTTACATATCATCTACTAGAAAAACATGTAAAAATTAATACTGGCTCCTAGTAAGTATGGCTTAAAGTTTGTAGTTAGTAAGACTTAGATAATGATCATGATGAGATACGCAGAGTACATTCTAAGACTTAAATAGTGGCAAAAATGTATTACACTTAGTAAAAAGAATTTTGTTTTGTTTTTCTTTTTGAAATTTAAATTATATTTATTTAAAAGAAAGAAGAAAATGGACACAAATATTCATAGATATGGCAAATAAATTATATTCTCTACCACATCTTCAAGACCTGTACACTGCAAGACTGACCAGAGAGCCTAGCCTTCAAGAAAGGTAGGGCTCACCATTCACAACTTGAATCCAGATGGGCTTTGCCACTACTATTATGTGAGCCACAATACCTTTAGCAATGATTCCTCTGCTGCTACAAAAGTAAAGTCAAGTCTTTAATGTTTACTTTTGCACAGGGACAGCTATTTTATTGCAGGTGCTTAAGGAAGAATTAAATAATATCAAATACAGTATTTGTAGTCAGTTTGATGAGGAGTAAAAATAGTATTTTATTTTCCCTGTCTTTCAGCATAAACCAGGAATAGCCTGTTATTTTCAAGGGGGAGTTTTCATGGAGGGTGGGATTATTTAAGTATCATTGTGGTAGACTTACTTTAAATTTTCTCAGCTAAATAACTCAGGTTATAGAGGTTTTGTGGAAATGACTTTCCCTGAAAACTGGCAGTTGATAGAATGGACCTGGAATAAGAGGAACTAAGGTGTTCAATGTTTTATTGCTTCCTAATACAATGGCAAGGAGGATCACATCTTCCCCGATATGTTAGCAATGTTGCTTGCTTCCAAGGAAATCTGGATGTACAAAAGCTATCTCCTCCTCAAAGATATATATATATATATATATATATATATTTTAAATTACAACTTCCTCACTGTGAAAATTCCTCTAATGAATTTTGAGTGAATGCATTCTCTCTACAATTGAGTTTAATGCCTTTCATGTTCATAGTAACAGTATAAGATCATAATACAGTAGGTCTTGAATCCCTATTGTGCATAATTCTTCTATTAAAATTTCAGTAGACACATTATCTTTGACACTTGAATGATGGTTATTGCTAGAATGTGGAAAACTGTAATGAAAGAGTAACAGAGGCAGCCTATATTATTCAGTTAAATTTAACTTAAGAATTTTTTGACATCCACTATTTCCTTACACTTAAAAAGTGGAGCATATTAAGACATAAACCAATATGCAGTGTGTGAAATTATATATAGAAAAGGTTTTAAAAATTGTTGACAATTATTTTTAGTAATGACATTCAATTTAATACTGATCAGAAAAATCAGCAAAGAAACTTGGACAGAAACAGAATCACAGAATCACAGAATGGCAGAGGTTGAAAAGGACCCCTGAAGATAACCTAATCCAAACCCCTGCCGAGCAGGATCACCTAGAGCACGTTGCACAGGATGGCATCCAGGCAGGTTTTGAATATCTCCAGAGAAGAGACTCCACAACCTCTCTGGGCAGCTTGTGCCAAGTTGTCATCCTAACATAAAGAAATGCCCTCTCATATTCAGACAGAACTTCCTGTGCTTCAGTTTGTGACCATTGCCTCTTTCTGGACACAACTGTAAAGAGACTGGTTCCATCCTCTCTACACCCTTGTAGAGTAATTGCCTAAAGTGACTAGGAGAATTAAACTAATATTCACATTTTAAAGAAAATGTACAGGACTGAAGAAACTTTCAGGGTGGAGTGTAGCTGCATTACCTGAGCATTCCCTAGGCTTCCAACCATAGACGCTATCGCACTAGGGAAACCTGGTGTGCTGACTCTAAGGAACAATATGGAGCATAGAGCAGAGTGGAGACACTGTGGCTAGGCTCTGTGACAAGATGGGGACTTGATAGTTCTTGTGCACAGAGACCAATCAGCTGCACATTTGCTACCCTGAGCCAACGACCTGTCATGTTTTTGACAAAATGCTGTACTCTGGTGAACTTTTGCTCATTGTAATATTATTATAATACCAAAACACACCTCCATCCCAAAAGCTACCCACCTCCAAAGTGTGACCACCCCCCACTGAGCATGCACTCTGAATTTCTCGGAGCCTATACTTTTAAACGAATGTAAGAAAACTTTTTACCAATCATAAGCAAGACTAGAGTCACTCAAACAACACCTATAAGATAGAAAATAATATAAATTGGCTTAAGAGAGAGGGGATGTTAGGGAAGATACCCTCACAAAGGATACCTTCTGACTTCTGGGATCAGTTGACGGGATAAGTCACTCTTCCCCCCTCCCCCCCCCCCCCTCCCCGGGACACTGTGGGGTAAGATTTGAATACTTGGTTATACCAGCTGTCTCCACGGAAACTTAGAATTCTCTAGGGTCTTTGTGCCTTTTACCATGTTAATAGACAGACTGTGTACCTGTGAATTTTATGCACGCTAGCTTGCTTTTGAAGACAGTGAATTTATCACCAGCAATCCAAAGAACCTGTTTAACTGTTGCTGTAATAAATTGCACTTAATTGCATTGTTCCTAGCTGTGATAGTTCTCATTGAATGAGACTAGACTGAGGGCATGCTACATTATTGGTGAATCTGTGACCGTGATAGTTCAGCACCTTGAATCTGACAGGACCCATAACAACTAATCAGCTACACCTCTTAACATGACAACCCTCCCCTCAGATATTTATAAACACTGATGAGGTCTCCCCTCAGCCTTCTCTTTTCCAGGCTAAATAGGCCCAGTTCTCTCAGCCTGTCTTCATACGACAGGTGCTCCAGTCCTCTAATCCCTGACCTTGTCTGTGTTGAACTTCATGAAATTCCTCTCTGTCCAACTCATCAGCCTGTCCAGGTCCCTCTGAGTTGCAGCACAACCCTTTGGTGTATCAGCCACTTCTCACAGTTTTATGTGCAAACACAAACTTGCTGAGGGTGCATGCTATTCCATCATCCAGGTCACTGAAGAATATTTTGAACAAGACTGGACCCAGTACTGACCCCTGGGGGACACTTCTAGCTACAGGCCTATAACTAGACTCCGCACCACTGAGTACAACCCGCTGAGCTCTGCCATCCAGCCAATTGCCAAAATAAAATAAAATAAAATAAGACAACATAGGATTTGGTCATATGAACATGGAATAAATAAAGCCCCATAATTTGAGAGAGAGCATGACTACAGTGCTCCAATGTTGTGAAATTGTTAATTGTTAAAATAATATTGCCTTATCTATAACATTTTCATGCACAAATATATTATTATGCTAGTTCACGACTTTTTCATTCTGATGATGTGAATGTTTATATTACACAAGGCTTTAATGCAAGAAATATTTATTCATCCTTCTAAATCTTGGGTCCTGTACATTTTCCTACCCTTCTGTCTTTCAGTAACAGGTGATGATTTTCAGTTTTGTTTTATCCAAGGATCTTACTTTCTTCACTACACAGTGATCAAAACTCAAGAGGAGCTGTGAAAGATGTCTTCAGAATGGCCATTGGGCTAATAGTTTGGCTCGTCCTCTTATGGACTGTGGATTCAAACTTTCTGAAGAAGAGTTAAATCCAACATCTCCATTAGACTGTGCAAGTTTCAGAGTTCCAGGGCACCAGGAAATTTTGTAAAAGTTTATAATGCTACAATGTTACCTACTTCTCTACCAGTGTTTTTGAGGAAAAAAAAAAAAAAGAATAAAAAAGGAGAATATTTTAATATAAGTATTCAGATTAGTTTCAATCTCTAAAATGTATTTTGTAAAAACTTAAAATATCATGCTAGAAGTCAGTTTTGAATATATATTTTGGAGGGAGAGTGTAGTGATAGTGATATTACCATCTGATTCAGCATGCTATCTGTTGTGGTTCCAGGCACAGGTACTCTGCTTGGCATTATAAATTCCTTTCCTTGAAATGTGTGCATAATTTAAAGAGTGACTCCTTGCTTACTATTGTTTTTTTTGTTTGTTTGTTTTTTTGAGGGGTGCAGGGTGGGGGTGAGGAGGAATACTAGACCCTTGGAGTTGGATCATTCTCATTTAACTGCAAATCTACTGTTAAAACTGTTCTATTCACATTCCTTGTCCCTGACAAGTCAAGTATAACTCAAGGTGTGTTGATGGATGTTTGTTTAATGTTTTCCATGACTATGTCTAATATTACCCCTTTCTTCTGTTCATCCTTTAGAAATTATATTCTATCATGATGAATTATTGTTTTGCTTTTGGCTTAGTTTATTGAATAGCTAGGAGGAAAACATTCACCACCACATGACACAACTTCAGGGTTAATCTACGCACTTCACTAAAGACTGTTGAATTTTCCGCAAACGCATAGTTTCCAGATGCAATATTGACTTTTTTTTTTTTTTTTCCCCTCAGTTCATCTTGTTGTTGTCCCTACTTTCATGCCTCCTGCATACAGAAGACTATAAAGTGACATAACTGGGTGAAAAAAAAAAAAAAAAAAAAAAAAAAAAAAAGCAGGAATGTTCCTATGTTCCTGGATTTTCTTATCACCTTTTCTTATCACCTATTTGTTACCGCTCTTACAGCATCTTTGAAGATCACAGAATCACAGAATCACAGAATAGTCTAGGTTGGAAGAGATCTCCAAGATCACCCAGTCCAACCTCTGACCTAATGCTAACAAGTCCTCCACTAAACCATATCCCTAAGCTCTACCTCTAAACGTCTTTTAAAGACCTCCAGGGATGGTGACTCCACCACTTCCCTGGGCAGCCTATTCCAGTGACTAACAACCCTTGCAGTAAAGAAGTTCTTCTTAACATCCAACCTAAACCTCTCCTGGTGCAACTTTAGCCCATTCCCCCTCGTCCTGTCACCAGGCACGTGGGAGAACAGACCAACCCCCACCTCACTACAGCCTCCTTTAAGGTACCTGTAGAGTGCAATAAGGTTGCTCCTGAGCCTCTTCTTCTCCAGGCTAAATTGTCCCAGCTCCCTCAGCTGCTCATCGTAAGACTTGTTCTCCAGACCCCTTCACCAGCTTCATAGCCCTTCTCTGGACTTGCTCAAGCACCTCCATATCCTTCTTGCAGTGAGGGGCCCAAAACTGTACACAGTACTCGAGGTGCAGCCTCACCAGAGTTGAGCACAGGGGGACAATCACTTCCCGAGACCTGCTGGCCATGCTGTTTCTTATACAAGCCAGGATGCTGTTGGCCTTCTTGGCCACCTGAGCACACTGCTGGCTCATATTCAGCCAACTATCAACCAATACTCCCAGGTCCTTCTCTGCAGCTTTCTAACCACTCATCTCCCAGCTTGTAGATCTGTTTGGGGTTGTTGTGCCCCAGGTGCAGGTCCCGGCACTTGGCCTTGTTAAACTTCATACAGTTGGCCTCGGCCCACCGGTCCAGCCTATCCAGATCTTCCTGCCAAGCCTTCCTACCCTTGAGCAGATCGACACACGCACCTAACTTGTTGTCGTCTGCAAACTTACTGAGGGTGCACTCGATCCCCTCATCCAGATCATCGATAAAGATGTTAAAGAGGACGAGCCCTGAGGGACTCCACTAGTGACTGGCCTCCAACTGGATTTGACTCCATTCACCACAACTCTCTGGGCCATCCAGCCAGCTCTTAACCCAGCGAACCATATGCCAGTCCAAGCCATGAGTAGCCAGTTTCCTGAGGAGAATGCTGTGGGGAATGGTGTCAAAAGCCTTACTGAAATCAAGATAGACCACATCCACAGCCTTTCCCTCACCCACTAAGCGTGTCACCTTCTCATAGAAGGAGATCAGGTTCATCAAGCAGGACCTGTCCTTCATAAACCCATGCTGACTGGGCCTGATCGCCTGCTTGCCCTGCAAGTGCCATATGATGACTCTCAAGATAATCTGCTCCACGAGCTTTCCTGGCACTGAGGTCAAGCTAACAGGCCTATAGTTCCCTGGGTCTACCTTCCAGCCCTTCTTGTAGATGGACATCATGTTTGCTAGCTGCCAGTCAACTGGGACCTCCCCTGATAGCCAGGACTGCCGATAAATTATGGAAAGCAGCTTGGCCAGCTCTTCCGCCAGTTCTCTCATTACACTTCGGTGGATCCCATCTGGCCCCATCAACTTGCATACATCCAAATGCTGTAGCAGGTCGCCAGCCATTTCTTCATGGATTGTAGGGGCCACATTCTGCTCCTCATCCTCTTCCACCAGCTCAGGGTACTGGGCATCCAGAGAACAACTGGTTTTGCTGCTATAGACTGAGGCAAAGAAGGCATTAAGCACCTCAGCTTTTTCCTCATCTCTGGTAATTAAGTTTCCCCCCACATCCAGTAACGAATGGAGATTCTCCTTAGTCTTCCTTTTTGTAGTGATATATTTATAAAAACTTTTTTTGTTGTCTTTAACAGCAGTAGCCAGATTGAGCTCCAGATGAGCTTTGGCCTTTCTAATTTTGTCCCTGCACCGCCTCACAACATCCGTATAATCCTTCTGAGTGGCCTGCCATCTTCTCCAAAGATTATAAACCCTCTTTTTTCTCCTAAGCTCGAGCCACAACTCTCTGTTCAGCCAGGCTGGTCTTCTTCCGTGCCGGGTCATCTTTGGGCACGTGGGGATAGACTACTCCTGAGCCATTAAGATTTCTTTCTTGAAGAGCGCCCAACCTTCCTGGGCTCCTGTGCCCTTCATAACTGACTTCAGAACTCAGAGCCCCCTGAGTTCTGGGGACTCTACCAACCAGTGTCCTGAACAGCTCAAAGTCAGTGCTCCAGAAATCCAATACAGCGGTTTTACTGGTCCCCTTCCTGACTTTGCCACGTATTGAGAACTCTACCATTTCGTGGTCACTCTGCCCAAGACAGCTTCCAACCACCACATCTCCCACCAGTCCTTCTCTGTGAATAGAAGGTCTAGAGGGGCACCTCCCCTGGTAGGCTCACCAACCAGCTGCATCAGGAAGCTATCTTCCACACTCTCCAGAAACCTCCTAGACTGCTTTCTCTGGGCTGTGTTGTGCTTCCAGGATATGTCTGGGAAGTTAAAGTCCCCCACAAGAACAAGCACTGACGATTTTGGAACTTCTGCCAGCTGTATGTAGAACTACTCATCCGACTCCTCATCCTGGTTTGGCGGTCTATAACAGACCCCCATTAGGATGCTTGCCCTGTGGGCCTTTCTGCTGATCCTAACCCAAAGGGACTCAACCTTGTCATTCCCAGCCAGAAGTTTGAAGACATCAAAATGCTTTCTAATATGGAGCGACACTCCACCACCCCTTCTGTGCTGCCTGTCCCTTCTGAAGAGCCTATAGCCAGACATTGCAGCATTCCAGTCATGAGAGAGGTCCCACCACGTCTCCGTGATGGCAACCAAGTCATAGGCTGCCTGCCGCCTCCTGCTTGCGCTGCCCATGCTGCATGCATTAGTGTAGATGCACTTCAGTTGAGCCTTTGCCTTCTCCCACAGCCTTGCCATTGTTCCCCCTGCCACACCTCCAACAAGCTTTGTTTCATCCCTGTCCCCCTTCTTACCTAATTTAAAGCCCTCTCAATGAGCCCTGACAGCTCCTGGGCTAGGATCCATTTTCCCCTTGGAGACAGTTGGGACCCATCTGCGGCCATCAGGCCGGGTGCCAAGTAAAGCGCCCTGTGGTTGAAGAACCCAGAATTCCTGTGTTGGCACCAGCCTCTGAGCCACGTGTTTGATGTTATTTAGCATTATTTAATGATGTTATTTAGCATAACTTTTTCCTTTTTAGTTGACATGGTTACCATTTTTGGCTATGTGAGAAAATGTAATTATGTTAAAATATCTTACAGCTGGGAAAAGTGTAGCTTAAATTGTCATTTGTTAATTTACCTTTTTTTTTTTTTTTGCTTCTTCTGTGAAGAATGGATGGGGATTCGAAATATTCTCCAAACCCATTAGACCTTTTGATCATCATAACCACTGCTTGCCATCTGCTTTGTCATATTTCTTGTCCAACCTTTTGGGCTTTGGGTGTAACATTATTGAACAGATGGGCCTAAAATGGTATGATTGTGTTCTGATTGGTTAGCAGTTTCAGAGGCTATCCTAACATCTTATGGTAGTGACGGTGTAAAATACTGAAAAGTGTCTGTAAAAATCATACTAAATCTGAGAGCATCTGTTTCATTAAAGTTATCAGGTCAAAGACCATTTCAGTTCAAAGTGAATAAAAAGTGACAGGGAAAAAGTTAAAGAGAACACAGAAACAGAAAACTGATAAGGGACAGTATAATGAGGACCAAATCTCTTCAGCTACAAATTGATGGGCCATTAAGAAACTACAGGTACAGATTTGGAGACTGCCAGGCTTGGTTTTCTAAGTGATAAAAAAGGGTAAACAAGATGATCGCAAGCATTTCAGATATTTGAAAGGATCCTGTGGGACTATGCAAAATACCTTAAGGAATGCTTATGAAAATGGTCAAAGGTGAGGAAAAGGAAGCATGGGTAGAGAAAATGGGATGAGAAATCAGAAGAGGAAGGATAATGTGGGTCTGACCTGTTGCATGTAAAGTAGGCTTCTGGTTGATACAATTGCCTGACTGAGCCTGGAACCTGACCACCACATTCTGCATGCCTCTTGATTAAATCATTTCTTAACTATCTTTCTGTCTAATTTCATTCTCTATCCCAAATGTGAACTCTGGAAGGTTTAAGTGACAACAGCTGGAGTGGGACCTTGGGCCAGAGGGCCTGTGGTGTCTGCAACTGAATGTACTGGGGTGAAATAGAGGTCTGAGCGCCTTCATCGGAGGACACATGGGTCATAGGACTTGTAGGTGTATGTGTCAGCAACTAGAAGGACTAGTATGTGTGTGTTTGTGCACAAGATCTAAAGACCAGTAATCAGAAGGACCTCAGAGTGCTTATACCTTTTCTGGTATTTTCTGGTATTTTAACTCAATGTGCATAGGTGTGTATGTCTAATTTGCCGACAGATTTCAAGCTGGACTAGCTTCCAAGGAAAAAAAAAAATCATACAATCATAGAATATCCTGAGTTGGATGGGACCCACAAGGATCATCGAGTCCAACTCCTGGGTCCCTGAAGGACCAATATAAAATTCAGACCATGTGTTTGAGAGTGTTATCCAAACACTTATTGAACTCCATCAGGATCTGTGCCATGACCAGTGCCCTGGGGAATCTGTTTCAGTGGCTGACCACCCTCTTGTGTGTGTCACACAAAACTGCACACAGTACTCAAGGTGAAGCTGCACCAGTGCAAAATAGAGTGGGACAATTCCTTCCC
>CM021731.1:169638012-169696463 GCA_011075105.1 Heteronetta atricapilla
CCACACAGCTGTTCGCTCACCCTCCCCGCTCCCTCTCTGGGATGGGAGAGAGAATCAGGAAAATGAAGCCTGTGGACTGAGATAAAAAACAGTTTAAGACAGAAATAACAATAACAATAATAATGATAATAGTACTACTAATACTAATGTGTACAAAACAAGTGATGCACCATGCAATTGCTCACCATCTGCTGACTGATGCCCAGCCTATCTCCAAGCAGCCCATCCCCCCACCCCTATACATTGTTCAGCATGACATCAGATGGTATGGAATACCGCTTTGGCCAGTTTGGGTCAGCTGTCCTGGGTCTGTTCCCTCCCAGCTCCTGTTGCACCCCCAGCCTGCCTGACAGAGCGAGGACAGAGCGAGAAGCTAAAAAGTCCTTGGCTTAGTGTAAGCATTGCTCTGCAGCAATTAAAACATCAGCATGTTATCAGCACTCTTCTCATCCGAATCCAAAACATAGCACCCTACCAGTTACTGGAAGGAAAATTAACTCGATTCTAGTTGAAACCAGGATACTCATTCTCCAGTCTGTACATATAACCAGGATTGATCCTTCCCAGATACAGAATCTGGCTTTGCTCTTGTTAAACTTCATGCAGTTGATGATTGACCAGCCCTCTAATTTTTCCAGATCTCCCTGCAGGACCTCACTACCTTCAACAGAGTCAACAGCTCTACCCAGTTGGGTATCGTCCATGAACTTCCTCAAAAAACCTTCAAGTCTTTCATCCAAATCATTTATGAAAACATTGAAAAAGATTGGTCCTAAAATGTAGCCCTGGGGAACCCCACTAGTGACAGGTCACCAGCCTGATGTAACCCTATTTACAAGAACTATTTGGGCCCAGCCTGTCAGCCATTTGTTCACCCATCTTATGCTTTTTATCTAACTGCATTCTGTCCAGAAGGATACTGTGAGAGACAATATTGAAAACTACTGAAATCCAGAAAGATTACATCAACTGACTTCCTTTGGTCAACTAGATGAGTAATTTTGTCATAAAACAAAATCAAGTTTGTTAAATATGACTTTCCCCTAGTGAACCCATGTTAGCTGTTACCAATGACTGTGTTGTCTTCATGGTTTTTTTTCAGCCCCTAAGGACACAAAAAGACAGAAAAAAAAAACACCTGTATTTGGGGAAAACTCCAAGTGTGATCTTGGGTGGAGCTCAGAGTCCATGCAGAGATAATAAAGAGGTTGAAGGCCCTTACTGATATTTGACGGATCTGCAAGTGTGGGCATGCTTGTGAGCCTATAGAGTGGAGGTATGTGCTTTCACAAGTGAAACAATTTTCACAATTCCGCATAAGTAGAGGTCAGGAGCTGGCCATCTTTACTTCCATTTTCTGTGAGTTCTTGTAGTGCTATATGTGGGTGTTTTCTTTGGAAAAGTCCTCAAATTTATCCTATAAAGTATACTATACTAATGTAAGGATACAAAATGATTTGAGTCTGAAAGTTTGGAATGAAAGACTGACCTATTATTTGAGTTCACCCTGTTTATAAGAATCTTGACAATCATTTTTACTGATTACAGTAAGTATTATAAAAATTTATTGCTGCTCAACTGATGGCAGAAAAGAGATTTCCTTCTACAGATAATGTTTAGAATGCAATTCTGAACTGGACTTGCAACTTGGTTAACAAATGAAGCACCGAATGAACTCCAGAGTGCTATGATTTTTACCTTTTAGGGCACTGTGGCTAAGTAAGCTATGCGGGGTTGTACAAAGGTCATGCCAAAGTGTCTCAGAGTACAGTCTCCAGCCAAGAATATGACTTAGTAAGTCAGAGAACCTGACACACATAGAGCTCCAGAAGGTGGATGTCCTTACACATATTGAGCTTCAGGGGCTGGGTTACCTTATCTGGGAGGTGTGCTCTGAATGAGGTGCTGAATTGCCAGGTGAAGTACCTATGGGAGGAAGTGAGCAGATGGTCCACCATTAGGGAGGAGAAATAAAAAGAGATGATAGGGTCTTCATGGAGAGCCTGACAGGGCAGGAGACCAAGCCCTGTAGCATAAGGAAAGAGGGACAGCCAAAAAATATGCCCAAAGGTAGCAGTGGATGTAGACTCCCACAGTGGGATTTCTTCTAGGATTGTGACTTCTAGAAGAAGAATGAAGGATCTTTCTCCACTTGTACCTATATTGCTTCAGTACTAGTATAGTGGAATGGGAATTGGGGGATGGGGGAGTTGGGGGGAGGGGTCAGGGAGAGAGAACAAGACCTGTCACGGAAGGCATCAGAGTTAGAAGACCCTCAACCAAGTGTATGCATAAAGAGGAAATTCCAGGTAAACGTTACTGGAGTCTTCCTCCTGCAGGGAATGAAGCAAACTATCTGCTAGCCTGACTCAGTATCTCAGAAGGTTGTATGCTTATGGGAGGTTCAGACATAAGCTTCTGCTAAAAGACTCAAAACTCACCTGGTTCCTGGAGCATTAACCTTTGCTGTTTCACTCTTCACACTTTTAGATTGAGAAAGAACAGTGTGAGAGCTCAGGTGATATGCTTCTTTGGTCATTCTATAGCAGGGAAAAAGAGGAGCATATGCAGTGTATTAACTTTTGGTGCACAGCTCACGTCACAGACTGGACTGTGCTTTGGTTTTTATGAACATGGGAGCTTGCCTGAGGAACAAGGACTGCTGGGCACAGAAACTAGTGTATCTGATAGAGTGGAGCTTTTTCATTTGTAAACAGGCTTTCTATCCCAGTGAAGAGACCTTTAAGTAGGTTGTACTGAAGAACAATGCTTATAACCTAAACACAATGAAGGCTTTAAAAATAAATAAAATTTTAGATGCTTCCCTTCAAAACTGGTCTTTGCATTTAGTTATAATTCACCTGCCTCAGAAGAAAAATATTGATCTTCAACAATTTATACAGTGGAAAGCATTCAAAACAAGTAGAATATATTATTAGTATATTAAAGCAATAGCATCAGGGAGAGATGCCCTTAAAGCAGATGACATTCAAACCTGCCTACCCGTATCCATTCCATTTCTTCATTGTTAAATGATCATGCATGTTACTTTTTCTGCTCTGAACTCTTCAAAATACATTGAATAACAGCCAGAAGTGATCAGAGGGTCAACTTTGTCAAACAAATTTGGTGAAAATGTTTTCTATAGTACTAAAAACAGGATGATTAATTAAAATATTTCTGATTTGGGCTATTATAGAAGATGTTGACATTTATAATCTGTGACTACTGTCTGAGAATAATCTTTCTATAAGACCTTTTATTATTATTTTATTTTCTCTGATGTTACTCCTCTCTACTCGCTTTTTTCTTTATTCATCTGATTTTGACTCTGTATTTATAGGTTTTTATAAAGTACCTATAATTACATGCCTATATAAGTACTGTGTCAAGGAAAAACAGCAAGTCCTGTCCAAAGCAATGAGTCATTTCTCCCCTGAATTATGTAGACCAGATTGTTTTATATACTAAGAAAGATACAGAGATTCTGCTACCTTTTAGTACATTTCCTCTCTTATGAGGAAGACATCATTTACTTTGATGGAACAGACCAAGATCAATCGAAATTGCACTTCCGTGGTATTTTCATATTACCATATGTTATAAGCAAATGCTTTAGAACTGTTTGACTGTTTCAAATGGAACAAACGAAGTTTGAATGAGCCAAAGCCCTATTGAATATATATGCAGTATTTCTGCCAATCTATTAATTCTATATATATTTTAATGTGTTCCTATCAGCTAGTCATTTACATATATGTTTAGCTTCAAGTATGAAGGTAAATCTCTCACAAATGGGTGCAGATAATCTATTGTATTAAACATATTTTTTAAAATTTTACTCAGATTTTTTTTTTAGGTTTATTAATATATAAATTAAAATCTGTTATTACCTTTTATATGCTGCTGTATGTAAAGTTTAACACAAATACCCTAAAGTGAGTATAATGTTTAGTAATTAGATTACTTTTTTAGTTATGAGGAGACTAAATTTTATGCTTCCTGGAGGGATCATGAGAAACCAGGATGTCATTATCTTGGTTTCTGTGCCTGAGACTCTTAAAAAGACAGGAAAATTTGATTATGTAAGGATGGATCATCTTAGCAATGCCTATTTTATCCTGTCAGATAACTGATACCTCCATATTGAAAAGGAATGACACTTTTCTCAAAGTCCTTTTTGAGTTGCATTTGAAGAAAAAGTGTTTTATGAAACTTAAATATGATCATTAGGTGGAGCTTGAACTAGTGGGCAAGAAGGGGCAGCTATGTACTGCTGGAGAAACAGATCTGCCTGTCTGTTGTGTCCCATTACATAACCAACATTTGAAGTTCAGAGAAAAGAGATCATAGGATCACAGGATCACAGAATCATAGGACTGTTTGAGTCAGAAATGACCTTGAAGATCATGTAATTCCAATCCCCCTACCAAGCGCAGGAGCACCTTCCACTAGAGCAGGTTGCTCAAAGCCCCATCCAACCTGGCTTTCAACACATCCACAGATGGGGCATCACAGAATCACAGAATCACAGAATTTATAGGTTGGAAGAGACCTCAAGATCATCGAGTCCAACCTCTAACCTAACCCTAACAGTCCCCACTAAACCATATCCCTAAGCTCTACATCTAAAGGTCTTTTAAAGACTTCCAGGGATGGTGACTCCACCACCTCCCTGGGCAGCCTGTTCCAGTGCCTAACAACCCTTTCAGTAAAGAAGTTCTTCTTAACATCCAACCTAAAAATCCCCTGGCGCAACTTTAGCCCATTCCCCCTCGTCCTGTCACCAGGCACGTGGGAGAACAGACCAACCCCCACCTTGCTACAGCCTCCTTTGAGGTATCTGTAGAGAGCTATAAGGTCACCCCTGAGCCTCCTCTTCTCCAGGCTGAACAAGCCCAGCTCCTTCAGCCGCTCCTCATAGGACTTGTTCTCCAGACCCCTCACCAGCTTTGTCGCCCTTCTCTGGACTTGCTCAAGCACCTCGATGTCCTTCTTGTAGCGAGGGGCCCAAAACTGAACACAATACTCGAGGTGCAGCCTCACCAGAGCCGAGTACAGGGGGACAATCACTTCCCTAGCCCTGCTGGTCACACTGTTTCTTATACAAGCCAGGATGCCGTTGGCCTTCTTGGCCACCTGAGCACACTGCTGGCTCATATTCAGCCGACTGTCCACCATCACTCCCAGGTCCTTCTCTGCCTGGCAGCTCTCCAACCACTCATCTCCCAGCCTGTAGCTCTGTTTGGGGTTATTGCGCCCCAGGTGCAGGACCCGGCACTTGGCCTTGTTAAACTTCATGTAGTTGACCTCAGCCCATCGGTGCAGCCTATCCAGATCCTCCTGCAGAGCCTTCCTACCCTCGAGCAGATCAACACACGCACCTAACTTGGTGTCATCTGCAAACTTACTGAGGGTGCACTCAATGCCCTCGTCCAGATCATTGATGAAGTTATTAAAGAGGACCGGCCCCAGCACCGAACCCTGGGGGACGCCACTAGTTGCCACAATGGGCAAACTGTTCCAGTGCCTTACCATCCTCATTAAGTAAATAATTTCTTCCAAATTATGAGATGACAAAGCTAAAAACTTGCAATGTCAGTCTTTGTTTCTGAAGAGCAAAGACAGGATGGGAGAAAACCATTTTTGTTTAAAGAGGCTAATAGCTGAAACATATTAGTTGATATTTGTTGTCAGTCCTGCATAGATCTGCATATAGGAAGGACAATACTTACCATTCTGATGTCCTAAAGGATAAGCAAGAAAGATATGGACTACTGCCTTACACCTTTACAAATTTCCAAGCCAGAAAGAACCATCCTGAAAATAATCAAGGAATCAAGGTCAGGTGACATGGGAGGAATACAGATATATTGTCTTAGTAGGGAGAAAATGAGTTAGAGCTCACCTGTACTGTGGGAAACAATAAAAAAGTTTTTTTGTAGTTGTTGTTGTTGTTATTTTAAATGTTAACAGCAAAAGGAGGAGCAGAGAAGACATTGGTACATTTCTTGATGAGGATAGTCACTTCACAAACAGGGACATAGACAAAGCAGTGTTGTTTAATACTTTTTGCCTCTGTCTTCAACACTGATTATGGGCTCTGCGACCCCAAGTGCCCTGAGCTGGAGGACTCTGTCTGGGAATCATAAACAACCCCAGACTCTTGCAGGATTTGGTGATCCACCTGGATATATGTAAGTCTATGAAGCTCAATGCTACAGAAAGAGCTGGCTGATGTCCTCCCAGTTTCATTTCCTCCAGGGTAACCTTAGTTAAATGTACAGACTAGGGGATGAGATGCTGGGCAGCAGCCCTGCAGAAAGGGATCTGGGGGGTTTTGGTTGACAGCAAGCTGGACATGAGCCAGCAGTGTGCCTTGGCAGCCAAGGGAGTCTACTGTATTCTGGGGTGCGTTAAGAATGGCATTGCTAGCTGGTTGAGGGAAGTGATTGTCCTGCTCTACACTGTGCTCATGTAGACTCATTTCTATTACTGTGCAGCTTTGGGTGCCACAGTATAAAACCAATCAATCAAACAAAAACCTGTTAGAGAGTGTCCAAAGGGGGGCAGCAAAGGCTGTAAAGGGGCAGGAGGGGAAGACATATGAGGGGCAGCTGAGATCACTTGTTTTATTTAGCCTGGAGAAGAGGAGACTGACGGGAGGCCTCACAACGGTGAGGAAGGAAGATTCCTCACAAGGGTGAGTGGAGAGGTAAGCACTGAGCTCTGCTCTCTGGGGACAGAGGAATGGCATGGAGCTGCGTCAGGGGAGGGTCAGGCTGATTTTGGTTCTGTTAGGATCCAGGAGTTGGACTTGGTGATACTTGTTGGTCCCTTCTAACTCAGGCTATTCTATGATACTATGAACATAACTGCAGTAATTACTTTTTAAGTTAATTCATTACATTTGTCTGAAAGACTTGATTAAAGCGTTACAATTTTAAAGATGGCTAACCTCATTTTAAAGGCCGCAAGAACTGGTTAGTCCATTGCCTACTGCAAAAGCTTTTGCAATGTTTAATTACCATCACAGCTAGGAAAATGCACCTTATTTCAAGGTTGATTTTGTCTGATTCCAGCTTCCAGCCATTGATTCTTCTACTTTTGCTTATGCCAGCAGTGCTGTACTGCACTGTTATAACATCACTTTTATACATATGTTTATGAAAAGTAAGCAATTCTCAACATGCTCTTTGATAAAATAAGTATTTTAAGTATTTGGGCTCCACACTGTAAAGCTTATTTACCACCTTTGAATTATTTGCTGAATTAATGTGAAGCCTTAGACCATAAAATGCCTTATTCCATCTCCAAGCTGTTGTTACTGTTAGCCTTGATATGGGATATAAATACTAAATAATGGATGTAGCAGCATTGATCCACAGGGGAATTCTATATGTGAAAGCATTTAATGAAAAGAAACAACCATTCTCTCTATGTTTGAAGTGGCTAGTCAGAAGTAACCTGTACAGACCTGACAGGACCCTGTCGCCATCGGGCAGAGAGAGGGGACCTGGGAGTTGAGGAGGAATGGAGACAGGTCCCTGCTCGACATCACAGGCAATGCCCTCCCCCACTGGCCCCACCTTCCCAGGTGCCCTTACACAACAGGTTTGAGGCCCTGGAGATTGAGAGACCGGTGGCTGAGGAAAAGGTAGAAAGTGTACCCAGGAGGATGCCTAGGGCGAGGAAGTTCAACTCCACGCCTCAGGACTGCCTCCACCAAGAAAGAAAGAAGGGTTATTGTTGTGGGCGACTCTCTCCTCAGGGGAACAGAGGGCTCTGTTTGTCGGCCTGACCCTACCCATAGGGAAGTCTGCTGCCTCCCTGGGGCCAGGGTCAGGGACGTTGCCAGGAAGCTTCCCAACCTGGTTCACCCCTCTGACTATTATCCAATTTTGATGGTTCAGGCAGGCAGTGATGACAATGAAGAGAGAAGCCTCAAGGCTATCAAACGAGACTTTAGGGGGCTCGGGCGATTAGTGGAGGGAGCGGGAGTGCAGGTGGTGTTTTCGTCCATCCCTACGGTGGCAGGGAGAGGTACTGACAGGACACAAAAAGCCCACCTGATAAATACGTGGCTCAGGGGCTGGTGCCAGCACAGAAATCTTGGGTTTTTTTTGACCATGGGACGCTTTACTTGGCACCTGGCCTGATGGCTGCCAATGGGTCTCTATCTTTTAGGGGAAAATGGATCCTGGCCCAGGAGCTGGTGGGGCTCATTGAGAGGGCTTTAAACTAGGTAAGATGGGGGATGGTGCTGAAACAAGGCTTGTTGGAGCTGTGCCAGGGGGAACAATGGCAAGGCCGGGGGATAAAGCAATGGCCCAGCTGAAGTGCATCTACACTAATGCATGCAGCATGGGTAACAAACAGGAGGAGATGGAAGCCATTGTACACCAGACAGGCTATGAGTTGGTTGGCATCACGGAGACGTGGTGGGACCACTCCCATGACCGGAGTGCTGCAATGTCTGGCTATGAGCTCTTCAGAAGGGACAGGCAGCACAGAAGGGGTGGTGGTGTGGCTCTCTATATTAGAGAGTCTTTTGATGTTGTAGAACTCGAGGCTGGGAATGACAAGGTCGAGTCCCTTTGGGTTAGGATCGGCGGGAAGGCCAACAAGGCTAGCGTCCTGGTTGGGGTCTGTTATAGACCGCCAAACCAGGACAAGTAGATGGATGAGGAGTTCTACTGACAGCTGACAGAAATTGTGAAATCGTCAGCGCTTCTTCTTGTGGGGGACTTTAACTTCCCAGACATATCCTGGAAGCACAACACAGCCCAGAGAAAGCCGTCTAGGAGGTTTCTGGAGAGCGTGGAAGATAGCTTCCTGACACAGCTGGTTAGTGAGCCTACGAGGGGTGGTGCCCTGCTAGACCTTCTGTTCACGAACAGAGAAGGACTGGTGGGAGATGTGGTGGCTGGAAGCTGTCTTGGGCAGAGTGACCATGAAATGGTGGAGTTCTCTATTCTTGGCAAGGCCAGGAAGGAGGTCAGTAAAACCACTGTATTGGACTTCCGGAGGGCTGACTTTGAGCTGTTCAGGACACTGGTTGGTAGAGTCCCTTGGGAGGCGGTTCTGAAGGGCAGAGGAGTCCAGGAAGACTGGGCGCTCTTCAAGAAGGAAATCTTAATGGCTCAGGAGCGGTCTGTTCCCACGTGTCCAAAGATGAGCCAAGGTGGATGAAGACCGGCCTGGCTGAACAGAGAGTTGCAGCTTGAACTTAGGAGAAAAAAGAGGGTTTATAATCTTTGGAGAAGATGGCAGGCCAGTGAAGAGGACTATAATGATGTTACGAGGCTGTGCAGGCACAAAATTAGAAAGGCCAAAACTCATCTGGAGCTCAATCTGGCTACTGCTGTTAAAGACAACAAAAAATATTTTTACAAATGCATCAGTGCAAAACAGAGGACTAAGGAAAATCCCCATCCTTTACTGGATGCGGGAGGAAACCTTGTAACAAAAGATGAGGAAAAGGCAGAGGTGCTTAATGCCTTCTTTGCCTCAGTCTTTAGAGGCAATACCGGTTGTTCTCTGGATACCCAGTACCCTGAGCTGGCAGAAGGGGATGGGGAACAGAATGTGGCCCTCACTATCCACGAAGAAATGGTTGGCGACCTGCTACGGCACTTGGATGTGTGCAAGTCGATAGGGCCGGGTGGGATCCACCTGAGGGTACTGATAGAACTGGTGGAGGATCTGGCCAAGCCACTTTCCATCATTTATCAGCAGTCCTGGCTATCGGGGGAGGTCCCAGTTGACTGGCAGCTAGCAAACATGATGTCCACCTACAAGAAGGGCTGGAGGGCAGACCCGGGAAACTACAGGCCTGTCAGTTTGTCCTCAGTGCCAGGGAAGCTCATGGAGCAGATTATCTTGAGAGTCATCATATGGCACTTGCAGGACAAGCAGGTGATCAGGTCCAGTCAGCATGGGTTTATGAAAGGTAGGTCCTGCTTGACGAACCTGATCTCCTTCTATGACAAAGTGACGCGCGAGGGAAAGGCTGTGGATGTGGTCTACCTTGACTTCAGCAAGGCTTTTGACACCGTTTCCCACAGCATTCTCCTCAAAAAACTAGCTGCTTTTGGCTTAGACTAGCGTATGTTTCGTTGGGTTAGAAACTGGCTGGATAGCCGGGCCCAAAGAGTTGTTATGAATGGAATCAAATCCAGTTGGAGGCTGGTCACTAGTGGCGTTCCCCAGGGCTCGGTGCTGGGGCCGGTTCTCTTTAGTATCTTCATCTATGATCTGGATGAGGGCATGGAGTGCACCCTCAGTAAGTTTGCAGATGACACCAAGTTAGGTGCGTATGTCGATCTGCTCTAGGGTAGGAAGGCTCTGCAGGAGGATCTGGATAGGCTGGATTGATGGGCTGAGGTCAACTGCATGAAGTTCAACAAGGCCAAGTGCCGGGTCCTCCACCTGAGGTGCAATAACCCCAAGCAGAGCTACAGACTGGGAGAGGAATGGTTGGAAAGCTGCCAGGCAGAGAAGGACCTGGGAGTATTGGTTGATTGTCGGCTGAATGTGAGCCAGCAATGTGCTCAGGTGGCCAAGAAGGCCAACAGCATCCTGGCTTATATAAGAAGCAGTGTGGCCAGCAGGTCCACAGAAGGGATTGTCCCTCTGTACTCGGCTCTGGTGAGGCCGCACCTCAAGTACTGTGTACAGATTTTGGGCCCCTCGCTACAAGAAGGACATCGAGGTGCTTGAGCGAGCCCAGAGAAGGGCGATGATGCTGGTGAGGGGTCTGGAGAACAAATCCTATGAGGAGCGGCTGAGGGAGCTGGGCTTGTTCAGCCTGGAGAAGAGAAGGCTCAGGGGCGACCTTATAGCTCTCTACAGGTCCCTTAAAGGAGGCTGTAGCGAGGTGGCGGTTGGTCTGTTCTCCCACGTGCGTGGTGACAGGACGAGGGGGAATGGGCTAAAGTTGCACCAGGGGAGGTTTAGGTTGGATATTAGGAAAAACTTCTTTACGGAAAGGGTTGTTACTCACTGGAACGGGCTGCCCAGGGAAGTGGTGGAGTCACCATCCCTGGAAGTCTTTAAAAAGATGTTTAGATGTAGAGCTTAGCGATATGGTTTAGTTGGAGGACTGTTAGTGTTAGGTCAGAGGTTGGACTCGATGATCTTGAGGTCTCTTCCAACCTAGAAATTCTGTGATTCTGTGAAAAACAACTGTCTCAGACTTGTTCAGAGAGAAAAATAAATAATTATTATTAATAAATAATTATTAATAATTATATTAATAAAATATTAATAATAAACAATTATTAATAAATAAAATAAAAATAAAATAATAATGAATTAATTATAAATAAATAATGAGTAAAGTATTAAAAAGCAAAGTTTATTCATTGTATTATTTCATACTTGCTTTATCTTCATTGCTATTTAATGATTTCTTAGTTCTTCAGTATATGTATTAATTGATGCTTTAGGAAATACTGAAATATCTAGAACAGAGGTTGAGGAAACATTTAAAGTAAACTGCATTCCCCCTCCTCAAAGGAAAATGGGGAGAAAATACAATGGAAAGGACACAAGGGTTGAGATAAGGACATGGATCTCAATCACCAATTATTGTCAGAGGCAAAACAGATTAAACATAGGGAGATTAATCAATTGCCTATGACGAGCAGACTAGAACGGTGAGAAACTAAAAAGCAAATTATAAACACCTTCCTCCCATCCACCTTATTCCAACTCCTCCCCCCATGCAGCACAGGGGAATGGGAGTTGCTGTCAGTCTGTAACACCTCATCTCAGCTGCTCCTTCACAGTCACTTTCTTCCCCTTTTCCAACATGGGATCCCTCCCATGGGATGCCGTCCTTCCCGAACTGATCCTGCACAGGCTTCCCACAGGCGGCAGCTCTTCAAGAACTGCTCCAGTATAGGTCTCTACCACAGGGTTCATCTGTCAGGAGAAAAATACTCCAACATATGTACCACACAGGCAGCAGCTCCCCCCAGATCACCTGCTCTTTTGTGGGCTCCTCTCCATGGGCTGCAGCTCTGGCCCAGAATCTTCTCCAGAGGGGGTTTTCCACAGGGCTCCATGGAGATCGGCTGCACCATGGGACCAATGGGCTGCAGGGGAACAGCCTGCTTAACCAGGGACCTCTCCACAGGCCAAAAGGGAACTTCTGCTCTGGCACCTCGAGCACCTCCTCCTCCTTCTTCACTGACTTTGGGGTCTGCAAGGCTGTTTCTTACTCTTCACTTTCTCAGCTGCTGTTGTTCAGCATTCTTTTCCTTCCCCTTTCTTAAAGCCTGCTCTCACAGAGGTGCAAACAACATCACTTATTGGCTCAGCTCTGGGCAGTGGCGGTTTCCTTTGGAGCCCGCTGAAACTGGCCTGTATCTAACATGGGGCAGCTTCTGGATTCTTCTCAGAGGCCATCCTTGCAGCCCCCCGCTACCAAAACCTTGCCGCATAAACCCATTACAATGGGCTGCAGCACCAGCCTGGAGTCTGCTCATAGGCCACAGCCTCCTTCAGGCCAGATCCACCTGCTCCACCATGGGTTCCTCCACACCTTGCAGGGGAACTTCTATGCTGACACCTGGAGCACCTCCTTTGCTCCTTCTTCATTGACCTTTGTGTCTGCAGGGCTGTTTCTCACTCTCCAGGTGGGAGAGAGAAGTTTTCTGTCTTATCATAAGTAAAAAATCACAGTTCACGCCTCTGCAGCTTTTCATGGAAAGTTCAAACTTCTTCCTTCCTTCGTCCATCCCTAATTAATGTTTATATCCTGCAGTCCCACAAACTAACTTCCATCCTTAACAGCAGTATACAGCAAGACTTTATTAAAGCTATTTACAGGCACGGTAAAAAGAGGTTACTAGGAATGACCAGCATGGAGCTACAAATGTCAGCTTACGCATGTCCCACATGCCTGACTCCTCCTATGAAATATAACCTGGCTTCTTTCACAGGGAGAGGTTATGGAATGAGTGGCGCTAAATAGTTCAAATGTATTTGGCAGATGATAAGGAACTGTTCTCATCAGGACTGAGTAGTGGATTTAATATATTACCGGCAACTTGGATGATGAAGTACTCTTATATAGTGAATTATATGGATGTCACCAAGTCATCAGGGAATAAATTGTCCAAAGGGAGTCTCCCATTGTTCAAGAGAGGAGAATGAAAGTTCCTATTCATATGGCAGAATTATGGCATGAAATGGCTGGAAAAGCAAGACTACAGAAAAATGTGTAGGGGTTTGATGTATAACAAATCTTCAGTGAGCCCTGGAGATGATGAACCTGAATGCATACTTGTCCGTGTTAACAAAAGCATAGGCATTAGGCCTAGGAAAGTGATCATTACATTCTGCTTGATACTTATGAGGCCACATCTGAAAAACATCTTTGGGGCTATCTTCAGGATACTGGATTTGTGGACCATGGAGACAATCCTGGGATTACAGAGGGGAATCATAAGTCTTTCATTTTGTAAATATGGAACATAAAAATAATGGTATGAGACTTTTCTGTCAGATGCCCTCCCCTCCCCTCCCATTTCTTCCCTTCCCTTCCCGTTTTCCCTTCTCTTCCCTTCCCTCACCTGCCTTGCCTCGCCTCCCATCAATTCCCCTCCCCTTCCATCGACTCCCCTCCCCTCCCCTTCCCACCCCTCCTGACTCCCTCTCCCTCATCTCCCCTCACCTTCCCTCTCCCTTTCCTTTCTTTCCCTTTCCCTCTCAGGTATTTGACAATATTCCCTGAAAATATTCCTTACTTGCCTAAGAACTATGAATTGTCCTAAGGACTATCAAAAAGATAACCCTCACTCAGAATGGTTGAAACAACATTTACCAGTCTTAGAATTCAAACAAATTCATAGGAAAACAAAAAGAATATTTAGTTTTCAGTTAGATTACTCCTTCATGAAAACTTATTATTATTCCTTTGCTGGAAAATTACCAGCAAACAAGAGTAAAGATTCATCTTAGCTAGATATATTAACAAGTTATTTTAAAATATAAAATTATTGCTAAGACTGTCAAACAATCTGCTGTAGAATGTTTTTGTAACATAAGTTGCCTATAAGTATGCATAGCCTTGTACTTTACATGAAAAGTGTTTGAATAGTGGAGCCTGTGAACAATCTTTTTTACTTTTTTTTTTTTTTTTTTAAGTTTACAAGTGAGTTAATTAAAAATGAGACTGTTTTGTTTTGTTTTAGTTTGGTTTTCCTCTATCCAAGGACACAGAATAGACCAGATATTCTTTGGTATAAATTAGCACAAATTCTTGAACAGCTATTCTTTTGGAATGTGCAGCAGAAAATAATTTCTAATGTGTACCTTACTTAAAAGAATTTTTCAATATAGAATTTAAAGAATACTTCAGAAAAATATTTTTGTAAGGTGCACATAGGGAAAATATTGAGGACATTGCTAATGCACATTATAAAAGATACATCTTTGTGGCTGAAAATCTCTGAGGTATTTTATCAACAATATAAAAACATATTGATCAAAAGATTTGAGTCATAGGTTAAGCTGGAGATGTTTAAATTAATTTACATGCCTAGGTAGTGGCCATGGGCATTTTTAGTATTATCTTAAGAAATATAGGACTGTAATCAGTATAACACTGAGCTCTTGAAAGACTCACAATGGAAGTAAATATTGAATTACATAGAAAAATGTAATTTCTCCCCATTGCATATAACTACTGAGATGAAAAGAGTAAATGAACTTGAATACTATGCAAGCTGCAGGCACAATGAAGTAAAGTATGGTTTCAGCCCTAACTTCAGTTTCACTGCTTTTATGGATTTAAGCCTGTGTTTTAATTTCTTCCACAATCATACTTAATTGCTTACCATGTCATATAATGTTCAATAAAGCAAAGCAATGAAGCAAAAAATAACAGAACCTCTTGCAAAGGCTAAAATGAAACCCTTCTTAAGACAAAAATGAATAATGCCTCTGTGCTAATTACCATGGTATAGCCAGAACCTATAAACTGTGAGAAACCTCATTAAGCCCTATTAAAATGTGCTCTTAGAATTTACCTGGTCAGATAGATGAATAAAAATGGTTAGTTATATTAGCCCCTACTATTAACCTTTGCTTCTCAGCAGGGATAACTCTCAAACAGTTTGAATTAGTGAATAATGTGTCATGAATGAAGGTTTCCTTTCAAGCTTCAAAGAGTAATAGACATTCTATGAATAGAATCCAATAAAAATAAAGCATATTTTAATGTCTTTATATAGTTTTACAGAAAAAATGCTGGTGAAAATGTTTGTAATTATTATTATTATGATTTTTTAATAGAAGTGCTTAGAGACATTTTAAGAGTGTTCCAGCAAAATTCATTTTTTAATTTGTTCTTTGCTCAAGTAATTTTCATATTCTCATCTCTGAAAGTAAATTTATAAAACTTACATTTATCTATCTGTCACAGCAAAATGTATCCATAGATCAAAATCATTAGTCAAATATAAATATTAATTAATATTATTACTTTTTTCATTATTGTTACTTATTAATATTTTTATTGTTATTTTTATCTATTTTGTATGCTAGTGGCTTGGTTTCCCTGGGTGACATATGATAGAAATAATGTGACTGCTTTTATTAATAGTACATTACTGTGCATTAAACATCAGTTTCTTCATTTAACAAATATGATGGCGTACTGAGAAAACTGAGGCCAGTGTTTAAAGGAGACGGACATGTTCTGGTTAAAGCAAATGTAAATAAGGACACTGACTGTGATAAAATAGGGGTAGTGAATCAACTGCACATGTCACTGATCTTGCAAAGACATAAGCATATATTCCATTTAAAATAATAAAAAAATCCACTAATCTTAGCAAATATAGATCACAATATCTTTCTATATACTGTATCCGTGCTTGTAAGAGCTGGTAAAACAGTTGACTCCACTTTGTGGAACTGACTGTACATTTCACGGGCAACAGAAATGACTTGGTTTTAAGGGAATTTGGCCATATCCTTTAATAGCAGCATAAAGACTGTAGAAGAAGCCAATGATGATCTGGTGACCAATTTGATAAACATGACTCCCCTTTAAATAAACCGTGCTGACTACTGCTGATGATTTCTCTGTCCTTCATGTGTCTGGAAATGGTTTCCAGGATTAGCTGTTCCATCATATTTCCAGGGATCAAGATGAGGCTGACTGGCCTGTAGTTCCCTGGGTATTCTTTCTTGGTCTTCTTGAAGATAGGAGTGATCTGTTTTCCTCCAGTCTTCAGGCACTTCTCTGAGCTGCCATGATTGAGTGCAGATTATCAAGAGTTGCCTTACAATCATATCTGCCAGCTCCCTTATCGCTCATGGGTGCATTCCATCAGGGCCCATGGAATGTCCAATATGCTCAAGTATTCTTCCACCAATCCTCTTCCACCAAGGATATATCTTTCTTGCTCCAGCTTTTCCACCTGGTCTCGGTGACCTGAGATTCCAGCAAGGAAGGCATTCAGTACCTTTGCCTTTTCACTGTTCTGGGTAACCAGGGCTTCTGTTTTTTTTTTTGTTTTTTTTTTTTTTTTTTTTTTTTTTTTTTCCAGGAGGGGGCCTACATTTTCTCTAGATTTCTTTTTATCACTGCCGTACTTACAGAAGCCCTTGTCACCCTTGTGATCTTTGGCCAGATTTAGTTCTATCTGAGCTTTAGCTTTCCTAACTTGATCTGTGGCTTCTTGGACAATGTTTCTGTGTTTCTTCCGGGTTATCTACATTTGATGTTGTATGCTACCTTTTCCAGTTTTAGTTTCACCAGGATCTCCTTGTTCATACATGCAAGTTTCCTATCATAACGCTTTGCCTCAGGCTAAGATAGCATCTTACTGTTCTGACCAAATAAGGAATGTCTAACACAAGCTTCTGTCTGTTCCCTGTTCATTCAGAAGAGTCTGAGTACAAGTTTTGGCTTTGCTATATTACCATTAAACTTCTCAAGTCAAAAATAGCATTTCTAGTATTTAAGATTTTGTTTTATGCTGTTTTGCTTTACAAACTGAGACATCATAGAATCATTAAAGTTGGAAAAGACCTTCAAGATTATCTTGTCCAACCAAATAAATTTGGGTAAATTATGACTTAAACAGATATATATTTTTTTCCATTCTTTTAAATGGTATGATAAATCTCTAGCATTATTTAATTTCTCAGGAGTTCAGGAGTACTAATTTTAGTGAGGATACTATGGGTATATTCTGTACTCAACTCATCTGCCACAGACAGGCTACTTTCAGAACTGTAAAAGACTATAAAAAGATATATCAATATTTATATTAATATATATATTATTTTTAAAAAGCATACATGCATATTTATAAACTCTTGTGCATTTTTGAAAAACAAAAAAAAAAACTTAGGGTGTGGTTTACTCAGTTTCTGAATGCAAAAAAAAAAAAATGGAACAAACTCAGAAAACAGATTGAGAATGTATTGCATTAAAACTGACCAAGGAACTTCCAGATCAAAAAAAGGTGATAAACATCCATATTAGACTTTTCCATGGTAATGTGGTTCTGAGGCACTGCAATCTATACATTTCTATAAAAGAAAGAAACAAGATATAGGAAAATAGAAGTACTAAATGGTCATTGAAAGCTTAGTTAGAGATTAAAAAAATATCTCCCAGCACTGCACAAAGCACTTACTATTTTGATTTAAGATTAATCAGTCCTTTCATCAATAGGAAGTACAAAAAATACTGAGAAGCACTACTTGAAAATAGTTTTTTGTTTATTTTTCTTCAGATTTCAATTACTTTTTTTGTTGTTGTTGTCACACTAGTTAGGGTACTGACTTTTAAGATTTACACAGTGTCCTGATCTATCATATCAAAATCAAGTTCAGCCCATACCTACTGTTTCGAAGTCTGGAATCTAAATGGGAATCTTCTAATCTGTCTCCTACAATTGTTACATATTCTTCCTATTTTGTAGTTGTGCATCTCATGAGTAAAAGCTCCAGATTTATTTATAACATAGTTTATACATATATACAGGAATCTATCTTTAGATGTTATTTCCTATTTTACTTTAGTTTTAGTATTTTTTTTTCCTGTTAGTATTCCATTCATTAATTTTTAGATATGCTTGTTTGTTTTGAACAAATGTCTGTAACAGAAAAGCACATTAACCTCCTTTAAAGTATTTAAGTTGTCAGCATTAGAAGCCTTCTCATAGCATTAAAAGGACACTGACTGTGTCCTTCTCATAGCATATGGAAAGAATAAACATAATAACAAGAAGAAATAATTTATTTTTTTCTCCTTAAAGTGATGCAACATGAGCAATGACATTTGAGGTCAAAGACAGAAGGGAAAACTGTCCACTCTTTTGGTAAAAGATGGAAAAAATAAGCCAGTTTTTATATTATTATTATGTGTGAAATGTGTAGGAAAACCAAGACAGAAAATGGAAGGTTTGATCTTGCACAGTACTGGGCAACTTCTAAAGATGTTGACTATTCCCTATTGCTATTCTATATAATGGGATTGAAGAGCTCTGTAAAAGAGTTCTTGGTTTAACGAACTGAATTTCTAATGTTTACCGGGAATTCAGCCACGATAAAGAAATGTAATAATCTATATTAAATCTGTTAAAATATATGTGTGCTTGTTTACTTGGACCCAGTTATTCTCAGAGTCCAATGAATTCTGCAAATCTTTCTCCAGAGAACGCAATTCCAAAATAAATCCTAGCCCCAGAACTACATTGCAGAAAGTAAATCCCCTGAGTTCTTTGGCTTTTCTCTTCAAATTATATCTTTTCTACAAGGAAAAAAAACAAAACAAAACCACAGTATTAATAGTAAACAAGTGGCAAATTGTGTCCCTTTGTATACAGAATCCCCAACATCTGTACAAAGAAAGCTTTGATGCTCTTCTTATTTAGTTAGGATATGGCTGAATGCCTCCACCATCAATGCTGATCTTTTCATAACTTCTGAGGGAACTGTTTCAGTGTCTTAAAATTTAATGCTTAGACCAAACTATGAAAAGCTATGTAAAGTATGCTAAGCAAAGTATCATTAACAATATCATGGCTTATTGATTTGCATATGCCCTACCTGTCTCACTATAACATGCAGTCTCCAGATGCCTTTTTAAGTTCCAAACTTTTCACCAGTTTGTAAAGTCAACATACTCTTAAAGTTCCTGCAATAGACTTCTGTGCAGACAAGCAGCAGCTCAATGAAAAATTATTATTATAAATCTATATTCTTTTAAAATTGAGCAACAGCACTCATGTAGATTTATGGAAGAGCTTTTATTTTATTTTATTTTACTTTATTTTATTTTACTTTATTTCACAGAAACAGCCTTTAGATCACAGTTTGCAATCAGTGAATATTTGTACTAACAGCAATTACACCCGACTAATTATCTTATCATAGAGGAAAAAGTTAGAATGAAGATTCTTCATTGGACACCTGCTGTGTAGATAATTAAGTATCTCTATGGTTTCTTTCATTACTGCATTCAATAATAGTTAAATACCAGGGAATCTGGTATTTAAGACATGCTTTGATGAAAAATGTGGAAGATATATATAAGAAAAAAATATTCACAAGGTGGCACTAGGGCCTAGATTTTTCTTCTTAAACACAAATTGTCTAGGGGAGAACTGTGGAGAGAGCCAAATAGTAATACCAACAGGTAAGAGCATCTTCAAAAACAAACATATAAACAACAACAACAACCGCCAAAAGAAGTACATCATCTAAAGGTACCTCAGTTACACTGGATTTCTTTTATGTCATGTGATGGATGATCTTTCGCTCTGCCCCTGTCCTTCCTAACAATCTGCCCAGTCATTGTGCACTCTACTGTGCTGTCCCTCCAAAATAATCTTTACTTCATTTCTCCATTTAGATTTTTTTTCCTAATTAAAATTCCTACTTTTCCTGCAGAACTGAACTGAGATAAAATTTGCTGTCAAAATATTATTTGTATATTATAGAATTTTTCCCATCCCATGATCATCTAAAATGCATCGATTTTAAGCTTTTGGACAGATTCCATCTGCTATTTTGTCCTTACATTGAGGGATCCAATCTACTTAATGTTGATATCAGCTAGCACTGAGGACTCAATTCATTTGCCCAACCATAGGCAACTAATGTGATTTGAGATGTCCTGTAATATCCCACACGGTCTCCAGTTTCTGATCTTACACAGTATGGATCATGAATATCAAATTCATATCAAACAGCACTGTATGCTTATGTACAAGCAAATTAACTGACTTGCTAAGGTTAGTGAGGTATAACTCTGCTGATCCAACTGTTCATTTTTCTTGCCCTAGGGTATCTAGGGAGCAGTGATGATTAGGTAAAATTAAGAAAATCCAGAAAATTAATCTGCCTACATAAATTCAGGCCTCCAATTTAAATAAATTAGGTCTCCTAAGGGATTTCAAAGACACCAAAATCTTTCCATTTACTGCGCAATCAAAACTGACATTTTGTATTTGATAGTTGCTATACAACTAAAAATTAGGTTCAGGGTATGTTTCTGAAATATGAGTATCAGACTTCATGTAGAGCAGACAGAGCAATGTGGTATCACTCCAAATCAGGCTTTTAGTTTAGCATTCGTATATATGATTAATAACAATAATTCACCCAAAGCACCAACCTCATAGCTTCAGAATCAATTCTGGAAAATAAAATAAATAAATATAGAATCATAGAATCATAGAATATCCTGAGTTGGAAGGGACCCTTAAGGATCATCAAGTCCAACTCTTGACACCACACAGGTCCATCCAAAAGTTCAAACCATGTGACTAAGTGCACAGTCCAATCTCCTCTTAAATTCAGTCAGGCTTGGTGCAGTGACCACTTCCCTGGGGAGCCTGTTCCAGTGTGCAACCACCCTCTCTGTGAAGAATCTCCTCCTGATGTCAAGCCTAAACTTCCCCTGCCTCAGCTTAACCCCGTTCCCGCGGGTCCTGTCACTGGTGTTAATGGAGAAAAGGTCTCCTGCCTCTCGACACCCCCTTACGAGGAAGTTGTAGACTGTGATGAGGTCTCCTCTCAGCCTCCTCTTCTCCAGGCTGAACAGGCCAAGTGACCTCAGCTGTTCTTCGTACGTCTTCCCCTCCAGGCCTTTCACCATCTTCGTAGCCCTCCTCTGGACACTCTCCAACAGTTGAATGTCCTTTTTGTACTGTGGTGCCCAGAACTGCACACAGTACTCGAGGTGAGGCCGCACCAGCGCAGAGTAGAGCAGGACAATCACCTCCCTTGACCTACTAGCGATGCCGTGCTTGATGCACCCCAGGACACGGTTGGCCCTCCTGGCTGCCAGGGCACACTGCTGGCTCATATTCAACTTGCTGTCTACCACGACCCCCAGATCCCTCTCTTCTAGGCTGCTCTCCAGCGTCTCATCGCCCAGTCTGTACGTGCAGCCAGGGTTTCCTCGTCCCAGGTGCAGGACCCGGCACTTACTCTTATTGAACTTCATGCGGTTGGTGATCGCCCAGCTCTCCAACCTGTCCAGATCCCTCTGCAAGGCCTTTCCACCCTCATCCGAGTCCACAACTCCTCCAAGTTTGGTGTCATCAGCAAACTTGCTCAAAATACCTTCTATTCCTACATCCAGATCGTTTATAAAAATATTGAAAAGTACCGGCCCTAAAATGGAGCCTTGAGGGACCCCACTGGTGACCGCCCGCCAGCCTGACGCAGCCCCATTCACCATAACCCTTTGGGCCCTGCCCGTTAGCCAATTGCTCACCCATTGGATGATGTTTTTATTTAGCTGTATGGTGGACATTTTGTCCAGTAGGATCCTATGGGAAACCGTGTCAAAAGCCTTGCTGAAGTCCAAAAAAATCACATCAGCTGGTTTCCCTTGGTCCACCATACGGGTGATCTTATCATAAAAGGAAATCAGGTTAGTTAGGCAGGACCTACCCTTCACAAACCCATGCTGGCTGGGACCAATGACTGCTTTGTCCCCCAGGTGCGCTTCAATAAGTTCAAGAACCATCTTCTCCATGATTTTACCAGGCACTGACGTGAGACTGACAGGCCTGTAATTGCTTGGGTCTTCTTTCTGACCCTTCTTGAAAATCGGCACAACATTTGCCAGCTTCCAGTCTACCGGGACCTCTCCAGATTCCCAGGATCGTTGAAAAATAATTGAGAGAGGTTCCGCGATGACGTCCGCCAGCTCTTTCAGTACCCGGGGATGAATCCCATCCGGACCCATGGACTTGTAGGGATCCAGGTGGAGTAGCAAATCCCGCACATGTTCAGGGTCAGTTGGGAGTTTGTCATCCCCACCGTCCCGGTCCTCCAGCTCGGGACACCCTGGGTCCCGAAGCCCATCATCGGCATTGAAGACAGAGGCAAAGAAGGCGTTAAGTGTCTCTGCTTTGCCTATGTCATTGTCTGTGAGGAGACCATCCCTATCAAGGAGCGGCCCTATGTATTCTTTAGTTCTCCTTTTTCCATTCACATATCTAAAAAAAACCCTTTTTGTTTTCTCTCACAGACACAGCCAGCTTCAACTCTAGGTGTGCTTTGGCCACACAAACTTTCTCCCTACAAACACGAACAGCATCCCTGTATTCTTTCCATGTCACCTGGCCCTCCTTCCAGTAGCGAAACACTCTCTGTTTCCGCCTAATCTCCATTAGAATGTCCCTGGTCAGCCACGCCGGCCTTCTGCCCCGCTTGCCTGATTTGCGATATTTAGGAATTGCCTGATCTTGTGCTTCTAGGAGGCATCGCTTAAAGAATGACCAGCACTGGTGGACATCGAGGCCTTCAAGAGCAGTTTCCCAGGGGACCTTGCTGACTAGTTCCCTGAGCAGCCTGAAGTCCGCTTTCCCCATATCTAGGGATGAGGTTTTGGTGGCACTTTTCCTTCTGTCACCGTAAATTTTGAACTCAACCACTTCATGGTCGCTATCACCAAGGCGGCCACCAATCACCACATCTCCCACCAGACCCTCTCTGTTTTCTAGCAACAGGTCTAGGAGGGCACCTTTCCTAGTTGGCTCCATTAGCACCTGCACCAAGAAGTTATCATCTAGGTGCTTCATGAACCTCCTGGACTTGCTCGTGTCAGCCGTGTGGCACTCCCAGTTAACGTCTGGCAAGTTGAAGTCCCCCATAAGGACAAGGGGAGTTAATCTCGAGGCCTCTCTTAGTTCTGTAAAGAATAATTTATCGGCGCTATCGTCCTGGCCAGGCGGTCTGTAATAGACTCCCACAACGACATCCCCTTTATTCGTTTGTCCCTTGATCCTTACCCAGAGGCTCTCAACTTTGCTGTTGCCGACCTGAAGTTCCACACAGTCCAGCCCCTGCTTCACATACATCGCCACCCCACCACCTCGCCTACCCTGCCTGCCCCTCCTGAAGAGCCTGTAACCATCTATCGCAACACCCCAGTCACACGACTCATCCCACCAGGTTTTGCTTATGCCGATGATGTCATAGTTTCGGGACTGGGCCAGGACTTCTAGTTCATCCATTTTATTCCTCATGCTGTGTGCGTTCGTGTAGAAGCACTTCAGGTGCGTCTCCTTACACTCAGCACCTTGTGGATCTGAGCGAAGGACCTCACTGGCACACAGCCCCTCTGATTCTAGCGTACCATCCCTTAGATCTTCACCGGCGTGCCTGGTTTTAGCCCCTTCCCCCTTCGACTCTAGTTTAAAGCCCTGTCTATCAGCCCTGCCAACTCCTGACCAAAGATCCTTACTCCTCTCCGAGAGAGGCGCGTCCCATCCGGTGCCATCAGGCCCGGTGTAGCACAGACCTTCCTGTGATCAAAGAACCCAAAATTCTGCTGGTCACACCAGTCTCGAAGCCATGAGTTTATGTGAACAGCACGCCTTTCAGCTTCGATCCCCCCTATCGGAAGGACAGAGGCAAACACAACCTGCGCCCCTGATCCTCTAAGTAGTCGCCCCAAATCCCTAAAGTCTCTTTTGATCGCCTTCGGACTTCTTGTTGCTACTTCATCGCTACCAGCCTGAAAGACCAGTAGCGGGTAGTAGTCAGTGGGCCGTACCAGGCGCTTGACTTCCTTGGCAAAGTCTCTCACCCAAGCCCCAGGGAGGCAACAGACTTCTCTGCGGGTTGGGTCCGGTCAGCATATCGGTCCCTCTGTCCCTTTCAGAAGGGAGCCCCCCATAACAATAGCCCTCCTTTCTTTTTTGAAGGATGATGTGGCAATGCGATGTTTGGGTCGCCTTGTCTTAGGCGCCCCCTCCAACCGGGATGGGTTTTTATCTACTTTGTCATTCAGATTGTCTTGTTCTAGTCCTTCATAACGATTATTTAAGGGTAGTTGAGAAGGTGAGGTGGGCAGAGTGAGGGCTTGCCTACCACCCCGAATGGGCACCTGCCTCCATTCCCCCCCTTGATCTAGGTCTCCTCCCGCTGCCTGGCAGGAGGAGGGAACCTCCGTCTTCTGCATAACAGGAGACGCCTGCGCTGTGGCAGGCTCATGAGCCTGCCTCAGAGAGGGTAGAGTGCACTTCCACCAGTCAATTTCCATCTCTGATTCCCTTATGATCCTGAGCCTGTTCACCTCCTCCCGGAGCTCCGCTACCTGGCTGAGCAGTTCTTCAACCTGGGCACGCCTCCCACAGGCATACTCTCCGCTTCTGTCGGAGACCGACAGAAGGCTGGGGCACACTCTGCAGCCCAGGACCTGGACGGCTGCGTGTTTCCCCGAGCCCTCTGTCTGAGTAGCCACACTGGTGACCGTGACTGGAGATGCCACACGAGATGCGGAGTCCACGGTTTTCTACCTGGTTGATACCATGGTCAGGTTCTACGCAAGCAGGTTACAAGCAAGCACCGAAGGGAGAGGCAGCTGCAACAGAGCGACGATGGGGCCCCCGCTCGCCCTGCCCGCTCGCCCTGCCCGCTCGCCCTGCCCGCGCAAACTGCCGCGCCACGCCCTTCGACGCGCCACGCCCTGTTTGCCCGTCCTGTTCGCCGCTCTCCTGGTCGCTTGCGCTCCCTAGGGGCAGCTTTTAAACAGCCTGGGAGGGGGCGCTGCTGGCTCCGCCCGCACCTCGTCAGCTTCCCTCGCGAGGACTGCCGGGTCCCAGCGGCTCCCCCGAGTGGCCTCGATGCCGGACAAAAAGCCCTGCCCGCCTTGGTCCCCTGCTCTGCTGCAGAACACATCTGCCCCGGAGCTGATCGCCTTTGCAAAATATAAATATATAAAATATAAATCCAAACTGAGTAAAATATAAATCCAAACTGAGTACAGAGACTAGTAAGAACCTGCAATTTTCAGGATACAGATAAATTTAGAATCTACCAATGACATTCCTACAGGAATAAAACAACATAGTTCAGTTTGATATTCAAAAATTAATAATCTGATATTTCTTATTATCAGTCCAGCATAATGATATAAAATGAATACGGAGTGACCTTTAAAATTTTCCATTCTTAGATAAAGATAGCTTTGCATAATGTTTCAACAAACAAACAAGCAAGCAAACAAAATTGCTATAATCTCATTAGATTTGCAGTCAGAAGCACTTGCTTAAAAGACTAAATATATCGAGAAGCTACTGTATTATATAAATTTTATGGAAAACAGATAAAAATTAAGGTCAAAAATTTCAAATCTTAATTTCTAAGATAGATTCCCAGAAAATCAGTACTCTTACACACACACACACACACACAAAAAATGATTTTTAGTAATGCTCCATTAAATTTCAAAATTCAGAATAAAATGCAGTTACAATCTATGTATTCAGTTACTTATCTATTCAGACTCCATGATCTTAGTTTGTCCTTTTTGTTGTAGATATTCATATATTAGAGCATTATTTTCTGTAGATATCTATTGTATGAACTACATTCAAGAAATGAGACACCACTTCAATATTTTATCATCCTTATTTAATGGTAAACACTGGTGTTACTTCAAAGCTTTTCATTGATTGATAGTCAGTTTTCCCCAGATAAGAGTACGTTCATTCAAACCATGAGCAGCCCGTTTTTTCCAGGACAGGGCTATGGGAAACAGTACCAAATGTCTTGCTAAAGCCCAAGTAAACAACACCCACAACCTTTCCCTTATCCACGAAGCATCTTGTTGTAGAAGGAGATCAGGTTAGTCAAGCAGGACCCACCATTCATAAACCCATACTGACTGAACCTCATTGCCTGGTTGTACCATGTGATGACACTCGTGATATGCTCCATAAACTTCTCTGGCATCAAGGTCAAACTGACAGGCCCTTAGTTCCTTGGATCATCCTTCCTACCCTTCTTGCAGTTGGGCGTCACATTCACTAATGTTCTGTTAACTGGGACCTTCTTAGTTAACCAAGACTGCTAGTAGATTATTGAAAATGGCTTGGCAAATCATTGTTGCCAGCTCCTTTTCCACCCTTGAGTGGTGTTGTGGTTTAAACTGGCAGGCAGCTAAGGACCACACATTCATTCTCATCCCAGTGGAGAGAATCAGGGAAAAAAAAAAAAAAAAAGGTAAAAGCCTGTGGGTTGAGATAAATACAGTTTAATAGGACAGAAAATGAATGGAGAAAAAGAAATAATGATAATAATCATAATAACAAAATGTACAAAGCAAGTAATGCGCAATAAAATTTCTCACCATCCGTCAAACAGTTCCCAGCCTATCCCCGAGCAGCGGTAGACGCTCATCCCTGCCGGCCAGCCCATATGGAATATTCCTTTGACCAGTTTGGATCACCTGTCCTGGTTCTGTCCCCTCCTCTCTGGTAGTGCAGCATGAGAAGCTGAAAGTTCCTTGTCTCTGTGTAAGCACTGATTAGCAACAATTGAAGCACTGGTGTGTTATCAACATTATTCTCATCCTAAATCCAAAGCACAGCACCATATCAGCTACTAAGAGGAAAATGAACTCTATCCCAGCCACAACCAGGATTGTGGGTCCCATCTGTTCCCATAGATCTGTGGGTGTTCAAGTGGTGATATAGCTAATACAGTAATGATATTCAGTGATGTCTTCTATGTGACTAAAGACATATTTGGGGAAACTATGTATAGATCTGAATTCAGACACCTGAGTTAAATACACAGTAGCCTGTATTTTTTCATCTTTTTTATTATTATTATTATTATTATTATTATTATTTCTTGTTTCCTCCTTCCTCTCTTTTCAGTGTTTTTCCCTTCCTTCTTCTCTGATCACAATTATATAGATACTGCATAATAGACATCCTCCTCAATTTCATTGAATAAATTTTAGAAACTTTTTTTTAATTATTATTTTGGTTTTACTCATATTTATTGTTTCATAAATCAGGCAATTTTAAAAATTCAATGTTGCACATAAATTGCAAAAATTATAAGGTACTTAAAGGTGCTTAAAAGCATAATTTAAAAGGAGATAATAAGCAGTTGTAAACATTACATAAGTAGCGAAGTTAATAAAATTTGCTTCCACTTTCCAGAGAATAGTATGTTATAAAAACTAGCTAAACATATTAGGGATATTTTTTTATTAATTTTCAATTTATTGCTATATCGAACTTGCTTCGGTCCTACTTACCATGAAGACTACTTAAGCTATAAAGTGCTATAGCACTCTTGACAAGCACTCTTGACAAGCCATATTTTGATTCTGCAACATTCAAGCCAAGTTTTCAGAAGAGATCAGGTGTCATATATGGACCTAACAGAGGTATGTATATTTTCAAAACTTCTTGGCACTTTTTAAATAGCTCTTTGGAGCTAGCTAGTCCTAATTTAGCTGTAATTGATTAGAACCAAATCAATGTGCTGATAACATACTAATAAATGATTACAGGGTAGATGTGCATCTGAAGAGACAGATGTGCAACACTTGCTAAAAGAACTCTACCTTTTGGATATGAATTCCAGTCTGGGTTTTGGGCCAGTCGAAGTGATCAGCCTGCACCTCAGCTCAGGGAAATAAGTTCCAGTAAAAACAAAACAAAACAAAACAAAAAAACTGTTAACTGAACCTGGAATCATTACAATAATAATTACAGTGTTAAATAAGTCTACTTTTGTTGTTTGAAACTTTGCATAGTTGTGGCTCCCCAAACAAATATCACAAGAAAGACTGCTTTGTATAGGCTCATCTCCAAAATGAAGAGAGAAAATACTAAACATTTAAATGCATATTATAACTAACTTGCTAGCTTAGTTCTACAGAATCATTATGGCCATACTTTTCAGTATGGCCATACAGCCTTCTAACGTGTCTTTTTTTTTCCCCTCTTTTCACTCACCTTCATTGTGTCTTGATATGTTTTTTAAAGTTTCCTTTTTGTATTAGGCTTACACGGCAAGGTTTTGGTAGTGGGGTAGGCTGCAGTGAGGCCTCTGTGTTCAAAGGCTGCCCCATGTTAGATAAAAGCCAGTTCCAGCTGGCTCCAAAAGGGGCCTGCCACTGGCCAAATCCAAGCCAGTGAGTAACATGGTTGCACCTCTTTGAGAGCAGATTTAAGAAAGGGTGAAACAAACTGTTGCAAAGCAGCAGCTGGGAGAGAGGAGTGAGAAAAGGTAGAGAGAAAGAACCCTGCAGACACCAAGACCAGTGAAGAAGAAGGGGGGAAAGGTGCTGCAGGTGCCAGAGCAGAAGTTTCCCTACAGCCCATGGAGAGGACAATGGTGGAGCAGACTGTCCCTCTGCAGCCCATGGTGTACCTTGGTGGAGCAGATCTCCACGCTGCAGCTCATAGAGGACCATACACTGTGTCAGGTGGATCTGGCCTGAAGGGGGCTGCAGCCCATGGAGAACCCATGCAGGAGCAGACTCTGGGCTAGAACTGCAGCACTGTGGAGAGATCACAGTGGAGCAGGAAATCTGCAGAGAGCTGCTGCCCATAGGGAACCTGTGCTGAAGCAGTCTGTTCCTGAAGGATGCAGTCTGTGGTATGGACCCATATTGGAGCAATTCTTGAGTAGGTGCTGTCTGCAGGAAGACAATGTAGGATCAGTTTGGGAAGGGACTCCATACTGGAGCAGGGGAAGAGAGTGAGGAAAAAGAAGCAGCAGAAATATGTATTATGGACAGCCTGCAACCCCCATTCCCTATTGCTCTGCACCATTCAGGGGGAGGGTGTAGAAGAGGGTGGATGGGAAGGAATGTGGTTTTAGTTCGCTACTTGTTTCTCACTGCTCTAGTGTGTTATTAGTAGGCTATAAATTATGTTAATCTCCCTGTGATGAGTCTGGTTTGTCCATGATGGCAAATGGTGGGTGATCTGCCTGTCCGAATCTCAATCTGTATGTTTTTTATTTTGTTGTTGTTGGTTGGTTAGTTGGTTGGTTGTTTTTGTTTTGTTTATTTTTCCATCGTATTTTCTCCCCCTCTTCTGTTGAGGAAGAGGAGTGTAAGAGTGCCATGGTGTTGCTTAGCTGCCCATCAGTGTGAAAGCATCACACATTTTTCTTTATTGACCTTTGTCATTCACTTTGGTGTTTATCTTCTATCTGTACTTCCACTTGAGGAGTGAAGATTCAATCCTACAGCTTTAGGAGTCTCCAGCTAAGTGTTGACTGCCTCTGAGCCAGACACTTTTGCCTAAATGGAGAAAGGTAAAGCTTTCTAGAGTAGGACTCTGGAGCATCAGTGTAAATTATCTCAGTCCTACATAGTTATTTTAAGTGGTTCATATGAAACACGTCTTCAAAATGCAGGTTTCAAGGCATTTTCTACTTTTCCAAGGTGACTAGGTCAGATAAAAACATTTGCAGAATAAAAGGAATAGGGCAGAGTGTTTGTAACAGCAAAGAAAGACAATGAAGTGAATAAGTTGTCAGAAAAGACAAGGAGTTTTTAAGAGCCAAAAGGTAGCTTCTAGCAAGGATATTTTAAGAAATGTGGAAAAGACAAAACATAAAATGAATTTATTTTTCTTTGGTGCTTTGGTGAAAAAAAAATGTTAAGGATTGACATTCTTCTGCTCACTATTCTAAACGAAAAAAAATCTTTGAAAATTTGTCTTGTTTGGGGCAGGAAGGATAAAAAAATGGTTTATGTGATAAATGATTGAGTCTCAAAAAGGATTCCAATTAAAGTTAGCAATTTATTAAAGGAATAAAGGCAAGCAAACAGCACTGGGTGCACTAGGAGTGTCTGCTCCACCAAGATGCACACCCCACAGTTCCCATTCCTGGCTTATATCCCCTCTACTAATGCATATTCATTAGTGGGCATGTCCTCCTTCATGCCTTCTTCATCTTCCAGGATCTTCTCAAATCTTATCAAGCCCAGACCCCATGCATGCTCCCCCCCACAGACTTCAGCCTAGCAACAAAACTGGTCCAAGCTGTTCCTGTCAGGTGACCATTGCAGAACACAAGAACTATATACATACGTTAACCACTGAATATAAGAACCATATGCATACATTAATCACCAAAACCAGTAACTATATACATATATTAACCATCTCTATTTTCTTAATCTTGTGGTTATACAAGGATATATAAGACAGAAAGTCATATTTTATCATGTGGCCCAAGCATTGCTCCACATTGACACAAATCAGATGAACTCATCTAACAGTTTAGATTGCACTATTTTCCAATCTTCTGTTTATTTTTTTTATTTGATCAGGTGTACTGAATTTAACTTGAGATTGAGTCATCTTCCTTCATAGGAGGAATATATGGTGCTGAGCTTTGCATTTGTGACTAAAACGGTGTTGGTCACATACCAATATTTTGTCTGTTTTTGAACAGTGCATGCACAGTATCAACACTGTCCCCAACAAAGCAACAGGCCAGTAAGCTGTGAATAGTCAAGAAGCTGGGAGGGGACACAGCTGACACAAGCTGGCCAAGGTGATACTCCATGACATGTGACATCATGCAATAAAAACTGAGGTACCAATAAAAAATGGGGCAGAAGAAGAAGAAGGGGTGGCAGTGTGGCTTCCAAGGTGGGCATCAGTATGCTTGTAGGAAGTGGTGACTGATTCCCTTGGCATCACTTGTGTTTTTGTTTTGTTTTGTTTTGTTTTGTTTTGTTTTGTTTTCCTTAATTTACTAAACTATCTTTATCCCAAAGAATGAATATTCTTGCTTTCGCTCTTCCTGTTTTCTTCCCTGTCCTATGGTGAGGATCAAGGGAATGGTTGTGTGAGTTCTTATCTGCTGGCTATAGTCAATACACAATGTCAGGCAGTGTGACTGTATTTCAAAAATATGAAACTGTCTCTCGATAATCTGAACCAGGTCACTTTTGTGCCGGTCATCCTCACTGATGAGTGGTTGAATAGGGGATACTGCAGAAGTTTCAGGAATTTTTCAGAAAGGAACTGAAACTGCACATTTCACTCACTATTCAAGCCCCATCATCAGCAATGAGAGCCAGTCTTTATGTACTGACATTTTTGCTCTATGTTGTAGATTTCAGAGCTGCATTTTAGAAAAAAAAAAAAATGTATCATTGTGATATGCAGTAAGTAAATTGCCTTCTTTGGTAAATTCAAAACATTCAGTTTAGTCTCCAGGGCCTCTGGTTCTAAGTGATTCATATCATATGGAACTGCTATTCCTGTGTTCTGTCCCTTACTCGTTTTCATTAAAGCATACCTTTCTACTTTCCAAACACGCAAAATGCTGTGGAGAGTATGTATTTTAAAAAATCCCTTTGTTGGTGGAATGTTAGATATTTATTTCCCCTTTTTTGTTTTGTTTTGTTTGTTTCTTTATCTTTTCTTTTAGTCTTTTCGACTTTTAGCTCTTTTTTAAATTATTCTGGAAATGTCAAGTCCAATATCAGTTTGGTATCAACTTCTGTTTTCACTTGCAATCTCTTTTGTCCAGCTGTTTAAGTTAATTCAGAATTAACTAAAGTGAGATAGCATTCCAATGATTTATGCTCTCAGGAAACAATTATTTTTAAAATGATATTTATTTCTATCAGTACTGTTTTGAAAGATGGCTGAGTTGTTGCACCCATGATGTACATAATCTGTGGTTCCAGAAGTTATTCTAGATAAACATTAAACCATTTATTATTTGAGAATTACAGACTAAATCCATAAATTGATGAAAAAAAGTTTCACTTAAGTATCATTAACTTTTATATAAAAAGCAGATATTTGTACGCTTATGCCTCAGAGAGATTTTTGCCTATAAATATTTCTTCTTCTTTGAAGATAATGATGAAAGGGCAGTTAATGTCATAATTCTTCAGATGATTCATGAGCTTCATCTTTCTCCATGGAAAATGAACATTTTTTCATTATTAAATAGAAGTTTAATTTTCAGTAATGCTTTTAAATCTGGATTGAGTCCACTTTTTTTAAGGCTATCAGTGAACCACCTGAGTTCAGAACATACCCACCCAAGATTGTCTATATTATGGACAGAGAAATGCTAGGAATCCTTAGACAGAACTTCAGATTTTAAGTGGTCTGCTTCTTTCCACTATTTATATGGAGAACTTAGAAAAAAATATGTTTTCAGTAAATTACTGTTAGTCACAGGGAATCAATTTATAATGAACATTTTGTTGGTAAATTCATTGCAAAATGTTGAATGAAATAGATCGGACACATACAGATTTTACATGGTGAATGTCAGGAAAGAAAATGTGAGTGTATGAAGTCTTAAAAAAGCTTATTTCAAAATTGTATTAAATATTAAATGGTAGATAATGGAAGTCAGAAAGTCATATATCTCAAGCACGACTAAGTCTCTGCTGGTTATAGAGCAGGTATTAATCTTGTTAATACTGAGGGATCAGAAATTTTAGACTTCATTGCAAGTCTGTATACTGATCTCATACAGAGCACAAAACTGGAAATATTATTAGTTGCAAATCAAAAAAATACAGATTTTCTTCTTATATAATTTCCATTAGGTTTACAATATTCTAGCGGTCCATTTGTACTCTGTGTCAAATCCTTTTATGTTCCTTATCTCATGCAGTGTATCATGCACTCCCTAATATAACTGTATGTTCCAAGTGACAAAAGCATATTTGTTTGTGTTTCTTCTTATTTGTACAATGTTTTCCTAACAAGAAAGTTTACTTTTACCTATTCTTTTTTTGCAAGTGACCTTGCAGATTGATAACATTACTTTTCCAGAGAAACCATAAGTGTTAATACTGAAAATACTGAACATTGAACTCAATTTTGAATTCAAACCATGCTGTAAAGAGAACTTGAGAGAAAGATGGAAATAAGGAAGGAAGGAAGGAAGGAAGGAAAGAAGGAAGGAAGGAAGGAAGGAAGGAAGGAAGGAAGGAAGGAAGGAAGGAAGGAAGGAAGGAAAGAAGGAAGGAAGGAAGGAAAGAAAGGTCATACAGAGATGCACTACCTTGTAAGTTATTCAGCTTTTTGCACAAATACCGAGTTTATTCATCCTATTGTAATGACCAGTCTCTATAGAATTATCTGTTTTCTACCTGCCCCATAGTAGTGAATTATCAGATATTTTCCACCTTTCATTCTGTGTATTTCAAAAGAGTAGGAGATTCAACATGCATGTCAGGGAACCATCAAGAAAATTGTTCTTCTGAAAGTTATGAGAGACAATATGTTTTGTTGCTTCAGGATAGAATTTAATTTGTCAGATCATAAATTATCAAGTTATGTTGTCCTTCATCTGTTACACTGTTAAACTTTAGTTTCTCAAGATTTTGTACCTACTTACTCCTTAATAAGAAAAAAAAGTCTGAAATGATATCTGTTTTCCTGTGTAAGAATACAAAGAAATTCTGGAAAAGATTAAACAAGTCTTTGGAAATACTGGTAAATGGGCCTCACAATCAGCTAGTATGATGAAGGCTCTCTGAAACCATTAACCTTGGGATTTTTTTCAAACTTAACAGATTTGCTAAAATACTCAGTTTTGTAGTATAAGTGACTTAGCTGTACTGTCTAATAATAATAAAAATTAGTAATAATAATAATAGTAGTAGTTGTTGTAGTCCCATTTCATTTTCATTTCCTTGTTGACATTTCCAGAATGCCTGAGAGGAGTAATGCAATTCCTCACACTTTTTTCATTTTGTTTTAGTAATAAAACTGGTGAAGGTTAAATGATTACTTTCAGAACATGAAGTAGGTAATCAAGAAGCATTACAGATATAGGTGTCATATAATAGCTGTTGTGCAACATCTGCATTCTTTGTCTTGGTTTCCATCACACAGCAAGAGATTGATTATTTTTTTTTCCCCCAGGAAACGTTTGTCTTCATTAATTGAAACGTAGTATGGGGACTTTTACTCTGTTAGCTTTATTTTGAAGTGGAAACTTGAATCTAAGAGCCTTTGTTCTTGTAGGAACTGGTGATGACTCCCAAAATGCAGTAGAATAATACTTTTTTCAACATAAAGTACTTCTGGTGGCTTCTTGAGGGGAGCTGTGTCAAATCCACTGATAACATCACTCAATTGAAATTCATCAGGGAAAAACTCTTTGTCCTTTAAAATTCCCTTCAATGGCTCATATATCAATGTTTTAAAATTGTCATTATGTTTCACAGTAGATAGTGTTCTGATAAAACAGTTTTTAATGTTATCTGCATCATCTGATTTATAAGAAAAAAGTATGTACAGAACAAATTAGCATGGAGGGTATTGGTAAATGGAGATTCCTCTCTGAGAGGCACTGAGGTGCCCATATGATGCCCAGAAAATCTCTGTCTTTGCTGCCTGCCCTGGAGCCCATATTAATGACATCACAAAGAGGCTACTGAGCTTGGTCAAGCAGGAGGACTATCATTCCTGCTCTTTCACATAGTGACAACTGAAACCGTGAGAAGGAGACTTGAAAACATCAAAAAATCTTATCCCTTGGAAAGATGCTGAAGGGATCAGGAGCACAAGCAGTGTTCTCCTCAATCTTCCCAGCTGGAGACTGGGGCCCAAGGAGGAGGCAGCGTATGGATCAGATGAATGATTGGCTGTGTAGCTGGTGCCATGTTCTGGGTTTCATATTTTATATGACAAAATAGTGGTTAAAGCTGAAATTGCCGTGATTTATCTGGAAGGATTCATTATTTGTACCTGTCTACCCATTTCATGATTTCTTTCTCTGATGCTTACTCACTTCCAAGTCTTTTAATTCTGCAACATACCTCTGATGTTCATCCTCCTCTGGTCAAATTTTGACCTTTCATGGTAGTGCTCTACACAGGAGTATATATATATATAAAAAAAAAAAAATAGTGGTATATGTCAAGTGTTAAGATGTGGTCTAGAGCATTCATCAGGCTGGGTACTTCCAGTGGGACAGTCCAAATATTATCTGCTATGAATATTTTACTCTAACAGTCCATTGTTTCGTGCTCTGAAGGCTTTGGTGTTTCTGAGAATGAACTCAAACAAATCCATGAAAAACTAGTCAAAAACTCGAGTCAGTTGTACAATTCATGTATCAGATGTCTAGAGGGCATAAGAATCATAATATCTGGACTTCTGCACATTATTTCTTCCTAAATTACAGTTCAGGTGCCTAAGGGCTCCAGACAGATATTAATCTGGAAAAAGAAAATAACAAACACGCATCATCAGGGTACTGTAATAGGTATAATGTCTTTAAACAACTTCATTGCACTGAATACAAGGCCATAATGGCAAATTCATACAAATTTTGAGAGCAAACCTGTTTAATTCTGAAGGAATTCAGGTATCTCAGGCATGATTCCAGACCATCTAACACTTCAGGGAAGTGTTGGCCGATTATTCTTATCTGAAAAAAGTTTTGTAATGCTTCCTGAATAGCAATAGTAATGGTGGAGATCTATTTGGGACCCTCATGTACAACTAGATAGATGGCCAGGCCCCAAAGGTCTTTGTGAATTAAATCAAATCTGCATGGCAACTGGTCGTGAGTGGTACTTCCCAAGGCTCAATACCGGGGCTACTTTTGTTTAGTATCTTTATCATTAACATTGATGAGATAGGGTGTACCTCAGTATGTTTGCAGGCAACACCATGTTGAGTGCAAGTATTAATCTGCTTGAGGGCTGAAGAGGTATCTAAATAGGCTGGATAGATGGAGCATATCCAATCACATGGCATTAAATAAGGTTAAGTGCCAGATGCTGCACTTGGGTCATATGATGAAGTGATATAGGCTTGGGGAAGAGTGGCTTGAAAAACTGACCAGCAGAAAAGGACCTGAGGGTTCTGGTTGACAGCCAGCTGACCATGAGTCAGCAGTGTGACCATGAGGCCAAGAAGGCCAATGACATCCTAACTTGTAGCAGAAACAGTGTGGTCAGCAGGACTAGGGATTGTCCCTCTGTACATGGGTGAGACCACACCTTGAGTACTGCATTCAGTTTTGTGCCACTCACTACAAGGGTATTGAGTTTCTCTAGCATGTGCAGAGAAGAATAACAAAGCTAGTGAAAGGACTAGAAAAAAAGATGTACGTGTCTCTTTTCTGGGGTAACAAGTGATAGGATGTGAGGTAATGGCCTCAGATTGTGCCAGGGGAAATTTATAGTGGATATCAGGAAGAATTTATTCACAGAAAGAATGGTTAGGAATTGGAACGGTCTGCCCAGATAATGTCTTCTTCCCTGGAAGTATTTAAGATTTATGGACGTGGCAATTAGGGACACAGTTTACCAGTAGACTTATAGTGTTAGATGGATGGTTGAACTTTATGATCTTAAATGTCTTTTCCAACCTAAATGATTCTGTGATTCTATTTAAACAGAAATCTCAACAATACAAGGTTTATCAACCAAAATAAGGATTGGTCCACCTGGGAGAATTTTGCTCTACTGTCACTATGCCACAGTAAAACTCTGTTGCATATATTCTCTGCCAGTGTAAAATGTTATTTGCTACTATCTGACTTGTCCTTGGGGCAAATATAAATACATATATTTGTATCACATGAAAACAAAATATTTTCACCTGTGCTTGTACTGCACATTTTTGACGACAACACTGCAGAGGATAAGCCTTAATGTAGAAGTAGATCCTGAATGATAACATAAACATTTCAACAGTTTTTATTAGCATTTTATACTACCAAGTAAGTAATTGTTTAATATGCATGGTATAAATACAACCATCTTAGAATCTTAAAAAGCAAGACCCATAGCTGCCTACCCCTTTTTTATTGTTTACAGTAGTGTTCGAGTACCGTATATTTTTACTGTGGCTGCTAGGAAACAGTTCTCTCCTGGAGAGAGTACTCTCCTGGTTTCCTCTATGATTTCTTCTTGCTTCTAATACAGCAAAGCAAAGTAAAAACCTTTTGACATTTCTTCTCTCTCACTCCATCTCAAATGTGCTGGGAGATGGAATTCATGTTACTTTGATCTTTTTAAATCAAAGTAGAAGTTTCTCTATGCTTAATGTTGATTTTCAGCTCACACTGAACTATCACATCACTTATTATAATTTCCTATTTTTAGTCCCTTTCTCTGGCTCTTTAATCTTAACACCTTGTCTATTTTTTTTCCCCAACCATCCCATCCCTTCCCATCCCTTTTTTTTTTCTGCATGAACATGGATCTGAACTGTAATCCCACTGATAACTGTTAAGCAGATGAGAGCATCCTCCTTCATACCCTAGATGTATCTAGTTGTATAGACTTTTATGTGGTATAGTGATTTATATCCCCAAAACTTTTCTGCAGTTAAGGTCTTAAGTTGCCTGAATGCAATAGTTCCCAAGCCACTGGAAGAACAGTCAGATACAACAGGCAAATTGCTGTTTTCTCTTTGAATCTGCCCAAACCTATAGAAGGGTAAAACACCTGTAGAGTTAAAAAGGGTGGAAACAGCATAGAGTAAAATGTCATAATTATGAATCCACAGATAGCAGAGGAGAACCCTAGGTTTTCTTTCCCGTTACTTTACCTAAGTAAATTAATCCTTAAATTTACTATAAATTAATCCTTAATCAAGTCTTATGGAGAAATCAGGTTTAAAACAATATCTCTTTGCATTTTCTGTTGGCTAGTTCATGGTGTCCCTGTGCTAAGTATGTTAAACCTAGCCAATTCCTTATACTGGTTGCGAGGAATTCTGTTCTTGTGTTTCTAATTGTCCTCATGTACTCTGCATGAGTTTAAGTGAGTGCGTCACTTCAAATTGTATTTTATTCTGGAAGAAAAATGTGGGACATATTTAATCAGAAGGGCCTTTGCAGAAGTCTGTGTTTGACCTTAAGCTCCCTGTATAGAAAAATATCCTTCCGGAATTAGGTGCAGGGTTTGGCATTTTCCTTTGCTGAACTTCATAATAAATAAGGTGATCTCAAGAACATTCCATGATTCTTTGAGTCAAGCAGTCCAAGAAATTTTGCATCCACCCTATCACTTGCTTATATAGCCCATAGCTCACCAATTTAATAATAATGTAAGTAACATCGAACAACTATTTGTTTAATCTCTGGACAAAAAAAAAAGAAAAAAGAAAAAAAAAAAAGAAAAATTACCTACATTTTTTTAAAGACAAGGAAATGTGATGTAGTGTCAATGATATTTCACAGATGTGTTTAAATTTGTGTTGGAATTTAGAGCTGTGTTTTATAGAGAATAAGTCTGGACAATTCTTTATCATTAAAATCAAACTGTAGTTATGGTTCCTGAGGAAAAAACCTCACATCTCAGGATTTTGAATATTCTGCTGCTGGTGTTTCTGAGATTACAGTGTTGACACCACACATGTACAAAGACAGCGGACAGCAAAAACATGCAAGAATGAACAAGCAATAATCACTGACACCTATATTCACTAACTTCATCTCTGAAATATTACTTGATATATAAATTAACCATGCTTTAAGAATAAATTCCTGATTGCCTTGCTATAGGATTTGCCTATATATATTTTGGTTATTGACATACACTGGAGATAGGAATGTAATCAAAGAAAAAAAAATAGAATTATTATACATTATCATATGTAGTTTTTCATAATCAAGCAAATGACTGATATTGACAATGTGACTTTGAAATAAATTATATAAAATATACTTCACAATGCAGAAACAATAAATTCTCCTGGATATTCTTTAATTTGTTGCAAATGCATTTAAAGGGCTGACCACAAACATTAATTCTTTTGTCTAATTTAGACTTCCTTAAAAGTACAGTCTTATTTTGATATTAAGTATCTTACCACAAAAATCAGTCATTTAATTTCATATATATGTAATCCTACAACCATATAGCAGAGAAAATGAGATTAGCCAAATATATTCTTCTACGTTTCACATGAATATTACATATATACTTATAACCACCTTGCAGAAATGAGATTACTAGTACTTTACTTTAAGAATAAGAAAAATTACAGTATGCTACATGAGTATATTTCTTAAGTAAAAGACTAAAGAAAACACTCTGATTTAATAATAAAAATGCAAAAGTGTCACTACTAAATCTTTACAGAATTATCTCCTACAATGTATTATCAACACTTTAAAGGAGAAAAGAGTAATTCCCTTTCATTTTTATTTTTACTACCCAAATTAGAAAACACATAGTGAAAACCACCACTACCACCACAAAACCTTCAATAACACTAACATTATTACTTTAATTATGTTGAAAGAAAAAGAAAGGCAGAGGAATATTTTGGGTATGCTTCTATTACCTAATATAAGACTTCCTTTTTTTCTTTTTTGTTAAGCCAAAGAGTTACCAAAATTCAGGATCTAGAATCCTATTTCAGATAGGAGGAACTGACTGTGATATGAGCCTTTTTTTGATACAGTCATGTTTTTATGATCCATATACAAATTCCCCTTTCCCAGTTTTCAGCAGAAATTGCTATGTAAAACGTTAAATGTTGAGCTTTTGGTTCTCTCTCTCTCTCTCTCTCTCTTTTTTTTTTTTTTTTTTTCCCAGCTATCATTCAATCCAGAATCCACTCAATCCAAACTTTTCTCAGGACTAAGGAATACAGCAAGAATTCAGGCCTCCCTCTGAAGCGTTCTACTTCTTTACACTGTTTTCCCCTTTAGATACAGAAACACAGAACTGTATTTTAGTGTACATTTCAGCTCTATTTGCTCCATAAAGGAAGATAATTCCATTATTTTATCAAAAACAAAACCTTAAAAACTATGAACTTGGGATGCATATATGTATTGCACTTAGGAGTCTTGAAATTTCAAGCAAATGCCATATTAATAAAATAGTTTCTGAAAGTCAAAGTAGGTTTCAGATTAGTAATAATTAGCTGGAAGTCTTTAACACTCTCTAAGATAGCTCTTTCATCATTTCTGTAAGTTATAATTACATCACATGAAGACCATTAAAAAAATGCATGAATATGAGTGTCATATTTTAACCCCAGCAAGTAACTAAGTACCACACAGCCACTCACTCACTCACTCTCCCCAGGAGAGATTGTGGAGAGAATTGGATTGAGATAGTTTACTAGGTAAAACAAAAGCTGTGTGTACAAGCAAAGCAAAACAAGGAAATAATTTGCTATTTCCCATCAGCAGGCAGTTGTTCAGCCACTTCCAGGAAAGCAGGGCTCATCACACATAACAGTTTTGTAAGAAGACAAACACCATTACTCCAAAAGTTCTCCCCAGCTTTTATTTTTGAACATGACATCAAATGGTATGGAATATCCCTTTGTCCAGTTTAGATCAGCTGTCCCAGCTGTGTCCCCTCTCAGCTACTTGTACACTCCCATCTTCCTCATGTGCAGGGCAGAAAAGTCTCTGGCTCTGTGTAAGCACAGCACAGCAACAACTGAAAACATTGGTGAGTTACCACCACTGTTTTCATCAAAATCCAAAACACAGTATCATATGAACCTCTATGAAGAAAATTAACTCTATCCTACCCAAAACCATGACAATATCCACCCCTCATTCCACCATCACCGTGAAATGTCCATAAAGTATTCACTGAGTTCTCTGAGTACGACTTAAATATATATCTGTTATGGTGGTTGCTCCGGGTAGCAGAGGTGGTGTATTATGTGAAATTACTGGATGCCAAAGACAGCTTAGGTCAAGTCAGTGTGTGTCTGTACAGCTCCCTGTGAGGCTCATCTTCTGTTAGTTTGAGTGGTTCCTACTATACGACTTCCTATAACATGCAACTCAGATCATGTGTTACAACAATTTAAAAGTATATCCATCAGAATCTCCACCTCTGATCCCTTTGAACCAAGCTGCAGGGTTTAACATTGCAGTGAATTGCTCCTCCCAACCCAGGCTTGTCCATTGGCCATCATCACCTAGAGGTATACTTGCTCTGTCATGGCCTTATCTATGAATCACGATCCCTTCAGAGGTCTGTTTACTGCATGGTGGACTTAGCTATGACCACAGACACCTCGGGGTTTACCTGCTCTGGTGTGGATTTATTAATGGGCTTCAGGGGTATACCTGTTGTGTCATGAACTTGTCCACAGACACAGTTGCTTCAAGTTGTAATTCCCCTGGCATGGTCTTTTCCATTATCCACATTCCCTTCAGAGGTCCTTTCAGACACTTTCTGTGTTCTGGTCTCATCTAAGGCCACAGACACTTCAAGGTTTTGGTGTGGCCAGCATAGACTTCTCTATGGCCACAGATGCTTTGAGGTGTCCTTGCTCTGGAATGGATTTATCCATGGTCTCAGATGCTTGGGACAGTACGTGATCCCATGTAGGCTCATTCACAGATGGCATTTTCTCTAATTCAAGTTCAATCTGGAGTTCCAGCCTGTCCATTAAAGGACAGCACAGGAACAGCAGCATTGTCCCAGTCATCTGCCAGCCCCCCTACCAAGGACTGGGACACCTTCCACTAGATCATGTTGACATTCAACCTGGCTTTGAACGCTTCCAGGGATGGGGTATCCAAAAATCATTTGGGCAACCTGTTCCAGTGTCTCACCATGCAAAATTAAGTTTATATTTTAGGAATAAAGGTAAGATTTCAATACAGAAAGAAGTTTTTCAGGTTTTCTCCACTGAATCATCCTTTTTCTTTTTCAGCTTCTTTCACTTTAAATTGGAAAGATAGGTAGACAGTTCAGGAGCTAGATTTTATGATCCATCATTTGATTATTGACAGGAAGAGTCTTTAGTTCATGCCGGATACCAATATGCTGTAAGATCGTAGTGCCAATATATTATGAATTTCCATATTTTATTTTTGTTCAAGAAAGTGAGTGTGACTATTTCAGTTTTATGTCATGAGGCACCTAGCTGGCATTCAGATGAAGTTTAGAAGACTACATGTGCGAGAACTGCACTGGAAAATATCACCTAATCTATCTAAATTGCACTGCACTAGTTATGGATTTTGTCATTATTGGTGAAATACTGTGAACTTTGTACTGATCTGACAATGCAGAGTCTTAGGATCTACTGTTACAGTCAAGTGATTGTTGCTACTAACCCACTGCAGCTGAAGCCCTGGAAATACTACATGTGCTAGAGGTTTGACACCCCAATATAGTATATGCAGAACAAACAATAACCTGTTGTGCCAGATGATACTGGTGGGGGGGGGGGACTACTGGGTTAGTTTATTAGAAAATGCTCAATACATGTCTTGGTTTATTTGTGCCAGAGTGTTAGAAAAGCAAATACTAATTGCACCTTGTTTAAGTTACTTGTACCTTATTTGTGCAACGGACCACTGCTTTGGGTAAAACACAGCTTTCCTACAATATGGTCTACCTCTGCTGCTGTGCCTCCAGCAGTCCTAGCTGTGGGAGATATATAGTATGTATTTTTAAACAAAATAAGTGGGACCAGTGTTTTGCTGACTGTGGATATCTCCTGGTATGTGAAGCATGTAACTGCAGAACTTTAAGTTCAGGTCTCCTGAGCTCTTCATAAATGTTCTCCTTGAAAATGTATTCAAAAGCTTTTGTTTTAAGTGAAGGTACTGAAATAAGACAGTACAGACTTAAAGAAAATGCAGCTTGTTCCAAGCATGCTGACATCATTACTTTTTTTTTTTTTTTTTCTTAATTTGGTTTGTATTTTATCTCAACATTTGCAGCTGTAAATACATACATTTTTGTGATTTTTATTTTTAGGTTCTAATGGATTTTCAAGTGACTTAGCAAGTTTGACAGTGTTTTCTATATCACTGTCCAAGAACTAAACATAAGTATCTCTTTTATCTCTGATGTATTTTGTTGTACTAGAAACAAGATCTGATTTTTGAAGTATCCTCGCTGTTTTGAGTCTAAGTGATTTTGAATGCAATATTTTGTATGTAGCTTTAAGTTTTACCTAAAGCAAAACTTGATGTTGAAAAATAATATCTATACACATGTACATACACATACACAATAGTGCAGAATGTTGAAACTAATGGGGGATGACTGACAATAATATCACACATTAATAATACATGGAATAATTTCTCTTGGGTTATCAAATCATGTATTCATAAAAATCTTCAGGGAGATTATTTGATAGCTGCACTACACGTAGCAGAACTATTTTCTAGCAAATATATTCTAGCAGCTCTTACTAGTGAATCCTTCACTGTTGTCAGAATAGTAGTTATGTGTAACAGTAGATCAGAGCATAAACATTTAGGTTTGATAGAAGCCTACAGGGATAAACGGAGATAATATGGATAAGATTATTCTAGGAGTTATTGAAAAACTCCTGAAGGACATTGCAGTCATTGGTCAGAGCCAACATGGGTTCACTAGGGGAAGGTCATGTCTAACAAACTTAATTTCCTTCTGCAACAACATCACCCAGCTAGTTGATCTAAGGAAGTCAGTCGATGTAATCTTTCTGGATTTCAGTAAAGCTTTCAATACTGTCTCTCACAGTATCCTTCTGGACAGAATGACCAGAACACAGTTAGATAAAAGCATTGTAAAAAGGGTGAACAATTGGCTGACAGGCTAGGCCCAAATGGTTCTTGTAAATACCGTTACATCAGCCTGCCAGCCTGTCACTAGAGGGTATCCCCAGGGCTCCACTTTAGCAATAGTCCTCTTCAGTGTTTTCATAAATGATTTGGATGAAAGACTTGAAGGTTTTTTGGGGAAGTTTGTGGACAATACCCAACTGGGTAGAGCTGTTGACTCTGTTGAGGGTAGTGAGGTCCTGTGGGAAGATCTGGACAAAATAGAGAGCTGGTCAATCATCAACTGCATGAAGTTTAACAAGAGCAAATGATGTATTCTGCATCTGGGAAGGGGCAAACTTGGTTTTACATACAGACTGGGGGATGAGATGCTAGAGATCAGACCCACAGAAAGGGATCTGGGGCTTTTGGTCGACAGCAAGCTGGTCGATGAGCCAGCAGTGTGCCTTAGCAGCCAGGAGGGCCAACTTTATCCTGGCGTGCATCAAGAATGACATTGCTAGCTGGTTGAGGGAAGGTATTGTCCCAGTCTACTTTGTGCTGGTGAAGCCTCACCATGAGTACTGTGTGCAGTTTTGGGCACCACAATATAAGAAAGGTATAAAGCTGATAGAGAGTGTCAAAAGGAGGGCAACAGAGATGGTAAGGGGTCTAGAGGGGAAGTCATATGAGGAGTGGCTGAAGTTACTTGGATTTTTTAGCCTGGAGAAGAGGAGACTGAGGGGAGACCTCATCGTGGCCTACAGCTTCCTCACAAGGAGGAGTAGAGGGACAGGCACTGATCTCCTCTCTCTGTTGATCAGCGATAGAACCTGAGGGAACGGCTTGAAGCTGCAACAGAGGAGGTTCAGGCTGGGTGTTAGGAAAAGGTTCTTCACCAAGAGAGTGGTCAGGCACTGGAACAGGCTCCCCAGGGAAGCGGTCACAGCACTGAACCTGTCATAGTTCAAGAAAGAAGCGTTTGGTCAACTCTCTCAGACACATGATCTGATTTTATTTTATTTATTTATTTTCTTTGGGTGGTTCTTTGGGGATCCAAGAGTTGGACTTGATCTTCATTGGAAGAGTTGGACTTATCCTTCCAACTCGGATATTCTATTTTTTCTATGATAAATATAAACAGAGTTAAGAGAAAATCTACCCAAAATGCACACCTTAACAATCCTGGAAAAATACAAAATTCTATGCCTCAGTGTCCTGGTTTCAGTTAGGACAGAGTTAATTTTCCTCCTAGTAGCTGGTAGGGTGCTATGTTTTGGATTAGGATGAGAAGAGTGCTGATAACAGGCTGATGTTTTAATTGCTGCAGAGCAATGCTTACACTAAGCGAAGGACTTTTCAGCTTCTCTCTCTGTCCTGCCAGCGGGCAGGCTGGGGGTGCAGCAGGAGCTGGGAGGGGACAGAGCCAGGACAGCTGACCCAAACTGGCCAAAGGAGTATTCCATACCATCTGACGTCATGCTAAACAATATATAGGGGTAGCTGGCTGGGGTGGGGGAGCCAGCTACTCAGGGTTGGGCTGGGCATCGGTTAGTAAGTGGTGAGCAATTGCATTGTGCATCACTTGTTTCGTACACACTATTATTATTATTATTATTATTATTATTATTATTATTATTATTATTTCCTATCTTAATAAACTGTCTTTATCTCAACCCACAGATTTCAGTTTTTCTCGTTTCTCTCCCCCATTCCAGAGAGGGAGGGGGGAGGGTGAGCAAATGGCTGTGTGGTGTTTAGCTGCTGGCCGGGTTAAACCACAACACTCAGTTATTAAAGCAAGAATGATAGTTCCATGTTAAGAAATAATTTATTCTCCCTATGTATTAATTTCTAAGTAAACTTAGAAAAATCAAGACTATACTTTTTTTTTACTTTTTTTTTTTTTTTTTTTTTCCCCCACATAATGATAGCAGTAATAACTTCTTTCAGGAAGTTCCTTCTTTTTGTCCTTCAAATTATATTTATTTATGTGGAAATAACTAGGCTATTGTACATAAGAACCTTACTGTAATACAATCCTGAAAGTAATTTTATTCATCTCATTAATTTAGCCAAAGAGTCTTTTTAGGTTATTGGCATTCTATGGATTCCTTAACTAAAGCATAGACTAGACAGTTCACTTATCAATGCTTAGGACTAAACAAAGCAAATTCAGTATTCAGAAAAATTAATCCTAAGCAAATATTGTCTAAATTTAAAGTCACTCAATTTAAGTCTTTTAAATCATTACATAGAGAATGTGATTTAAAAACTGGATGTTAGTTACTGTACATTGACTACAAATGCAGGCCTAGATGACTAACGAGAATTAGATGCCTGTTCTTAAGGCATCAATTTTAAGATAATTAATGTTAGATCAGCAGACCTCTCCCTATATAAGCACATTGTTTTTTGAAAAAAATACATGTGCCAGTATCAAAAAATATCCCTGAAGAGTAGCACACTCAACTCCAGTAAAAATCAATACCTGGCTTATAACAAATTTCTAATAATATAACTATACAAATATAACGCTATGCTTCTCTGATCCATTTCCAGAGTTAAATATATTTTCTAATTAGCTCATTTTTTTAATCAAAAACTAGGCTTCTTTATATACTCATTAACAGAAAGCTTCTTTGATACATTTAAACAAGTATATCAGAAGCCATTTATTTACTGAGAACAACAGTGAAATGAAACCAAGTCAAGAAGATGTGATCAGTAATCCTATAATGCATTTTTCTATGGTCTTGGCCCTAGTAATTAATTTCTCTCTAAAAGTCAACATAGAAAACATTACATAAAAATTGTGACTTACATACATAAAAGAAAATTAACAGTTCATACCCCTTATGTAATTTTAAAAGAAAGATTGAACCAGAGTATTGGTTCCAAAAGCAATTCCTTTGCCATTGAAAGACATATATGGAAGCCTGAGGCCTGGGAAAACTTAAGGAGATAGAATTTGTTTCCAGCAGTTAGTGAAAGTCCTTTTTAACAGTGAAGTTCCTAATCACATCTCCTAGCATTGCAAAATGTATGCCCTCTGAGCTTAGCAAACTGAAAGCAAAGATTATTTACATAGTCATTTTCCTACTTATTTCATAAGATTCTGATAATATTTTTATCAGTTATAAATGGTTGTTTAGCATATATATAGTATGAGATAGATTATAAAACTGTTAAGGTTATTCCAAATAAGCATTAGACATTTTTTTCTTAACTATTTGAATGACTGAAATGTTACAGTTTGTATTTTCTTTTGGTCAGAAAAATTCTGTCTACATTGTGCAACAAAATTTTACCATGGGAAAAAATAAAATAAAATCTGGATACTCAAAAAAAAGCACATAAACCCTCTCATTGCAAGTGCATATTCAAGGCAATGCTTGCCGTGGCAGCTGGCACCCTTGATTCAAATGTACAGCAACAAAGATATCAAAGACATCAAAGATGAGATGAGAAAAAAAAAGTCATTCATAACATAAGCTTAATATTATGAGCTAAACCTAAGAGACTGATATCTAAAACTCTAACATGCTGAAGAGTAACATAGATTCCACTGTTTTTTTTTCTTCCCCCCTAAATATTCTTTAGGCATCTCTGGAGGGACTGAGATCCATATCTTCATTCACATACCAGCTGAGAGATGTAGTTGCCTTAGTATAGTAACCTAGTGCCATTTCCTTTTCCTAGAATGTTTCCAGATTTTGTATAAGCATGCTCACAGGACTTATGGGTACCATTGTCTTTTGGACCAAAATCTGGAAGCCAATAAAGTTTTCCCAAAGTCACATAAGTCATGTTATATTTGTATAAAGAGAAAAATAAATCTAACCAGTTACCTGCAATGTGGAAGTCTAAAATAAGTCTCTGCGTTCCCGCTATTCAATTAAGTCTAGTCTTTGCACCAGGTAGAGAGCTAGTCATCTTATTAGATTTAGTTGTTTACAATGACAATAATCAATTTCTGAACTCCTTTGATTTTATTGATTGCAAAGGTCCCCATTGACTACACTGTGAGATTACACAGCTAAATCTCCTAACAGACACCTAAATTTTATGTCTGAATCTGGAGTTGATATTATTTTAACTGTGTTATAAGTACATTACTAGGAAAGTGCTAGGGAAGACCAAAACTTGTCACTGGTTTGGAATAAATGAGTAGTTTAGCACCTTTATGGATATTTGGATTCATGATCTCCGATCTCAATTATTTTATGAGTCAATATGCTTGAAATACCCTCAGCACTTATAAGTAATGTGACTGTATTGAGATCACTAAATAGACCAGTAGTCTGAATGACTAAGACATAGCTTGAGAAGGAAATGGCACCCCTGTTTTTCATGTTGACAACCTGATTAAAACACAAGACCAAGAAGACATCTCCAGAAACAAAGAGCAATTGTACAAATTATCTGTTGTAACATAATGGATACTGCATATAATATGTACTGAATATATGCCTATCTCTCATGTGACTTCAAAGAATTTACTATTCCTTTGATGTGGAAACATTACATGGGGCTCAATAACTTCTCTTAATCTTTAGCTTTCTTTAAGTTATTCTTTATTTCCTTTCTTTAGCTGTCATTTACAATGCAAAATAGACTCTACTTCAAAATATACTTTCTTGACTTTCCCACTTTTGGCTTAATGAAAACCAATGAACAGATAATTAGTCACTAATGCATTAGTCACATTCTCCTCAAGCACATGTGGAAACACACGCATGTACAGAGGAATAATTATGTTTTTGACAGAAAACGTAACTATATCAGACAGAATAAATGTTTCTTCTGAAAGTAAGTGACTGTTTTTCCTATGCAGCCAGTGAAAATGAATACTTCTGAAGATCTTTAGAGAAAAAATGGTTAAAATCAATGTCTCATTTTAAGAATTTAAGTGGGAAAAATAGCTAAGGTGAAAAGCATATCAACAAACTTCAAACACCTAAAACACAGTCAACTCCAAAGGTAGATGTCTAAATCTAGGGTCTAAAATATCACCACAGATTCACTTTATAAACCTCTCCAGAGTCTGCTTCATTTGATCTATTTAAAGTATTCATGTGGACTGAGCTAAATTGCCATCCTGAGACACTTATTCTTGCTGATGGCTATGAAAGATTCTAATGTGACATTCCAGAGATTGAACTAATCTTACCCAAGATGCCTACTATTTAGAAGGAAGTCAGATGCAGAAGTTAGTCAGAATATATCTGCTTTTCATGGGGAGAGGTTACAGCTATCATAAAGTTGCATCCCATCAAAAGTACTTTTTAGCATGCAAAAAACTCTGCTGAGAGTGGTGAAGTTTCACAAATGTTAACTTTGATGACTAAAGAATAAGCAAGACTCCAAACAAGCAAACAAGGCTTTGAAGAAATAATCTGAATTGTTTATTCAAAATGCAGTTTGGCATTTAGAAAAAAATAAACTACGTCCAGTAACTAAGCATTTTGATGACCCTGTTCAGGTACCACTGAACCAGTATACAGTGAAGCAAGCAAACAAGCAAGAAAATAACCAATCCAAAAGTCCTGAGTACAAACACATAGGAATATTCATACAGGATTCAGATGTGTCTATTTATCAACATAGCACAAATAATAAACATATTATTATAATCTATTATATCGAATAGATTTATTTATTTGTTTTTAATCTCTTGAGATTGCATGACTTTCTGTACTCAGTCTATCACTTCTTTACTCTTTAAAACCTAGTTAAAATAGCTGACTTCCTTTCTAGAGAGCTTTGAGGTATAAAAATTGAGGATCACCATGAATACAGATTTTAAAAATCTATGTTTTATTTTTAATACACTTGCTAAGACATTGTTAATTTGAACACCGTTGTGGAGATGGACTACCGGAGCCACTCCCTACCTTTCCTGAGACAGGCCCAAAAGGGAGAGAGGCCACATGATATAGCAGATTCCATATGCTCTCTTCACCAGGCTGAACACAGTGATTCAAAGGATAAGAGGCGGTGGCAAGAGAATGCTACCTGGCACAGCAGACTTGTCTCCTCAGTGACTTGACTACTCCACCTTCCCAGGTGTCCTTGTGTAATAGGTATGAGGCCCTGCAAATTGAACTGAACAATACTGAGGGCAGTGGTTCATCTGGCATGGAGGTATTGCTGTGCCCTACATGAAAACTGCTTTTGCAAAGAAAAAAAGGTGGGCCATTGTCATATGAGGCTCCCTTCTGAAGGGAACAGAAGGCCCAATATTCAGACCACACCACTTCACAGGGAAGTGTGCTGCATCTCTGAGGCCTGGGTTAGAGATGTGAAGAGAGAGCTTCCTACCCTGATGCAGCCCTCAGATTATTATCCATTACTGATTTCTCAGGTAGGCAGTGATGAAGTTCCAGCAAGTCCAAGGACAATCAAGAGAGACTTCAGGGCCTTGGGAAAATAAGTTAAGGGATCAGGAGCACCAGTAGCATTCTGCTCCATCTCTCCAGTTGCAGGGAATGGAGAGCCATGCAACAGCAAAGGCAAAAGGGATATTGATGGGTTAAAAATCCAGAAGTGCCTGAGAATGATCACAAAGGAATTAGGACTTCTGCATCCAAAAAGGTGACAGGATCACTAACTCAACTGAAAGGCATCTACACCAATGAACACAGCATGGGAGCTGGAAGCCATTGTGAAGCAGGAAAACTATGATATAATTGCTATCACAGAAGCATTGTGGTATGATTCACACAGCTGGAGTGCTGCAGTAAATGGCTGTAAACTCCTCAGAGGGGATAAGCTAGGAAGGAAATATAGTGGGGTAGGCATGTTAGATTGTCTAGGGCTGAGCAATGGTAATGACAGGGATGATTGTTTATTGGTAGGAATCGGGGAGAAGGTCAACAATGTAGATGTCATGGAGAGAGTCTGGTGTAGACTGCCCAACCAACAAGAAGATGCAGATGAAATATTCTATAAGCAGCTGGGAGAAGTCTCACAATTGCTAGCCCTTGTTCTCATGGGGAACTTCAATTTACCAGATGTCTGCTGGAAATACAATACAGAAGAGAGAAAACAGTCTAGGAGGTTTCTAGAGTGTGTGGAAAATAATTTCCTGACAGAGCTAGTTAGTAAGGCAACAAAGAATGCTGCCACACTGAACCTTTTGTCTGTCGACAGAGAAGGACTTGTGGGTGATGAAAGCTGGAAGCCATCTTGGGCTTAGCGATCACGAATTAATAGAATTTTCAGTTCTTGGAAAAGTAAAGAGGGGATCAGCAGAACTGCCACCCTGACTTCGACCTGTTTAGGAGACTGGTTGGAGGAGTCCTTTGGGAGGCAGTCCTGAAGGGCAAAGGAGTCCAGAAAGGCTGGACACTCTTTGCAAAGGTGTGGTGGTTTTACTGTATGAGGCAGCTGAACACCACAACTGCTCTCTCACTCCCCCTCCTCATATGAGGAGGGGAAGAAGTAAAGGAAAGAACAACTCAAGGGCTGAGATAAGAATAATTTAATTAAAGAGGAAAAAATATATTAAGGAAAGATTATTATTAATTAAACAATTCAACTGAAGGGAATAAAAGGGAAAGGGGAGAGGGGAGGGGGAAAGAGAATAACAAAACAAAACAAGCAAAGGCTCTGTGGAAGTGCAGAGGAAAGAAATTACTCTGTACTTCCCACAAATGAGTGATGCTTGACCATGCCCTTGAAGCAGGTCCTCAACATATGTAGCTGGTGTTCAGGAGGAGGACAGACGTTTTTGCAATGAGAGCCCACCCCTCCCCTCTTCTTCCTTTTTCCACCTTTTATGGCTGAGTGTGACATCATATGGTATGAAATATCCCTTTGGTTGGTTTAGGTCAGCTGCCCTGGTGATGTTTCTTTCTCACATTTTTTTTTTTTTTTCCCACACCCTAGGAGGGTTAGAGAAAGTCCTGATGCTGTGCCAGCACTTCTCAGCAGCAGACACAACACTGGTGTGATACCACTGCTGTTTTAGCTACAAGTGCAGAGCGCAGCACTGTATGGGCTGCTGCAGGGAAAGTTAACATCCCAGTCAGACCCAGTATATAAGGAAACTATGGCCAACTGTATGAGGCTCAACAAGAATAATGCTGGGTCCTGTACTTGAGTCGCAACAACCCCATGCAATGTTACAGTCTGGGGGAAGAGTGGCTGGAAAGCTGCCTGCTGGAAAAGGACCTGGAGGTACTGGTCGATAGCCAGCTGTATATGCTACCTGATACTTCGTCTCCTCATTTCTTTCCAGTCAAGTTGGATGTCCTTGCAAGATACTACCCATGTGTGATACATACACAGTATGATATAATATTCCAGAGAGATGTGCCAGAACATTGATCCTGAATCCTGGTCACTCTTTGTGGCCTAAACACAGAAGGTCTTCTCTTCAAATAGTTTCCATTTCTGGAGGAGGATTTTTAAAGGCATGAATTATTTACCAGGAGTGATCTGACCATTTAGATAAAGACTCTCACTCAGCCTATATATGTCAATTAGCTTCACTCACTTTATACCCGATTCTTACTTCTTTAGAAACCACACTGAGTCTCCTAATAAGGTGTTAATGTTGGTGATTATCAGATTTTTTTTTTTCTCCTACTGTTAGAAATCAATGTACATTTACTTTATTTAGCAATAGAAAGCAAATGATACTGATGCTATTATTTATTAATGGTTTGTGTTACTGTTTCTGCTACCAAATTGAATGAGTTAAGCTTTCAGTACAAGGAAATTACAAAGCTGGATTTTTCATTTAAAAGGGGAAAAGGGGAGGAAGAGATGCATTTATGCTCTAGCATTTTCTATGTTTTTAATGGATTTCCAAGTGCTGCTTAAGATCCTATGAATAATGTGCAACAGGAAAAAAACAATAACTGATTTAAGTATTCTGAACAATTGTTCTTCATGACTTCAGTATTTAAGGTTACATGGCTAAATGTAATCAATGTTATGTACCCGGTGCCAGCACTTAGTCTGTGACAGATTAAAGGTTGATTTATTTAGAACATTTTTTTCAAGCAATTGTTCTCAATAAATAATTACTAGAAGATGATTAATATTATATGGATTTTCTGAATGTTTTATGTTATAAAAGGCCAGTAAGAATCTTATGATTCAGACAATGAACTTACAATTAATAAAACTTTTATGAATTATAATATTCATTGTTATGCACCATAGGTATGACAAAGATTTATCTGAAACTACTGCTTGGATGCATTAGAGGACAACTGCTTGACTGTTAGAAGATAACATTTAACTGAAAAACCTTAATTTTATTGTATGCCTTTCAGTTTCTTCTGTGAATGAAAAAGAGACAGGAATTGAATACAATTTCTTCGAATTATAGAATCATAGAGTATCCTGAGTTGGAAGGGACCCATAAGGATCATTGAGTCCACATATTTACACAAGTAAAAAACAAGTTGAATCCTACTCTCATATTTTTACACCTACCTCACCTTTTTACACTTAAGTAACTTAAGAATTATAATACTAACAGCACTAATTCTACAAAACATACTGTATTTATTCCTTTCCCTTCCTTTCCCATCCCTTCCCTTCCCTCCCACTTCCCTCCCCCTCCCCCTCCCTCTTCCCCTTCCATTCTTCTTCAGAAGGACTTTGAAGAACACTTTTGCTGCAGTTCTATTAGCTGAAATTTATTCACATAAAGGCAATCATTCAGATTAGTTACCTTGTGAAATTAAGAAAGTATGTATAATTTAGTTATTCTCAAAAGCATGCTTCATACCATACAGCAAACTCAGGTTAAGAGCTATAATACTGTGAACGAGACTGACATTCCTATATTCATTTGGCAGACCCAAGTCGCTATATAAAAAGCACCCTACACCAGGATGACTTCCCTTCTGTTTATCACAAAGACAGTTTCTTTCACATTTAGCACTACAGCAAGAGGAATAATGTTAAGTATTCCCTGTATAAACCAAACCAACCAACCAACCAAACAAACAAAAAATACAAATATGTATTTCTCTGCAGGGGAGCAATAGATTTTTGAATTTACTACAATTGCATCTGATAAAATTGAGTGACCATTAAGTCAGACACAATTGTACTTCATCTGTATTTACAAACAAACAAACAAAAAAATCACTCTGTTATCAAGCCTATGTGAAATTTAACTTCTGGCTCTAAGTGTTTAGGATTTCTAGTCAGGGATATTAAAACTTCTTGACTCCAAATGTGCATGTTTTTATTAAAATAAAATAATTAATATATATATATAATTAATTCTGCTTTATACATACTATAATTAAAATTAAGAACATTGAATGGTAATCAACTTCATAATATCTAGGACAATTTGGAAAGGTCTTATTTTATATTCACAATTGAAACAACTGTGAAACACTACTTTTTTTTTTTCTGAAAAGAAAATGGCTTAAGCTGCTGACAAGCTGTATTGGGTTTGTGTGGCAAGGTTTTGGTATCAGGGGCGTGCAGGAGTGTCGTCTGTAAGAAGAGTCCAGATGTTGCCCCATGGTAGACATGGCCAGTTCCAGCTGGATCCAAAAGGGACCCGCCACTGAACAGAGCAGAGCCAATAAGCAACGTTGTCTGAGCTTCTGTGAGAGCAGATTTGGGAAAGGAAAATAATAATAACAATAATAATAAACGCTGTGCAAGAGCAGCTGGGAGAATGAGGAGTGAGAAACAGCCCTGTAGACAGTGAGGTCAGTGCAGAAGGAGGAGGGTAGGAGGTTCTCCAGGCACCAGAGCAGAAGTTCCCCCGTGGCCTGTGGAGAGGCCCCTGGTGGAGCAGGCTGTCCCCCTTAAGCCCATGGGGCTGCATCTTCACGCTGCTGCCCGTAGAGGAGCCCATGGTGAGCAGGTGGATCTGACCTGAAGGAGGTTTGTAAGACTCCCTTTACAGAATTTTTGTTCCTTTACTTGCATATTGAAAATGTTTTGACCTACTTTGAGAACATTGATTTCATGGGGGTACCTTACAAAACTAAAGAGTATTTAGAAACTTTTTACCTGGCTCTTGAAAAGTAATGTAGTAATTTAAAAAATTTTAAAAGTAATTTATGAATGAAGAATGATTTTCACCATAGAGGTGATTCTTCCGGATGTGACTCTCCCTCTATATTCAGCATTAGTGCAGCCTCACCTTGAGTATTGTGTGCAGTTCTAGGCTCCACAATACAAAAAGGATGTTAAGGTCCTTACAAGCATTCAGCAACAAATCTGGTAAAAAGGATGGAAGGCATATCTTATGAGGAGAGGGTGAGGGCACAGGTTGTCTTGTTAAGAGAAAAGTAAGCAATTACATTACTCTTTACAACTTTCTGAGAAGGGGAAATAGAAAGGGAGATGCCAGTCTCTTCTCCCTGATACCAATGTCAGGAAGTATGAGAATGACATAAAACTGCACCAAGAGAGGTTCAGACTAAATATTAGGAAAAAATTCTTTACCATGAGGGTGGTCAAACACTGGTCAACTACCTCCAGGAAAGGTGGTAGAAAACCCATGCCTTTTAGTGTTCAAGAGTCATTTGGATAATGCTCTCAATCTGCTTTAACTCTTGATTAGCCAAGTGGTCAGGAAGCTGAAAGTGGTAGTCTTATGTCCCTTTCAAGTGAATATCTAATGCTTCTATGTTATGCTATTTTTTTCCTTAAAAGATTATTTTCTTTATCAAGGCTTGCAGAGTGGCAACATCTTAACGTTAGACACTTTATATTAGATATACAATATCTAATACAATGTTCTTATATTACAATACCCAAACCTGCACACAGTACTCAAGATGAGGCTGCATGAGCACAGTGTAGAGCAGGACAATCACTTCCCTTGACCGACTAGCAAAGCTGTATGTGATGCACACCAGGATATGGTTGGACCTTCTGGCTGTCACGGTACACTGGTGACTCATACTCATCTTGTCATCAGTCAGAACCCTTAGATCCTTTTCTGTGGGGCTGCTCTCCTAGTCTGTATGTATAGACAGGGTTGCCCCATCCCAGGTGCAGAATCTGTCACTTGCTCTTGTTGAACTTCATGCAGTTGGTGATTGGCCAGACCTCTAATTTGCCAAGGTCTTTCTGCAAGGCCTCACTTCCTTGGACAGAGTGAACAGCTCTTCCCAATTTAGTATCACCTGCAAACTTATTATGCATTCCAAGCCTGCATCCAGATCATTTACAAAAACATTGAAGAGAACTGACCACAGGATGCAACCCTGGTAAACCCTAATAGTGACTCATCAGCCTCATGTAACCCCGTTTTCTGTAACTCTTTGAACCTGATCCACCAGCTAGTTGTGCATATTATGCATTTGTCTAGCTGTATACTGGATATTTTGTCCAGAAAGATACTGTGAGATGCAGTATCAAAATCTTTGCTAAGATCCAAAATGATTACATTTACTGGCTTCTCTTGGTCAGCTAAGTGGGTAACCTTGTCATAAATGGAAATTGATTTAGTTAAACAGGACTTTCCCCTAATGAACCGATGTTGGCTATGACCAATTGTCCTTCAGGTGTTTTTCAATAAGTCCCAGAATAATTTTCTCCATGATTTTACCAGTCACTGAAGAGACTGACAGGCCGGTAATTACCAGGGTCTTCTTTCTTACCATCCTGAAAATTGGCACATTTGCCAGCTTCCAGTCAACTTGTACCTCTCCAGAATCCCAAGACCATTGAAAAATAATTGAGAGAGGTCTCACAATGACATCAGCCAAATCTTTGAGTACCCAAAGATGAATCATATCAGGCCCCATAGACTTATGTGTATCCAGTTGGAGCAGCAAATCCCACACAAGTTTGGAGTTGGCTAGGAGTTTATCATTCCTGCAAACAATTCATTTTTGGTTCATACAAATCATCATTGGTGTTGAACACAGGTGAGGAAGTCATTAAATGTCTCTGCTTTGTCTACATCCCTATCTGTGAGGCCTCATGAAATAACAGACCATCAACCTCATGAAATAACAGACCATCAACCTCATGAAATAACAGACTGATGTTACCTTTTGCTGTTAACATATTTTAAAAGGCCCTTTTTGATGTCCCCCGCAGTACTGGCTACCTTCAACTCTAATTGAGCTTTGGGCACACAAATTTTCTCCTTAAAATGGTGAGCTGCATTTCTGTAGTCTCCCTGTATCACCTAACCTCTCTTCCAGTGTCCACATACTTTCCATTTTGAAATTATATTCAAAATTGGATGCATAAAAAATACCATATAGTTTAAGATGCTGTCTGAACTACCCAGTTTCAGGGAAGCTAGCTAATTTATGTGAAATGGCAGCACGAAGTAGAAAAATAATAGTTTCAATACTTTATTTATTTATTTCATGTTAACTCTGTAAAGGGATAAATACAAAAAACTGATTGGACTAAATGGATGTTCCTTCCATAGAGTCTAGCTGATCAACTGCACTTGAAATTGTATGCTGTTATCATAACTGCAGATTTCGTGCACCTTTTGACATTTTAGCTCTCTTTGAGGAAACTACATGTGTGACAAGCTGCACAGGTTAGACAAATGGCAATGATTTTTGAGTGTGGCTATGCAAGACATAAATATGAGCAATTTAACCTTAAGGAGATCTCTAAAAAGAGTGCTTCTTCATTGACATAACTCTGGGACATTACTTAAGATACTTTAATATGAGTCCTACTGTAGTATTTACTCTGATTAATTTAAGTTCCTAATTTGCATCTTAATTCCAGATGTGCAATGAACTTGTTCTCCTAAAATAAGTAACTAATTTTCCCCTATCATTTTAAGAGAAAGTTATATGAGTTAGGATCCTCAAGAGGGAGATTCCATCCACATATTTTAGAAACTTATTTCTGTATTTATGTGTCCATGATTGAGTTTTAGAGACTGGAAATTGACACCTAACAGGGGAAGACTGAGTCACAAAACATTTCCAATAGAAGCTTATGAAAAAAATCTCCTTTAAAATATAAATATATATTTACTCAAGATACTGGTGTGGCCTATAGCTATACACATAATTAAATAATGTAATAATAAATTATGGTATGAGTTTGGGGAAGCGAAGTTCATACTACGTTCTCTTTCTGTTCAAATTGTTTCACAGATTTATTAGATTAATATTAGTAATAGACTAAATAGGTTTTGGTTTCAGACAAAAACAAAACAAAACAAAAATAAAACTTCTATTAGGAGGAGGAGTGAAAGCACAAGACAGGTTGTCATTGTAACAGTACATACAGTGTAGGCATGGTTGTAGCTGAATGCAGCAAAAAGTGACCTGTGGTCAGTTCTCCAAGTCAGTTTGTATTACCTCCATTGATAGCAGAAGCAGAATAATAGTGTACAGTTAAAGCAGGCTGTCCTAATGTAGAGCAAATGTGTCTTTTCCAAAAGTTCCTCATAGTTTGAGGCAGGAGATAGTGGGTATTCCATTTCTCTAATACATCATAAAAAGCCTATCCTATTCCCAGATTTTCCCTGATGTTCCTAGTCAGGGTTATGTCGATGTGTACATTCACAGATCCCCAAAACAGACTGTAAACAGACCCCCTATTCTAGCTACTTCCATATTTATTAGATCATATTCAGTTTTGCTGGGAATCTCTGTCAGAATTTTGAGACTATACAGGGTTATTTTTGTATTTCTGCTAGAGTTCAAATATCATGACATGTGTCCTGGTTTCAGTTAGGACAGAGTTATTTTTCCTCCTAGTAGCTG
>CM021731.1:169701463-169738717 GCA_011075105.1 Heteronetta atricapilla
CGGTCAGCGGGTGGTGAGCAATTGCATTGTGCATCACTTGTTTGTACCTATTATTATTATTATTATTATTATTATTATTTTCTCTCTTAAATAAACTGTCTTTATCTCAACCCACAGGCTTCACTTTCCCGTTTCTCTCCCCCATCCCAGAGAGGGAGGGGGGAGGGTGAGCGAACGGCTGTGTGGTGTTCAGCTGCCGGCCGGGTTAAACCACAACAACATGTCATACAGAGGAGCACTGCTTCTTAGAGCTTGATGCCATCCAGAAGCTGTGCACACAGAGCTGTCAGCCTTGATGTGATCAAAAAGAGGAAACAGTCAACATCTGGCAGATCTGTAACTACCTAAAACCTACATAATGTATGAGTTTAAAGATCAATGCTAATACACAAAACAAAAAAGTGCAATAGGTCCTGACTCTGCTTGCCTTCAGTTAGTGACACGGGAAAATATCAAGCATTAGACATTTGTCTGACAGTAGGTATTGAAAACGTAGAGAGGAAGCTACACAGTTTGATACATACTACTGACTGAGGTAGTTGTTATACCAGTTTGGGAATGTGGAGTCTGAGGTTTCAAAAATTGAATATAAAATTGCTTGCAGCATTGACCTAACATTCTCTATATCAGAAAAAGAAGAAAGCAGAAAGGCCAGAGAAACACAGAAGAAATAACAGAAGCAGAATTAGGTCAGAGGGAAGAAACTAGACAGCAAGCGAAGTCAAACATCTAGTCACAGCAGAGATAGCGGTGGTTTATGAAACGGATTAATGTCTGCAGAATTAATGTGCTGTGTGCAGAGATGTGAGCCATGAGAGTATTACATTATAGGGAGGAGTAATACAAAGGAAAGCTTTCATTTAAGCAGATAGAAAGTGGCTGTGAGGTTGACAGAAATATTTCTTTCTGATCTATTATGCTCTTTCATAAATAAAGATGCTTTGCCAAGTAGAAGCAATGTGTTGTGCTTTTCCACAATGATCCATGTAAAATATTAACTCAACAACATCACATTATTTTTTTTCCACTGTATTACTTTCACTACATGTAAAACAACTTCTGTTTCCCTTTTATATGTTGAAAAATAAAGTTTTTTTTCAAGAATGAAACAACAATGATAACACAAAAAAGTGTTTTTCTTTTTGCTTCGCCTCGCCTCGCTTCACCCCGCCCTGCTCTGCCCTGCCCTGCCCTGCCTCGCCCTGCCTTGCCTCGCCTTGCCTCACATTACCCTGCCTTGCCTCACCTTGCTCAGCGCTTCCCCTTTAAGTACTGGAAGGCCAGTATAAGGTCTCCATAGAACCTTCTCTCCTCCAGGATGACGAACTCCAACTCCCTCAGCCTGTCTTCACAGGAGAGGTGCTCCAGCCCCTTGATCACACTTCTGGCCCTCCTCTGGACTTGTTCTAATGTCCTTCCTGTGCTGGGTGCCCCAGAGGTGAACGCAATACTCCAGGTGGGGTCTCATGAGTGCAGAGTAGAAGGGGAGAATCACCTCCCTTGACCTGCTGGTCTCACTTCTTTAGATGCAGCCCAGATTGGCACAAGTCTCCAGGTTGGAGAACAAGTCTTATGAGGAGTAGCTGAGGGAGCTGGGACTCTTTAGCCTGGAGAAGAAGAGGCTCAGGGGCAACCTTATTGCTCTCTACAGGTACCTTAAAGGAGGCTGTAGTGAGGTGGTGGTTGGTCTGTTCTCCTACATGCCTGGTGACAGGACGAGGGGGAATGGGCTAAAGTTGCACCAGTGGAGGTTTAGGTTGGATATTAGGAAAAACTTCTTTACAGAAAGGGTTGTTACTTACTGGAACGGACTGCCCAGGGAAGTGGTTGAGTCACCATCCCTGGAGGTCTTTAAAAGACGTTTAGAGGTAGAGCTTAGGGATATGGTTTAGTGGAGGACTTGTTAGCATTAGGTCAGAGGTTGGACTGGGTGATCTTGGAGATCTCTTCCAACCTAGACTATTCTGTGATTCTGTGATATGGTTGGCTTTCTTGGCTGGAATTGCACATTCCTTGCTCATGTTTGTGTTGGGCTTATATGACAAGGGCTTCATAGCAAGAAGCAGCAGTGGTGGCCTCTGTGAGAAGAAACCAAGTGTGTCCCATGTTAGATAAGGGTCATTTTCAACTGGCCCTAAAAGGGACCTTCCACTGCCCAGAGTAGAGACAATAAGTGATGTTCTTTCAGTCTCTGTGAGAGCATATTTCATAAAGGAAGGAAAAAAAAAAAAAAAAAAAAAAAAAAAAAACAACCCTGCTGTGAAACAGAAGCTGGAAAAGAGAAGTGAGAAACAACAACCTTGCAGACTCCAGATCACTGCAGAAGGAGGGGGAGGAGGTGCTCCAGAAGCTAGAGCAGAAGATCCCCTTCAGCTGGTAGAGAGGCCCATGATGGAGTAGGTTGTCCCCCTGCAGTCCATGGAGTATCACGGTGGAGAAGATCACCATCCTACAGCCTGTGGAGGAGCCCCCAGTGGAGCAGGTGGATGTGGCATGAAGGAGGCTGCGGCCCATGGAGAGCCCCTGCAGGAGCAGGCCCTGGGCTGGAGCTGCAGCCTGTGGAGAGGAGCCCACGCAAGAGCAGGGGGTCTGGGGGGAGCTGCCACCCACTGGGGCCCATGCTGGAGCAGTTTGCTCCTGGGGGATGGACCCCATGATATGAACCCATGTTGGAGCAGTTCTTGAAGAGCTGCTGTCTGTGGGAAGCCCACACAGGATGAGTTCAGGAAGGATGACATCCTATGGGCGGGACCCCATGTTGGAGCAGGGTCAGAGAGTTACCGTGGAGCAGTGGAGATGAAGCATCATGGACTGATCGCAACCCTCATTCCCCGTTCCCCTGTGCAGCTTGGCAGGAGGATGTAGAAGAGGGTTGATGGGGGCAAGGTGTTTCTTTTTTTTTTTTTTTTTTTTTTTTTTTCCTTTTTTTTTTTCTTTTAGTTTCTCTCTGCTCTAGTCTGCTCATGATGATAGGCAATAAATCATATTAATCTCCCTATGCTGAGCCTGTTTCACCTTTGATGATAATTGTTGAGTGATCTCCTTGTCCTTATCCCAACCTTTGAGCACTTCCCATTGCGTTTTCTTCTGCTTTGCCTTGGAGGAGGGGGAGTGAGAGAGTGGTTTTGATGGCGTTCAGCTGCCCAGATACGTAAAACCACCACAACACTGAGCTCCTCATCAACCAAAACATCCAGGTATTTCTCATCAGACTGCTCAAAAACCATTCTTGGCCCAGCCTGTATTTATGCTTAGGATTACCCTGACCCAGATGCAGGACCTTTCCCTTGACTTATTTTACAGGCCTGTGTTTAAAGACCAGTACTAATTATATTGCACAGAAATAAACCAAGCAGGACACCTTAGACTGAAATTACAAGAAAATGAACCAATAACAAAGATAAGGATTTATTTATTTGTTTATTTATTTATTGGATGAAACTGTTGAGAAGTTGTTAATTGGAACATATCCCTGTGGAGTCATGGTTAAGTGAGAAGGGGTATGATTTAATTACAATGAGCAACTCAGGTTTTGAAGGACCATGAAGATAATGTAGGCCCAGGGCTCATAACCTTGAGTGATGTTACAACTAGAATATGCAGAACTGTGTTCAGGACGAGAGACGACACCATTGTACCAATCATATTAGTGCTACTTGCATCCTCCACTTCCCCCCGCTGGCCCACCGGCTCCAGTTAGGCCCACGCGATGGTGTGGGGTCATATGGGACACTATCCTAGAAGGGCAATGGAGTGTGGCTGCTAGCATTGCATGTTCCATAGTACATGAACCTGGCGGGGCAAAATGGGAGCCACACGACTGGAAAATCTTACAGCAGGCACGAGCCACCATCTCACAGTATGGGGTGAAGTCTGAAGCAACTTGACTGATCGTAAGTTGGATATTTTCTGCCGATTTAATGTGCCTTTATGACTGCCGCAACCTCATGAGACTGCTACTCACCCCGACCCATTTTCTGCTGTGGGGCTCCTCCTGGGCTCAGTGAGCAGCTCAAGATGCAGCCAAACAATGACTGGAAGACCAGCTTTATGTTGCAATGATCTGCACAGCTTGCCCTGGACGCGTTCCTTAGTTTACCAGGCTCAGCCAGCCCCTTGTTTGTAAGGAGCAACCGAAAAATACTCCAATTTCTTTGACAGATTGTGGGAAGCTGTGATGAACCATCCCAACTTGGGTGATGAGAATAAACAACAGATGTTCATGGCCTTTGACAATGCTAAGAAGGTCACAAAACAGATCTTAGCAAGTCTTCCAAAAGGGGCTGGGGTCGAAGAGATGCTGACCAGCGTGGAGAGAGTGGAGGCACAGAAGCAAAGCAACACCGATGCTGCTGCCATACAAGGGGCAGTACGGGAAATTGTACAGCCACTGGCAGCTGCAGTACAACAGCAAGGCCCACCAGGCCCACCTGGTCGGCCTTTTTGTGGGATGTGTTGCCGGTGTAGAGCGACCAGTCACAGCAAGTGGAACTGTCACAGTGCGGTATGGTGTGAAAAATGCCAGAAGAATACCCATGTGACGAAGGCCTGTACAGGAAACTGGAAGAAGAGCATGCAGAGGGGCTGTGTGTGGACATAAATCACCTCTCCAGGCGAAGGCCAGGTTTTCTGGAACAGCACCAGCCAGCAACCAGGGGGAGACTCAGAACTGATGTGGAAACCACAGTAAATGTCACCCTCATTGATACTAATGTCTGGAAAATTCCCAGCAATGCAGTAGGGCCTTTGATTCATCAAGACAGTAAAGTAGGAGGACCCTTGTTGGGACGCTTCTCTGCCGGGGTTAAGGAACTGATTATACTCCCTGGTGTTACTGATTATAACTACACCGGGCGTATATACATTATGGCCTATACAGTCTGCCCACCTCTATTTATACCCAAGGACAGTCAAATTGCCTAGATTGTCGCTTTTGACAATCCTGCCAGTTATTCCCTTGGAACTGATACTAACCGGGGGGGCAAGGGGTTCGGCTCTAGCAGGCCTGCAGTCTGCTTTACTGCTGACAGGGGTATGCGTCCCACTAAGGGTGTCAACATATCCCAGGGTGGTTTGACCAAATGGATTGTCACCCTATGGGATACCGGGGCAGATGTGACTATAGTTAGCCAATCTGTATGGCCATCACAATGGCCAGTGGAATGGCCAACCTTGGCTATCGCTGGGGTGGGGGGACGCTCAGATCCCCACATGAGTAGATACCCAATACAAATATAGTTCCCAGAAGGGAAACAAGTCACTCTCAAAGTATACGTGATGCCCTTGCCTGGGATATTAGAAGCTCTTATAGGCCGAGATGTTCTTAGCCAACTGGGGACAGTCTTGACTATGGACCTTTTTTAGGACTGGCCACTGGGGAGCAGTTGCCCAGCCCACCACTGATACGGACCAACGAGCCTGTGTGGATTGACCAGGGGCCCATGACAAAAGAGCGACTGCAGATAGCAAAACAATTGGTGGCCGAACAGCTTGCAGCTGGACACATTAAACCTTCTGTTAGTCCATGGAATACTCCTATTTTTGTAATCCTGAAAAAGGGTGGGAAATGGCACCTCATGCATGATCTATGACAGGTAAATGAGCAGATGCAATCTATGGGAGCTCTGCAGCCTGGAATGCCTTCTCCGGCTATGTTGCCCAATGGATGGCACATACTTATTGTAGACTTGAAGGACTGTTTCTTTACTATTCCTTTGCATCCTCAAGATACCCAGAGATTTGCCTTCTCTGTACCAGCGATTAATAAAGCGGCACCTGCCGATTGCTATGAATGTGTAGTCTTGCCACAAGGCATGAAAAACTCACCTACTCTATGTCAATTATCCGTGGATTGGGCATTGCAGCCTCTCAGGAAACAATGGCCTAGTACAATAATTTACCATTGTATGGACGACATTCTCTGCTGTCAGCAAGAGCCGTTTACAGGGGACTCTTTGAAACAGTTAGCTGACATTCTAAGAAAGGACTTGTAATTGCTCCCGAACAAGTGCAACACACAGCCCCATGGAAATACATACCTTGGGTGGTCCATAGCAGATGCAAAGCTTCACCTGCAGAAGACAGAGCTAGCAACCAAAATACGGACATTAACTGATGTGCAAACGTTGTTAGGGGACATCCAATGGGTGTGCAATTGTGTTGGTATCTCCAATATGGAATTGCACCTCTGACTGCACTTCTGCGAGGACATCATCCAGCTGTCTGCAGCACAACAGGCTGCATTGCAACAAATTATACAGAAGCTACAAGAAGCATGGACAAGTTGACACATCTTGGAACTGCCTATCTCTCTATTATTGTGCGATGCTGAGGACTCACCTTATGCAGTCATCTGTCAATGGCAAAACAAAAAGGGGGAATCTTCCTCCTCCTCTATCTGTGACATTGACAAATGTCACGGGGATGGGGATGTATGTATAATTTTAGAGTGGGTATTTCTAAGTGTACAACCAAAAACTACTACTCAAACACGGCCAGAAGCAGTGGGAGAGTTGATAAGGAAAGGCAGAGCAAGAATTGTAGAAATGAGTGGACAAGAGCCAAATGATATTAGTATACCTGTTAACGCGGTCGATTTAGAGTGGTGGCTGTGGAATGCAACCCCCATACAGGAAGCTTTGTGACGTTATGGGGGTAAAGTGCACTCACAGCAGCCAAACGGAAGGCTATGGCAGGTTCTGAAACATAATCAATGGATGGAGAAAATTAAGGTTCAAAAGGACCCATGCTGATGGCCTTACGGTGTATACGGATGCAGGAAAGTGCTTGCGGCGGGCAGCCTGTGTCTGGCAAGAAAAGGGTCAGTGGGGTAAACATGTTATAGAAGGACAGGCTCAAGACTCTCTACAAACATTAGAACTGACTGCAGTGGTTTGGGCGTTAAATAACTGGCTGAATAATTCTTTGATCGTTGTGACAGATTCGTTACATGTTGCTGGCATAGTGCCGCACCTAGAAGATGCCCTGCTTAGGGAGACAACTAACTCTAGACTAGGGAGGCTATTCATCCAATTAAGGTCCACGCTCTTGCAGTGAATTAAGGCCTGTTGCATTATAAGTGTGTGAAGTCATAAGTGGAATATCGGTTTGGGGCAAGTTAATCAGTTGGCTGACAGCCTGGTCAGTCCATTTTGCCACGCATCCCCAATGGACAAATTTAAACAGGCTAGACAAAGTCATGAGACCTTCCACCAGAATGCCAAAGGCCTACAGAGGCAATTTGAGTTGACAGAAAATGAATCTTGATCTGTAGTTCAGGCCTGTCCTAAATGTGGGAACCACGGGCCAGGAATAGGACAAGGAGTTTACCCAAAAGAGTTAAAGGCATTAGAGTTGTGGCAAATGGATGTCACACATGTTCCCAAATTTGGTAGGCTAAAATATGTTCATATAACAGTTGACACCTTTTCAAAAATGATATGGGCAACCGCATTGCCGGGTAAAAAAGCGCATCATGTGTGTAAACATCTACTGGCTTGCTTCGCAGTATTAGGATTCCCTGAGTAGATCAAGACAGAAAATGGGCCTGCATATATTAGTCAGAAAGTCAGGACATTTACGTTAAAATGGGGTGTCAAACACGTGACAGGGATTCTACTCTCACCGACAGGGCAAGGACTCATAGAACATACACAACAAGTCCTAAAAGACTCTCTGAATAAGCAAAAGGGAGTAGAAACTGAGGCACAGCAAAGACTGTGGCAAGCACTTTTTACCTTGAATTATCTGTGTCTGACAGGTGATTGAGAAGAAACACCAATGATGATACACCACCAGAATCTCAAGTTTAATAGAACAACGACCCTACCATAGTTTAAAGTGAAGTACAGAGATCTGACCACCAGGATCTGGGAAGGGCCTGTTCCAGTTATTATTAATGGTTGAGGTTATATGTGTGCTTCCACAGATCGTGGACTGGTGTGGGTGCCTAGCTGAGCGGTGAAGCCTGCGCTGGATTGTCGGGATCAGTCCAGCAATCAAGATGATCAGAATCCTGATTCTGGAGATAGCAATCCCAATAATGATGGCCCTCCATCACACTGAGCCTAGGAAAAACATGTGGGTTACCTGGACAAATAAGATGGGGCAGTCTGCCTTTTGCTTATCGCTTGTGTCTGCAACGGAGCCCTTTCAAACGTGCTTATTGGGAGTACCTGGGCTTGAAGCAAAGGAATTTGCTACCTACAGTATAGGGAATTGTAGAAATTTCACAACTGTTAGTAATTGCACCGTAGAGCTTATAAACAAGTTAAATTGCATACTACCATGGGACCCACAAGAATTAAATTTGTTAAGATTAATGTGAATTGGTAATACCTCCGGAAACTGGACCCCAAATTGTATCTGTTTTGGAGGAACTGGCTTAACTGGTGTAAACAAATTTTAACCCCAAAATTAGTCAGGATGGACAAAAGCTACCCCTACTGCCACCTACTACGACTATCAGTCGAAAGGAGGCTTTTGTGGAACAAATGACACTCGGGGACCTGGCCAGGGACTGGGGGCCCTTGGGGCAGAAACACGTAATGCAATGCTGATTTGGAATAATGGTACACCCAGGCCTTTGCCGCCTGATGTCTTTTTCACAATCGCCGCTGTCATCGGTTATTGCCAGTCCTGGGTCTCCATCCAACCATGCCACAACATCTGGGTCACCGTTGCCAACGTGACAGGACAAGAAGTGATGTGCCTGTCCCTGGCTAGTGCTAACGACCCATTTACGACATGTTTGGTGGGGATCCCCGGCAGATAACAATTACTGGACTGTCTACATGCTGTGAGTGTTCCTACAGGCACAGGAATTAGATACCCAGGGAAGTGTAACAGCCACATCATGTGTAAGGTTCAATTACATGGGCAAAAAACAAACCATGAAACAAATTGTCGATGCCACACTCGCTCCTTATTGCAGTACATCTCTTTGGTGTAATTACACAAAACTATAATAGCATCATTCCTTGTGCCAGGAGCAGCTCTACTCAGCTGTGGGATCAACTGTGGAATGGACGCCCCTAGGTGCACCCCAAGCATTTTCCTCAGAGGGGTCTCCACTCATAGCTGCTCACCACGGGAGTAGACAAGAACCTCCTAAAGCTGCGGACAAATTATTTTAAGTGATTTTTTCTTGTGGAATGAATGTAAAGGGCAAGAGGCCTCTTTGCGTGATTGTGTGATTGTGCTGTGCGAATGAGAAGCAGCATCCCTAGTGTTTAGTGGCTTGTTGACTGATGTAGATTCTAGTAGGCACACTGCTTTACAAACGTAATTCTGCATGTGATTTTCACCCTGTTGCTTATTGTTCCTTGCTTATTGCAATGTCTGCAGTGCTTGATAGAAAAATCTATAGAAGGCATTTGGTTGCTCAAAAACAAAAAGGGGGAATTGTGGAGTCATGGTTAAGTGAGAAGGGACATGATTTAATTACAATGAGCAACTCAGGTTTTGAAGGACTGTGAAGATAATGTAGGCCCAGGGCTCATAACCTTGAGTGATGTTACAACTAGAATATGCGGAACTATGTTCAGGAGGAGAGACAACACCGTTGTACCAATCATTTTAGTGCTAGAGATGTGTGCACAGAGAAGCTAGACCAATCATAACTTGTTGTTGGTACAGGCTGTAGGGAGTAGCCTATATATACTTTGTTAGAACATGCAATAAAGGAGAACGATTTCATCAAGGTTGCATCGTTACTCCGGGTCCATCTCCCACTCCAATATATTCCTGTCTGGTTTCATTTGGGAAACAGGATTTATTTTTCTCAAGACTAAATGTAGTATCAAAGGAAACTGTAAAACCTTTAAATTTCTGAATTATATATGTATATACATGTGAATTCATTCAAATGTCTCTGTGTGACAGAAAAACAAACAAACAAACAAACAAAAAAAAAAGAGACAAAGTTAGAGCAAAGCAGTATTATTGCAGGAAAAAATATGACTAACTCAGATGAGAAAAAAATTAAAAGGTCCAGAGGCTTTTTCTTTTAATATCATTTCACTCTATTTTTTGCACTTTAGTTGTTGCTATTTCTGTTAAAGTGAGTAAACTAATCTTTTACTCTTTGAAGCCATTTTGTCAGCCTTTGGTGCTTACATTCTTGACTAAAACGGCTTAGGTATGTTGAAGCCAGTTGGGCTTGGAATATATATATAATATAATATAATAATATAATATATAATACATTTGGAACAAAGGACAAGAAGGGAATAAAGGATAATTTTATTCTATTTCAGGGTGACTTAATCACATGATTTCATTTTGGCAGAGGTGAAGTATTGTCTGATGGAGGAGGAGTACCTGAGATGAACTGAAAGTGATCTGAACTTAAAATCATTCTGGAAACAGGACAACCACCAATTGCAAAATAGCAGTACAGTGACTATATGCAGAAAGGGAGAAAAACAATGGGAGAAATTTATTAGCAAAGATGTAAATTTGTTCCACATAATAAATGTCAGTTGTTAATGGATCATCCTCATTATCTTCTCTGGTAGCAATATACAACCTTTTGCATAACTCGCTTATATATAAGTGTTTATATACACACAAACATAAGGGTCATCCTCAACTAATAATAATCAAGGATTATTTTTTTTAAGAGTTGGAAAATATCCTACTTGGACAGTCTTTTTCTTCTGGCTTTCATCCTCCTGATGTATTGTACAAATGCATCACTAGAACAACAATAATCAGAGCTGTCATAAATTGTGCAATGATGGCAGACATCTTTATACCGCATTTACATTTTTATAGCACATAATTCATCATTTTAGTATTTCAGCAAATCAGCTGGCAAAAAAAATCAATATTAAAAAATATATAAATAATATACATGAAAGACCAGCAAAAGAATGAAGATTTCGTAATACATTAAAATAAACAAATAAATAAATAAAAAAAAAAATAAAAATAAAAATACACAAATTGATTGTACGGGTCTGTCTGACATTTTCTGCGAGTTAAATTTAAAATAATCAGAAATCAAAATTATCTTACTTTTATAAGGTTAAAACAATAACCATTCATGTAGCAAGTATGCATTAAAATCCTTACAAATATTTTCAAACTCAGACTATAATTCAGTTATTTCAGTAGATACAATTGGTAGATGCCAGCAAATATTTCAACAGTGTTTTCACGATCATTTAACAATCTCCTTCATGCAGAAGTTGAAAAGCTTGTTGATAATGAAAAGTACAGTGTGATTCTGAAAATGTATTTTTAGTAGACTGCACACATACATTGTGTGTTCTTATTTGCTGAATCATAGAATATCCTGAGTTGGAAGGGACCTACAAGGGTCATTGAGTCCAACTCCTGGCACCACACAAGTCTACCCCAAAATTCAGACCATATGACTAAGAGCACAGTCCAAACACTTCTTAAACTCTGACAGGCTTGGTGCCTTGACCACGTCCCTGGGGATCCTGTTCCGGAGTATGACAACCCTCTTAGTGAAGAACCTTTTCCTGATATCCAGCCTGAACCTCCCCTGTTGCAGCTTGACACCATTCCCTCAGTTTCTATCACTGGTCACTAAAGAGAATAGATCAGTGCCGGCCCCTCCACTCCCCCTTGTCAAGAAGCTGTAGGTCACGATGAAGTCTCCCATCAGCCTCCTCTTTTCCAGGCTGATCAGGCCAAGTGACCTCAGACATTCCTCATTCCACTCTAGGCCCTTTACCAACTTAGGAGACCTGAATTACCAGTTTAACAGAAACTCCAAGCATGTAATTAACAGCTATATTTGTGATACTGAATCTAAAAGAAACAATATAGCTTTTAGAACAGTAAGGGTCAACTGGATCTTTCCCTAAAAATAAACAACTTTGAAAGTAAAATTTTGGTTTTCTGTCTCAAGTACAGTCTGTTCTACAAACTGGAATAATTTACAAGTGTTCAATTAAAGTGGAGTGGGGGAGCACTAATTATTTCCACAAGTCAAATAGTCTGAAGGCTGAACTGGTTGCTACAAGAGTCCACTCTGTGCCTCCCACTCACTATCTGAAGAATTTAAGATGACTTCTGTGTACACCCTTTTTGTGTAAGTTTCTTTTTAAGGTCAGCATATATAATAAAGACTGCACTGTTAAAAATATATATCCAAAAGGCTGCATTGATAATACATTCCATTATTATATTATCTATCTGATAACTATATATGACAAATTATTACATTATGTATCTGACGCAGTAAACTCCTTTTGCTCACTTTTTCTTAATTTTTTGAGGGGAGCTTGTTTGGAAGAAAGCTTGCTGCATTATAATAGTAAAAAAAAAAAAAAAAAAAAAAAAAAAAGACATAATGTACATTTTAATCTTATTCAGAGCAGAGGGGTGAACCAAAACACTCCATGATGTAAGCTCTTCAAGATCTTCATTCCCAGCTTACATTTTTCTATGATTTTATTTCTGATCAATATATCTGAAGACTGTTAATATTCATATTTAAATCAAATATTATCCTCGCTATCATATGTCTTACCTTAGAGTTATGATCTTTAATAAAGAATGCTTCCCACTTCTTGGTTATTTGAGGATGACTATCCCCTTTAAGAAGGTTTTTAGAGAAATTTGGCACAGGGAGTGAAAGCCACCTGGATAACGTTATTTTTAATTAATTGACAGTACTGACAGGTAGAGCCATCTCTCTGCTGTATATCTCTTAAGATATGTTAAATAGTGAAAGGTTTTGAATATATGTTGCAAAAATGTATGCTACATCATTCAGTCTTGCAAAAAAGCCAAGGTTCATCCATAACAGAGTTAACATTTAAAAGGCCATAAGGATCAGATGAGAATCATACGTTATTTGTAAGGCAGTCAAATTCTTTTCATCAGTAGGAAAAAGTTACCAAGCTAAGAGAATTTTCATTGTAATCCCACAGAGGTAGAATATTAAAATTTATTGTTATAATAATATATATATTGTTATGGAGATAAATTTTATTTAAGGAGAGCCTGGGACTTAATTTCTATTCCTATACCAAATATTAAGCCATTGGCTTCCTTTAAGAGAGTACAATAACTCTGTAAAACACAGTTTTATCGTAGCATAAACACAGCATAGCTCGTCAGTTAACTACTTACTTTTAACAAGGCATTTCACTGAAGATAACTTTTGAGAATGCTAGCAGATCTCAATCAATGTTGAATGACTTCTGCTCTGAGGTATTAGGAGGAGTAGGTGAAAAAGCTAGAAACATTTGTTTGAAAATGTACAAGGAAGAAGGAGGTCAGCATAAAAGGTTAACTGATAGGGGAAATTGATTATTCAATATTAAATCAGACATGCAAGGCAACAAGTAAGGTAATTAGGTACCTGGTAATACCATATAAAACCAAGTTTACCTATCAGAGATACCAAATTCGTGTATGGATATACAAAACTTGGATCACTTATGAAAAATCAGGAGAAAGTTTTTTTTATTTGAGATAGCAGGAAAATGAGGAAATAGAAATTCATGAGGAAATAAATAACAGGTGAAAGAAAAAGTGCAATCACATGTAGGCAAGCCACTGGTCAAAACAACTACTTGGTCAGTCCCTGTACCTGATTGTCACAGTCCATCCTATCATTTATTTATTTATTTATTTTCCAATTTTCTATGTGACCTTACATTCTATTCTGTTGTTGGGAGACAGCAAGTGATTCACTAGTAAATTTCAAGCAGGACTAACAAGTGGAGTCCAGTATCTAGAAAGACTCAGACTCTAAGATGGAGACGAGATGACGTGACCAAACTTTGGGCATGGGTACTTGATGATTTTAAAGACAATATCTGGGGGATGGCAACTGGGGGTGGGGAAGGGGGATCCAAGCTATTAATATCTAGGTACTTTCTTTAGAGGGAGACTATTAAATTCACAGACTCATCCTGTTTCTCTCAAACATTAGAGATTATTCTTAGATTTTATAAATGTAAAAACTGTAGACATTAACATTTTTTATTCCTGAATGTGTGTGTTTAGATGACTTGGGTAGGGAGGAAGGAAAGGAAAAGGTAGTTACCTATAAGAAAATTAAGAAAATAAATAAATTTAAGTTTAAATGTCAGAGACTTTTTTTTTTTTTTAAAAAAAAGGTTGATTTTCTTAGGTGTACTCAGAGAATGGGCAAGACTTACAAAGAATAATAAAAGGTAAATGTGTAAACAGGAACATAAACATTGGAAATGTCATTGTATTTAATGAAAAATTGTTTGGGCATCAATATGGTATACTGAAATTTTGTAATCACTATTAGTCTAGATTTAATGTAGGAGTAATGTGTGATTCTTCTTGAAGTCAAAGGAATACTTAAGAGAAATAGAGGAATTAATGTAAAGAAATCAACACTAATTGTAACTGAGGGTAGGTAAGAAGTCTCAAATTTATAAGTAACTTGAAACTTTCAAGTATGAGACAAGTCAATGACTCCAATAATGAAACAAGCAAAAATGTAACTGTATCTATTACTTATTATCAAAATGAAATAGAGGTCATATCCTCAGGTTGCATGTTTCTACACAGATCATTTGAACTCAAAGGATTGCTCTGATTTATATCAGTGAAAGTTTGGATCACACAGTACCTTTTTTCCTTTAAGATATATTTCATTGTCATCTAGTAGTAGCTAAAACATTCATACTTCAAGGGGCATAAAAAGGATTAATTACTATACATCTGGAATATTTTCAGTGAAGGATCTGAACTGAAATTTCTGGATCATTGCTCTAAAATTATATTTTGCACTTTGAGCAAATAAAATGTGAAGAACCCTGGTTATTCTCTGGATTTGGAAGGAACATTAAATTCCATAACTCTTGCATGCAATTCAGGAAATGCCTATTGCTAAATAATGGTTAAACAATACAAAGAACTTCAAAGATATAATAGATAAGGTAGATAAATATATAATAATAATATATAAGGCAATATATATTTTTATATATAAATATATAATAATAATATATAAGGTAGATAAAGCTATTCATATGTGAATAGCACGTTATCATCAACTGAATAACACAATAGAATATCATTTATCTTTGTCAGTCACGGGCAACTCATGCACATTATAAAAGACTGTTGATTACTGAATATTTCTGAGTACTTTTCAAACAAAATTTTATCAGCTTACTTTATATACGTTCTTTTTAAGTTTATTGTACTTTCTTCTGTTGGATGAAAATTTAAGAAGACCTGATTGCACATGATGAGCCCCTGTAAATCTACTTGCAAATATATTCATTTGGGGCTAATTATTATTATTATTATTATTATTATTATTATTATTATTATTATTATATAAAATACAAATATATATAATGTATGTTACTGTGGTGGTTTTACCATGCTAGGCAGCTGAACAGCTATCTAAACAATCGACCAATCTTAGAGAGAAGAGGAAACTCATTATCCAGAATTAGAAATAGAATTATATGGGTTATGCATGAATATTCAAAATAATCAAAAACAGTGTAACTAGCCCACTGTGAAAGAAGGAGGAGGTACCATTCCTGATATTATTCATAAACTGACCTCCAGATGAGGAAAGGAAAGCAGTGTAATTCTGAATGTTCTCTAAAAGATAGAAAAGATAGTTTCCATGAGTCCCAAATGATAACAATGAAGAGCCTGAATGCCAGATTAAACTCAAGGCCAGTGCTTGGCAGCACAGTGAATTAAAACAAACAAACAAACAAACAAAATGAACACAGATTGTAGCACATTCTGACTGGCTATAGAGGAGAAAGGAGAATATGACACGGATTACATGACACATGAACAAACAAGCCAATATTAACAGGACACTGAACATGGTGACTAGCAAGTAAATATGTTAGTTGTAAGAGTTTTAATCAATTATATTTTCATCTCAACCCTTTGTGCCCCACGTTGGGTGCCAAAAAGGACTGTGGTGGTTTTACCACGCTAGGCAGCTGAACACCACAACCCCTCTCACTCCCCCTCCTTAGATGAGGAGAGGAAGAAGTAAAGGAAAGAACAACTCACGGGTTAAGATAAGGATAATTTAAGTAAAGGAAAAAAGAATTATTAAGGAAATATTATTATTAACTAATTCAATTAAAGGGAAAAAAGGAGAAGGGGAAAAGGGAGGGGGAAAGGGAATAACAAAACAAAACAAGTAAAGGCTATGTGGAAGTGCAGAGGAAAAAGAAATTACTCTCTACTTCCCACAAATAAGCGGTGCTTGACCATGTCCTTGAAGCAGGGCCTCAACGCACATAGCTGGTGTTTGGGAGGACGGACGTTCTCACAACAAGAGCCCACCCCTCTCCTCTTCTTCTTTTTTCCACCTTTTATTGCTGAGTGTGACATCTATTGCTGAGTGTGTATGGAATATCCCTTTGGTTGGTTTAGGTCAGCTGCCCTGGTGATGTTTCTTTCTCACTTTTTTGCCCACCCCCAGGAGGTTAAAGAGAGTCCTGATGCTGTGCCAGCACTTCTCAGCATCAGACACAACACTGGTATGATACCACTGCTGTTCTAGCTACAAGTGCAGAGCACAGCACTGTATGGGCTGCTGCAGGGAAAATTAATATCCTGGCCAGACCCAGTACAGTTATCTGCATATATATGTATATAAATATATATATATACATATATATATATATATATATATATACATATATACCTGTGATATATGCGGCTGGTGAGGCTGCACCTTGAGTACTGTGTTCAGTTTTGGGCCCCTCACTACAGGAAGGACATCAAGGTGCTTGAGCATGTCCAGAGAAGGGCAACAAAGCTGGTGAGGGGTCTGGAGAACAAGTCTTATGAGGAGCCGCTGAGGGAGTGTTTAGGTTGTTTAGCTCGGGGAAGAGGAGGCCTAGGGGCAATCTTATCGCACTCTATAGATACCTTAAAGGAGGCTGTAGCAAGGTGGGGATTGGTCTATTCTTCCATGTGCCTGGTGACAGGACGAGGGGGAGTGGGCTAATATTGGGCCAGGGGAGGTTTATGTTGGATATTAGGAGAACTTCTTTACCGAAAGGGTTGTTAGGCATTGGAATAGACTGCCCAGGGAAGTGGCTGAGTCACCACCCTGGAGATATTTAAAAGATGTTTAGATGTAGAGCTTAGTGATATGGTTTGGTGGAGGACTTGTTAGTGTTAGGTCATAGGTTGGACTCAGTGATCTTGGAGGTCTCTTCCAACCTTGATTCTGTGACTCTGTGATTCTGTGAAAAGCTTGATTCATTTTCCCACATGTAGGTATTAAGTGTTATTTTAGATACCATAGGCTGTTCTGCCTGGTCTCAGCTAATCCTTTAAGAGGAGATTGGATCTTATGAAGATATTAGGTCATGCTGTATGCCTTGTGTGGATGTCTTGGAAACCTTCAGCATTTGAAACCACAGGCGTAGATACTATTCTGTATACATCTATGTATAACAACATTAGACTAACTGAAGGTAGTCTAATGCAGTCTGGGAAGCTGTTCAGCTCATTCTAAAGTAGATAACATGTGCTTGGCTAAATAGCCATATGAGCTATTCAGTTTATATGGGAGACTTTATCCCTCATTAATTATTGCAGAAGATTAGACGTGATTTACAGTTAGACTCTATAATTTAGCATCTAAGCTTAGATAATGTGAATTGTTAAACTGTGGCACATTAAAAGCCTAGCTGAAGTTGGTTGCACAGGCTACTTCTGTAATCAAGTGTAGTCAAAGAAAGGGCCAGGAAGAGATGTAAATTGTAGAGTGCACAAAAACAGTGTAGCTAACTACAATGCCTGTTTTGCAACATTGTGATGGCGCAGCCAGATGCAATTATACACAACTATGTAATCAGTGTGATCATCAGAGGAGCAAGGATGAGTGTAGTTGCACACAGAAAACTTCCAAGTAAAAGAAAAATGACAGGAAAAGTACAAGAAAAACAGGAAAGACTGGAAATAGACAGGACATTAGTGAGTACAAAAGAAGGTTTACTCGCAAGAGAAAAGAAAACAAGATAAGACATATAAGATAGCAGAGAAGACTTTCCCATTTGGAGGGAAGTTGCATAAAAACATCATGCATAAGGAAAGAAAACTGAAAAAGAAAGAAGACAAGTGCATTTTAGCTACGGCTTTGTTGTTGATGAGTTGTCAAACCTAATCACCTTCACATCAAGACTTGAGACTCACCAAGGATTGAAGATGATAATGCTAACTGTACTGCTTCTGCTCTATAGCAAAGTATACTTGCTTTAGAATATGATTGCTGAAGAGTGAAAGATCAGCCTGCTCTTAGGAACCTGCTTTGGCAGGGGAGTTGGACCCAATGATATTTCGGGGTCCCTTCCAACCCCTACATTTGTGTGATTCTGTGATTCTGTGAATTTTCTATATCTGGTGGTGATCATTAATAATTTGTTAGAACTGACCAGTGTAAGTAATGAGTTGCTGAAGAATGTATTAAGTAAAGTTTAATTTTAAATTTTAAAGCTTACCAAGTTTATGAGACTTCTAAACACTCCTTCCACAATGATCTCTGTCTCCCTGAAAAAAGTACACTTTTCAGGGAAAGTTCATTTACAACACAGGAAAGGAAGATAAACTTCTTGTTTGTTCAGACATTCACTTTATTATAGATTTCTATGTCCTACTTTACAGTCACCTTAACTTTTTATTTCCTTAACTATAAAGTAGTAATGATTGCTTAATGATTGCACTAAGAAATCACTGTCATTTTGTTTTTGTTGTTGTTATTTAATAGACAGGAAATTTAAAATAAAATGAACAACATTTTAAACCTATGATAACATCTTTTTTTTTTTTTTTTTTCAAAATTAAGAAAATACAGTTAAAAATGAACCTTTATGCATGGACAGTAGTATCTTTCCCCTCTCTGATATTAATTCTCATCATTGTATTAAATACATTTTTTTTTCTCTTTGAAGTAATAAAGCTTATATTTATAAATAATTTTCCTCTCAGGATCCATAGGAAATTTTCTTTCCTTCTTCAAATTCTGATGCTTTCCTGTTTTCTTCATCATTCCCTGCGGAAGAAGATTTCTTCTTCTTATGAACTCTTTGTTACTTCCATTATTCCCTATCTGTTCCAGCCTGATGTGTTCTTCTAAAAGAGTGAGCCCAGTTCTTCACAAGACCTTACTCCTCCATGGTGGTTTGGGCTGTATACACGAGGACGAACTCCCAGAGTATTCTTCTCTGGTGTACAGTCATACCCATGAAAATGAAGATAACATAAAGTAATATGTGGAAAAAAAAAAAAAAAAAAAAAAAAAAAAAAAAAACAGGTCTGCCAAAATAGCCTTTTTATTATTATTATTATTATTTTAAATTCCAATCCTATTCTTTATAAAATTTATCAAAGAGATTAGGTTATTTCAGAATTTATTAATGTTATATATTCCGTTCTTAGATGTTAAAATACATTTATAGATAGCATCCATGACTTTCTATTGAAGTACAGGAAGTTATATCTTTATATAACTTGTAAATGTTCATGGAGATGTTTGATAAAAGAAAATTTCATAAACTGATTAACCACTTAATCTGCATTGAAATATCTTTGTTCTATTTATACTCAACTTCTTAATGTTTTCTAAAATACTATTTATTGAGTTTGTACTTAGAGATAAGATTTTAAGAGATAAGACTTATGTACTTTGGTAAGAAAAATATTGTTTGTTACTTATTTTTAGAATGTATCATTTAGAATCTATTTAAAGACGCAAATTATTGTAGCAAAACATCAAGGGGCCATAAAGATTTATAAGCTGTTAAATGATCTTCAGGGCAGAAGCAAATAACATGTAACACCTGGCATAGACAGTATGTTTAACGATAATACAAATCCTTTATGGTACATTAACACCTTCAGAAATGAATAATGTCCTAAAATCAATTCTGCAAAGAGTTACAAATGAGGGTCAAAATATAATGTAATTGCACTGAAAAATCAGCAAATAAAATTTATCTAACTCCTTTATACAGACACTCTTACCATTAATATTTCCCAATAAACAGAATTTAAGGTGTATTTGTGATGGATGATATTTATTTCCTTGAGGATCTGGACTATTTTGCTATTTATCTGAATTAGAGCTATTATGCATCCTATTCCTCATTATGTGCCTAATTAATTTGCTGTATTAAAAATTCATCTTACTTTGTTCAAATCAGGCAAGCCAAAACCTTTTAATTTCATTGTGCTCAAAAGATTAATTTTCTCTGCTACGGTAAAGACTAATAATTTATTCATATTACCTGAATCAATCAGAAAATCACTTTTTTTTTTTTTTTTTTTTTTTTTTCCCCTACACATTTATTGGAAACCGAGAAGTCTTCTCTAAGCATTTGTTTTCCTGTAAATTTTAAATATTTAATTGGCACTAGTGGTGCTAGATTGACCTAAATAATGTACACTTTTATAACAAATGTAGAGATATATAATTGCTCTCCAGTAAAAGCAACGTAGCAATGGTCCTGCTGCACACCACACTTCTAGTGAAATGCTTTTAGTTTGAAAGATATCTGAAGGCTCAATAAAACTGATATTTTATTATTTGAAAAAAATATATATATGTTTTTATGTCTGAATTAAAAAATCAAGATAACAATTTTTATGAAAATACATCATTGTGAAAAAACAAAATGCACAAATATAAGCACATAATTTGTTTTTAGAAATAATTACTTTTCTCAAATGGACACGCAGTCTATTTGATCTCTGCATTCAAATGATTAACCAATTTTAAAATATGATCTTTGAAACAAATATTGAGTTCAGACATATTTTATGAAAAAGATGTGGCTGAAATGCCTATATAATGAAATGTCCTTTTGTTTTCTACTGAAGATTGTTTTTTCAAAAAGACTGTGCTTTTACAATTTTTCTGATCTTTGATCATTTTCTTATTGACTGCAGCTCTAGCCCACCACCTGCTCCTGTGGGGCTCTCCATGGGCCGCAGCCTCCTCCAGGCTACATCCTCCTGCTCCACTGGGGACTCCTCCACAGGCTGCAGTGTGGAAATTTGCTCCATATGGACCCTTGGGCTGCAGGGGAACAGCCACCAGGGGCCTCTCCACAGGCTGCAGGGGATCTTCTGCTGCAGTGCCTGGAGCATCTTCTCCCCATCTTTCTTCACTGACCTTGGTGTCTGCAAGATTCTTTCTCGCTCCTCTCTCTCTCGGCTATTGTTGTGCAGTTTTTTTTTTTTTTCCCCTCTTGTTAAAGTCTGCTCTCACAGAGGCGCAGATGACATCACTTAATTGGTTCAGTTCTGGCCAATGATGTGTCCTTTTGGAGCTGTCTGAAACTGGTCCTTACGTAGGGCACCTTCTGGTTCCATCTCACAAAGGCCACCCCTTCAGCCCTCTGGTACTAAAATCTTTCCCTATAAACCCAATACAATCTCAGTTTCTAAAAATAAGTCTGTAAGGTCTTAGAATTATTGATTTTTTATTATTATTATTATTTTTTTTTTTAAATAGCATTTCTGATATACATCAGGAAATTAAAAATGCCAGTGTAAAATATTTACAGTGGCCTCTGTCAGAGGGGTTTGATATTCCTTTCCACCAAGATTATTCATATGTTATTGTTTTTTTGTAGTGGGGGGAACTAAGTTGGATTTATCTTTTTGCTCAGAATCATCTCAGTGCACTATGTTATTAGCTTTATTTATTTATTTATTTATTAGAAATTGGTACAAATTCAACAATTGTATTTTGTGCTGGGTTTCAATATTTCAAAACACTTCTTTCTGCATGCTTTCCACGTTAAGGTATGATACTAAGATCCAGATACACAGATTTATATGAAAAAAAAAATGCACAGAAAACAAAAGAAAAAAGTTACTGTAGGATGTAATTCAATTTATATGAAAATTATATTTCTGAAAAAAAAAATCTGCAGGCCATGGGAATATAGCAGATCAATGTTCACAATTTTTACTAAGAAATATAATGGATCTTAGGAACTTCCATTTATCACTGGCTCAGACTATGATTTATCCAGACAAACATTAACTGTCCTTAAACAGGCCATATAGACTTTAACAAACTATGGTGATTTCATTTCAGAGTTGATGAAAAGAGATTGAAGACAGATGACCATAAGATAGATGGAAAAAATAAGCATTTTTATATGTTGTCTTTTCACAGATCAGGGGACAATGCTATGACATGCTATGCACTTAACTTGGAGGAGGACAAAGAGAAATAAAATGAATCTTACCCTTGACAAATGAAATTATATATACACGCTTTCTGGTGAATAATCATTCACCAGAAAGCACACCTGTGCAATACAATAAAGGCTTAAAAAATAAGGATTCACATGTGCTACTAATGAAATCTTGTAAGTTTCTGTTATTCTCAGTAAATGTCAGGTGTCTTATCTTTTAAATCTTTATTTCTAGGAGATGACTATTATTTTTCTGTTATGCATTAAAAATAACAAACATAACAAAAAGATGTTTGTTTTGTTGTTGTCTTGGTTTGGTTTTATGTGTGTATGAATTAACCATCAGCTCATCAGTATAACAAAACATAGATTCTAACCTGACAGGGACAGGACTCTTTCTCCCATGTAACTTTCAGGAAAAATATACTGATTAATTGGCAATAACACATTTAACCTTTGTTGGTCAATTTCATCAACAAGCTTGTGTAATAAATTCCAAATATTACAAAAGGTCAAAGTATTTCATTTTGCAGATTTCTGGATCTTGTTTGAGTTACATTTTTTTTTTTAAATATATATATTATTATTATTATTCAGATTTGTTACCCATAAAAGAAAATTAAATATAAGAGATAAATATTTCATTTGATACCAAATTTTAATTTGATACCCTATTTTAAGACCTGAAAAAAAGTTCAGTTTATGAGGAAGTATATGTTCTTTTTTTTTTTTTTTTTCCTTTTTTCCTCTAAATAATTTTATTAATAATAGATATGTATGCATTTATCCCTAATCCCACAAAACATTTTTAATACAGGAAAACAAACAAACAAGCAAACAAACAAAAAACACCCAGAGCCTGTGGAGGAGAAGTATGACAGAATGAGTCCCAGTCCCTAGTGCAACACATGCAATGTCTGTTTCATGTAAAACTGTTACAGGAACAGATACTGGAAAGAAAACTCAGTTTAGAATTCTGACATTTTGGATGAGTATTCTTACCTTTATGCTACAGTTAGCCTTAAACTGCTCTCCTAGATAATGGGAAGTATGAGGATGTCTATCTGTGACAGTTATTTCACACACCTCAGGGAACGACAGTTATGGAATACAATATAGCCTACCAGAAGACCTCCTGTTTAGATCTCGTGTTAGGGACAGGGATACATATTTGCTGTTGTGTAAAAACACATCTTGAAATGACTAGAAAACTTTAGCATCAAAAACTGATTGCACTCTTTGATTAATTATTAAATATTTTATTGATTAATTTATATTATTAAGCAGTTATAAAGAGCTGCTTTTAAGAATCAAAGTAAAGATTCAAGTCCTGTAATTTCCATGTGAATTTTGTTCAAGTAACCTTTCTAGCTCCACCCCCTCTCCCCTTCTTTTTTCTGTATAATAACCATCTTCAACTTATTTTTCCCTCACACTGCCTGAAATCCCAGAAATCACACTTCTCTGGGATTTATATATCACTTATTAGATGATTTTACCATCATCACAGCAGATGTTAAGAATGAGGTACTACTGAAACACTTGTCTAAAAGCATTAATCATCTGGCAGCATGGGGAAACTAGGCAAAGGTAGGTAGCAGTAAAATTTATTTCAAATGCAGCAATTAGGAGTCTGCATTACCTTCTCGGTCCTACATTAGCATAAAGGAATATGTTATGAAACGCGTTTAGAGGGCCTGGTTGCACTTGATATGTGCATATTTTTACATATGTTACATATGGAATTAGTAGAAATCAATTTCTAGATTTGTATATATATCATATACATTTTATATAAAATTTTAATACAGCTAAGAGATTCTGCTGAAGTACTCCATTTAAAAGGTGAGTTTGAAATCTGTCATATCAAAAGACTGTCTTCAAGGTAGTTATATAATTTGCTATGCAGTTTCAATTCCTTGCTCAGTCTGGCCTCAGCTTAATACTCTGCAGTCCCACCACAAAAAACAACCAATCAAACAAACAAACAAAAAATGCCTTCATAAATCTTTCACGATCTTTTCTTGTCTAAAGTTGCATAAACCTCCTGCAGCCCTCTGTTCTGCTACATAAACAATTCATGGAAAGAGAATGAGCTAATTGCATTTACATTTTTTTATTTTTTTATTTTTTTTTAAAGTACAAAACAAATTTTAATTGTTTGGTTGGCTTAATGGTACTAACACACTTAAAAGTTATCAGTGAATTTCAGTTATTTAGTGGTGGTTGCTTGTATGAACACTTAATACAATGCAATGATGTAAAATTAAGAGGTTTTGGGGGAGTAGTTTTTACTTTCAGTAGCAGATATTAAGTATTTTAAAGGGAAGGTATGCTCCGTAGATATGTCTTTTGATGTAAGTTTTTTTTGGTTTCTTCAATTTTATTCCCACATAATAAGTTAATTAAATCTATTTTCTCATATTTTGGGCACATTCTGAAATGTTTTATATTGCAGCATTACAACATATGCATGCATGTTTGACTATGGATAAATTGTAATCATAAAGAAATATATACATTTTATTCACAGAGCAGGGCTAGTAATAAGCTCAGCTTGATATAAAACAATATCCCAAACCAGCATTTCTAGATGCTGCAGAGCTTTTTGATGAGAATTTAGATTTTTGCTGAACATAGGTGCATATATTCAGAATTGCAAGTCTGATAGTCTTCTGTGAAGTGTTGCCTGACTTAAGCATAGAAAAAATAATAATAATAAAATAAAAGTGATATTTTGACTAGAAGATCTTTAGATGTGTTTTCATATACAATGGAGCTTTGTGGAACTGGTAAGAGCTCGGGAGTTCCATGACTTGGCTGAGGTCTACAAAAATGACTTGTAAAATAAAGCATAAAACAACTCTTGAAAAGTGACTATAAAAGTATATTTATATAGGGATGTGCATGTACATATATGTATAAAGAGTAGTTATTTTATTAAAATTATGAAATAAATCACTAGTTACAAGATTCAACAAAATTCTGGAAAGAATGGCTTCTGTGTTTTCTTCTGAGGATATTCAGCAGTTGCCATGAAAATATATGATAGAATAGTTAAGGTAACTGTCAGTTCTGTTGCAGCTAATGCAAGGAGAATAGCCATTATAGGGATGCTATACAGCTAACATAAATGTGTTACAAAACCCATGGTTTTTACATTTAAATTCTGCTGGTTAAAACAGAAACTATCCTATGAGCTGACATTTAAATTCAGGATTCTCCTCAGCTTCATAAGGTCTATTACTACTAAATCTACAAAACTGTGCTCCTTTTTATATTTTCCTTGCATGACCCAATGGTTCTTGAATTATATTCTGCAAAGTGGAACCATCTTAATAGACTTACTAGTTTACAGAATGGTTGGTGCACTTAAGTGGAAAATTGAAATATGGTTTTTAGTCTAGTCACACACAGAAAGGAACTGGACCTCTATCTGCCTTTCCATAAATATTTTTTTTTTTTTTAACATACAGGTAGGTTTTGAAAAAACAGGTATATTCACAACTGGTTTAAACAAAAAAACCTGAGCTTTTCTCAGCTATTTGGAAGAAAAAAGGTGAATTCCTGATCGTACTTGGGAACTCTATACTGCCGAAGTACCTTTCCTTATCTCCTGAGAAAGACATTCAAAAGGAAGACAAGCTTTGCAACTGAACATACATAAGCTTTGTAACATCATATACAGTGATGGCAAGCTAACCATATTCTTGGTTAGTGTTTTGAAATATTTGGCCTTCAGTTCCTTGTTGTTTTTTGTTTGTTTGTTTGTTTGTTTACAATTCCTCTTGTGACCAACATTCACTACTAATAGGTTATTTAATATGATAGAGCTATATTTAAACCTAGAGTCTGTGTCAGAGCAGGTAGAACTATACCCACTGTGTGTCAAGAGGCTTTGTCAATATACACATAAGGTATGGTGATAAAGATAAAACTTATGATTTTGCAGCAGCAGCACAATCCCTCTGAATAACAGTAAAATATAATGAATGACATCGATTGGATATTCAATGAAGTAGTTGCATTTGAAAAAATGAGATAGTTTTATTCAGACAGTGTATAAGAATATACAGATCACAGTACTTGAATCTTTGTGAGTAAGTTTTTGGCACTGCCATCAGAGCATGGGTTATAGAAAAATGTATTCATTTATAGGATCTCAAAATTAAATGCTGTTAATGCTGACCAGTTGTGATTATATGAAAGATAAAAAATAAGATTATTTTAAATCCCATATACAGAAACCAGAACTAAAGGTAAATGAAACACTTAGATACAAAACCCTCCAGCTTTGCATGGGAAAAAATACATATACTTTGTTGTTGTTGTTGTTGTTTTTTCTTCATTTTCTCACAAGACTCACATCAGCAATTTTCCATATCTAAGGCACTTTGAAACAAATTTTATGATGATCAAATATAATGTTCATATAATAAATTCCAAATTGTATAAAAATGATGCATAATATGTCATGATTACTATATTTGTCTGAATAATCATGCAAAGACAATCATATGAAACAAAAATAATTATTTGTATTAGCTCATAAAATTGTAATATTTACCCAGACTGAATACAATAGTTTCTTTTGTTTGTGATTCACATTTTGCATGTACAGTACATGCTTATTTGAGCCCTTTTAGATGACATTTCACAGGAATGAAATTTCATATGACTTGCAGGCAAGACTATTTTTTAATGTAAAAGCTGCAGACTGAAGTGATTAGTTCACCTGGTTGAAAAACATTTGGGTTATAAGGATAACCCACAAAAGACAAATCATTTTAATGACAAAGAGCAGTAATTATCTTTCTATGATTTTCTTGAAATATTTTTCTACTTAGAGTAATAAGCATCCAAAGTTTTTCCATGTGAAATTTGATCTTTTTTAAAAATTATTTTTGTTCACATGAAAAACTGTATTTTTATGTTAATATGGTACATTGCCCAATGTTGATCTAGTTTTCTAAAGCTTTTACAAGCCTCAGTCCTGCTGTGTGGTAAAAAAAAAAATAAAAATAAGGTGAGGTGAGGTGGTACTGTAGTACACCTAGATTTGGGAAACTGTTGTCATGGCTACTTTTTAGTGATCTAGATCCTGTTAGAAAACCTACTAATTTCACACAAGGGCAGTTATACTGACAGCTTGAAACATCTATAAGCACATTTTTATTATTAGAACAGAAATACTACATAATATACTGTGGTGGTTTGACCGTGTTAGGCAACTTAACACCACAATTGCTCTCTCACTCCCCTCCTCAGATGAGGAGGGGAAGAAGTAAAGGAGAAAAAACAACTCAGGAGTAGAGATAAGGATAATTTTAATAAAGAGAAAAATATATTATTAAGGAAATATTATTATTAATTAAACAATTCAACTAAAGGGAAACAAGGGAAAAAGGGGAAGAGGAAGGGGGAAAGGGAATAACAAAACAAAACAAGTAAAGGCTATGTGGAAGTGCAGAGGAAAGAAAAATTGCTCTCCACTTCCCACAAATAAGCAATGCTTGACCACGTCCTTGAAGGCCCGTCCTACGGGCCTCAACGCACGTAGCCGGTGTTTGGGAGGAGGACAGAAGTTTTCGCAATGAGAGCCCATCCCTCCCCTCTTCCTCCTTTTTCTACCTTTCATTGCTGAGTGTGACATCATATGGTATGGAATATCCCTTTGGTTGGTTTGGGTCAGCTGCCCTGGTGATGTTTCTCACTTTTTTGCCCACCCCCTAGGAGGGCTAGAGAAAGTCCTGATGCTGTGCCAGCACTTCTCAGCAGCAGACACAACACCAGTGTGATACCACTGCTGTTTTAGCTACAAGTGCAGAGCATAGCGCTGTATGTTTTGCCTATTCAGCACAGTGAATGAACAGCTTGACAAAATATAACTGCTGAGTTTGAGATGACAGATGTTTAGGAAATTAGAAAAGGACAATAGAGACTGAACCAACCATCAAAAATATCTATGCTTACTGTTCATGGATATTTTGATTGTCTTCATGTCTCTAATAATTTTATTAAATATTTTTTAATGAACAAATTTGATCACTGGATTTTTGGAGGTCATCTTCTGCAAGAAAAAGGGAATGTACTCTACATTTTACTTTGTAAGTCTATGGAAAACCAACCTATTTAATTAAGTTTGCTGGCAGATCATTCTCATTCCTTTAAACATTCAAGAATCATGTTAGCTGTACATTATTTTGAAGAATCAAATTTAGAACTTTTGTTAATAATCTACATATGGCTAGCCAAAATCTTATATAACTGATAACTTGGAAGACTTGGTTTTTTTTCTGATTCTGCTCATTAAAATATTCCTAAGATTTATAGAATAAATCCTTGCAAGAAAACCATGTAAATCTTCCATGTAGATGAAAGATAATTTTAACTGCTCCCTTCTGGAGTAGAAGTTAAATACCTCTTCTATTTTAAATATTTTAAATGATGGTAGATAGCTTCATTTTATGTAGGTGGTAGATAGCATCATTTTAAATGATGGTAGATAGCTTTCTTTGGGCAACTGAATTGAGTCCCAGTAGCTTTTTGTTATTATTTATATATATATATATATATATATATATATATATTTTCTTTATTTACTGCTAATTCTACCAAAGAAAGGAAAGAAACCTTAAAAAAATATATTTTAAGACATTTGGAAGACAGGGAGGAGATTTGAGACTGTCACCATGGCTTTGAGACTGTCACCATGGCAAGTCATTCCTGACCAATCAAGTTGCCTCTTATGATGGAGAGACTGCATCAATGGACAAGGAAGAACAATTGATGTCATCTACCTATACTTCTGCAAAGCCTTTGATAGGATGCCATGCAACATCCTGATCTCAAAATTGGAGAAAGTTTTCATAGACTATTTGGTGGATAAGGAAATGGCTGGATGACCACATCCAGAGAGTTGCAGTCAATATCCAGGTAGAGATCAGTGATGAGTGGTGTCCCTCAGGGGTCCATACTGGGACTGGTGCCGTTTAATATCTTAAACACCTTAATATCTAATCTCATCAATTCTGCAGATGACACCAAGTTGAGTGGAGCAGTTGATACAACGAAGGGAAGAAATGCCATCCAGAATGACCTGGATAGGCTTGGGAAATGGGCTGAAATGAACCTCAGGATATTCACCAAGCTCAAGTGCACTTGGGTCAGAACAGTCTCAAACATTTGTACAGACTGGGATAAGAATGGATTCACATCCTGCCTGAAGAGAAGGACTTAGGGATACTGGTGGATGAGAAATTGTACGTGAGCCAGCAGTCCACACTTGCAGCCCAGAAAGCCAATCACATCCTGGGCCACATATAGAACTATAGCTAGCAGGTCAAGGGAGGTGATTCTTGCTCTCTACTTCACCCTTGTGAGACCTCGCCTGGACTACTGCGTTCAGCTCTGGGGCCTCCACTATATGAAAGACATGGACTGGTTGGACCGAATCCAGAGGAGGGCCACAAAGATGATCAGATAGCTGGAACATCTCTTCTGTGAGGAGAGACTGAAAGAGTGGGGTAGTGTGATCTAGTGGAATATGTCCCTGCTCATGGCAGGAGGGTTGGACTAAATGATCTTTAAAGGTCCCTTCCAATCCAGACCATTTTATGAAAAAAATTTGGATGTTTTCACTGAAGGAAGAAGAAGGAGAGGGATAATATGTTCATACTGAAGGTATAAAGCTCAAGACTGATAGTGTAGCACATAAAGGAAGGTGGACTAGTAATCCTGTTCAGAAGTCATGCTTAATGGATAGACAATGAATGGAAATAATGTCATGGGGGAAAATGAAACAGGCAATCAGCAAGAAGCAAGTAGTAATAATCATAAAATTGTAAGGAGTATACTGTACTGAGGACATGACTTCCTGTTTCCTAACATTCACCTTTTCAAATCTAATAATGATAATTAATACGAAGACAATTTAGAAGAATCCAAAATCAGTGCAGAGTAGATAATTTACTGAAGACGTGAAGAACATGAGGAACAAGAAGAAGCAAACATTAAACTTATTATTTATTTATTTATTTATTTTTCTTTTTTCCTTTTATTTTTTTTTTCTTTTGTAAAGCGCAGGAAGGCCACAAAAGGTCCATACATTTATTATGAAAGGAAGAACTTCTTGTAGGGAGAGAAGGGAAAAGCATTGCAAAAATGTGAAGGTAGATTTCAGGGCATAAGAAATTGCCTTGTATAATGGACAGTTCTAAAAACTGCTTATGTGATTCTGAGAAAGACTGCACACAGAAGTTAAGAACAGTCTGATGTGCTCCATTTTTTCAGTTCTGAAAATACTCAAACCCATCATAATGTAAAATTTATTAAGGCATGTATAACCTGGACTCTTCTAAATGTATGCATATATATATGTATGTATGCATAATGAGCAAAAAAAAAAAAAAAAAAAAACACTATTCACTGCAATGAATGATCCTGTTTGGTGATCCTGTTTAATTAGCAAATTCCAGACAATAAAATATCATTATGTGAAATAATTTTAGATATGTTATTATGCAATAGCACTTTTCCTATTAGACATTTTTTCTTCCTCTGGGAAATAAAGAAAATCCTCATACTTTAGTTCATGATTTGTTACTTGTTTTGATTAAACTTAGTGATGCTTTTGAATTTTCTGGATGATAAATCACACTATGTTACAGAGAATGACTGCTTAGCAATAAAAAGAAATAGAAGCATATTTTGATGGATATTGAATATTAAGAGTATTAGCCCTCAGATATCTCATTGTTGAATCCTTACAAGCAAGACTGAAAAATTTCCAGAGAAGGACATTTTATGAGCAGCATCTTAAATACTCCACAGAAAGAAAAATGACAAAAAAATAAAAAAAATCAATTGATCTTTTATTTGTATTTTTTAAATATTCTTTTTATAGTTATAGAAAAGTGTTTGTTTCTTTGTTTGTTTTCCTTTTAATAGAAAATAAATATTTCTAATTCATGTTACAGAAAGAATAAGCTTTTATTCTTCAGAAGCCTCAAGGACTTTTCAGACACCTGAGAAACCAAGTTTATAACTAATTAGGCTATTAAACAACCACATTAATCTTGCTGCTGCTATTAAAAATGGTCAAGCTGCTACAGGTATCAGATACTGCAGTGATACTACACCTGCATCTTAAACAAAATGAAAAAAATAATAAAAATATTTAATTCAAAATACAATATGTTCTGGGCTTCATAAAATGTTTTTTCATCATTACCATCTTTTTAGTTTTTGAGCACTGAGAAAGACAGACAATCATAAAAATAAAAGGAAAAAAAAAAGAAAAAAAAAGAAAGAATAGACCTTCTTCAAAGTCATTTGCAGTTTAAGAAGGTTATTTTCAAACTTGAATACATGGGAAAAAACACAAGAAAAAAACATCAAATATGAATTTGACACAGCATATTTTCTTATTTTTTATATATCTTTCATATCTGTTTATCACAGAATCACAGAATTTCTAGGTTGGAAGAGATCTCAAGATCATCGAGTCCAACCTCTGACCTAACACTAACAGTCCCCACTAAACCGTATCACTAAGCTCTACATCTAAACGTCTTTTTAAAGACTTCCAGGGATGGTGACTCCACCACTTCCCTGGGCAGCCCGTTCCAATGGGTAAGCCTTTCGGTAAAGAAGTTCTTCCTATGATCCAACCTAAAACTCCCCTGGCACAACTTTAGCCCATTCCCCCTCGTCCTGTCACCAGGCACGTGGGAGAACAGACCAACCCCCACCTCGCTACAGCCTCCTTTGAGGTACCTGTAGAAAGCAATAACGTCACCCCTGAGCCTCCTTTTCTCCAGGCTGAACAATCCCAGCTCCTCAGCCGCTCTTCATAGGACTTGTTCTCCAGGCCCCTCACCAGCTTCGTAGCCCTTCTCTGGACTCGCTCAAGCACCTCGATGTCCTTCTTGTAGCGAGGGGCCCAAAACTGAACATAGTACTCAAGGTGCGGCCTCACCAGAGCCGCGTACAGGGGGACGATCACTTCCCTAGCCCTGCTGGCCACACTGCTTCTTATACAAGCCAGGATGCCATTGGCCTTCTTGGCCGCCTGAGCACACTGCTGGCTCATATTCAGCCGACTATCAACCAATACTCCCAGGTCCTTCTCTGCCTGGCAGCTTTCCAACCACTCATCTCCCAGCCTGTAGCTCTGCTTGGGGTTATTGCACCCCAGGTGCAGGACCCTGCACTTGGCCTTATTGAACTTCATGCAGTTGACCTCAGCTGACTGGTGCAGCCTATGCTGTGGGAAACAGTGTCGAAAGTCTTGCTGAAGTCAAGGTAGACTACATCTACAGCCTTTCCCTCATCCACCCAGCAAGTCACTTTATCATAGAAGGAGATCAGGTTTGTCAAGTAGGACCTGCCTTTCATAAACCCATGCTGACTGGGCCTGATTGCCTGCTTGCCCTGCAAGTGCTGCGTGATGACTCTCAAGATAATCTGCTCCATGAGCTTCCCTGGCACTGAGGTCAAACTGACAGGCCTGTAGTTTTCCCTGGTCAGTCCTCCGGCCCTTCTTGTAGATGGGAGTCACTTTTGCTAGCTGCCAGTCAACTGGGATCTCCCCCGATAGCCAGGACTGTTTATGTATCTGTGTATCTGACTACCTGCATTTTGTATAAGTATGTGGTCTCTTTCTGTCTATCATATAAGTTGACCATATAAGGAGATCTTATATTTCACTGAAATGCTTACCTCTTACCCTTTGCTGGATTTTCTGCCAGCAAAGTACTGCCTTGTTTTCTTTTTCTGTTAGTTTAGCTTTTGGCTTTATTAATTCCATTACTTCATTTATATTAAATATGTGCTGGGTCTGCCTGAGATCGAATTAATTTTCCCTGCAGCAGTCCATACAGTGCTGTGCTCTGCACCTGTAGCATTGGTACCACAACATTGTTTTGTCTACTGCTGAGCAATAGACACAGCATCAGGACTCCCTCTAAACCCCCCAGGAGCCAGTAGTCTTGGGGTCTGCAGTGGGTAAGAGTTGGGGAGGGAACATCACCAGGGCAGCTGACCTAAACCAACCAATATCACATTTGGCAATAAAAGTTGGAAAAAGGGAAGGAGGGGAGGGGTGAACTCTTGTTATGAAAATGTCTGTCCTCCCCAAAAATGGCTATGCACATTGAGACCTGCTTCAGGAATGTAGTCAAGCATTGCTCATTGGCGGGAAGTGGAGGGTAATTTCTTTCCTCTTTCTCTGTGCTTCCACAAGGCCTTTGTTATTTATTTATTTATTTATTTATTTTCTTTATTGTTCTTTTTTTCCCTCTCTCCTTTTCCCTTTAGTCAAATTATTTAATTTTCCCTTAATAATTATTTTCCCTTAATAATTATTTTTTCCTTTAATTAAATCATCCTTATCTCAACTCGCAAATTGTTCTTCTTTTATTTCTTTTTTCTTCTTCCCCTCCTCTGCTGAGATAGTGGCAGAGTTCAGCTGCCTAGCAATTTTAAACCACCACAGTAGATGAAGTCTGTTTTTTTTTTGTTTTGTTTTGTTTTGTTTTGTTTCGTTCAGCAACCTTTATTTACAATTAGACTTCAATATTTTAAAATATATTTCTATAAATGCAACTTCTCTCGTTATTTTTTTCATGTTTAAAAACATTTATCCAATCAAAAAACTACATATATCATAATTTATAGTTCAGAAATGCAAGGGACCAAATGTTACCTCTTTAATCTAGTTGTTTTTTGTTTTGTTTTGTGTTTTTTTTTCTTTTTTTAAGTAAAATAGTGACTTAAAAATTATAACATGATTTCTGAATGCTTTTGTTGGCATTAAGATCATCTGATCAAGCTTGCATTCATTTCTCAGAGAATGAAATAATAATAAAATTACATGTGATTTCATAGACAAAGAATACATAGATTTCATAGATTTTTTTTTTTTTTTCAAAATTAATACACATACAGGCTTGAGGTTTTTTGCTTGTTTGTTTTTTTTTGTTTGTTTGTTTGTGTTCTCCAAGATCAAGATACGAGGAAGATGATGGACAATAAATCACGGTATTTATTTTTAATATTAAAGGCAGTGGAACTTCTCATTCTCTTGGTATACTTTACTGAAAAAAAAATACAAATGAAACAAACAAACAACAACAACAAAAATAAAACATTTTCCCTCTACATGTCTTCAGTAGGAATGTTTCTTTGCTGTCAGCTAAATAAGAAGAGGATTGGCATTAAATGTGTTCCCAGCACTAATGCCCACCGTCACGGTCCCTACTGTTCCCTATGCAGATGCAGCAAAATGTTTTGAATCACTTCAATTTACTGATTCAGCATTTTTGAAATAAGTAATTTAAAAGAATAAACTTGACATAACATCAGGTTTGAATCTAAAAAAATTAACATCTTTTACAATGAGGGACAATTGACAGATAGATTTTAAATAAACAGACATATGTACTCCTAATGCCTGATATAAAAATAAATAGATAAATAATCCTTACTCAACATGGTTGCACCTAAAGCACAGTATTTTAAAGAAAATTGCTGTTTGAAGCAAACTATGTTATTACAGGGTTTCTTTTTAATAGTGGAATATAAATTATTTGCTGCACAAATTAGGGAAATTATATGAATCACAGAGGAAGTTAGGAGAGAGACAAAAATATTCTGCCTGGATGGCTTGTGTAAATTAAAAGAAAGGCTCTTCTTAAACTACGCATTAGGTGTTATATATATTTATACAGATATTACGGTGAACCTTTGCTCAGTCTATGGCTTAGTTTAACCTTTCCACAGAAACCCACAGATAATTTTGAATGATCAAGCGACTTTGCCCACAATACATCATATTCAGTAAGTACTAATTCCAAAATGTCAGCTGAAGAGCAGAAGAGTATTCTGTTTTTAACATTCTGTCTGTCTTAAAAAGACTGAAGAATGTCATGAAAATAAAATTATAATAGAAGACAAAATCACATTAGATGTTAGAAAAACAAGGCAAATAAATTTATACACTTAATCTCACTTTATGAACGTGACTTTGTTCAAGTGCAAAGAAAAAAAAAAACATCTTTTTTCTTTTTTTCATCTTTTTCTTTCTTCTTCTTTTTTTTTTTTTTTTTTTTTCCTGTTTGTTCTACCATGATTTACGTTTTTCCTATATACAGAAAATGATGGACTTTAAAGATATTTTGAATGTAAGAACTATGGATGTAAGAATCTAAGTTTGTTCGGTTAGGTTAGCAACTGGTAGTCCAAATTTAGTCTGTTTTCAAGTACTCAGAGTACTCATCAGAAAGCACGGTAATAAGAAATAAAGTAGTAAGTAAATAAAGTAATAAGAAACCAAGTTTGCCTATGGAAACCATGAGTTCAGGATCCTATGAGGATGGAATGCAGCAAAGGGCAAGATCACAACCCTAGACTTCTCTTCATCCTATAGATCATGTGCTCTAGGTGATCCTGCTCAGCATGGGGGTTGGACTAGATGATCTTCAGAGGTCCCTTCCAACCCCACCCAGTCTGTGATTCTGTGACTTCAAGAGAGAAAACTTTCACCTGTTCAGGGATCTTCTTGAAAGACTCCTAGTATAGGATAAGTCCTGGAAGGAAGAGGGACCCTAGAAAGCTGGGTGAACTTCAAGAATCATATCCTCCAAGCTCAAGAGTGACCCACACCAAAGAGCAGGACTTCAGGCAAAAATGCCAGAAGGTCTTCATGAATGAACAAGGAGATCTGGGAACAGTCAAACATGAAAAGGAAGTGCACAGAAGGTAGCCTGAGAGGGGTGTAGGGAGACTGTCAGAGAAAGCAGAAATGTTGTCAAGCAAGCCACAGCACAAATGGAATTAAATCTGGCCAGGGGTATAAGAAGGATTTCAATAAGATCATTAGTGACAAAAGGAAGAGTAGGGAAAATGTGGAGCTATTGCTGAATGAGACAGAACCTACTTACAAAAGACAAGGAAAAGGCTGAGGTACTGAATGCCTTATTTGCCTTAGACTTCACTTGCAAGGCCAACATTCAAGAATCACAGGTGCAAAGAATATGTACCCTTCGTGGAAGAGGACCAGGTCAAGAAATACTTAGGCTAGATTATCATTAAAGGGATGCATGTCTGGAAAAAAAGGGAATCCTGACAAATGATTATGCAACAAGCTCCAATGGATGAAGAAATAGGCCTAGATAAAAGAGCAAGCTTTCTGAAATATACACTACAGATTTTTATGGCTTGAGGACAAGAGAAATGCGTTACAGGAGCTACCATTCAATAAAACACCAATATTATACTATTTTGTTCTGGGTTTGTACAACTATAATTCCATAATTATATTTCAATTTTGAAGTGAAAATAATTACTTAATAAATACTAAATAAAGTTATGAGCTTCTGATACTATTCCTTTAATTACTTTTCCACTTTTGAGGAGAAATTTTCAGCAAGGTCTCTAAAGTAGGAGTATATGCATTAAAATAATTATTTTCCTGGAGTTTCTTGCAATTTTCCATATCTGAAAACTCAAATAAATGAAAAATTAACATCATATAACTTTCTTTCTTATTTTCTTTACCCCAGTACCTCTTCTTTCATTTAAGATGTAAAGTTCTATGCAAGTACAGGTTCATGCAGCCGGCAATGATTTAGGCAGTATTTCTGCTTCTGATAACTGTAGGCAAAATTAGAAAATTAAACAAAAATGGAAGATCATAGAACCATAGAATGTTTTGGGTTAGAAGAGACCTTAAAGATCATCAAGTTTTCAGCTTTCTCTTTCCTCTAGTTTTATTGTTCAGCATAATGTCATATGGTATGGAATATCCCTTTGGACAGTTTGGGTCAGCTGTCCTGATTCTATCCCCTCCCAGCTTGTTATGTGAGAGATCTAAAGAAATGTTGACCAGAAATAAAAAAAAAAAAAAAGAAACAACAGTGGAGACAACCTCAACACTATGTTCAAGGATTAAATATTTCTTATGTCCTCCTTACATCTCTTTTCCCTTCCCTTCCCTTCCCTTCCCTTCCCTTCCCTTCCCTTCCCTTCCCTTCCCTTCCCTTCCCTTCCCTTCCCTTCCCTTCCCTTCCCTTCC
>CM021731.1:169738817-169754504 GCA_011075105.1 Heteronetta atricapilla
TCCCTTCCCTTCCCTTCCCTTCCCTTCCCTTCCCTTCCCTTCCCTTCCCTTCCCTTCCCTTCCCTTCCCATCCTTTTTCGAAATCAAATATTGCTCTTATCCAGACTGACTTAGAATCATAGAATCATAGAATCATAGAATATCCTGAGTTGGAAGGGACCCTTAAGGATCATCAAGTCCAACTCTTGACACCGCACAGGTCTATCCAAAAGTTCAAACCATGTGACTAAGTGCACAGTCCAATCTCCTCTTAAATTCAGTCAGGCTTGGTGCAGTGACCACTTCCCTGGGGAGCCTGTTCCAGTGTGCAACCACCCTCTCTGTGAAGAATCTCCTCCTGATGTCAAGCCTAAACTTCCCCTGCCTCAGCTTAACCCCGTTCCCGCGGGTCCTGTCACTGGTGTTAATGGAGAAAAGGTCTCCTGCCTCTCGACACCCCCTTACGAGGAAGTTGTAGACTGTGATGAGGTCTCCTCTCAGCCTCCTCTTCTCCAGGCTGAACAGGCCCATTGACCTCAGCCATTCTTCGTACGTCTTCCCCTCCAGGCCTTTCACCATCTTCGTAGCCCTCCTCTGGACACTCTCCAACAGTTTCACGTCCTTTTTATACTGTGGTGCCCAGAACTGCACACAGTACTCGAGGTGAGGCCGCACCAGCGCAGAGTAGAGCGGGACAATCACCTCCCTCGACCTACTAGCGATGCCGTGCTTGATGCACCCCAGGACACGGTTGGCCCTCCTGGCTGCCAGGGCACACTGCTGGCTCATATTCAACTTGCTGTCTACCACGACCCCCAGATCCCTCTCTTCTAGGCTGCTCTCCAGCGTCTCATCGCCCAGTCTGTACGTGCAGCCAGGGTTTCCTCGTCCCAGGTGCAGGACCCGGCACTTGCTCTTATTGAACTTCATGCGGTTGGTGATCGCCCAGCTCTCCAACCTGTCCAGATCCCTCTGCAAGGCCTTTCCACCCTCAATCGAGTCCACAACTCCTCCAAGTTTGGTGTCATCAGCAAACTTGCTCAAAATACCTTCTATTCCTACATCCAGATCGTTTATAAAAATATTGAAAAGTACCGGCCCTAAAATGGAGCCTTGAGGGACCCCACTGGTGACCGCCCGCCAGCCTGACGCAGCCCCATTCACCATAACCCTTTGGGCCCTGCCCGTTAGCCAATTGCTCACCCATTGGATGATGTTTTTATTTAGCTGTATGGTGGACATTTTGTCCAGTAGGATCCTATGGGAAACCGTGTCAAAAGCCTTGCTGAAGTCCAAAAAAATCACATCAGCTGGTTTCCCTTGGTCCACCATACAGGTGATCTTATCATAAAAGGAAATCAGGTTAGTTAGGCAGGACCTACCCTTCACAAACCCATGCTGGCTGGGACCAATGACTGCTTTGTCCCCCAGGTGCGCCTCAATAAGTTCGAGAACCATCTTCTCCATGATTTTACCAGGCACTGACGTGAGACTGACAGGCCTGTAATTGCTTGGGTCTTCTTTCTGACCCTTCTTGAAAATTGGCACAACATTTGCCAGCTTCCAGTCTACCGGGACCTCTCCAGATTCCCAGGATCGTTGAAAAATAATTGAGAGAGGTTCCGCGATGACGTCCGCCAGCTCTTTCAGCACCCGGGGATGAATCCCATCCGGACCCATGGACTTGTAGGGATCCAGGTGGAGTAGCAAATCCCGCACATGTTCAGGGTCAGTTGGCAGTTTGTCATCCCCACCGTCCTGGTCCTCCAGCTCGGGGCACCCTGGGTCCCGAAGCCCATCATCGGCATTGAAGACAGAGGCAAAGAAGGCGTTAAGTGTCTCTGCTTTGCCTATGTCATTGTCTGTGAGGAGACCATCCCTATCAAGGAGCGGCCCTATGTATTCTTTAGTTCTCCTTTTTCCATTCACATATCTAAAAAAAACCCTTTTTGTTTTCTCTCACAGACACAGCCAGCTTCAACTCTAGGTGTGCTTTGGCCACACAAACTTTCTCCCTACAAACACGAACAGCATCCCTGTATTCTTTCCATGTCACCTGGCCCTCCTTCCAGTAGCGAAACACTCTCTGTTTCCGCCTAATCTCCATTAGAATGTCCCTGGTCAGCCACGCCGGCCTTCTGCCCCGCTTGCCTGATTTGCGATATTTAGGAATTGCCTGATCTTGTGCTTCTAGGAGGCATCGCTTAAAGAATGACCAGCACTGGTGGACATCGAGGCCTTCAAGAGCAGTTTCCCAGGGGACCTTGCTGACTAGTTCCCTGAGCAGCCTGAAGTCCGCTTTCCCCATATCTAGGGATGAGGTTTTGGTGGCACTTTTCCTTCTGTCACCGTAAATTTTGAACTCAACCACTTCATGGTCGCTATCACCAAGGCGGCCACCAATCACCACATCTCCCACCAGACCCTCTCTGTTTTCTAGCAACAGGTCTAGGAGGGCACCTTTCCTAGTTGGCTCCGTTAGCACCTGCACCAAGAAGTTATCATCTAGGTGCTTCATGAACCTCCTGGACTTGCTCGTGTCAGCCGTGTGGCACTCCCAGTTAACGTCTGGCAAGTTGAAGTCCCCCATAAGGACAAGGGGAGTTAATCTCGAGGCCTCTCTTAGTTCTGTAAAGAATAATTTATCGGCGCTATCGTCCTGGCCAGGCGGTCTGTAATAGACTCCCACAACGACATCCCCTTTATTCGTTTGTCCCTTGATCCTTACCCAGAGGCTCTCAACTTTGCTGTTGCCGACCTGAAGTTCCACACAGTCCAGCCCCTGCTTCACATACATCGCCACCCCACCACCTCGCCTACCCTGCCTGTCCCTCCTGAAGAGCCTGTAACCATCTATCGCAACACCCCAGTCACACGACTCATCCCACCAGGTTTTGCTTATGCCGATGATGTCATAGTTTCGGGATTGGGCCAGGACTTCTAGCTCATCCATTTTATTCCTCATGCTGCGTGCGTTCGTGTAGAAGCACTTCAGGTGCGTCTCCTTACACTCAGCACCTTGTGGATCTGAGCGAAGGACCTCACTGGCACACAGCCCCTCTGATTCTAGCGTACCATCCCTTAGATCTTCACCGGCGTGCCTGGTTTTAGCCCCTTCCCCCTTCGACTCTAGTTTAAAGCCCTGTCTATCAGCCCTGCCAACTCCTGACCAAAGATCCTTACTCCTCTCCGAGAGAGGCGCGTCCCATCCGGTGCCATCAGGCCCGGTGTAGCACAGACCTTCCCGTGATCAAAGAACCCAAAATTCTGCTGGTCACACCAGTCTCGAAGCCACGAGTTTATGTGAACAGCACGCCTTTCAGCTTCGATCCCCCCTATCGGAAGGACAGAGGCAAACATAACCTGCGCCCCTGATCCTCTAAGTAGTCGCCCCAAATCCCTAAAGTCTCTTTTGATCGCCTTCGGACTTCTTGTTGCTACTTCATCGCTACCAGCCTGAAAGACCAGTAGCGGGTAGTAGTCAGTGGGCCGTACCAGGCGCTTGACTTCCTTGGCAAAGTCTCTCACCCAAGCCCCAGGGAGGCAACAGACTTCTCTGCGGGTTGGGTCCGGTCGGCATATCGGTCCCTCTGTCCCTTTCAGAAGGGAGCCCCCCATAACAATAGCCCTCCTTTCTTTTTTGAAGGATGATGTGGCAATGCGATGTTTGGGTCGCCTTGTCTTAGGCGCCCCCTCCAACCGGGATGGGTTTTTATCTACTTTGTCATTCAGATCGTCTTGTTCTAGTCCTTCATAACGATTATTTAAGGGTAGTTGAGAAGGTGAGGTGGGCAGAGTGAGGGCTTGCCTACCACCCCGAATGGGCACCTGCCTCCATTCCCCCCCTTGATCTAGGTCTCCTCCCGCTGCCTGGCAGGAGGAGGGAACCTCCGTCTTCTGCATAACAGGAGACGCCTGCGCTGTGGCAGGCTCATGAGCCTGCCTCAGAGAGGGTAGAGTGCACCTCCACCAGTCAATTTCCATCTCTGATTCCCTTATGATCCTGAGCCTGTTCACCTCCTCCCGGAGCTCCGCTACCTGGCTGAGCAGTTCTTCAACCTGGGCACGCCTCCCACAGGCATACTCTCCGCTTCTGTCGGAGACCGACAGAAGGCTGGGGCACACTCTGCAGCCCAGGACCTGGACGGCTGCTTTTTTCCCTGAGCCCTCCGTCTGAGTAGCCACACTGGTGACCGTGACTGGAGATGCCACACGAGATGCGGAGGCCACGGTTTTCTGCCTGGTTGATACCATGGTCAGGTTCTACGCAAGCAGGTTACAAGCAAGCACCGAAGGGAGAGGCAGCTGCAACAGAGCAACGATGGGGCCCCCGCTCGCCCTGCCCGCTCGCCCTGCCCACGCAAACTGCCCTTCGACACGCCACGCCCTGTTTGCCCGTCCTGTTCGCCGCTCTCCTGGTCGCTTGCGCTCCCTAGGGGCAGCTTTTAAACAGCCTGGGAGGGGGCGCTGCTGGCTCCGCCCGCACCTTGTCAGCTTCCCTCGCGAGGACTGCTGGGTCCTGGCGGCTCCCCCGAGTGGCCTCGATGCCGGACAAAAAGCCCTGCCCGCCTTTGTCCCCTGTTCCGCTGCAGAACATGTCTGCCCCGGAGCTGGTCGTCTTTGAAAAAAAAAAAAAAAAAAAAAAGAAATCTTCTTAAAGACAAGAGGAACAGTTATAAAAGAAGACATAATCTCTCTTTATTATTTGAATATATGATAAAAATTTGGACCTGTTGCATTGGCATTAATAATTCAGCCCCCTTCAAATAAAACCTATTTCTAATTTTAAAGATTTTATACATTCTACGTTTATATGGAATTGAATAGTAATTTATAATTGCCTGTTAAATAATAGCAATAACAATAATAATGATACATAATAATACATAATAATAAAAGTAACTCGATGTTTTATTGTGTAGCACACTAATACTTTGAAGGAACATCTTAAGAAAATCCTTAAAAAATTAAATTGTCAGCAGCTAATAGCATCAAAACTAGTGTTTGCTGTTCACCATAATTGCCTCAGCAGGAAAAAAAAAAAAAAAAAAAAAAAAAGTATCAATACCACTCTCTGAAGTTCAATGTAGTTTCCTTTCACTGCACTCTTACTTTGATTTTCTAATACATTACTTTGAAACCTAGGAGATGAGGCACTCATTACTTTTGACTGGAAATGTCTGCAAAGTTGATGGGAAAGCTGATTTAGACTGCACGCTTAATAAAAATGCCCCTTTTAAGATGTCTTTGTGACAGAACCTTAGTGGCAAAAAATGTGTCGTGTCTTTCCTTTTGTCCTGTCTTTTCCTTTGAGAGCTGCCAGGCAGAGAAGGACCTGGGAGTGATGGTGGACAGTCGGCTGAATATGAGCCAGCAGTGTGCCCAGGTGGCCAAGAAGGCCAACGGCATCCTGGCTTGTATCAGAAACAGTGTGACCAGCAGGGCTAGGGAAGTGATCGTCCCCCTGTACTCGGCTCTGGTGAGGCCGCACCTCGAGTATTGTGTTCAGTTTTGGGCCCCTCACTACAAGAAGGACATGGAGGTGCTTGAGCGGGTCCAGAGAAGGGCGACGAAGCTGGTGAGGGGCCTGGAGAACAAGTCCTACGAGGAGCGGCTGAGGGAGCTGGGCTTGTTCAGCCTGGAGAAGAGGAGGCTCAGGGGCGACCTTATAGCTCTCTACAGATACCTCAAAGGAGGCTGTAGCGAGGTGGGGGTTGGCCTGTTCTCCCACGTGCCTGGTGACAGGACGAGGGGGAATGGGCTTAAGTTGCACCAGGGGATTTTTAGGTTAGATGTTAGGAAGAACTTCTTTACTGAAAGGGTTGTTAGGCACTGGAACAGGCTGCCCAGGGAGGTGGTGGAGTCACCATCCCTGGAAGTCTTTAAAAGACGTTTAGATGTAGAGCTTAGGGATATGGTTTAGTGGGGACTGTTAGGGTTAGGTTAGAGGTTGGACTCGATGATCTTGAGGTCTCTTCCAACCTAGAAATTCTGTGATTCTGTGATTCCTGCATAATACAAACCAGAATTCTGTTTTGCAGTTTTAACTTACCAAGGCAACAGAGGTAATGATTATGGTCTCACTGCCAACATGGTCATCTTCCTTTCTAAAATATCAGCAATGTACACAGAAGAATTATTTAAATAAATATCATTAATGTGTTTGTGTATGTTGGAAACCATTAAAAAAAAAGGAAACAAAAATTAAATATGAGAAAATAGAGGGATAAAAATTCATAAGCACTTTCTACTTATAAAGCATGATTATGCTAAACAAAAAGCAGCAAGAAAAAATAAAACAAGTATTTATCTATGATTTCATTTAGCTATTTTCAATCAGCTAAAGCAATCAAGATGTTAATAGATAACATGAACATCGAATTTACTGTAGAAGCTGATTTGCAAAACTGATTAAAAACTGATATCACCTAGCTTGTTTGCAGAGAATATCTCTGGACAAATTTTGAATCTACTCTGAATACATTTTGTGAATAATTGCATTTTTTTTCCATTCAGAAAACCATTACATTGCTTATAAATACAAGACTGAATAACCATATTTCATAAATAGTATTGCAGAAAAGAAAGGTGCTATTCCCTAGACTGTTCCCCTTTTCATTAAAACTTGAGTATTGTGCATGTAGGAAGTAAATGGCATATTCAGTTCAAATAAAAACATCATCTTGATATTTTCCATGCATTGGAAGATTAGAGTAAAAGACTTAATACTTGTATGAGTAAAAGGAAATCACTGGAATATTCCTAGATTTTCATAATTCAGAACAACCTCTACAGTATGAGGTATTTATTTGTTTTTGTTCATCTCTGACTGATTCCCACAGAAGGCAGAGAACTGATGTAGAGAGACACAGTCTTTTTTTAGATGTTTCAATAAAAAATTACAGAACTTGTGTTTAGGGAAAGACATGCATTGTGATGCATTTTTTCACTCTATCATTTTTTTTTAGAAATAATTCTCTTGTAGTATATCTAATGTTTCCTGCCTTGCAGTGAGGGGGAAGAGATAAAGCATTAACCATTATCATTAGAAATCTAAATAGTTGTAGCAAAAAAAGTTTGTTTCACTTATTCCTGAAAAAAAAAAGATATTGAAAGCTCATTCAGATCTTTTCCTGTTACCTGTTGTTCTTACAAAACATTCTGTCCCTATTAAATTAATCAGGACTCTGCAGGTGTATACAGACAGATTGAATAAGAATTTTTCCATGTGTACTCTTACTGTTTTAGAGTCCTACTAATTTAAGCACAGATTTATCACAAGAGTATCATAATGCAAATGATATACAAACATTTCATGAGAAAATGTTAATAAACAGAACTTTATTATTGTGAGTAGCCTTAACAGAACTAGCACTTCACCCATATATGACACAAACTTTGTAGATACTAAAGGTTAGGTCTTTTAATGTGATGCTAAATTGCATTTTCAGTGAATTGGGTTTGTAAACTAGGTTTATAAAATCTCGAATTAATCAGTGAATAATGTCTTATTCATTACAGTACGCTCTAAATATTGAAGAATGTCTCTCTGGAAATGTCCAGAGCTGCTTGTCTCTTTCTGTTGAATATATTGTGGGTTTACTAGATCTAAATCCTTGTTTAAAGTCTTTGAAAGAATGATCAAACAATATAGGCAAAATTACAGTCTGAGCTTATCATTCAATAAGGTTTTAAACCAGGTTTGCATTTCATTGCAACAAATAAAACTATCAACCATATAAAGACTGAGCTGTAATGATTCAGAGAAAAAAATAAAAATAAAAACCCAAATGCATTAGTTGCACATAATAGGTAAAAGTGAGTTCAAAAAAGCCTCTTTCATATGCTAGTAAAAGAGAATATACACTATGACTGATTTCTGTAATTTTTTTTTTTTTTGAGAGAGGGGGTGGAGGAAGAGGACTTTATTAATTATCTATTTATGCATGTATATATTTATTTATAGTTATATATTAACCTTGCATTATGCTTTCTGGATTCAGGTTTTCTGGAACCTTATTATGTGCATCAGCAATTCTCAAAACTTAATGTCTGGACGACTGACATTTGCTAGGCTTATATATGAAGCCTGTAAAGTCAGCTAATTGTTACTTCTGTTGTAAATAAAAATGATAATAATATATTGCAGAAATATTTCTTTATGTTTCCTATCTTATTTTGCCCAGTAAGCATAATTATCAGAACATCCTTAATAAACCATCATACTCCAGTATTTTGAAGTATCATTACAAAAGTGTGCTTAAAGATGGAGTTCGATCAAATAATTGATCTATTAACAGTAAATTATATAATTCTTCAAGAATTTTTCATAGAATTCTTCTACAATCCAATCTAACTGTCCATCCCAGGACTAAAAATTACTGTACACCATCTAGCTTTCTTTTAATTTATTTTTCATATCCCATTCTTTTATTTCTCTTATTACTTTTTTAAAACAAACAAACAAACAAACAAACAGGAGTCTTTCTGATAGAACTTGAAAAGAGATTGACCTTGTTGTGGAGTTCATCCCTGAAGATAAACCTAACTGGACATGACACTGAGCAAGCTGCTGTAGCTGACTCTGATCTGAGCAGGAGTTGGACTAGGATGCCCCCCACAATGATCTCATCATTCTATATCCCTAGAAGTCTTTGCTTCATTGTTCATTGCTACGCAACCTATTGGTATTACAAAATTATGTTAACAGGGGATGTAGCTTTACAGAGAATACTTAACAGAGAGCTTGGAAAACAATAAAGAAGAAAACATTCAAATTATTATTAAAATTGGAACCTTATCAAACAGTAGGGTCCATTCAACAAATTCAAAAGCCTTCAGACTACATATGTAGTTGGGACAACAGATGGTAAATCCAGTTCAGTGTAAACAAATAAAAACAATCAGTTTGACAATAAGTCAAACTTAATGCTGGGCAATTTTTCTTAAGTGAAAGAGTTATCAAACATAGTGATCTGGAAAAGGATTTTATATTGTTATTCCACAAAAACAATGAAAAAAGTGCTGGAAATACCCTGTGGTTACAATAACTGTTTTTATTTACAAAGGAACATTGATTTTACCCTGTATACTTTCAGCCAATTTTTCAAATTAGATTTAGTGTCTTAATACTGATATGACAAATAAAAAAGTTAATATTAATACCATTACTTGTATGATGCTTTTGCAGTATCTCACTATCTCATAATCAATCAGCTTTTCTTTACATCACTGTGATTAGATACAAGTAACAAATTAAGATGTTAGGTACAGATATTGGTTCTTTTGCCCAAAGACTCAGAAGTCATGACACCCTTGGTCATCTTTGTGGCCCTCCTCTGGACACATTCTAATAATTCCATGTCCTTCTTGTGCTAAGGGCCACAGAGATGAAAGCAGTATTCCAGGTAGTATCTCAGAAGAGCAGAGTAGAGGGACAGAATCACCTCCCTTCACCTGCTGGTCAACATTTCTTCTGATGCAGCCCAGGTTATGGTCTTCTTGCTGGGCCCACCCAGCTAGCCACCCCTATATATTGTTTAGCATGACGTCAGATGGTATGGAATACCCCTTTGGCCAGTTTGGGTCAGCTGTCCTGGGGCTGTCCCCTCCCAGCTCCTGCTGCACCCCCAGCCTGCCCGCTGGCAGGACAGAGAGAGAAGCTGAAAAGTCCTTGGCTTAGTGTAAGCACTGCTCTGCAACAATTAAAACACCAGCATGTTATCAGCACTCTTCTCATCCTAATCCAAAACATAGCACCCTACCAGTTACTAGGAGGAAAAATAACTCTATCCTGACTGAAACCAGGACACGGGCTCAGGCAGCTTGCTTGATGTTATAAGGTATATAGGTTTTTTCATAAGATGCCTATATGATTGTGGTGGTTTTACTTGGGTGGGCGGCTGAGCTCCACCACAACCACTCTCTCACTCCCCATCCTCAAAGAGGAACAGGGAGAAAATACAATGAAAGGGGCTCAAGGGTTGAGATAAGGACGAGGAGATTGCACAGTAATTATTGTGACGGGCAAAACAGACTCAGCATAGGGAGATAGTAAGATTTATTGCCTATTACTAACAAGCTAGAGAAGTGAGAAACAAAGGAAAGAAACTAAAAGCACCTTCCCTCCCCATCCACCCTCTTCCACCACCTCCTCCCCCCGAGTGGCGCAGGGGAATGGGGGAAAGGGGTTATGATCAGTCTATAGCGCTTTTTGCCGCCACTCCTTGGTCACTCTCGTCCCCTGTGCTGTGGGGTTCCTGTGATAAATGACTGAGTCCCAGATAGGATTAAAATTAAAGTTTGTAATTTATTAAGCGAATATGGGCAAGCAAACAGCGCTGGGTGTACCAGGAGTCTCTGCTCCACCAAGATGCACCACTGTTACATCAGGGGACTGATTTTTATGCTTCTAGACTAATACATATTCATCACTATTCCTAGAAAAGGCAGGGTTATTATAATTAGTTCCCAGAATCCAAACCCTCTCCGGATGCATGTGTATCAGTCTCTGGTGGTCTTTCTGGGGGTCTCTTGTGCTGAAGGCTCATAGTCTTCCTCCCAGGCTTTGTGCTTCAGTCGTCCTTTAACTCCCCCTTTCTCCTTATTTGGTAGATCTCTTTGCTGGATATCAGACGCTTAGGCAGCATCCCATGCAAAAGTCAGCAGTTTCCTAAAAAAATCTCCTTGGTCTTTTTATCTCCCAGACTAGAATCTCAATGTTCGCCCTTCAAACCCTCTATTTACACAAATTGCTGTACCCTTCATTTGCATGATACAAAAACTATGTGCACTAATCACTGTTTTTCTTAACTAGAAGGTTATATTTCATCATGCAGCCCTAGCATTGTTCCACACTGACACGAATCAAACTAACACATTTCACAGTCCCTCCCACGGGATGCAGTCCTTGCTGAACTGATCCGGTGTGGGCTATCTACAGGCAGCAACTTTTCATGAACTGCTCCAGATTTGGGTCTGTACCACAGGGTCCATCCCTTGGGAGCAAACTGCTCCAACCTGGGTCCCCCATGGGCAGCAGCTCCTGCCAGGTCACCAGCTCCTGCATGGTCTCCTCGCCATGACCTACAGGTCTGGCCCAGAATCTGCTCCGGCAGGGGTCTTCAACAGGCCGCAGTCTCCATCAGTGCAGGTCTACCTGCTCCACCATGCTCTTCTCCATGGGCTGCAGCATGGAACCCTGCTCCACCGTGGTACTCCATGGGCTGCAGGGGGACATCCTGCTTCACTATGGTCCTTTTATTTGTTTCTTCCAAGCAGTTACTGTTTAATTATTAATATAAAATATAAAATCTCTAGAAGGAGAAATTAGGATAGATGTAGTCTGTAGCCCATAGACATAACTTGATGAATTAGGCACTACCTGAGTTCTTTGAATTGGGGTTAAAGTTTCTGCTTTGATTACTGAGATACAGTTAGAACCTGAGGTTATGGCTATGATATGTTATGCCTGTATTTTCTATTACAAATAAAATAAAGACAGGTACTAGTCCTTAGTTCCAGACATAAGATGGGACATCATATGACATGGAATATCCCTTTGGTCAGTTTAGTTCAGCTGCCCTTGTGATGTCCCCTCCTCATCACATGCCCAGCCTGCTGGCTCTTGGGGTCTTGGAGGGAGTCCTGATGCAGTGCCAGTATTGTGCAGCAAAGGACACAACACTGGTGTGACACCAAGGCTGTTCTAGCTACAAATGCAGTACACATCACTGTATGGGCTGCTGCAGGGAAAGTTAACTCCATCCTAGCCAGACCTAGTACACCCAATCATAACTGTTAATCTTTTTCAGGAGAAAATATTTAAAATGTTAGTGTTCACCTGTATGCACTGAGCAGTGCTTCTTTAGGAGAGAGTGTATGATGCATACCTTGGGGTATGAATTCAGAGCACATAAGAAAACTGAAAGTGCAAAGCATTCTGGTATAATGTTAGAGGACTATATAGAGGTGCAGGGGTCAGTCCTGTTGCAGTAGCTGTAGGATTCCCTACTGTCAGTGAAGTCTTGCCCACCCACACTCATGCCTGTCAAAACAGATTCTAAAACAGTTTAATGTGCATCAACTCCATATCTAAGGCACAGTTTATTTATGTTTTTTACTTATCTTGCAAAGAAATATTGATAATTTAATATAGCTTTTGTTTATATTTTTGTTTCCTTTCCAGATTGATTATGTTGATCAAAGAGAGAGAGAGCACTAAAAAAAGATATTTGAAAGGCTTTTTTTCCACCAGACCATTTTTTGTAAAGATTTTTTTTTTTTTAAACAAAACAAAACAAAACAAAAACTAGGAGTCTTCCAAGTTTCTCAGAAAATTGAAAATTACTCTGCATATTGTTTGTCCCATTAATTTAAATAAAATAAAACTACAAAAAAGATAAATGACTTGACTTATGTCCCAGATACACTGAGTTGATCTCCTTTTAATCTAAAAGTTAAACTCCAAACATAGAAAACTATATTACTTCTTAGGAAAAGATAACATGAGACATGGATGCCAAAACAGCCATATCTACAAAAATGGTTTAATTAATTAGGAGTAAATACTAGAAGTATATGTTTAAGTGTAAAATGAAATTAATTTACTATTAAATGAAAATTTGAAAAGAAAATTACACATTTATGCATTTATTATGATTTTATTGAAATTCTTCTATGTAGCTTAAAATGAATTATTAGCTTAAAAAAAGATGATCAACATTCACTAACCATAAAAAATTCCTCTTTCAGTATCTGTATCTTTAGGCCTGGAAGTAATATATATTAGATAAATTTTAGGTAAATTTGGGTAAATCTTCGTAATTTAAATGGCAAATATATATATTTATTTTTATATAAATTCTTTGAAATATTTTACATCTAACTTAAAATATCTTATATTTTTTACAAAGTACATTTTCATTTTTAATTTTCTGTAACATCTCCTAAATGTATACTTCTTTGTGGTTTGGTTTTGTTTTGTTTTTGTCTTGTTCTGTTTTCAGGGAGAACATGATACTAATAATTTTAGCAAAGCATAACCAAGCATGACTTACATCAGGAGAGCAGCAGGCATTTTGAAGTATTAATTTTAATTGAATATTTACTAAGCATTCCCAGTATTTATAACACAAAAACTAAACTCCACTGATGTTAATTATGCAAATCAACTTAGTAACTTCTATGAGACTGACCTAAATGAATAAAGGAATTAAGATGGTTCTTTTTTTCATAGATAAATCTATGTCAACACAGTGATTAGTAGCAATGGGTAGATTGAATGGATTTTTTTTTTTTAATACTTATTTTCCTATATAGAAAGATGAAAAAATGCTATTTTCACAATATATATTTTTTTTCTGTTGTTGTTGTTTGTTTTGTTTTGTTTTTAGTTTAAATTAAGAAATTCTGACTTGCTTGAGATCATTTTCTCAATGTTTTGCTTTCTAAAATAATAAGCTCTGTAATGAACTTTTCTAGATGAACTTGTAAATCCTTACTTTACTGTGGAATAACATGAAGAATTTGTAACAGACAGAAAGGAAACTATTGCCCTGCAAATCCAAAAGGAAAATAAAATTAAAAAAAGAAAGAAAGAAAAAAAAAAAAAGAGGAAAAAAAAAAAAAAGGCAACATAAATTAGAAATAATGGTGAAATTAATAAAGATCATTCAACCTATTAAAGTCCTTTTAGTACTGACTGTCTCCTAGGATGCCAACTAATTGCTGAAACATTATAGGCTATGTTTATGAATCTCTGCACAAACAAATGTATTTTTGTTTGTTTGTTTGTTTGGTTGGTTAGTTGGTTGTATTTTTACATCTATTCTCTCTTACTTTACAAATCCATTTGTGAGTATTTATTTATATACTTATTTTTTACCGTGCAGCAAAGAATAGAGTAACTTGAGTCTGAGCAGCTTTTTATTAAAGGCACATTTTAAATAGACTTCCATATCACCTTTATTGAAAGCTATAAAACTTGTTAGTTTGTTGCCTTTTTGTTTATTTATTTATTTATTTTCCAGAATCTTGTTTGTAAAGATACATACTTTAACACTTTATTATTATTATTATTATTATTATTGGTTGTTGTTCACAGTTATGCCTCTAGGCATATGTGGAGGTATGTTTAAATGAGAAGGGGCATGATTTAATTAAAGTGCGCAACTCAGGCCTTGAAGTACTGTGAAGATAGTGTAGGCCCAGGGCTGATAACCTTGAGTGATGTTATAGCTAAAATATGCGGAACTATGTTCGGGAGGAGCGACGGCACCGTTGTACCAATTATATTAGTGTTAGAGATGTGTGCATAGAAGTTAGACCAATTATAAGTTATTGTCTGCGCATGCTGTAACGGTAGCCTATATATACCTTGCTAGAACACTCATTAAACGGAGAACGATTATACTCGCATCGAGGTTGCATCGTTACTCTGGGTCACTCCCATTCTGACATCTGGTAGCAGGGGATGGTTACTCACCAGATGGTCAAACTCGATTGAGTCTCCGAGACTGCGGTAAGCAGCAAGAGGGGGGGAATGGGAAACAAGACGTCTGGGAGGAGTGCTGCCTGTGTGCAAACTGGGGGCAGACATGGACCTCCCCTCCCAGTGGAAGGCGCAGCTTTGGCGGTGGAAGCTGCAGCAGTGTTGCTCGCTGGAATACTCTCTAAGAGAGGTATCGAGACAACGGGAAAGAAACTGATCAAATTGATCAAGTTGGGACAGCGATGGGGACACTTTAGAGAGATGACCCTGCTGTTCTCTGTTACGGAATGGCAAGAATTTGGGAATACCATGTGGGAAAAAACTATAACGGGAGATTCAAAGGATAGAAAGAAAGTGAAAACTGTCCGCGAGTTGTGGCGTACAGTAATAGAGACGTTAAAAACCATGAAAGCAGAAAAGGACGTAGCCTGTGCTGCTGCTCAAATGTTAATCCCGAGGACGGTCCCTAAAAGATCTGGGGATTTGGAAAGAAAACCCGGGACTCTTGTGCATATTTTTGGGCTCTTTGCGGTTAAAGGAATGACCGGGGTTCCATGCTCGGCGGTCTCCGAACTCCTATCACACACTGACGGTGATGGGCCGGGTAACGGGCCGCCCCCACACTATGCAGGAGTCCTGCCGGACCCACCATCGACCGCAATGAAAGCGGAAGTTGACGGGGCCAGGCCAGAGAAGAGATCTGAGCCGCTTGCGGAAGTAACACCCCAGCACACCCAGGGGGGATGTCCTGCACCGCCCGCAGGCGAGGGAGGGGAGGCACGCCAACCCCCGCCCTCGGCTCCGCCTCTTCATGCGCCCCTGCTGCTCCATGCTGACTCCTCTGTTACGGCAACTGCACCTCGCTGCGACTGTGTAAAACCACCCCTAGAAAATTCGGAAAACTTGTTAGAAATTGTCCAGCAGCGCCTTGCGGATCTGGACCTGCGGTTAAAAGACAAGGTATCAGTAGCGGATCGTTCCCCGTTGAGCGGAGAGGAGCCCACCCCATCATTTCCCCCTGCTGCCCCACCGGCGCCAGTGAGACCCAAGCGACGGAGTGGGGTCATAAAGTGTGCTGTCCTGGAAGGCCAATGGAGTGCAGCCACTAGCATTGCTTGTCCTGTGATACACAAGAACGGTGCGGCAAAGTGGGAGCAGCATGTCTGGAAAATTTTGCAACAAGTGCGAACCAGAAGAAGAAAAAAAAAAATATATAT
>CM021731.1:169754604-169766129 GCA_011075105.1 Heteronetta atricapilla
CCCCCCGGGGGGGGGGGAGACACCTAGGAAACACCACAGAACAGATTGGGAAAGGCACTTTACGTAATGAATCAGCTAGCATTACCCTTTCCTCACAGAGAGGTACCACCCATAGTAAAACATTACAAAAGTATGAATTCCGCACTGTCACGGGTGCCACAATCAGAGCAGGTCTTAGTGATGGTAAAAAATTTAAATACAGGTCTTTGGGAGGGACCCCAGCCTCTAATAACTTGGGGTCGAGGGTATGCTTGTGTCTTTACAGGTCACGGATCAAGATGGGTACCAGCAAGGAGGGTAAGGCCATGGTTGGCCTCCTCCTCACAATCACCGCTGTCATCGGTTATTGTCAGACCTGGGTCTCCATCCAACCATGCTGCAACATCTGGGTCACCCTTGCCAACATGACAGGACAAGAAGCAATGTGCCTGTCCCTGGCTAGTGCTAACGACCCATTTACGACATGTCTGGTGGGGCTCCCAGCAGATAACAAAGACTGGACTGTTTACTTGCTATGATTGCCCTTAGAGCCACAGGAATTAGATATTCTGGGAAGTGTAACAGCCACACCATGTGTAAGGTTCAATTACATGAACAAAAACCAAACCATGAAACAAATTGTCAATGCCACACTCGCTCCTTATCCCAATGCATCTCTTTGGTGTAATTATATAAAACTAGAATAGCATTATTCCTTGTGCCAGGAGCCACTCTGCTTGGCTGTGGGATCGACTGTGGAATGGACGCCCTTAGGTGCACCCCGAGCATTTTCCTCGGAGGGGTCTCCACTCTCAGCCGCTCACCATGGGAGTAGACAAGGACCTCCTGAAGCCGTAGACAAATTATTTTAAGTGATATTTTCGTGTGGTATGAATGAAAGGTACAAGAGGCCTCTTTGTGTGATTATGTGATTGTGCCGTGTGAGTGAGGAGCAGCATCGCTGCGAAGCACTATTCTATCTTTACCCTGTTACCTGTAGTGCCTTGCTTATTACAATGTTTGCAGTGTTAAAGGTAGTAGACCAGGCCTGGGTTGCTCAAAAACAAAAAGGGGGAATTGTGGAGCTATGTTTAAATGAGAAGGGGCATGATTTAATTAAAGTGCGCAACTCAGGCCTTGAAGTACTGTGAAGATAGTGTAGGCCCAGGGCTGATAACCTTGAGTGATGTTATAGCTAAAATATGCGGAACTATGTTCGGGAGGAGCGACGGCACCGTTGTACCAATTATATTAGTGTTAGAGATGTGTGCATAGAAGTTAGACCAATTATAAGTTATTGTCTGCGCATGCTGTAATGGTAGCATATATATACCTTGCTAGAACACTCATTAAATGGAGAGCGATTATACTCGCATCAAGGTTGCATCGTTACTCTGGGTCACTCCCATTCCGACAGGAATATATATTTTTCTACATGGAAAGCAAACAAGCTTTAGAACCTTCTTCATCTTCAGAAATTGCTATGCATAAATAGGCAATCGACACGATTATGAGTGTGTTTAAACTATATTGCAATTATAGAAAAAAATGTTAAAAATTATATAGCATAATAGGCAACTATTTAACCGTATAAACTGAGAATGAATATGGCATGAGTTAGAAAACTATTGATATCTATCTGCATCTGTATTAAAAATAAACAAATAAACAAACAAACAACAACAACAAAAAAAACACATTCATTGTTATCCTGGAGGGTCAGACTTCAGAGACTTCAAAAGAACTATTGTCAATTTATTATGAGATTAATTTGGGACAAGGAACTCATATGTGTTAAATAAATTGCTAGAATCTGTGAAGAATAACATTGGGACAAATCCTAAGAAAGATCAGTTGTACTTATGCTACTACCTCACCTCAGCTGTTTTAAACACAGAAAAAGAAACAGCACTGTATAGGTCACTTTTTATTCATATATGTTTCTTCTATCCTTCAGAAGGAAAAAAAAAATATAATGTGAGTTTTGTTAAGCTTATCCAATTTTCTGATTGCTATTAAGAACTTTAAGAACTATCATCATTTTCTTTAAGAACTTTACTTTAAGAACTATCATCACAATATAGTCTTTTCTATTCTTTCCACAACAACAAAAAATATTTTTAAACAATAAAAGATGTAAGGTTTCTCTTTGCTTATTTGTAACTAAAATGTATTTTTAGAAAAATATCCATCCTTGTTCCATCTATGTCAATAATAAAGAATCCAGGGCAATCCTAATTACTTCTGTTATTGATCTATCATCTCAGTAGATATCATTTTGTTCTCTTCTTGAACTTTAAACTGTTTTTTGATATCACTTGTTAATTCTCTATATATTCTGATTAAATTATACCTTGATTAAATTAATAATAATAATAATAAGATTGAATGTGTGGATTTTCTAGCAATTCAGAGTGCCTTTGAAGTAAAGAATAATTCATTTAGTCTTTTTTTTTGTGTGTGTGTGTGTGTGTGTGTGTGTGTGTGTTTTCCACAGCTAATAATTTCTTCTTTGACTGCAGATACTAGAACTGACACTGGTCTTCTACTATTATTTCTACCTGTTTAGTGCAAAAGTATCCTTCTTACTGATGAGTATTATTCTCTTTATCCAGCCTTTACTCTTTATCAAAATCAAGTTACTTTTATTTGATTCAGATTATATCGATTTATTTGTCTTTTTCCAGATAGTTCTAGAAAATATAAGATATGCTTCTTTAACATTTGAAATTTAAGAGCCCATGGGAAGAACAAAATAATAATAATAATAATAATAAAAAGGATCACTTCTCTTAACAAGAAACAAAAGCTACTGTTTTGACTATGTACATACTTCAGTTCTCCTGCTTCTTGCAGCTAATATCACAACATAAATGTAACCTCTTAATATATTTGAGAAAATCCCTTTGAAGTCTGATGAAAATGAGTACAGGGAGAACATTTTATAATATTTCTTGTTTGATTTCTCTTTTAATAATTTAATCTTGTTCACAAAATGGAATTTCCTTATTGCCATCATTCATGCGGGTTTTGCTATTAGTTGGATATCTGTCTTGCTAGAATTTTAAATAAGCTTTCACAGACATTGCTTCCTGAAATGTTATTATATTGTAGGTTAACAAAGATTTGCTAACTAGAGGGTGTATATGTCTCTGTTTTAGCACCATCTTGAAAGTAAGAAACAAAATGAGAGAGAGTGAAATTTCTTAATTTTCTGTATTTTTTTCAACTTAAATTTATCTATATAACTATATATAAGCTGAGTGTTGCAGTTGATGCAACAGAAAGACAAGCTTCAGAAGTAGGCCCATGTGAAACTAAACAGGTTCAACAAGTCCAAGTGCAGGCTGCTGCACCTGGGTTGGGGCAATCCCAGTACAGGTGGGTGAAGAACTCATTGAGACCAGCACTGTGGAGAATGACTTGGAATTTCTGGTGGACGAAAAGCTTGACGTGAGCCAGCAGTGCATGCTTACAGCCCAGAAGGTCAACTGCATCCTGAGCTGCATCAAAAGAGGTGTGGCCAGCAGGTCAAGGGAAGTGGTTGTCCTCCTCTGTTTGCCCTTGTGAGGCCTTCTTATAATCCTGTGTCCAGGTCTGGGACCCCCAGGATAAGAAAGATGTAGATCTGTTGGAGTTGTTCTAAAGGAGGGCCACAAAGATGATCAGAGGGCTGAAGCCCCTCTCCTATGAAGAAAGGCTAAGAGAGATGAGGTTGTTCAGCTTTCAGAAGAGAACTCTCTGGGGTGACCTCACTGTGGACTTTCAGTACTTAAGCAGGACTTAGAAAAAAAGATGGAGAGTGACCTTTTACATGGGCAGACAGTGATAGGATAAGGGGGAATGGTTTTAAGCTAAAAGAGGAGAGATTTATATTAAAGATTAGGTGGAAATATTTCACTCAGAGGGTGGTGAGGCACTGGAACAGGTTGCTTAGAAAAGTTGTTGATGCCCCATCCCTTGAGACTTTCAAGGCCAAGTTGGATGGGGCTCTGGGCAATCTGATCAAGTGGGTGGCAAGAGGGAGGTGGGTTGGAAGTAGATGATTTTTAAGGTCCCTTCCAACCCAAGCTATTCTATTAATCCATGATTCTGTGATCAATCCTTACATACATATGTGTTGGGTTGACCTTTACTGGCCACCAGGTGCCCACCAAACCTCCCTCTTGCTCTCCCTCCTCAACAAAACAAGGAGAGAAAAGATGATGAAAAAGCTCATGGGTTGAGATATGGGCAGGGATATCACTCAGCAATTATTGTCATGAGAAAAATAGGCTTGGCTTGGGGAAAATTAGTTTAATTTATTGATGATGAATAATGGAGTAGAGTAGTGAGAACTAAAAGCAAACTTAAAACATCTTCACCTCATGCACCTTCTTCTACCTCCTCCTTCCCTGACTAGTGCAGGAGAATGGGGAATGGGAATTGTGGTCAGTCTGTAATATTTCATCTTTGCTGATCCTTCCTATTCATTTTCTTCTGCTCCAACATGGCACACAGGCCTTCCCAAATTGATCCTATGTGGGCTTCTCACAGAATGCAGCTCTTCAAGACCTGTTCCAATATGGGTCCATGGGGTGCAGTCCTTCAAGAATTGACTGCTCCAGCATGGGTCCCCCATGGGTGGCAGCTCCTTCCTCACCACCTGCTCCATTGTGAGCTCCTCCATGAACTGCAGCATGGGCATCTCCCTCTCTCTCCTCTCTCTCTCTCTTAAACCGTGCATAGCAATGTTTTGGTAGTAAACAAATTTCCCAAAATTTTACTTACTAATTGAATGTTCATATGTTCATTTTAAGTCTTCAGGAAATTGTTGGGGTCTAATGATATTCAAATGGAAAGCTGTTAGCTGATAGGATGCTTGCATATTCTAACACAAGATTATTGCTTCCAAGTAGCAGACATAACTATTGATTCACAAGGACTGTAATCGCAGCCTAATGTTTACTTTTATTACCCATTTTCACTGCTCCCTGTCTTACCCAGGATGCATTTTTCCTTGGCCAGAGACAATTTTTTTTTTCTGTCCCTAAAATTAGCTCTTCATAGCACTAAAAATGGCAGTTAACAAACACAGCATACAGAATTCATAAGTAGTCTATTAAAAAAAAAAAAAAGACAAAATAAAAAAAAAAAAAGAAATTCCAGACCACATGATTAAAAGGAATACAGTGTTACCCTGTTCAGAACTGTGAAGTGCTGAATGAATATACCTACAAAATCCTTGAGTAATTCTTTTAAACTGCTGAAAACTTTTAAGTGTGTACCAAGAAACCACTTGGTGCTATTCTGGAAAATATGCATCCATTTCACTTCACGTTGTCCATTTCACTTAAAGTGAACAGATTTTTTTCATGGATAAAAACCAAAGCAACAACAACAAAACACAATACTACTTATAAGTAAGTTAATCTATTAATATAGCAGTACTTTAATAATAATAATAATAATAATAATAATAATAATAATATATTCCCTCTGTAAAGAACATTGACAGAAAAGAAAGTGGACCAGAGAGTGAACAGGTACAAAAACTGTCTGAACAGCAGAACATGGAGGGTTCTGCAAGTATATTTGATGCTAGTAATATGCAGAGTAAGGTCAAGGTCAAGACTGGTTCTAGTCTTGGTTAACATCTTCATTAACAATCTGGATGATGGGATAGAATACATCCTCAGAAAATTCATGGACAACACAAAACTGTGGGGAATTGCTGACTCACCAGAGGGATGTGAAAGCACCCAGACGGACCTTGACAGGCTGACGAGGTGGGCTGACTAGAATCTCATGGAGTTCAATGAATTGCAAAGTGAGGAACAACCCTAGGTGCCAGTACATGCCAGGGGCCATCCTGTGGGAAAGCAGCTCTGCAGAAAAGGATCTAAGAGACCCAGTAGACATGAAGCTGAACATGAGTCAGCAGTGAGTATTTTTGTCTGTATTAGGAAAAGTATTGCCAACAGGTCAAGAGAGGTGATCCCTCTGCTCTGCTCTACTAAGTATTGGTGATTGCACACCTGGTGTCCAGTTCTGGGTCCCCCAGTACAAGAGAGACATAGACATACTGGAAAGAGTCTAATGGAGGGCTACCAAGATGATCAAGGGATTGGAGTACCTCACCTATGAGGAGAAGCTGAGAGTCGGAATTGTTCAGTCTGGATAACAGAAAACTCAGGGGGGATCTTATCAGTGTCCTGAAGGAAGGGTGCTAAGAGTACAGAGCCAGGCTCTTTTCAGTGGTGATCAGGGAGAGGACAAGAGAACATGGGCATAAACTGGAACATGGGAGGTTCCCTCTGAACATCGGGAACCACTTCTTTATTGTATGGGCAATAGGGCAGTGGAATAGCTTTCCCAGAAAGGTAGTGGAGTCTCCCTCCTTGGAGATCTACAAAAGCTTTCTTGACATGGTTCTGGGCAACCTGCTCTAGGAAACTTGAGCAAGTGGCCAGATGACCCTTGAGCAAGGGGCTAGACTAGATGACCTGCAGAGGTCCCTTCCAACCTAAACCATTCTGTGATTCTGTGATTTCATGCTAATCATTTCATAAATTAAGGAGTACCACAAAATGTATCAGGGCTCTGGGTCTGAATATCTACCTAACTTGTGGGAATCACAGAATCACAGAATCATCTATGTTGGAAGAGACTTCCAAGATCACCTAATTCAACCTCTGACATAACACTAACAAGTTCTCCACTAAACCATATGACTAAGTTCTACATTAAACATCCTTTAAAGACCTCCAGGGTTGTTAATAATAATAGGACCAGTAGGCATTCTGGTCCTTCTGGTCTACTGTTAGGCTGGAGCCCAGTCTTCTTTAGGTGGCTGTGGGTATGCTCATTTGGAGAGCAACAGGGCTTAAAAAATCCTTCCAAGGCAACTGGCTTCAGTGTCAGAGAACGGTCCTGTTTAGTGAATTAATAAAATATGTTTATTTTATTAACCTTAACAAGGACAATTAGGTAGGATTTATTCCTTTAAATGATCTTTAAAATTAATTTCCCCTCATGGAAAAGAATGTTATAAACTTACTAGCATTTAAAAATACACACAACAACTTCATTAAAATTTAGATATCTACCAGCTGCCATCTAAGTTAGCCCAAGCTTTCATATGGCCAAAGACAGAAATAAATACCTCCAGAACAAAGTCATCTAAGTTATAATGGATTTCTCTTTTACAACAAACTGAATTTCATCTGGAGATGTTTACTTTCCTTTTCAGTGACTACAAATTTATCCTTTCTCAGATTCTGAAAGCTTTTAGGTCTCTAAAAATAGGTTTGAAATGAATCCCAATCTGAATCATCTGTTAGCTTTTTGATTATAAGTATTAAGAAGTGAATTCTCAGCTGTGTCACCACAGCATTTAATTTCTACTACATTTCCTGCAATAGAAAGTGAAAGTTTGAGTGTAGGTTGACTAATCAAAAATAAAATAGTGTTCAATGCTGCAATGTACTATATCAAGATTTCTACTGTATCTGAGAAAGGGGGTGATGTTCAGAGTGATGGCTTTTGTCTTACCAAGAAACCATTATGCATGATGAGACCTGCTTTCCTGAAAGTGACTGAACACCCCTGCCTGATGATGGGAAGTAGCTAATTAATTCATTGTTTTGCTTTGCTTGCAGATGCAGCTTTTGCTTTACCTAGTAACCTGTTCTTATCTCAACCCATGAGTTCTTGCAGTTTTACTTTTTCAATTCTCTCCCCCATACCACCCAGAGAGAGTGAAGGAGCAACTATGTGGTACTTAGCTGCCTGCCAGTGTTAAATCACAACACTTGCTATACCGTGGAAAGAAAATATTTTACAGTTAAATACTCAAGTTACTCTGAAACTGTTAGTGGTGACATTTTTCATCAAAGAAAAATAGATTGAGAAACTTTGTTAATTTGCAAGAGATATATGCAATATTTAACAGGGTATACTAAAACCAGAAAACAATAATTATTCAAATCTTGAAATTCTGGGTGTCTCTGTTTTGTTTTTGATTCAGACTTTTACTTATGTTCAAGATGAACTCTTTTGATGATGTTACTAGCAGAAATATTTCTGAGGATTATCTGAACTTTCTGAACTTCAGATGAGATGCAAAGGAAAGTTTCTTTGGTGAAGAAGTTCTTTTTTTTTTTTTTTAACAGAAATTTCAGGAAGAAAAATTACTTTTTCACACCACCCATGAATTCCATAGGTCCTCAGCCTACATTCAAAGGTACAGTGCTATTCTTAAACCCTTCACATTTTAATTTTTCCCTTTTCTGCACAGATGCTGACTCTAGAACAGTCCCAGTTATTTGATCTCTTGCTACTAAATTTACTTTCCTTCTTTCTTCCAACATATAAACCTTGCTTTCTTCCAACATATAAAGCTTGACAAGAGTAAAATTAAACCAAGCATGGGAGAAGTGAATCAGAATTGTATATCCATTGAAACAGGTGACAAAGTTATTGCTTTCATTAACATGATGATGCTCACAGAAGTCACCTGAAAACCCGTAATACTGCTAGGAAAATTACCAGTCCTTACATCTACACGTGGTGTAACATTTTCTTCTCCCTCAGCTTTACAAAACAAACAAACAAAAACAAAACAAAACAAACAAACAAACAAAAAATCAGCAAAATTGCTGAAATCTTTATGAAAGAGGATATTCTGCGGACATCTTATTCAGACTTCAAACTGACAAGACCTCTCAATTACAGTTTATAATCAGACAGACAGACCTAAGGACATTTGCCCACAAACAAATTCTGAGGCTTTGTATTACATATAGAAATTAATATTAAAATTTACTAAGGATTTGAAAGAAACAGAAAATGTTAAAGTGCTAGCTAAACCACTTCTTTCTTCTAGGATTGATGAGTGCTGGACTTCATTAATTTTATGTATTTGTTCTGAATTAAGTGCTCTCCTTATGTGATTTCCAAAGTAAATCTAACATGGGGTCAGGCTCACCATAATCCTTAGACTGGAACATTTCTCTTTACTTTGTATTTCTTAAATCTTAGATTTGTGTGTATTTTACCTGTCCAATGTAGTGGGTTTACGTGGCAAGGTTTTGGTAGCAGGGGGCCCTAGGGGTGGCTTCTGTGAGAAGGACCTAGAAGCTGCCCCATGTTTGGTAAGGGCCCCACTGCTGACCAGAGCTGAGCCAATAAGTGATGTTGTTTTGTGCCTCTGTGACAGCATATTTAAGACAGGGAAAAAAGACGCTGTGCCACACAGCAGCTGGGAGAGTGCGAGGAGTGAGAAACAGCCTTGCAGGTGCCAAGGTCAGTGAAGAAGGAGGGGAAGAGGTGCCCCAGGCACCGGAGCAGAATTCCTCTGTAGCCTGTGGTGAGGACCACGGTGAAGCAGGATGTCCCCCTGCAGCCCATGGAGCACCATGGTGGAGCAGGGTTCCATGCTGCAGCCCATGCAGGAGAGCACGGTGGAGCAGGTGGACGTGCACCTACGGAGACTGCGGCCTGTTGAAGACCCCTGCCAGAGCAGATTCCAGGCCGGACCTGTAGGCCGTGGAGAGGAGACCAAGCAGGAGCAGGTGACCTGGCAGGAGCTGCTGCCCATGGGAGACCCAGGCTGGAGCAGTTTGCTCCCAGGGGATGGACCCCGTGGTATGGATCCATATTTGCTGCTGCCTGTGGGAAGCCCACGCCAGATGAGTTCAGCAAGGACTGCATCCCGTGGGAGGGACCCCACAGCACAGGGGACGAGAGTGACCGAGAAGGAGTGGCAGAGAAGAAGCAGTATATACTGACCATAACCCCCATTCCTCCTTTCCCCTGCGCCACTTGGGGGAGGCGGTGGAAGAGGGTGGATGGGGGGGAAGGTGCTTTTGTTTTATTTCTTTGTTTCTCACTTCTCTAGCTTGTTAGTAATAGGCAATAAATCTTACTATCTCCCTATGCTGAGTCTGTTTTGCCCGTCACAATAATTACTGTGCAATCTCCTCGTCCTTATCTCAACCCTTGAGCCCCTTTCATTGTATTTTCTCCCCTTTCCTCTTTGAGGATGGGGAGCGAGAGAGTGGTTGTGGTGGAGCTCGGCTGCCCACCTGAGTAAAACCACCACAGGGTGCCCTGCCATGTGGTGGCATCTGCTGCAGCCAGTCAAGTCTCAATGTCAACTCCTGGAGTGGGTGGGGGTCTTCAGCCTCCAACACCTGAGGCAGGAGTGGTATGTGTCACTAAACCTGCTGCTGGTGATTAGGGGTTAGAGAGGCAAGTGAGAGTCTCTGCTGACAGCTGCAGTGGGCATGGAGGTCACAGCCCGTATGCCTGGTGTCAGCTGCTTGGGGCAGCATGTGTGTCTGCCCCAAACTTTGTGTGTGTGGTGTGTATGTACATTCACTGTCAAGCTCCACTCTGGAGCAGTTCTCACCTGTGGAATGGGTGAGAGGGGCCAGGATGTGAGCAGAGGTGCTGGGCAGGCAGAGGGGCTGTGCTGGTCCACCCATGAGTGTGTGTGTGCTGGTGAGCCTGGAGGTGTGTGTTTCAGCACCAAGGAGCTTCTGTCTTGGTTGGAAAGGACTTTAAAGATCATCTAGTTCCAGCCTCTGTGCCGTGGACAGGAACATCTCCCACTAGACCAGGTGGATCAAACCTGGCCTTCAACATTTTCAGGAATGGGACATCCACAGCTTCTCTGGACAATCTGTTCCTGTGCTACCCCACTCTCATAGTGAAGAATTTCTTCATTATATCTAAATCTACCCTCTTTTAGCTTAAAACCATAGCCCCTTGTCCTATTGCTACACTTCATGGTAAAAAGTCTGTCCCGTTCTTTCCTGTAGGCCCTCTCCAAGTAGTGGAAGGCCACTGTAAGATCTTCCTGGAGCCTTCTCTTCTCTAGGCAGAAAACAATAACAACAACAACAAAAACTTAAGCCCTGTGTGGGGACAAAGCCTTGTCTGTTAGTGTCACTGCTCTTTTTAGTGTCTATCTGTCTGTATGGGATAGGTGTTCAACTTTGACACAGGTTGAACCTGCAAAGGGGAAAATAGCAGCTGCATCCCTAAGCCTGGGCAGAAACCCCAGGTCCTCAGGCACCTATCTGGGTTTCAGTGGCCAAGTGGGAATTATCCTGGGTCAGGGCTGCTGGGCAATATGACCATGGTCATTACATCACTTATAAGATACCTACACTGGCATCTAACCAATCAGTCCCTACTGGCATCACCTTTTCAACAGTTTCAGGTATTGTTCTCTTGTCACTTTTTGATTCAGAGCCTGTATCAAGTCTCATCAAATTCTGCTATTTTTTCTATCAATCAGTTTGTCCACAGCTCAATATACCATGTGAAGAGAATCTAAGAAAATTAAGTTCAGACTTTTTAGAATAGGGGTATTTTGTGTAATGTTAACTCCACAGAGATCTTCACTGTTGGATGTCTGGCATACACAGTTCTTTAATTTTTTTTTTTTTTTTTTTTTTTTTTTTTTTTTTTAAAAAATTAATATAAAAAAAAAACAAAAAAAAAAAAAAAAATAAAAATTATTTGTTATTTTTAATAGAAAATTAAGAAAAAATAAC
>CM021731.1:169782306-169809822 GCA_011075105.1 Heteronetta atricapilla
CAGCCATTAGGAGGAAAAACAACTCTGTCCCAACTGAAACCAGGACACTTCTACAACAAGATCACCCAGCTAGATGACCTAAGGAAAAGAGTTGATATAATCTTTCTGGATGTCAGTAGAGCTTTCAATGCTGTCTCTTACAGTATCCTTCTGGACAAAATGACCAGAATACTGTTAGATGAAAGCATAATAAGATGGGTGAACAATTGGCTGATGAGTCAGTCCCAGAGTGTTCTTATAAAAAGGGTTACATCAGGCTGGCAAGGTGTCACTAGTGGGGTTCCCCAGGGCTCCATTTTAGGACCAGTTCTCTTCAATGTTTTCATAAATGATTTGGATGAAAGAGTTGAAGCTTTTTTGAGGAAGTTCATGGACAATACCAAATTAGGCGGAGCTGTTACCTCTGTCAAGGGTGGTAAGGCCTCCAGAGAGATCTGGACAAATTAGAGAGCTGGGCAATCACCACCAATATGAAGTTTAACAAGAGGAAGTCCCCGATTCTACACCTGAGAAGGGGCAACCCTGGTTTTAATACAGACTGGGGGGGTGAGATCTCACCTTGAATACTATATGCAGTTTTTGGCACCACAGTATGAGAAAGATATAAAATTGTTAGACAGTGTCCAAAGGAGGGCTATGAAGATGGTGAAGAGTCTGGAAGGCAAGACATGTGAGGAGCATTTGAAATCACCTGGTTTGTTCAGCCCAGAAAAGAGAAGACAGAGGGGAGACCTCATCATGGTGTACAGCTTCCTCACAAAGGAGGTTACTTCCAACCCAAGCCATCTTATGTTTCAATGATTCGATCTTGGATTGTTGACATATTGATTATGACTGGAAGCAATTTCTTTATCAGAAGTGGAACATAATCTTCTGACTTAATATGGACAAAAAAGCATCATAGAAATGTGTGTTACTGCCTCAAGATTTTATCCACTTATAATCCACTATAATCCACTAATTCCACATAGAATTAAATGCAATGCAAAATTCTTAGAACCAAGCAGAGAGTAAACAGTAGTTGCAGAGAAAAACAATCCAACAATCAAATATACAATAACTAGTTTCTTCCTGTCCAGAAAATAAATATAAATTTCAATGTAAGAAACTTCTTGCTAAAATAATACTCAGGGAGTAGATAATCAAGAGCAAGAAGATCTTCCATCATGAAAGTTACTATTTTGCTAATATGGGGATAGATTAATCCTTTTTAGCTATATTGCTGTCTTAAACTTGCAGCTGTTCTTTCACTGTTAGATACACAATAAGATTTATCAATACTAGAAAACCAGTGCTCAAAACCAGCAGTCTTTAACAGTGTGGTTCTATGATGTACTGAGTCATGTCTCTGGCATTTGTCAGAAGTTTAAAAACATGCTATTCCTATCTGTAATGTTCCAGAAATTGCTTGGAAATTACAGGTGACATCCTGGGGATGGCAATAACAAATAAACTCACATAAACCCATTATGCTGTTTCCAGTGTATTGATATTTTCAAGAAAAATAAAAAAAAAAAAAAAGAAGGTTTTATTTTCTTGTTTGTTTGTTTTACTGAGATAAACTTGTTTATACACAGGCTTTCCAAATATCAATCACTAAATAACTAAAATTAAAATAAGACTGAGATTATTTATAAAGCATTATTGTTAGTTTTGCACAGTGCTTTCTTTTGAGTTGCAGCATGTCTTTAGTACAAAAAGAAGTGTTGAACATATTGTTCCACATAATTAAAAAACAAAAAAGATGTGAACATTATAGTTTGCCTTCGTCATTTTTAAACTAGAAAAAAGTGCAAAAAAATAAGTACACTTTTATTATTATTATTATGTTTAATATTATTTAAAAGCAATTTACACCCAAGCTGAAAAAAAAAAAGTTGGTAAAATGATAACATTTTATTTTTAGCTGCTACTATTTGAACAGATGTTTACAGAATAGTGAAATACTGGTGAATCAAAATGAATTTTAGCCAGCCTCTCAGTGAGGAATCATTTCTTCATATTCAGCTTGAACTTCCTCTAACACAGCTTCATGATCACCAGAGAGAAGAGATTAGTGCTTTCCCCTCTTTTCCTCCCTGTGAGGAAGCTCTAAACTGCTATGATGTCTCCCCTCAGTCTTCTCTTTTCTAGGCTGAACAATCCAAGGAACTTCATCTGCTCCTTATTTATCCCCGCACTAGACCCTTCACCATCTTTATAGCCCTCCTGTGGACACTCTCTAATAATTTTATATTCTTTGTATATTGTGGTGCCCAAAGCTGCACACTGTACTCAAGGTGAGACTACACCAGCACAGAGCAGAGGAGAACAATCTCTTCCCTGAGCTAGCAATGCCATGCATGTTGCACCCCAGGATGTAGCTGGCACTTTTGTCTTCCAGGGCACTCCGTGAGTTGATTCATTCAACTTGCCACCAACCAGAATCCCCAGATCCCTTTCTGTAGGGCTGCTCTCCAGCATCTTGTCCCCCAGTCTGTACATAAATCAAGGGTTGCCCCATCCCAGTTGCAGAATCTGGCACTTGCTCTTGTTGAACTTCATGAAGCTGATGATTGCTCAGCCCTGTAATTTGTCAAGATCTTTCTTCAAGGACTCTCTGCTTTTTGGGGGAGTCAACAGCTCCTCCCATATTGATGTGATATTTACATTAGAGCTAGTCTTCATTGGCTTTTTTTATAGGCTATGGAGAGAAACATGGTCTACTATATGAATCTGACTATATGAATGGTCTGCTAAATGATATCTCACCAGGTAGAGTTTGGATAAGATGAGCTGTGTGCTAGATGTTTATGATCATTAACTAAAAAGAATTAAGTAAAAGGAGATTAAGGTGAATAGCTAACAAAAGTGTTAAGGTTAAAGGATTTTCACACCTCCTTAAATTGAAAGAAATAAAGAAAATTTTAGGGATAGCTCTATGTATCTGAAAACAAAAATCATTTGTAGCAAACAGAAACAAAATAAAGAACTATTACTTAGACTTAATAGTAACAATCACTGTTTAAGGAAAAAAACTAAGGTCAGATTCAGAAATGCATCACCCTTTATTAAAAAGAAGCTAACCCTCTAACATTTCGTGCAGTTTGTATGAGAGAGCTTCTCTGAGACCTAGGAAGAAGTGGAAGATTTATTTTATTTTATTTTATTTTATTTTATTTTATTTTATTATTTTTTATTTTATTTTATTTTATTTTATTTTATTTTATTTTATTTTTTTCCATTATAAAAAGCCTGTGACACAAATGAATACCATGTTAATTGTGGTGTATAAAAAGACTGAAGATATATTTTCACACATTCCTTCTACAGTCTCAGTTTAAGTCCATAGTTTGCATTAAGCACTTCAGACACTATAGTAATATATTCATGAATACCTTGGATAGGAAGCCATATTTCAGGTTCATTGGTTCTGAAGCTTACTTGCAAGTATAAAAATAACACATAAAAATAGTGTTCTATCAATGCCTTTCTGTAGATAGTAACTCCAAGGCTTTTAAGTCCATCTCATCATTTACTACCTACCTGCTCCTTGAATCATCAAAAGTATAAATGAACCTAGTGACAAATGTATTGCCTATAATTCTATGGAGAAAGGGAAACATATCTGTAAGGATCCCCTCTAAACACCTCAAACATAATGGTAAAAAATAACAATAAAAAAAAAAAAAAAACACTTAGGTATGTACTTTCATATTCACTTAGGGATGTACTTCTCTCTGTGATGCTATAACAGCTAGGAAGAAAAATCTGCCTCAGAAAATCTATCCTTCAGATATAATTTAATGAATTTTTAGAATGCTCTAAATGCTCTAAGTACTGTTGAAATATTTTTGTCTAGAAAATCCATCTGTGTAAATATTTCAGCAACATTCAAGGGCTAACAGGAAAATGTTAATTATCAGTTCTATTCTTTACTGCACCTCCAAACTCCATCAAAATGTAAAAACAAATTATTGTGACTGTTAAAAAACAACTAATTGTTTCTTAAATTAAATTAAGATGATTCTGTTAATAATGGTTTTGAAATTCATTTTTCTATAAGGTAAAAAAAAAAAAAAGAAAAAAAAAATCAAAAGACAGTTTAATTCCTGGTACAAAAAAGACAGGGATCTCCTGGAAAGAGTCCAGTGGAGGACCACAAAGATGATATAGGACCTGGAACATTTACCCTATGAGAAAAGTCTGAGAGACCTGGGTTTGTTCCGCCTGGAGAAGAGAAGACTGAGAGGGGATGTTATTAATGTTTTTAAATACCTTAAGTGTGGGAGACAGAGGGAGTTGGTCAACCTCTTTTCAGTGGTCTGTGGGGGCAGGACAAGGGGCAATGACCACAAAATGGATCACAGGAAGTTCTGCACCAATATTCAAAAGAACTTCTTCGCGGTGAGGGTGACGGAGCACTGGAACAGGCTGCCTAGGTTGGTTGTGGAGCGTCCATCTATCGATATATACAAGGCCAGTCTGTACACCTACCTGTGCAACTTGCTCTAGGGAACCTGTTTTGGCAGGAGGGTGGGACCCAATGATCTGTGAAGGTCCCTTCCAACCCTTATAATTCTGTGATTCTGTGATTAATAAAAATAACAAAAATATAAAATTCAATTGATTCAATGCAATTTTTATCTTTGATATATTGTCAACATCATATTTCCAACATATTTTCACTGTGATTCAGAATCACAAGAAAACATCTAGAATTCTCATAAACTCTGTGACAAAACACATTTTCCATCCACCACTCTAAACTATTTTTGGCTCACAATCTAAGTAGAAATACAAATTCAGAAAAAATAGATATTCAAAGAAGTTAAAAAAAAAAAAAGAAGAAGAAGAAGAAGAAAGAAGAAGAAGAAGAAGAAGAAGAAATAATGTGAATTTTTAAACATCTGAAATTTTACAGGCTTTCAAATATAGATTTTTTTTTCATATTCTTCATATTTTTTTTTTCATATTCTTCATATTTCTTTTTTTCATATTCTTATTTCTCCTTTTCCTGGAAGGGAAAAAAGTGGAAAGCTGAAAATAAATAAATCTCACTATACAGACTTCTGAATTATTTTACATTTTAAAAGCAAACCATAAATATAAAACCAAGAAATATAAATGCATGTGAAAGAAATCCATATGAAGATATTACAGTATTAATACAGATGATCGCAATCCATTTAAATCATACTTTAGGCATGTATGTCAAACTATGACACACATTTGTATGCTTTTTCCTCCCGGCATATCCAAAATAATTCACAAACCAACTGTAGTACATATTACATTATGTACTTAAACCTTCTCTGTAATCCTAACAATACAGTGGTTAAAGTTCATACCTAGGATATTATACACCAGAGTCCTAGCCTGACATAAATTGGACTTTGGAAGCCAGAAGAATGTTTTTATGGTAGGATAAGAACCAGCTGTGAGTGAATGAGGTGGAAAGGGGAGAACAAAAGAGAAGCCCTAGGTGTGAAAAAGAGTGGGACTACAGAAAAAAAGGTTAATAATCTTTTGAAAGCATGTATTTGTCACAGTTGATTGTGAAAGCCTAGATTAGTATCATAGGTTAGACAGCTACATATTGAGAATATGATGTGATATTATTTTTCATTTGCATTCTTCTTAAGAAGAATTTCACTTATAACTACTGTAACAACTGCCTGTGTCAGAAGACACATCTATCCCTTACTGCTTTCTGTCTAATTTAATTGCTCTAACTGGCTGTTTTTGGTGCTGTATTGTTTTTAACTGGGGTAGAGTTAATTTTGTTGATAGTAGTTTGTATGGTGCTATGTTTTATATTTGTGATGAGAATACTCTTTATAACACACTGATGTTTCAATTACTCTTGAACAGTGTTTACACAAAGTCTTTTCTGCTTCTCATGCTGCCTTGCCTGCAAGAAGCTGGGAGGTGACATAGTTTGGACAGCTGATCCAAACTGACCAAAGAAATATTCCATAGCATGTGAAGGAGGTACTTTTGAAATTAATGCCATTTAACATACTACCAATAAACAAGTTTACCAATGCAGCTGAAAATATAGCATTTATTAAAGAAATCTCTTAAGAGTTCATTGTTTCATTACTTCTGTGAAAACATCTAGCTTAAAAAAAAAGAGAGAAAGAGACAGAGAGAAAAAAGTTCTCCTTTGAAATGTCCTCTTTTCTAAGAAAAAATAAAATTAGATATCTTATGAAGAAACACATCTTTAAATTACTTTTGTTCTTTCTCTTGAACTATAATTATCAATGGATTGCCATGAAAACCATGAAAATGCTAAAGGCTATAATTAATCTTGTTCTTTTTCTTGGATGAAACATTTCAATACAGTGCATTATTTCATTGATCTCCCTGCAGACAAAGTCACGCCAATCTTATGCCAATCTTTTTTTTTTTTTTTTTTTTTTTTTTTTTTAGAAAAAATTTCCCCTCCTTATAATTTTTAAGAGTATGTACTTTTACCGTTTCCAGAATATTCAGAACTACTTTCCGAATCACAATAAGATGGAAGACATGAAGATGGCAATCATGTTAACATTTTTCTTTGCATTTTTTTTTCAAAGTTAATGATGAATAATAATTTTCTGATTCTCTTTGTATTGATTTAATGCATAAAAATGGATGGTAGAGTGTTTCAGAGATTTTTTTTAGAGCAGCTTCAGTCCTCTAAGAATATGGAAACTAATTAATTAATTGATCTGCTACTGTTTGTTTCCTTTTGCACAGTTAAAGAATAAATCATTTATTAAAAAAATAAAAAAGTTAAAATATTTTCAGTTCAGTTCAGAAAGGAAAGGAAAGGATGAAAAGAAGAAAGAAAGAAAGAAAGAAAGAAAGAAAGAAAGAAAGAAAGAAAGAAAGAAAGGAAGGAAGAAAGAAGAAAGAAAGAAAAAGAAAATGAAAGAAAGGAAGAAAGAAAGGAAGGAAGGAAGGAAGGAAGGAAGGAAGGAAGGAAGGAAGGAAGGAAGGAAGGAAGGAAGGAAGGAAGGAAGGAAGGAAGAAAGAATAAAAGAAAGAAAAAGAAAGAAAGAAAGAGAAAGGTTGCAATAGAATATCTGCTTATTTAATTATAAATCTTTTTAATAAACTAGTATTTTCTCTCATTTGTTTATTTCAAGATACATTTTTTTTTTCACTATAGTTTAATCACTGCTTAATATATTTTACAGTGTGTTTGTGTGTGTACGTGTATCATAGATACACTTGAGCTTATCTGAAACACTGAAAACTTAGAAAAAGCCATTGCTGAGTATTAAAGAAAGCGAAATATCCAGCTAAAATAATTAAATAAATGACTTTTCTTCATATAAAATTTGCAAAATAAAAACATAAATGAGTACTTCAGAGTTCTCTGTTATGTAGTAGTTTGATAGATAATTCACCTGAAAGGAGAGGACATTATATATATGTCATAAGTAAGCTTTTAGTGTGGTATCCTTGTTTTATCTTTATTTTTTTACCTTGTTTATTTGTTTTGATTATTTGTGTGTGTGTGAAAATGATATTTTCAAATCTCATGTACCTGAAAAAACAATACTATAAATTATAAATGTGGAGAACATTCACCCTTCTTTAGGAAGTTGATGAATTATTTTAACATAAATTATAGTCTTGAAATGAAGCTCCCACTATCTTCTGTTTTTAACATATGCAAATGAAAATGTTAAATAAGTGTGTACAACCTTACCGAGACTTTGTATATACGCACAGTTATTTTAGAATTAGTAGTACATGACTTTCATACTTTCAAATCCTTATTTTATTTTGGTCTATTTTTCCATTCAAGAAATAAAGAATTTACTTTTTTTTTTTTTTTCTTTAATGTTGTGTTAACATCCTTGTAAAATTAAATAAATGACAAAAACATACAAACAAACATTAAAGCTCAGAACAAGGTTGTTATTTTCAGAAACCAAGCCCTATGCAAGAACAAATTCCAATCTCTTTTTGATTAGTTTACTACAAATATTTTCTTAGACAATCAAAATAGACAACTTCATTAAAATTCAATTTCTTCTTCAGCTTGCTATTATACATTTCTAGATTGATATTCTTAGAGTGTTGGTTGAAATTCCTCATTGATATGCATAGGCACTCTGACCTTGGGATGTTAATCTGAACACAAACATTTATCTCTGCCTCGTCACTGTATTAGCTTGTGTTTTATGATCAAATCCCTTAGATGGGTGGATATCCATCACTTTGCTGCCATTGGCCTGACTTGATTTATGGATGGAATCTAGATGCGATAGTTATTTTGAACAGTTTAATGCTTCATAAAATAGAGCAAGAAATTTCATAGTACTCCTGTGCTCTGGTAACTACAACTATTAAATATTTCTCAGTACAATTCATCATACTCTGGATTAATACACACATTGTCTGCTCTTCTCTTTTCCCATTGCTTAAGGCTTGTATTAGCCAGTAAGATGCCACAAGGTATCAGTATGCCTGAGGGAGAAAAGGATATAAGTAAAATGCAAAGATTGTTTGACAACATTGCAAGTGAATTTTATTCATGCTGTTATGCTTTGGGAGTTGTGAATTTTAGCAGTGACTATTTTGTAACATTCTACCCAGTCAAGTGAAGAGATTTAAACCATTTGGTTTTCAGTAAAGCAGAAACCTATATCATAATGGAAGAGAATAAAAATATATACATTTGAATATGAAATATAGTGAATTTATTTCTATTCATATTAGACAGCATCAAAAGGAAATCATTTTAATTAATAATGTTCTATAAGAATATATATCTGTATTTATCTTCCTCCAAAGAAAAGAGAAAATAATAAAGTAAAATAGACTTTATTAAAGCAACCTTTTCCTTTAGATAAATAATATCAAGACAAACATACTGACTCATTTTGTCTTTTCATCTTTGTTTAGGTGTGTAATTTACCTACCAGTTAAGAAAAATATCTTTTATATTTAAGGTGTTTGAAAGTCCAGACTGTGAGGTGAAAAGAATGAAGGTCTAATGAATTATGTAATTAATGATCCTTTTGTAATAGATAAAATAGTAAACGGAATTGTTTGTGTGGATATGCTGGTTTTGGTTGTTTATATGTTTTATGTTTTGTTTTGTTTTGTTTTGTTTTGTTTTAATTTTAAGGGAGATTTCTAATTTTCTTAGTAGTGGTCCCCCACACCCCACTCCAGATTTAATAACTGTTAGAATTTGTACATTTTGATAGAATTAAATAGGAGAATGAAATTATGTTAAAATCCTCATGGGATGAGGATAACTGCTGTCTGCATAAAATTTTAGGATAGTATGATGATTAAGACTCAGGATGTCTCTAGTCCAACATCCTGTTCAAAGTAAAGTCAACTGTGTGTTCAGACCAACTTGTTCTGGACTATAATTAGTATGATCTTGAAAGCCTTTGTGCTAGGTCTGGCTGGGATGGAGTTAACTTTCCCTGCAGCAGCCCATACAGTGATGTGCTCTGCACTTGTAACTAGAATAGCACTGGTATCACACCTGTGTTGTGTCCATTGCTACAAAATAAGCACCGCATCAGGACTCCCTCCAAGCTCCCAAGAGGCAGCAGGCTGGGGGTGGGCAAGTGAAGAGGAGGGGATATCACCAGGGCATCTGACCTGAACCAACCAAAGGGATATTCCATGCCATATGATGTTACACCCATCAATAAAATGTGGGAAGGGGAAGGGGGGGGGGGGGGGGGGAAGCTCTCATTTTAGAAGCATCTGTCCTCCCGAACAACCCCTATGTGTATTGAGGCCCTGCTTCCCAGGATGTGGCCGAATATCTCTCATTGATGGGAAGTAGAGAGTAACTGCTTTTTTTCTCTCTCCCCTTTCCTTTTAATTAAATCATCCTTATCTCAAACCTTGAGCTCTTTGCTCATATTGAGCTCATATTTTCTTCCCCTTCTTCTGTGAGGAGGGGAGAGAGAGAGTGGCCATGGTAGAACTTGGCTACCCACCTGAGTAAAAACACCACAGCCTTCCAGGATGGATACTGCACAACCTATCTAGGCAACTTGTAATTTTCATTTAATTCTACATATTTTGGTTGGTCACAATTTTTAAACATGCACTGTGAACAAAGCCATTCAAATCTGATGAGAAGTAAAAAGTGTCTTTTTATAGAGGTTATATTTCAACTAACCTTCATAGGTATATTTTCAGCTTGTATAATTCCCAAAAATCATATGTTGAAGTATAAAGATCCATTAGAGACTTTCTGTGAGCTTCCAATGCTAGAGTCACTTAAAGGAAACAAGTGAAAATCATGCATGTCAATATCCTTGTTTTGTAGCTTGATTACTTTTCTGCAGAGTGAAGCTGATGTACTCAAAAGTCTGCCTATAGTCCAGGCTTCCCAAAGGTCAAAGAATTCTAAGGGTTAACATTTTAAATATTTTCCTAGGAAAGATAATAAAAAAGATCTTTGTAAAAAAAAAAAAAAAAAAAAAACAACAACAAAAAAAACACATTGATTTGAAAAAAAAAAAAAAGTAGAGGAAACTCTTCATGTAGGTTTACAACGGTAGATTTGCAGCATATTTTTGGTTCTTATTTGTATTTTTTAGACAGCTATAGTTTTCTCCTAGCACTTCAAAAACAAACAAAAACAGTGCATAATCTGTTTTTCTTTGAAATCTTTACATATAGAATCATTAAATCATTGAATCATAGACATTGTAGGGGAGTCACCTAGTCCAACTTTCTGCTCAACGTTGGTCCAACAAGAGCAGGTTGGTCAGGGCCTTGTCCATTGAGTTTTGAAAATCTCTGAGATTGGAAAGTCCATAGTCTTCCTGGACAACCTGTCCAAGTGTTTGACCACTCTGCTGGTTAATTGTTTTTATTGACTAAAAATTTCTACTGCTCCAAGCTGTACCTGTTAATTCTTGTTGCACTACTAAGGAGCATATGGATCCATCCTTACTATGCCCTCCACTAAGCGCTTGAAGACACTAAAAAATCTTTCCTTAGCCTCATGAACAAAATCTAGTTTCTAAAATCCTGCTTTCTAATACTCCAAAAAAAGTCTTGGAAAGTTACATCTTTTTTTTTTTTTTTTTTTTTTTTTTTTTAAATTAATAAATAACATTCACTTTTTGTCTAACTGAGCTAGCTGTTTCACTGTAGCAGGCAAGCTGCTTGATTAAGCTCAATTTGCCCTTGGAAAATACTTTCTGGCCAATCACATCCTCCTTTTTCACATGATCAGAAATGACTTTGATTATTTTATCCATAATCTTCACAGGACCTGATCTTAAAATTACTTCACTTTCTTGATTAGAAAGTGTCTAGCAGGCAAATACCATAACATCATTTGTGCTGGTTCATCCTCTGACCTTTATCCATAAGTCTACTGATTAATCACTTATCCAAGTCAAAGATCTAGGTATATCAGCCAGCCAACTGTATGAAGTTCAACAAGGCCAAGTGGCGGGTCCTGCACCTGGGGCACAACAACCCCAAGCAGTGCTACAGGATGGGAGATGAGTGGATAGCTGCCTGGCAGAGAAGGACCTGGGAGTATTGGTTGATAGTCAGCCAGCAGTGTGCTCAGGTGGCCAAGAACGTTAATAGCATCCTGGCTTGTATAAGAAACAGTGCAGGCAGAAGGGCTAAGGAAGTAATTGTCCCCCTTTACTTGGCTCTGGTGAGGCTGCACCTCGAGTACTGTGTTCATTTTTGGGCTACACAAAGGACATTGAGGTGCTTGAGAGAGTCCAGAGAAGGGCAACAAAGCTGGTGAGGGGTCTGGAGAACAAGTCCTACAAGGAGCGGCTGAGGGAGCTGGGGTTGTTCAGCCTTGAGAAGAGGAGGCTCAGGGATTGACCTTATCACACTCTATAGATACCTTAAAGGAGGCTGTAGTGAGGTGGGGGTTGGACTATTCTCCCACGTGCCTGGTGACAGGACGAGGGGGAATGGGCTAAAGTTGTGCCAGGGGAGGTTTAAGTTGGATATGGGGAAAATGTAATGTGTTGAAGAGTTTATGTTTATGGGAATAAGGGGATAACGTCTCATAACTTAGAGTATTTCCTTTGTTATAATTAGTTCCATACATTCTGTGCAAAAATGCATGTGGCAGAGGAAGCAAATAAGCAAATGCATCCATACAAAGATAAAAAGTTATGATCTTATTGGAACTGCAAATATGTAGTGGGATAAGTTGCCACACTGAGTGTTGCAGTGGATGGTTACAGGATTCATAGGAAGACAGCTCAGGAAGACGAGGAGCTGGTCCTGCACTCTGAAAAAAAGACTGATCACAGAATGACAGAATCATCTAGGTTGGAAGAGACCTCCAAGATCACCCAGTCCAACCTCTGACCTAACACTAACAAGTCCTCCACTAAACCACAACACTAAGCTCTATGTCTAAACGTCTTTTAAAGACCTCCAGGGATGGGGACTCAACCACTTCCCTGGTTTTTAACCCCTTTTTAACCCCTAGGTATTCCAATACCTAACAACCCTTTCAGTAAAGAAGTTTATCCTAATATCCAACCTAAACCTCCCCTGGCGCAACTTTAGCCCATTCCCCCTTGTCCTGTCACCAGGCACGTGGGAGAATAGTCCAACTTCTACTGCATTAAAAGTGACTTTCAGCTAAATGTAACAGATGTTTTGTGCCTGCACATATTTTTTTTTTTTATTTTGCTGATTTTTTGTATATCTGTTTCAGGAAAAAAAAAAGAAAAAAAAAAAAAAGTTTTGAATTAGACAATACAAATACTGTAAAGTTTGAAGCCCAAGCCTTACATTTATGTTAAATACAAAAAATGTAGATCATTTTCAGGAGACAGACACCTATGTTTATAATTCATTTTCATACATTTTTATTGGATTTGATTTACTCTGATGGTTGTATATATCTGATTTCTTATAATAATTTTCATCTTTAGCAAAGTTTTATTAGATCTTTTTACTACAACTACTAAAGATTTATGTTTTTCTTCAGAAAAAATAATGTTTAGAATTTAGATATTTAAAAAAAAAAAATAACTCTTTGATACTTTCAGCTGAACTATAAGAACACTAAATTATCCTTGGACATTTGTGCATGTGATGAGAACAAGTGATTATCCTGATTTATATGTTCTTGAAATAAATCTTTTCTCTTTAATATTTTCATCATCTTAATGAAAAGTTTGTCTATGGACAAGATCGATGGCATTATTTAAATAGGTAAAACAGAACAATTATTGATTGCTGTTGAGGCAGAATTTCTGGTAAAGCACACCAGTATGCTCCAAGCTGATGCCACATATCTAGGGAGACAATTGTAACTTCTATCAGTAGGCTTTGGCCATCACAAATCAGTTTTCCTATGTTTTTCCTATGTTTTTATTGCATGCCTGTTTGTTTGTTTGTTTGTTTTGGGAATTATGTATATTTGGAATTATGTATATTAAGTATATCACTATGGAATTACTTTCCTGTCTTTAAAAAAAAAATCATCAAAACTATACAAAGTTGGTTACTTATTTTTATTATCCATTGTTATAGATTAAATCATACATTCATAAGACAGAAACAACAATATATTTATTGATATAATGTAGTGATCTAACAAAGCTTAAATGTAAATAAAAAAGTGATTCAAGATTAAAAGGTACATTTATTTACTGCATAGAGGACAGTGTAAGTCAGATGCACTGGGGAGACCCTCCCATTGAGTCAAAAATTTCAGAGTGGTCCCCCTTGTTTACTAAATTCCTTGCACTGAACAGCTAAAGAGCTTGGGTTCTGACTGAATCCACTCCCAGACTTGGTCTACGGTTTAATGCTAAGTATTACATGGGCACAGTCAATCCAAAATAAATTCTAACAAAGATTGCAATGCTTCTGTTGCAGCAAGGACTCTCTTGTAAGGAGTAAGGGATCTTTGTATCAGGTGTGACCTTGAGAGGCATCCCTACTCAAGAGGAGATCCTGTCATGCAGATTGCTACCATGCAGAAGAACTCTACGGGCTCTTGGCCTGGTGGACTAATAGTCATTTTATTTTATTTTGTTTTATTTTATTTTATTTTATTTTATTTTATTTTATTTTTTCCCTGTTTGGTGGGTTGATTGGTTTTGTTCTGTTTTTTTGCTTTGTTTGGTGCATATTCCATTGGCCCTCATCTGCTGAGCAAGTTGTCTGACTGTCATTTTCTCCAGTACACAGATTGAGCCAATATTGTGGTCAGTACCTGCATGAGCAAGTCCTTGGGTGTAACAGGTGCACCGTTCACTATCTGTCTGAGCAAAGCCTCGGGTGCAACGTGTTTAAGCAAGGCAACAGCCAGATCAAAGACATGAAGTGGCAAGAAGGGAGTATACTGTCACACACCGCCTCATAACTATAGTTATTTTACCTTTCATAGAAGTAGTGGCATGGTTAACTCTTGACTTCTATATCATAAATATGCATAATATTATATTAATAATTTTTGTTCTTAGAGATCCACAGAAAGTGAGATATTGCCATCTACAGCATCCAGATTTTGCCATCTACAGCATCCAGATTTATCACAGAATATGGTAATTAGTTACATACTAATATATATGTTTTGGGTGGATGGAGTTGTCTTATGTACCAAGCCTTTATATACTATATGATTTTAAGCAATAGACACATTAATGATAGAGTTAGTAAAATCAAAACTGGGTGAAGCATGAAATTAATAATTCCCAACTGCTGTCAGTGATCATCCAAAAAGAGTGCCCCACCAATGGTGTTCTCCATCAGTGGTGGTTTTACTCAGCTGGGCAGCTGAAAAAACAGACAAAACAGACTCATCATAGGGGCATTAATGTATTTTATTACCTATTACTAACAAATAAATCCTTGTTCAAATACAATGCATGCATTAACATCAACAGTTTGTCATTTGTCTCTGTTTCGTTGGGCCCACACTACGTTCTAACAGACAGAGCATGTAGTCTTAAACTGGGAAAACAAGGAAATCTTGAAGAAAACAAGGAGACTGGTAGACTTGAGCTAGCAGAAGCAAGGGGGATAAGGGATGAAAGGTAAAAAACAAGGAGAAAAATAGCTGAAGGAAGTTTCCAGACTGACCTATGGTAACTTCTTGCTCATTAAGAGTCATTAACATATTCAAAACACATCCATCAAAACGCTAATGTACGAAAATGTGGGATTTGGTGATCCTCTGCAATGTGCAAATTCAGTAGAGATAAATCAGGAGAACGGAAACAGCCAATTAGAAGAAGCCAGAGAGATAGTTCAGCAAGTTTGCTGTGTATAAATAATGGCAATTCAAGGTAGAGGTGTGCTTGCTTTGCAAAGATCACCTAACAACTGACTGTGCAGTTTTACATAATTATTTAATGTAATTAAAAGAACTCTGTGTGGATTCCTACTCTGTGTGCTTATTGGCAAGGCACACCAGACATGAATATATGGATAATAAGTTCCACTGTGATATAATGATTGTGTATATAGTAGTTACCAAAGCATTGCATATCTTTAATACAAATGCTGTGACCTTATTAGTGATGATGTTATAAATTTGACTAAATGCCACCAGGAATGAACTTGAGTTGTACTATCCCAAATTAGCTTCTGAATTCTAGTGGGCAAAGTGCCCTCTTCACATACTCTTATAATTTCTACTACCATAGTATGCATCAGTGCATCATTGACTTTGGATACAACTAAGAGCTAGAGTCATCTTGGACTACACAGAGTTCATCTACAACCAGTTTGTGGTCACAGAATCACAGAATGGTTTGGGTTGGAAGGGATCTTAAAGATAATCCCCTGACATGAGGAGGAATGCCACCCACTAGATCAGGTAGCTCAAAGACCCATCCAACCTGGCCTTCAACACTACCAGGGATGGGGCATCCACATCTTCTCTGGACAACCTGTTCCAGTGCCTCACCACCCTCTGAGTAAAGAATTTCTTAATATCTAATCTAAATCTATCTTTTTTTTTTTTTTTTTTTAGTTTAAAACCATTACTCCTTTTCTTATTACTACAATTCATGATAAAGAGTCCTTCCCCATCTTTCCTGTAAGTGTCCTTTAGATACTAGAAAGGCTGCAATGAGGTCACCCCAGAACATGCTCTTCTCCAGGCTGAAAACCCCAAGTCCCTCAGCCTGTCTTCATAGGGAAGGTGTTCCAGACATCGGATATTCTTGTGGCCCTCCTCTGGACCGTCTCTATTATATCCGTTTTATTAATTCTTTCCCATTGAGACGATATCAGAGCCATTGGCTAATTCCCAGTGTTAATACAGAAGACTCTATAATCATAAAATCATAGAATCATAGAATATCCCAAGTTGGAAGGGACCCATAAGGGTCATCGAGTCCAACTCCTGGCACCGCACAGGTCTACTCAAAAGTTTAGACCATGTGACTAAGTGCACAATCCAATCACTTCTTAAATTCAGACAGCCTTGGTGAAGTGACTACGTCACTGGGGAACCTGTTCCAGTGTGTGACCACCCTCTCGGTGAGGAACCTTCTCCTGATGTCTAGTCTAAACTTCCCCTGCCTCAGCTTAACCCCATTCCTGCAGGTCCTATCACTGGTGTTTATAATAAGTCACCCGCCTCTCACTCTCCCTCATGAGGAAGTTGTAAACTGCGATGAGGTCCCCTCTCAGCCTCCTCTTCTCCAGGTCCAATAACCTCTGCTGCTCCTCTTATGTCTTCCCTTCCAGGCCCTTCACGATCTTCATCGCCCTCCTCTGGACCCTCTCCAACAGTTGAATGTCCTTTTAGTACTGTGGTGCCCAGAACTGCACACAGTACTCGAGGTGAGGCTGCACCAGCACAGAGTAGAGCGGGACAATCACTTCCCTCGACCGACTAGCAATGCCGTGCTTGATGCATCCCAGGATCTAATTTGCTTAAATCACTTATTGTTGTGCTGTGCTTTATTTATAAGTACTTCAGCATCTATACTATTTAAGACTCTCAGTTCTCTCACTATGATACCAATCACATCTCTCCTTGTTCATTTGGTGGAGGTGAAGGTTTGCCTGCATGTTAACCTTCCTGCATAAGACGTACTTAGGAACAGTGAACAGGTGAATCATCCTTTAATTGGGATGGATATTGTTCTTGTATTCTTGTACTAAGCTTAGTAATGTCTATTTTAAATTTAAATGATAATCCCATGCTATGGCAAGCCCAGAAGCAGAATACAAAAGCAGGTTGTACAATGGTAAAATTGTTTCAACAGTCAAATCTTTCATAGGCACAAAGTTGCATATCTTTTGTTGTTGTGTTTGATGTAATGTGCACAGAAATCTGAGATGCCCTCTCATGGGTAGACCCACAGATCATCTGGCATCCTGTTTTAATTTCTTTCCCTGCTGTGCTCTCAAGTCAAGGAACTTAATTAGCAGCTTCATCTTTATCCCAGTTTCATTTGTTTTCTTAGTATGATTCAGTTCTGTCCATGACCACAGTGGAAAGATTTTAATCTCCCTTACTAGATTAGTAATCTCCCTTACTAGTATGCCCATACTCCCAGCATACTTAAACTGGGAATTTGAGACCAAGGACACTCTAGGGTCCTTTTGACTATAAATGGAGAGGAATAGTATTGTTAAGGTTATGGATAACAACATAAACACAGCATCTCTGTCCATCATCTTGGGCAGTGCTGTAAAAGAAAAAGAAAGATTAGTTTTGGTGGAGGAATTCCAAACAGATTAACCCATTAAATAGAAGGAAAAATCCATTGTGCACTTCCAAGACAAGTAGGGCATGAGGTCATAGTTATATTACAGATGGATGTTAAATTAACCACCATGGGGTTCCCTGACCATTAATTTTGTCCGGTATTCTCTTTCCCCAGTAGGTAAAGAGATAAGCTCTGTTTTTACAAAAAAAAAAAAAAAAAAAAAAAAAAAAAAAAAAAGCCCAGCCTACAGGTCTTCCATTAGGTCTGAATCGGTTAACTGATTGAGTACCTCAAAAAGTCATGTATCCCATTGATTCTCATGCGGTAAGCCATTATCTCTTTCTACCCTCACATTTGAGGCTAGTATGGGGTGTGAAATACTCAGTGAATTCCTACTTTTTTTGTCCTGTCTTGCACTTTCTTAAGTTCTCTTTAATATTTTTATAAACAATTTGGATGTAGGACTAGAAAGTGTTTTGGGCAAATCTAACGATGACACTAAACTTGGAGGAGTTGTTGACTCTGTTTAGGATGGAAAGGTCTTGAAGAGAGATCTGGACAGATTGGAGAACTGGACAGTCACCAGCTGCATGAAGTTTAACAAGAGCAAGTGCCGGGTCCTACACCTGGGACAGGGCAACCCTGGCTATATGTATAGGCTGGGTGATGAGATCCTGGAGAGCAGCCCCACAGGGAGGGATCTGAGAGTTGTGGTTGATGGCAAGTTAATATGAGCCAGCAGTGTGCCCTGGCAGCCAGGAGGGCCAACCGTATCCTGGGATGCATCAAGCATGGCATTGTTAGTCGGTTATTGTTATTGCAGTTCTCGACACACACCAGGAAGCAGAAATATAAGAGTGTCAGACTCATAGAATACTTCAAATGTATTTTAAAGATTCCCCACAGTGAGACTCTGTGTGTGACCTCATTGATGAAAATAGTAAATAGATAATAGCAAACTCCTAAGTAAGCATTAGGAAGTAATGGTAACTTTAAAAGGCCGTTTTTATACATAAATGCACATTTCAGCATACTTATAATTGGTGTTTCATCTATTTTCCTGTTAAAAATATTTATATGTCCATAAAGCCTATGTACTTTTAGATGAAGTCTCCTTCTCCTTGAGGAGCCAAATCAGTTTAGTGGCTCGTGTATTATATAATTCAATGTCAATCTGACGTCAGAGTACAAGTTCATTGTAATGAGAAAGAATGGGGTGAAACACACCAAGTGAATCAAGAAAACCACAAAAATAAAAACCTTAAATTTGTCCAGGTGTGCAGATAAGACCTAAATCATATCTCTGTAAAAGTTCTGAATATAGACTTGGGAGTATATTCTACATCTTGTCCCCTCTACTTAGACTTGTTTAATTTCATCAGGTGGACTTGAACCTGCTCTTCACTTACAGCTGGAAGAATTTTCCTCCTCCAGGCTCCATCTACAGATTTGGGAAACATATCATACCTTAATCATCATGCTTTAATTCTCAAGCCAAGTACAACAATATTTTCAGATTTATAATTTCAGAAATTTGATAAGTACAACTCACTAATTTCTGAACTTCACATAGACAGCCTCACTACTTTTTTTTTTTTTTTCTGTTTGAAAAGGCAAAATGTCACATTTATATATATTTTTTCCAAGAGAAAATAATAATAATATGATTTTAGAAAGATGTGCATTATGTGGCAATTTTGAAAAAAAAAAAAAAAAAAAAGTACTGTACTCCATTAGACTTCCTCTTTCTGAACACCTTTGTATATCATTATTTTCTTAGCACTTCAGTAATGTGCCACTTCTGCCAAGAAGGCTAATGGTATTCTTGTCTGAATTACAAAAAGTATCACCAGCAGGTCAAGAGAGGTGAAACTGCCCTTCTGCTCTTCAATGGTGAGGGTGCACCTGGAGTCCTGCATCCAGTTTTTGGCACTTCCATGCAAAAGAGTTGGAGATATTGGAAAAAGTCCAACAGAGGGCCACCAAGACAAGTGAGGGACTAGAGAACCTCTACTATCAAGAGAGGCTGAGAAATTTGTGACTGTTAAGCCTGGAAAAGACTCGGGGGATCTTATTAAAGTGTACAAATAGTCATTGGGCCTCACAGAGTTGTACCTGGTCGGTATCATCAGGTGGTCTTGAACTTGCTCTTTCGTTACAGTGGGACGGAGTTTGATCTCCCCTCTAGCCTCTGCCTAGGAGCAGAAACTTACATCTTCTGTTCAAGGACTTAAGAGATGTGGGAAGTCTGACTGACAGTGAAGACTGAAGTAAAGAGCTTGCTGAGTACCTCAGCCTTCTCCATGTCTGTTGTTACCAGTTCTCACTTCCTTTTTATCAGAGGGGGCACACTTTCTTTGGCCTTTATTTTCTGGACAATGTACCTATAGAATTCTTTCTAGTTATTATATGCATCCCTTACCAAGTTCAGTTCTATCTGTGCTTTGGCTTTCTTGATTCCATCTCAACGCATCCAGATGGCATCCCTGTAGACCTCCATGGGGCCACATGTCTCTGCCACCACTGCCTGGGCATTTCTTTCTTGCACCTCAGTTTGGTCATCAGGTCCTTGCTTAGCCATGTTGCTTTCCTGTCTTCCCTTATTGATTTCCTGTACATGGGCATGGAGACCTCTTGCAATCTAAGAAAAGTGCCTTAAAGAATAGCCAGCTGTAATCAATTTGTCTGTCCTGAGAGACCGTGACCCAGGGGATCTCATCCACTAAATCTTTAAGCAGCTGGAATTTCTCTCTGCTTAAGTTCAGGGTCCTGACTTTGCTCTTTGCCAGGCCCATATTCCTTGATATCATAAACTCAATCAGACTGGTCATTGCAGCCCAAATTGCCTCCAATCTTAACCTCTTTAATGAGTAACAATTCTCTGGCTGGTTTGTCTAATACTTGGACCAGGGACCTCAGTGTACTCCAGGAGTCTCCTGGGTTGCTTACATCCTTCTGTGTTACTTTCCTGATAGACATTGGGGTGGTTGAAATACCCCATGAGGATGAGTGCCAGTGAGTGCTATGCTTCTTATAACTGAAAGTAACAACACTTTGGTATCAGGCATCCTTGATCTGGAAGCCTTAAGTAGGCCCCAACCAAATATGTTTATATCAATATATGTCAATCATATATCAATATATGATATATATTGATATCTATATATATATCAATATATGACACAAAATTAAAAATATTGATTTATTGTCAACAGCCAATAACCTATTTGAAACTATTTTTGTATTAACAGAACATAAAATAAACAATAATTGCCCAGCAATTAATAATAATAATGAAAAATATTAACAATCTCTTATTTTTGTCTGAATACAAAACTTTTACATTTTGGGAATGCGTTTTCCATTCAGAAAATGAAAATAAATTTTCATTTGATACATCTTAGATAGTTTTGTTCATACACAAATTTTTATCTCATTGACTTTGAGCAATATCTGGACAAGATTTTACAATGTGTTTATTAAAACCAGTGAAATTTTATGAGTAGGATTTTCAAGCTCTTAGCACTGTCTTAAATTTCTTCCAAGGGGCACTGATGACTTAATTGCTATAGATTTCAAACAAATAACTCTAAGAACCTACTTAGCTTATTTCAAACAGTCTAAATCAAAGGAGAGACAGAAAGTGGAGACATCACTGGAAAGTATTGATTGATTTTGTGTTTCATATTTTCTGAGTTTCACATGCAACAACTTTTTACTCAGATGATTGCATATCTTAGAGTTGTTCAAAACATACAGATCTGGGACAGATCCAGGGAGCTAAATCCACAGTTATGTAAGTGTCTTATATATATATATATATATATATGTATTTTTTTTTTTTTTTTAGGAAAAAAAAAATCTAAACTTTATAATCTAAATAAACTGTATAATCTAAATGATCATTATGTGGTTAGTTACCTGTATCTGGAGACAACTTTTTAGGCACTGGAAAGATTATATTTTCAGTTTCACAGAGTTTGTCAGAAGTAAGCCTGTTTGGCATTGTCTGAGCACCTGCTTAAAAAAATTGCAAAGACCAAGTTCAGCTAACAAAGACCTCTGTCCTTTCACTATCTCGAGAACAGACGGACACTCCTGTCTTGAGACAGGATCCATAAACACAGTCTAGTATTCAAAAATGCCAGCTTCTGAATGTTTCAGAGTTGATAAAATCATTTATTTATCTATTTGTTTATTTATTTATTTATTTATTCTTTTCTGGTCTTCCTAGGTTACTCTATCTGGGGTAGACTGTTCACATATGCAGACAAGAGAGAAGAAATATACACAGGATAGGTAGGGCTCATTGACTAGAATACTCAGAATAGATTCAAATGTAAAGAATGGTAATACAGTGTGGTCTTTTTGTTTATTTGTTTGCTTGCTTGCTTGCTTTCAGTAGAGCTACTTAGTTCCTACTTGCAACCACAGATATCTCCACTCAATAGCTATGAAAGCACAATTTGTAAATGTTTATAAATATTTACACAGTTAAATATTTTCTCATTTGGAAACATACTGAAGACATTAAAATACAATAGACAACAGACATATATATTTTTTTCTATGTTGTTTTAATCAAGAATTTAAATTAATGAACAAGCACTTATAGGTTACTCTCAGTTGCTTATAGATTATCTTTCATGATAATCTATAATTATCTAAATCTAATTCATGGCAATCCAAGTGTACTCTCTCAGCACATTGCATATGCCAGTCCTCTAAGTTTATGTACATAAACAGTTTTTGTGACTCAGCTGATATCTGGAAGATGTGAAAACACAGTAAGTTGATCAGGAGTCTGAGATTCTATGTGAAGTAGAGTATATGATCTTGTCAGCAGTGGATAGTTTCTCAGACAGATAAGAAATAGGAGAGTTAGGAAGATTTTCTGTCTGGATTCTTAGCCAATGTCTGAAATATGCAGTTCTAAACTTGCAGTTAAATTCAAAGAGCCTCTAATCTTCATATTTTACAAACATTAAGGTATTTAACATTTATTTATTTATCTGGCTATACCTACCTGCCTATTTATTGTAAAACTAATCAAAATAATATCACAAAATGACAGAATTACAAAATTGATGGGGTTGAAGGGGACCTCAAGAGATCATTGGGTCGAACCCCTCTGGCAAAGCAGGGAGCCCTGCTCTAGGATAAGTGTCCAGACGGGCCTTGAATATCTCCAGAGAAGGAAACTCTACAATCTCCCCCGGCAGCCTGCTCCAGTGCAATGTGAAGTTCTTTCTCATATTGGTGCAGAAGTTCCTGTGCTCTATCTTGTTGCCATTACCACTTGTCCTATCCCCACAAACCACAGGAAAGAGGTTGGCCAAATCCTTCCATCTCCCATACCCCAGGTATTTATACACATTGATGAGATCCCCTCTCAGTCTTCTTTTCTCCAGGTTGAACAGACCCAGGTCTCCCAGCCTGTCCTCATAGTGGAGCTGCTCCAGGCCCCGTATCATCTTTGTGGCCCTCTGCTGGACTCTTTCCAGGAGATCCCTGTCTTTTTTGTACCGGGGAGCCCAGAAGTGGACACAGTACTCCAGGTGAGGCCTGACCAGGGCAGAGTAGAGGGGGAGGATCACCTCCCTTGACCTCTGTCCACACTCCTTTTAAAGCACACCAGGACACCGTTTGCCTTCTTGTCCACCAGGGCACACTACTGGCTCATGGTCAACCTGTTGTCCTCCAGGAACCCCAGGTACTTCTCTGCAGAGCTCCTCTTCAGAAGGTCACCCCCAGGCCTGTACTGATACATGCAGTTGTCAATGTTGTTAATGTTGCAGTTGTTAATATGTCAATTGTGGTGGTTTTACCGTGCTAGGCAGCTGAACACCACAACCGCTCTCTCATTCCCCCTCCTCAGATGACGAGGGGAAGAAGTAAAGGAAAGAACAACTCAGGGGTTGAGATAAGGATAATTTAATTAAAGAGAAAAAATGTTATTAAGGAAATATTATTATTAATTAAACAATTTAACTAAAGGGAAAAAAAAGGGAAAGGGGAAGAGGGAGGGGGAAAAGGAATAACAACACAAAACAAGTAAAGGCTTGTGGAAGTGTGGAAGTAAATGGCATGTGGGAAGAAATTACTCTCTACTTCCCACAAGTGAGCGATGCTTGAGCTTGACCATGTCCTTGAAGCAGGGCCTCAACACATGTAGATGGTGTTCAGGAGGAGGACAGATGTTTTTGCAACGAGAGCCCATCCCTCCCCTCTTCTTCCTTTTTCCACCTTTTATGGCGGAGTGTGACATCATATGGTATGAAATATCCCTTTTTAGGTTTAGGTCAACTGCCCTGGTGATGTTTCTTTCTCACTTTTTTGCCCATCCCCTAGGAGGGCTAGAGAAAGTCCTGATGCTGTGCCAGCACTTCTCAGCAGCAGACACAACACTGGTATGATACCACTGCTGTTCTAGCTACAGGTGCAGAGCACAGCACTGTATGGGATGCTGCAGGGAAAGTTAACATCCCAGCCAGACCCAGTACACAATGTATATTTTATATGTTAATATTTTATATTATGTAATATGTTATATTATATATATATATATATATATATATATATACCAATATTTAAAACAATTTGCTAATTATACACCTTAATACATTACCTAAAATACCTGGAGCATTCTAAATTTCTTCACCTGAGAAAGAACTTAAACAAAGAGATGATTTCTCTTGCATGTTCCTAAGATGTCCACACTTTATGTATGTATTATCCTTATTGTATTTTTTTTTAATTGAGTACTCATCCCCTCATACCTATCTGTTCCTGTTCCTTTTTTTTTTTTTTTTTTTTTTTTTTTTTGGAGAGGCCACATTTTTATCCTAATATGAATTTTAACTTGAGATTATGAAATTGATAATGTCAGTTCAGTCTAAAATGTTTTCCTATACTTATAATTTCTTTCTATACAGTAATCTAAATATGATCCATGGGAACAGAAATAAAAATAGAGCCAATCTTTACTGATATGAAAACAGTACTGAGTTTCCAGCCTAACTTTTCTTCAGTGTTCAGCCTACCTCTTCAAAGTTCACTCTTTACAGCTATAAAGGCATGACAGCACAGCTCCAGCTGGTTCAGAGGACAACTTATCAAATATATTTACAGTATGTGTTTAAATTCTAAATGTAGGAATTTGAATATTTATTTTCATTCTTACTGTGTAAAAACAGTATTTATGCAATAAGCAATCCTTGATTTATCAGTAATGTAAGAATAAGTCATGTTCACACGTAAGTCAATACCAAAATTTCAGTGACTGTAAGAATAATATTGTGCTCCAGCTAAGTAAAGGGATCACTTGCATGATTCTTCAGGCAGGTCAAGAAAAAAAAAAACAAAACAAAACAAAATAAGCAAAAAATGTTGTCTAAATCATTCAGCAAAACTACATGCTGATTTATATGAATTACCATGCTATTGTAAGTTTTGCAGTTTTTTCATTTGTTCCTTTAAGATGCTGTAATACAGAACTGCAGAGATGTTAGTAAAGCACAGATTGAATAGAAAAGCAATTAATGGGTTTAGTTAAAAAAAAAAAAAAAAGTGATACAAGAGTTAAAATTCTAATAATTTCAAAACATGTTTAATAATTTTCTGAAGTGATCCCACAGCAATGACTTCCCCTCCCTGTCTTTTTCCATGAGAGGACAAAATACCCAAGCAGTCTCCTTTATTGAATATGCTCACTCATACCCTTATTGAATTAATTAGATGTTTATGAACAGTGGTTCCTTAGGGAAGCGTATGTTAATTTGAGGATGACAGTTATTTACTTTTTTTTCTGTTTTTATGTACTGGTGGGTGATAACAAATATTACATTCTGTATTATCTCGTCAGCTCAGCATGCTGGAGAGCATTTTGATAAGGCAAACCAACAATGAATCTGAGCTTAAATTAAGATTTCTAGAATAATGAAACTCAGTGTTCACAGCTGCCTATTGCACAGTTGAGATCTTGCACATGTAATACAATTAAACTGAGATAGTGAAAGTATATGCTGTAGAATACTGCATATTCTCACTAATTTTCTTTTAAAACTGAGAAACCAAACCAACACTGAAACACAGCTGATAATAGATATAATCTCTATCTTAACTACAAGTGCTTTCAAATTTATTTTGTTAATAATATTTAACTTGCAGACCACAACATTTTTTAATATGCAGTTAAGTAAGGAAAAGGCAAAACATGCTTGTCTTATAAATCTCCTTTTATTATGACTTCAAAAACTTACATTCATGTAGGAATGAGTCTGGTCTGTATATGGTATCAGACAGTTAACTTTGCATATGAAATAGTTATTGGGCACTTTTCTGTGTGAAAAATCATAAAACTGCAATATGGGATTTAATGCATTCATTTATGTTTTGTTCTGAGATGAATGTGACATACAGTGGCATACATATCCAGTATATACATATCAAGTTAGTTTTTTTTGTGTGTGTTAGTTTTATTACTGATTTATGTTCAGAGACTTACTCTAAATGATATCATTGATAAGATGTATCTCATGATTCTATTTTTCCTTATAATCTTGATGAACAGCATATCTTCACCCTCTAAAATGCAAGTTTGAAGATGTACAAAGTCAGTATTATATGTTTGTATGTTTATAATAACGCTTATCTCCTGTTCTGTTGCTTGGACCCCATCAGTTAGGGTCTGCTTTATGAAATCCTTCTCTTAATTTGGTTTCACTAACATAGAATTGAAGGTTTTGCATAGAAGTTACTGGACATGTCTCTCATGCTAATTTTGTTCTCTTGTAGACTAAATATCTGTTAAAGAATATGAAGATGAGCCTTCACAAATTGTATTAAATGCAGGAAAACTTGTATGTGTCAATTCCTAGGCACCATTCTAATCTCAGTCTGTAGACTGAGATATTGCAGTAAAAATGGCAGTGTATATTATTCAGACATACAGAAAACAGAAAAATTATCTGAAAAATGAAATCAGGAAGCATAAGATCAATCATTAAATCATGATACTGCATTACATTCAAAATGGTTCCTGTATATTGGTTTATCTACACAATATGAACTTAAAGATCTCACATTGCTTAATTAGTCTTGTTTTGAAAAAAAAATAAGCTTTTCTTTTTTTTTCTATTTTCTTTTTTTAAATAAGAAATAGTAAAAAATATGAAATAAATAGAATTCTCAAAACAAGTTGGAAATATCACTCAGAAATGAAAATATCCCCATTGAAAATAATTTGACAAAATTTCTTACTCTTCTCCTCTCCAAACAGGACAGGTCTGTGGATTACAATTACATTAATACTTGTATTATATTATGTACTCTATGCCACTTTATGTCATGTTTTGGATTCCACAAAGGGTCAAAAATTAGTGATTCATGGACTAACTAAATGAGAAGTTTGTCCAGAAACAGAACTTTTCTGAGGCATGAGTCCTACTGGAACACCAGTTGGAGACTAGGTATTTTACCTGAGAGTATTCAAAACTGTACGAGACATGTATGTTTAGGAAACTGAATCTCACTCAATATTTTCATTTTTATAAGAAAATATTATTATTTCAACATATGAAGTCAAATTGAATGGTCTTTATATGATATTTTTTTCTCAATATTATTATCACTTAAAAATGTGAATTTCTAAGTTACATAAGATAAAACAAAACATGATGAGCCCAAAATATCATAACTTAAAATGTTTTAATATTTTCTTTTCTTCTTTTTTCTTTTCTTTTCTTTTCTTTTTTCTTTTCTTTTCTTTTCTTTTCTTTTTTTCTTTTCTTTTCTTTTCTTTTCTTTTCTTTTCTTTTCTTTTCTTTTCTTTTCTTTTCTTTTCTTTTCTTTTCTTTTCTTTTCTTTTCTT
>CM021731.1:169809922-169844115 GCA_011075105.1 Heteronetta atricapilla
CTTCTCTTCTCTTCTCTTCTCTTCTCTCTTCTCTTCTCTTCTCTTCTCTTCTCTTCTCTTCTCTTCTCTTCTCTTCTCTTCTCTTCTCTTCTCTTCTCTTCTCTTCTCTTCTCTTCTCTTCTCTTCTCTTCTCTTCTCTGGGACCAATACTCCCAGGTCCTTCTCTGACAGGCAGGCAGCTTTCCAACCACTCATCTCCCAGACTGTAGATCTGTTTGGTGTTGTTGTGCCCCAGGTGCAGGACCCGGCACTTGGCCTTGTTAAACTTCATGTAATTGGCCTCGGCCCATTGGTCCAGTCTATCCAGATCTTCCTGCAGAGCCTTCCCTCAAGGGAGCAGATCGACACACACACCTAACTTGGTGTCATCTGCGAACTTACTGAGGGTGCACTCAATGCCCTCGTCGATCATCGATGAAGATATTAAAGACCGGCCCCAGCACCGAGCCCTGGGGAACGCCACTAGTGAATGGCTTCCAACTAGATTTGACTCCATTCGCCACGACTCTTTGGGCCCGGCTATCCAGCCAGTTTCTAACCCAATGAAGCATGCACCAGTCCAAGCCAAGAGCAGCCAGTTTCTTGAGGAGAATGCTGTGGGAAACGGTGTCAAAAGCCTTGCTGAAGTCAAGGTAGACCACAATCACAACCTTTCGCTCACCCACTAGGCGTGTCACCTTCTCATAGAAGGAGATCAGGTTCATCAAGCAGGACCTGCCCTTCATAAACCCATTTTGACTGGGCCTGATCGCCTGCTTGCCCTGCAAGTGCCATATGATGATGCTCAAGATAATCTGCTCCATGAGCTTCCCTGGCACTGAGGTCAAACTGACAGGCCTGTAGTTCCTTTGGTCTACCCCCCCCCCCCGCCCTTCTTGTAGATGGACATCATGTTTGCTAGCTGCCAGTCAACTGGGACCTCCCCTGATAGCCAGGACTGCTGATAAATTATGGAAAGCAGCTTGGCCAGCTCCTCCGCCAGTTCACTCAGTACCCTTGGGTGGATCCCATCCGGCCCCATTGACTTGCACACATCCAAGTGCCGTAGCAGGTCCCCAACAATTTATTCATGGATAGTGAGGGCCACATTCTGCTCCCTATCCCCTTCCGCCAGCTCAGGGTACTGGGTATCCAGAGAACAACCAGTATTGCCTGTAAAGACTGAGTTAAAAAAGGCATTAAGCACCTCCGCCTTTTCCTCATCTTTTGTAACAAGGTTTCCCCCCACATCCAGTAAAGGATGGAGATTTTCCTTAGTCCTCTGCTTTGCATTAATGTATTTGTAAAAATATTTTTTGTTGTCTTTTGTTGTCTGGCAGTAGCCAGATTGAGCTCCAGATGAGCTTTGGCCTTTCTAATTTTGTGCCTGCACAGCCTCGTAACACCCTTAGAGTCCTCCTCAGTGGCCTCCCCTTTTTTATAAAGATTATAAACCCTCTTTTTTCTCCTAAGCTCAAGCTGCAACTCTCTGTTGAGCCAGGCCGGTCTTCTCTTCCCTCTTCAAATCTAGCCAATTTGACAAATAAATCTAGCCAATTTAATGACTATTTTGAACAGATTGCAAAGAAAGTCTCAGGCACCTTAAACATAACAGGCTTCTACATCTGAATAACTTTGCTATTTCGTATCATGACTGAATGAAGTAGCTTTTCTTGGTGTGAAGAATGGTAAAAATACATATATCTATGCATTTATCCTACTGTTGTCTTCACATTGGAGAGCACATGAACACTTAGGCAAATGAAAATTATATTATGGAGATTCATCTAACTTGTAATATTTTCCACACATCATTCTGAATATATTTTGCTCATATTTTTTTGTCTTTATGTAAACACAAAGAAATGTAAGAAAAACATATTCAGAATCGTATATGCATATGTAGTTGGTGTTTCTCCTCTCCTGACTAATAAAAAATACCTTGATTATATATTCTGAATATTTGGTCTGAATTTGAGATTTAAAATAACAACAAACAAACAACTTCCCCAGCCAACACAACTTTGAAAGATACATGTCATGTTTTGTTTAATTTATTAAATGATTAGAATTCAATGTGAGAAACATAATTCAAGTTATTTTCAATGAGTCTTTGAAAGTTTAAAAGATATTTTTATTGCCATTGTCATGAGGTTTGTACTTAAAAAATAAACAGAAAAAAAAAAGGATTGATGTAACTCATTAATATTCTCCAAAGTATTACAGATAAAATAACATTTACCATAGATATTTTAGAAGGAATAAAACTTTCATAACAACACAAGAATTTGTTTTCAAGCATGTGTATAGGCAAATTGTTTTCCTTAATATAAAGATTGTTATGTTTCTTTGCTATGTTATTGAACTGAAACAAGTAACATAATCAGTTGGTTTATTCAACTCTGAGGCAGCTAACTAGTATCCGTTTAATAAAGCATACATTTATCTCTGTGCTGCATCTTTAACCCCAAATTAACAAATCTTTCTCCATATCTCCCACAAAGCTTTCAGAAGTAATTGATGAATTACATAAAAGAACACTGCAACCTTGGACTCTCCAAGCAGCTGCCTGAAATATGAAAATTCATATCAGGAGTGGAAATAATGGCCAGGTTGGAGAAGCAGCCTGTATCATTATTCATGCCAGAAATTTAAATAGTAATCCCTTGACACTTTTCCACAGGTCACAGTATCATCTCAAAATCTAGACAAAGATAAGGACATTTACAGAGTCACACAGATATGTGGTTCTGGTGAATCAGTTGAAGAACTAGCAGGATTATGGAAGCTTGTTGTAGTATAATTTCATATTTGTTCACCACAGGAAAGAACTGAACATGTATCACAGAAGTGTTATTTTACCAGCTAAAAATGGCTTTCAGTAATTGTTGTGAAGAAAATATCTCTTGGTAACAGTGCATTTCCTGTCTTTTGAGAACTTCATATCACTTCCTTATTTTATTTTTCAAGTAATTGGATAAAGCTTCAGATAAACACAAATACTAGAAAGGAAGCAGACAACACAAAGCAAACACATAGTTTCAAACCACAAGTCTTCATCATTCAGGAACAAAATAAACATGATAGTAACTTTTAAGCTTAAATATAAACCAAGAAGTTGCATTTAAGTTGGAACCTAATTCAAAACCACTTTAATTCTTAACAACTCATACATGTTTATTCAAAATGAATTTGTGTCCATTCATATAGTCAGATATGAGGAAAGGAGCTAGTAAATAAAGCATATGATTCTATTTAATAATATTCAGTGTTAGTTTTTCCTACATTAAGAGAAAAACAAAAGTTTCTTAACACAATTCTAGTTTTATGGAGAAACTAAATGCCTGATACATGCATAACTCAACAGAATTCTACCATTATTTGTAGGGAATATTTACTTCTAAATAATCTTGTATCTCATCTTGAAGATTTGTCTTTTTATTTTTATGTCATTGCAGCAATGTGTATGGGAAGTATATTCTATATCTCCTTGTACATAAGGAATATAGTTAATGCAGTATTTCTGCTTGTAGATTTATTTATTTTTATATATTTTATTTTTATTTAGGCCATAAAACATTAATCTAATTGGAGCTGCTGCAAGCAGAGAACTTTCACATAGTCAAAGCATAAGCTCACTGAGCTATGGAAAACACAACATTACTATGTACACATATATATATAAATAATTGTGTGTGTGTTATGAGTATGATGTAGAATTTACAGCTTAATCACTTTCAGGTTAACACAAATGTGAAAATCTGGTGTCGGAGACTATGTGGAGAAAGAGATGGAGAAAGTGGGAAAGGAGGGCAATGCATTTATTTCCAAAAGAAAACCTGTTTAATTTTTGCGCCATTTTTATGCAGCTGTAAATGTACCTGCAGTTTCAGTAGCAAACATCAGTGAGCATATCAGCTGATGAGACATCTCCTATTTCAGGTGTCTTTTAATCATTTTTGTTATTAGGAAAATGTATGACCAAAAAACTGCTTGGCCATGTTACAAAGCAACTTTACATTCTAATCAAATATATTTAGTCATGCATTATTACTCAGCTGAAAAACATGGTACATATCTCCTAGTGTACCGTTAGTAGAAAACAATATTCTTTCATCAATCATGTAAACCAGGAACTAGACATATTTGATACCTGTTGGTACATCTCTGTTCCATTTGGTTTTACATAAAGTCTGACCAAACAGTTAGATGTCTTTTAAATCAGGTTCTTTTTCCTTTCCTGTTGTGAGGTTTAATACACAGATGTACTGTAAATATGAATTATTGAACTACATATAAAAAAATAAGGCTCAATTTGTATGTTTGTGGGTTTTTACATATTGAATAACAACAGTGCTTATGCAAATAGAGTAGCAATAATAAATATCATGCTGGGGGAGTACTTAAAATAAAGACCTGAAACACAAAGAAACAGAAATACACTTTGATGGAGAAAGTGTAATACAGGAACACAAACAAACAAACAAAAACACACACACACACAAAGTAAGATTGTAAATTTAAAAGAATATTAATTACATAAAATATAAAATAAAATAAAGAGGCACACAATGCACACAAAATCTAAAATAATCCTCACATTATTACAAACTTCTTGGATTTAAACTTTGTCTAGAAAAGGTACAAATGAGCATTGCATCTTCAATTTCCATCCTCTGTCCCTATCCCCTGTTCCAATTAACTTCCTATATTCTTGAGGCAAACTAAATACTGCTAAGCTCCATCAACAAGTGTCTTATGATTCAAACAGATGTTCTTTTCCAGGCACATTGGTGCCAATACTCAGTATAATTTTGCCCATAGGAGTAACGGAACAAATAGAGTTTAGATGCAGCATTAACTTGCTGACAAATTGTCCACCTATGCCAGAAATTTGCTTTAGAGAAGAAAGACTCTTAGTCAGATTTATATATATATATATATATAAATCTGACTAAAAATATATATATATATAAAAATATATATATATATATAAATTCTTATATATATATTTCCCCATAGTGCTCATCATAGATATCCCAAATATTTCTGGGTCACTCAAGTGTATAAAAGGGATAAAATAAGTAACAGACTGCTTTTCATTGTAGCTAATTTCCCAGAGATGCAAAGCATATCTAAAACCAGGCTGTATATGTACATTTACTCTTCAATATCTTCATCGATGATCTGGACCAGGGCATTGAGTGCACCCTCAGTAAGTTTGCAGATGACACCAAGTTAGGTGCGTGTGTCGATCTGTTCGAGGGTAGGAAGGCTCTGCAGGAGGATCTGGATAGGCTGCACCGATGGGCTGAGGTCAACTGCATGAAGTTCAATAAGGCCAAGTGCCGGGTCCTGTACCTGGGGTGCAATAACCCCAAGCAGAGCTACAGGCTGGGAGATGAGTGGTTGGAAAGCTGCCAGGCGGAGAAGGACCTGGGAGTATTGGTTGATAGTCATCTGAATATGAGCCAGCAGTGTGCTCAGGCGGCCAAGAAGGCCAATGGCATCCTGGCTTGTATAAGAAGCAGTGTGGCCAGCAGGGCTAGGGAAGTGATAGCCCCCCTGTACTCGGCTCTGGTGAGGCCGCAGCTCGACTACTGTGTTCAGTTTTGGACCCCTCGCTACAAGAAGGACATCGAGGTGCTTAAGTGAGTCCAGAGAAGGGTGACGAAGCTGGTGAGGGGTATGGAGAACAAGTCCTATGAGGAGTGGCTGAGGGAGCTGGGCTTGTTCAGCCTGGAGAAGAGGAGGCTCAGGGGTGACGTTATTGCTCTCTACAGGTACCTTAAAGGAGGCTGAAGCGAGGTTTAGGGTTGGTCTGTTCTCCCACGTGCCTGGTGACAGGACGAGGGGGAATGGGCTAAAGTTACACCAGGGGAGTTTTAGGTTGGATGTTAGGAAGAACTTCTTTACCGAAAGGGTTGTTAGGCATTGGAACGGGCTGCCCAGGGAAGTGGTGGAGTCACCATCCCTGGAAGTCTTTAAAAGATGTTTAGATGTAGAGCTTAGTGATATGGTTTAGTGGAGGACTGTTAGAGTTAGGTCAGAGGTTGGACTCGATGATCTTGAGGTCTCTTCCAACCTAGAAATTCTGTGATTCTGTGATTTCTAATTACAGCCTTTTAAAGCTTAAAGGCATTGTACTGAAAACAAATTGGCAATCACTTACTTTCCTGAGCTACTATAATAAAGGAATAAAAAACTATTTATTGCTTTTGTCACACACAGTAAATAAATGTATAAAGGTACTTTTTCCAGGAGTAAAAAGTGCTTTTTATGGCTTTACTTTGTTGAGAATTCTGACTCCAGGAAACTTGTATACATACAGATTCCAACTGGCCAGGGAAGGTCTGGGGGTAAATTGAATGCATAAAAACTTCACTCATGACATTTGTTTTACAGAAATGCAAGAAGTTTAAAAATTTGATTGGCCTAAGCTTTAAGATTATTATTATTATTATTATTATTATTATTATCATTATCATTATCATTATCATTATCATTATTATTATGTTACCTGTCTGAAAAAAAAAAAAAAAGTATATGGAACTTCAATTAATAATTAAGTATAGGGTCAGGAGGATTAGATATTTTCTATTCAAAGAAAGAGTTCTATTTTTCAGTTCTTACACAAGCTTAATCTTTAGTGATACATTTCTGGAAAATTTACATATAACATGTAAATCTCTAATTTACAGTTCAAATAAGATTATGGATGTGGTAAAAAGAGGGGACACCATTCTGAATTTGTTAGAAAGGACATTCTTTTTATTTTCTTTCCCAAATGGTCATTTTTAATAAGCAAATATTTAATTATTTAATTATTTCTTTATTTTTGAGGAAGAGCTACTATAATTGACATCTCTTATGGTCTTAAACATTTCTCTGATAATTGAAGTAAATAGGATATTACTATTGTTCTCAGAAAACAATATGGTCTCCCCTGAACCTCTTCTTCTCCAGACTAAACAACCCCAGTTCCCTCAGCCACTCCTTATAGGACCTTCCAGGCCTTTCAGCAGGTTTGTAGCCCTTCTCTGGACAGGCTCCAGGGCCTCAATAGCCTTCTTGTACTGAGGGGCCCAAAACTGAACACGGTACTTGAGGTGCGGCCTCACCAGAGCAGAATACAAGAGGGCGATCACTTCCCTGATGCTGATGGCTGCACTATTCCTGGTACAAGCCAGGATGGCATTGGCCTTCTTGGCCACCTGGGCACACTGCTGGCTCGTGTTCAGGCAAGCATCAACCGACAAACTCAGATCCTTTTCCTGTGCTTTTGAGCCACTCTGCCCCAAGCCTGTAGTGTTGGTTTGGGGTTCTTGTGACCAAAGTGCAGGACCTGGCACTTAGCCATGTTGAACCTCATCCCATTGGCCTCTGCTCATCGACCCATCATGTCCAGGTCCCTCTTCAGGGCCTTCCTACCCTTCGGCAGATTGACACTTCCCCCTAACTTGGTGTCATCTGCAAACTTACTGAGGGTGTATTCAATTCCCTTGTCCAAATCATCAGTAAAGATATTAAAGAGGATGGGCCCCAACACCAACCCCTGGGGAACACAACTCAAGACCAGTCGCTAGCTGGGTTTCATTCCATTCTACTGTCTGCGCCCAATCATCCAGCCAGTATTTAACCCAGAAAAGTGTGTACATGTGCAAGCCATGAGCTGCCAGCTTTTCTTTCTAATTAAATAAAACCGATGCAATGCTTTCATTTCTATAAAACATTTTTGAAGAATTATATTTTATTCTGTATTGCCAATTATACAAATATCATATTTATGAATTCTGAAGAAATCTTTAAGATGCATAGAAGTAGGATCGCCAGATACGAAATTATTTTTGATCATTTATGTAATTGATATAAATAGAGTCGCTGGCTATAATCTATAATTAAAAATAATTTTCATTTTTTCAGCAGTTTCTAATGTAAAACAAACAGCATTTTTTTCATTTCATTTTTTTTTTCAGCATTTTCATTTTATGAAAATTTAATTTTCATTTCATTTTTTCATTTCATTTTTTTTTTCAGCAATTTCTAATGTAAAACACTTTCTGTCTTTGTCTCATCTCCCTGGCAATGCTTCTTTTTGCAATTTATAAACCTCCTTTTTCAATATGGAAATATTTTTGTGTATTTAAAAATAAATCACATGAGAAATTAACAATACTAAAACAAAACAAAACAAAACACTTCCAAAGATAATAAAATATTCTGTTGGCTGCTGTGTACATTTGTACAAATATTCCTTGTAGTAATACGGTAGGCTCTCCAATGATGATGATGAGCAAGTAGGCTCATCTGTTGACTTCAAAAGAAAGATTATTTTTGCTTCATTATTTGTTGTGCATTTACACTAATCCCCTTTATTTATCCCATAATCACGTTTTTGTATACTTTTTTTTTTTTTTTTTCCTGTAACGATATACTTTTTAAGGTATTTGATATGTTTATTCCTATATCTTGTTACCTTCAGATTTATTTTAAATATAGCCTTACCTCTGTATTTTCTATCTATATTAGCTTCTCTTTTTTGAACTTGCACGTGACTTTCTGTACCACTATTTTAGTCTCTACTGACGAGACCAAAGACCTAAATCTAAACAATAATTTTACATGTGTTTTCTAAGACAAAGTAAAAGATACAAACAGATTATTAAAATAACATCTATGCTGAAAGACATTGAAAAATACCAGGTACTTAATGTAAATAAACTTTGTCTTCAATGTTTTCAGAGAGGGGCCAAGAAATTTCTTGATTAAAGTCAATAAAGCAGTATGATGAACTTTAAGGTCAGTGGAATTGGCCTAGATAGCCAAGAGCATATTTCAACCCCAAATTTACCATGTTCTGCTGTAGCTGTTCTTCCTGCAGTGAGGTTTTTGCTTTTTTTTTTTTTTTTTTTTTTTTTTTTATGTGGATTCTGGATCTGATTTATACAGAGGCTGCTGTTGTAGAAATTTCTAACAATATATGTTTATATTTGTGCATATATTTGTCTTTTTCTTAAAAGGGATTAGAGGTGAACATCTGTACCCTCCACAAATTTTGACATTATGATAGTAACTTTCAAAAATGTCTAAACAGATATGATAGCTGCAACAGCTTGCTTATCTGTAGCAGTATGGTGTCATGGATCTCTGACAAGATTTGTATACTTTCTTCTTCTTGGCACACATGTCAATACGTAAGAGTGCATACAGAAGTATGTTCAAGTATAGATAGTAGACACAATAAAACCCATATTTTCTTATGTGTTAAGGTATATACTATGGAAGAAGTACCTAATATATTGAATGTACTGCTAAGTGATTAAGGAAACCCATCTATCTATATAGGTCTACCTGCATAAAAACTTAGATAAATTGAGAATTTGGCAATAATTATAATCCAAAAATTACATATTTGCCTACTACATTTAATCAGATTTATTAACACTAGGATATATTTATCCCATTCAGCTTTTTTTCATAGAATGAAAATTTGATAGCTAACTATCTATCTAGTTAGTTAGAATAGAATCATAGAATATCCTGAGTTGGAAGGGACCCTTAAGGATCATCAAGTCCAACTCTTGACACCGCACAGGTCTACCCCAAAGTTCAGACCATGTGACTAAGTGCACAGTCCAATCTCTTCTTAAACTCAGTCAGGCTCGGTGCAGTGACCACTTCCCTGGGGAGCCTGTTCCAGTGTGCAACCACTCTCTCTGTGAAGAACCCCCTCCTGATGTCAAGCCTAAACTTCCCCTGCCTCAGCTTAACCCCGTTCCCGCGGGTCCTGTCGCTGGTGTTAATGGAGAAAAGGTCTCCTGCCTCTCGACACCCCCTTACGAGGAAGTTGTAGACTGCGATGAGGTCTCCCCTCAGCCTCCTCTTCTCCAGGCTGAACAGGCCCAGTGCCCTCAGCCGTTCCTCGTACGTCTTCTCCTCCAGGTCTTTCACCATCTTCGTAGCCCTCCTCTGGACACTCTCCAACAGTTTCACGTCCTTTTTATACTGTGGTGCCCAGAACTGCACACAGTACTCGAGGTGAGGCTGCACCAGCGCAGCGTAGAGCGGGACAATCACCTCCCTCGACCTACTAGCGATGCCGTGCTTGATGCACCCCAGGACACGGTTGGCCCTCCTGGCTGCCAGGGCACACTGCTGGCTCATATTCAACTTGCTGTTTGTTCACTAACAACTTCCAACTATCACAGAACAGCTACACTTAAAAGTTTGAAACTTCCTATATAATATCCATCTGTATTACTTTGAATCAGGTTGATTAAGTAATATTCTCTTCATAGGATGCTAATTCAGAGGTCATCTGAGTCAGTACCGCATTATATATAGATAAAGTTCTGTCTCAGTATTGCAGTTTTCTTGAGAAATAAATGCAGTTTTCTTGAGAATAAAACTGGCAGTGGGCAATATAATGTTCAGGCCAAAAATTCAAGCCACTTGTAGAAACCCAAAGTCAAAAATTCCACCTAACTAACAGGTACACTACCTACTTGTCCAAATATGCAAATCTGCAGTAAAACAATCAATTTTCTGATTAAGGTTACCTCTGAGTGCTTTCATATTCAAGTCCTACCAGTAGAAGACTCAAAGAGTGAAAACTGATCATAAATGTGACCATATAACTGCAGGGGGAATTATTCATTTATTTGTTTGTTTATTTATTTATTTATTAAGGAAATGTGTCACATCCCATACCAAAGTACATTTTCAGACAGTGCTAGAGATGTGCAGGTTCAAGGAAGAATCAAAACTTCATAACTTATTTATAAAATGTCTATCTAACCTGTTGACTGAGTCATTCAAAATCTGTGAGAAAAAAAGAACACGAACATATGTATAATTTTTAGGTTCTTTTTATTCTTTTGGTTGGAAAAAGATTAGTTTTCTTCCTGTTCTTTTCATGACCTAATCACATTCCCAATGAAAACATTCACTTCAGTGTTTGGGAAATCAAGCCCTCTGTGAACATTTCTTTTTTCTGTCTCAGCACATGATGTTTACTGTCAACATTTCTCCCATTTCCTTCTCGACTTTCCTTTTTAATTTGCATCAGCTTTTTTTTTTTTTTTTTTTTTTCCTGGCTGCTAGAAAACTGATTATTTCTACTGCATCAGAGCACTTAAACAAGTGCTATTCATTTGCAAAGCCATTGTTGGAGGTTAGCTTTGGAGTAGTCAACAGGTTTACTGGCTAGTATGAATGTTCTCCCAACAGTTTAAAGATTTATCTCTTAAATCTCTTCTGAAAAAAAATATTTGAAAACCTCTGTCTCCAATAACCACGGTGTTGAGAACTTTTCAGCATCACCTATATCTCTAAATCAAACCCTCTTCAACACAATCAAAACTGTTGTTCCCTATTTTCTTCACCTGTTGTTATTGTGCTTGTTGTTGTTCTTCCTATTGTTCTTGTTACTATTGTTGTTGTTGTTAGTTTCTATAAATACTCTACCAAACATATTAATTGGATTTGACCTGAATTGACTAATCATTTTCGGCTGTTATAAAACCATGTTTTGCAAAAATAAACAATTTTTTCTAGCAGGAAAATAAATAAACAAAATAAACTGAAATTGAGCATCCTTTATTTTCACAGAATCACAGAATCACAGAATAGTCTAGGTTGGAAGAGACCTCCAAGATTACCCAGTCCAACCTCTGACCTAATGCTAACAAGTCCTCTGCTAAACCATATCCCTAAGCTCTACATCTACATATTTTCTATATATTTCTACATCTACACATTTTTCTACATATCCCTAAGCTCATCTACATATTTTAAAGACCTTCAGGGATGGTGACTCAACCACTTCCCTGGGCAGCCTATTCCAGTGACTAACAACCCTTTCAGTAAAGAAGTTTTTCCTAATATCCAACCTAAACCTTCTTGTAGTGAGGAGCCCAAAACTGAACACAGTACTTGAGGTGCAGCCTCACCAGAGCTGAGTACAGGGGGACAATCACTTTCCTGGACCTGCAGGCCACACTGTTTCTTATACAAGCCAGGATGCTGTTGGCTTTCTTGGCCACCTGAGCACACTGCTGTCTCATATTCAGCTGACAATATAATATAATTATATAAATACAATATAATTATAATACAGTATAAAAAAGACTCCTTGCAGATTCAATCAGACAATGAATAATTATCTATTTTTATTTATTTATTTATTTTTGCATTATAGTTATTAGTATGTAGGGTTTGTTTCTTTGTTTATTCATCATTTTGTTTGAAAATCCTTCTGCAAAGAAAAAAAATACTACTACTGTCCTGTTTTGTTTTGTTCTGTTCTGTTCTGTTCTGTTTTATTAGGGTGTTGGTAATCTAATACTGGTGCTTCCTAAATTAAAATAATATATTCTGTTTCACAAAAATAAAATTGAAAACAAAACAGATCTTTTTTGTGACCCCATATTGATTTGGGACAGGACTGTCAGTTAGCCATCTTTTACCAAGGGTGGTAAAAGGACTACTGTTTTTTCCTGGTTCTCTGTGAGATAGCAGAGTTTAATTCTGAGACACTGTAGCTCATGTAATCATTTGCAAAATGTGTTCAGAACTCTTCTTTTATTTTTATTTTTTATTATTATTTTTTTTTTAACAGTATTTTATATTGTATTGTTCAGAGGTCAAGGCAGTAGAAAATATCGAATCCGATATTTTCACCTGATAAACCCTTGAAATATGGCTTCATAAAATTTTAAGCTTCTTTAACGGTTGCTCCACTGAGATATTCATAAAGTTAGAAGAATACATTCCAAAGACTCTTATAAAGCTGCACCACCTTGACAGTTACTGGAGATCTTCCAAAGCAATCTGTAACCTAGGGTAATAAGTCTCCAACTTATGGCAAAAGAAGTTACTTCATTGAAACCTCTCAATAAATCATCTCACTGTATATGAATATGTTCTCTCTTCTTACATTTACTATATTAAGGTCTTTTGCTTTGTCATACTCTGCTGTTCTCGACTTGAAAAGGATCTTAGTGAAAAAAAAAAAAAAAGAAAAAGAAAAAATGTCATTTATGTAAGTATGAGATATATTTGGTGAACCCTGAGAGAAGTGGCATGAAATGCATTACAAATGGAGCTACTGTGTGCGCTTATATGTGTGTCTGTGCATGTGTGTGTGTAACTGTTTAGACAAGAAACAACAGAAGCTGAGAAAAGGAAGCATTCTACTTCTGTGAATATGAAGCCATCAGTGTGCTATAAGCAGATGCAAAACCTTTCTTGTTGCTATAGATAAGTGATTAAACACTGTAGCTTCCAAATGATTAAACAAATAAGGCCACTTCTCTCAAAGCTTTTAAATAAAATACTGTCACATAAGTAGTAAAGAAAATGAAGAAGGAATTTGCTTAGAAATTATTGTTGCATTGTCAGTGGGATATAGCTGTCTTTATGGCTCAACATGATCCAACAGCAAATTGTGCTTCCTGTGCATGGATTATAAACTTGTCTTCAAAGGAAAACTGAGATGCAAGTGAAGAAATTTCTTATCAGCTGTCATAAATTCCCTTTCTGCAAACTGCATAAGCTCTCAAACAGAGATGCACAGATTGGTCCCAACGATAACAGAAAGTCAAATGAGTGGTGTTGAGGAGTAGAGTTTATCTGCTTCAAAGAAAAGATGAGACTAACACGCATAGTGGAAATTTAGGGTAGGCAGTGAAGACCAAGAAGTGTAGAAAGTGTAGGAAGTATAGGAAGTAATGTAGAAGCTGAAAGACAGTAAACCCAATAAAACATTTCTAAGCCTTGCTGTATTAAACTCTAGTTTTGTAAAATCTAGCAAGTCATATGCATGATGGTTGCTTAAAACACTGTAAATATGAATATATTATAAGTAAATATATTTTTTATTTGGTTTGTTTTAATGTCAGACTTCAATTTTCCTATTTTCTTCCCCTCTCCCCTTTCTAAAAAATGGTAAATCTTCCTCACAGTATTAATGTTAGATAATATATGGGGTGAAATTTAAAATCATAAAGCTGGTTTTCTAAATACTGAGCTAAATTCTAGAAACATTTGAGATGTTCTATCTTTTTCTGAGCATTTCAAGACCATATACAAACGTTCGATCTTTGAAGCACCTAGTTGCATCCCTAGGACTATGTGAAGGCTAAGTCATTGTCAGTCTTCTGGGCAAACAACAGATTAATTAAATTAATCTGTATTAATCTACAATTAAACTGTAGGTTAAATAGGCATCGAATGAGTGAATTAAACAGAATCACAGAATCACAGAATAGTCTAGATTGGAAGAGACCTCCAAGATCACCCAGTCCAACCACTGACCTAACACTATCAGTCCTCCACTAAACCATATCCCTAAGCTCTACGTCTAAACGTCTTTTAAAGACCTTCAGGGATGGTGACTCAACCACTTCCCTGGGCAGCCCATTCCAATGTCTAACAACCCTTTCGGTAAAGAAGTTCTTCCTAACATCCAACCTAAAACTCCCCTGGTGTAACTTTAGCCCATTCCCCCTCGTCCTGTCACCCAGCACGTGGGAGAATAGACCAACTGCCACCTCGCTTCAGCCTCCTTTAAGGTACCTGTAGAGGGCGATAAGGTCGCCCCTGAGCCTCCTCTTCTCCAGGCTAAATAGTCCCAGCTCCATAGGCCACTCCTCATAACACTTTTTCTCCAGACCCTTCACCAGCTTTGTAGCCCTTCTCTAGATTCACTCAAGCACTTCCATGTCCTTGTAGTGAGGGGCCCAAAACTGAACACAGTACTTGAGGTGCAGCCTCACCAGAGCTGGTGATGTTTCTCACTTTTTTGCCCACCCCCTAGGAGGGTTAGAAAGAGTCCTGATGCTGTGCCAGCACTGCTCGGCAGCAGACACAATACTAGTGTGATACCACTGCCGTTCTAGCTACAAGTGCAGAGCACAGCACTGTATGGGATGCTGCAGGGAAAGTTAACATTCCAGCCACACCAAGTACATACTTGTCAACATAGCATTATTGAGTTCAGTGCTCAACTAAGTACTGATTGCAAACAGTGTACAATTAAGGTTTGACCAGTAAAGCTTAAACTGGAGTGCAAACCTACATGTTTTTCTGTTAAATTTGTTAGATTTTTTTCTATTGTCTCAGACAGCTGATTATTTTTGTTATGAAAATTTGTTATGAAATCCTTTTGTAGCCCTACAGACAGTTTTACTCTCTCTTAGAAAAGACACAGCTGTCATGTAGTCTTTCCCATGTTTTCCAAACTTTGTATCATTTTGGCTTGGTCTTCTGAAATCTCTGCAGTTTGTCTTTTTAGCACTTAAAAACTTGGTGTGTAAAATGAAAGCTATCACTCACTTGTCCTGAAAAGGTTAATCAAAACCCAAACAAAGTAGTTACTATTTCTGGATTTGTGGTCATTTATTCTACTAAAATCAGCTGATGAATTTGACATTATTACAACTAAATTACAAAATGTAAAGGTAAAGAGAACACTCATTTTTGTTTCTTCATATGGGATTACAAGTTAACTAGCAAGCTCCATGTAGGAACTATTTCACTGATGCATTTATTAATACATATCTAAACAGACAAACATTGAATAATAATCAGACATTATCTTTTTACACTTAAAATTTAACATTACATTTCAGTGAGAAAATTTTAAATGAAGGTCAGTATCATTAGCTGCATTTAATTCAACTGATTTAAAATTCAAAATTCAAATCGTATTTGTTCTTTAGATGCAGATATTGATATAAAATCACATTATAGTCATGTTTCAATGGCAGTGGGAACAGATTTAAATATATGGCTATGATTAAAATCATAAATCTCATGCTTCATATTTCCTGTAGACCATTTTTCAGCATTAAACCTTTTTTATAACTTCTGGCATGAAATGACTATCTTTCCATATATCTTTGCTTAAATGGACAGAAACTGATATACCATCAAAATGGATATCTATATATCAACATTTGACATTCTAATGGGAGTACTTCCATATGTATAAATGTCTTGTAGTTATATGCTGAGTTAGAGAGGATTATCTAGAAAAAAATCCATCTGGAGATAAACAGTTCACATGGATATCTGTACATTGGATAAAAGTAAAACTACACGTTTAAAAGTAATTTTAAAATAAAATATTAAATTCAGCTGTTTGCAAACTGTCCTACTACTTACCATGAGTGAATATCAAGTGGTTCAGCATCTCTGTATAATTATTATGAGCTAAGGTGAAATGGCTAATCTAGAAAGAGGCTGTATTTTTAGACTCCTGGTCAAATGCACAATTGAAAAAGCTGTTTACAATTTGAGAATCGGATAAAACATAATTATTTAAAATAGCATCATATAAAAATGTAGTGATGATGGGTTAAAAAAAACACATACCTAAATGGATTGCTAATGACTGGAACAACATTCTGGTGCACAACTTTATTATTATTATTATTATTATTATTATTATTATTATTTATGCCTGAATACAGTATATATCTATGTAGAAAACTTAGATGAGAAAAAGTAAAACAACAGAACTCTGAAAAAGTATCCTTGTATTTCATTTTTTTTCTTTTTTTTTTTCTTTTAACTCCTTTTTGTTTGTTTGTTTACTGAAGTACTATTGTAATAATTACTTACAGTAATATTGTAAATAAATTGAGCACAAACTCATCGCTCACAAATCAAACAAGTGTCTTTGCACTGAATGAAATAATTGTACCTAAGCTAATCAGCATTTGTTTATTCTTTAATGAGTGACGAGAGGTGAAAATCAAACAAACTACAGACATGCATACAAAAACACAAACCCTTTTTCAAAAACAAACAAACAAATAAACAGAAAACAACAACAAAAACACTTTCTGGTCAATTTGTAGACATTTGTGAATTATACATTAGATAAAATAAATTGGTTTTATAGTAGATAAATATTCTGCTGGACATTTACTTTTACATAGGTCTTAATATTTTATTTGGAAGTGCAAAGTAACACTTTTTTCATTGTATTAATATTATAAACAGTTCCCTAATATTAAAATATTATTAAATACTTTAATACTTATTTCCATATAATTATAATAATTGAATTCTAATGCATGACAGATATTCCTGTCTGTCCATCTCCTTGCATCATAATTTGGTTCACTCACTCTAAATTTTGGTATACCTATTTTTTCAGTATCCTTCAAAGTTACATATTTACTTTGGTTTTAGCTTTAGCAGTATGATGCAAAGTTCTGTATGTATAATTTGTAAGATATATCACCAAATAGGAAGCTTTACATCCTAAGGTAAATCACGCTTGTTGACATAAGCAGCACAATGCAAAGGTTTCACATTAGAGAATATAATTTCACTTTTGCAGTTTCAATTTTCATATGTTAAATCCTTTCCCAATCTATTTTAATCATCAAATAAGATGAGATGATCTACAATAATGAATAATGATAATTAACTAGTCAAGAAGCACACTTCACTTTCCTTTCACTGTTATCAATGCTACTATCAGCTCTCTGCATTTGAAAACCTATTATTGCAACTGTCGCAGAATTAAATGGAGTTTATCTGGCAACATCTGGCTCCTTAGAAGAAAATATGAATAATTTCACCAGCATTCTGTCTGCCTGCGTTATTGTAATTATGATGTAGTGGAGGACAGCAGCATTCTGTGGACTTGGTGATTAACCTAGGGCAACTGAGAAGTAGACCTAGTGACATGAGCAGGGCACATGAATCAGCTAAATCAATTGTCATTTTTTCTCAAGATTCTTAAATACAATGGTGACCTTGTGATGGGAAACAGTAAGTTACACTTGAACTCATTTAGGAGGTCAGACTTTTCACAATACATTACAGGCACTTAATATTTTTGTTTCAATTCAGTTAAATGAAAAATAAGTATTATATATATACATACATATAAATATATACACTGTATAGATATATACATATACACACACACATATATACATATATACATTTTGTAAACCTTTATTTTGCTAATAAAAGTGTATGTTCTTCACTTTCTCTTTTCATCATTTAGTTATGAAGTTTTACCTCCTTTTTTTTTTTGAGTGGTACTCTGACTAAGCATATGATTGCACATGTTAAAATGATATGGAAGAAAGTAAGCCAGTAAGATGACTATGAAAGTAAAACCAAGCTAAAAATTTTCCAATATTATTTCTAGCCGTCAGTCTATGACTCTATGAGTGTAAACTAGATCTATTTTTAAAGTTCATGCACTTGTACCTTCTTGTGTTCTTGTGACTGTGGAGCTTAGCTGAGATCACAGAAGCATCCAGTTCCTTGCCTGAAATGTTAATTCAAGCATTTATCACTTTAGAGAAATTGAACTAATGAACCTGGAGTTATTCTCTCAGCATTTTGTGGTGCCTACACTAAGCAATTCAATGCAGCCAGACATGCATCCACATGGTCATGTTTGGTATGATTTGCATACACCTTAAACTGTTAAAGCAGTTAAAACAGGATGGGGAATCTGAATCTTAAAATAGTTTCCTGTACTACTTTAAAAGCATTGTAAAAATCATTGATCACAATCAAGATGAACAGTAAGCAAGCAGAATGAATGAAATCATATTCATTTTAAAGGAAGGTGGAATACTTTCACAAGAGTATTCCTCTCTCTGTCACATTTTCTTTTTAGGTCAGAGGTTGGACTTGATGATCTTGAGGTCTCTTCCAACCTAGAAATTCTGTGATTCTGTGATTCTGTGAAGAGAAGTAGAATTGTTGTGATCTTCAGTGAATCATTGGTGTGAAAAAAACATTCACTCTTTTCAACCATCAACAGAGCTCTTTCTGCTACTTGACACTACAGTGTAATCTTTTACTATAAGTACAGGGTAATAAATGCCATAGGATTTAGCAATTTTCTAGTGCCAGATGGTGCTGCAATCAATTTTGTTAATTTAATTATTGAATTACAATTTCAAGTCTTTTTTAATACAGTGATTGAATGTCTTTTATTTATTTATATTAACTTGATTTATGTGTTCTTTTTCCTTTCCTTTCCTTTCCTTTCCTTTCCTTTCCTTTCCTTTCCTTTCCTTTCCTTTCCTTTCCTTTCCTTTCCTTTCTTTTTTCTTTTCTTTTTTTCTTTTCTTTTCTTTTCTTTTCTTTTCTTTTCTTTTCTTTTCTTATGTATTCTTTATCTACAAGTACAATTTAAAAAGGTCAAAGCTAGATCCACCTCTTCTTTTTATGTATTTATTTTAAATTTAGGATTAGTCCTGAAAAGGATTTGAACAGTCAGTTCAAATCTCATTGAATCCAAGCAAAAAAAAAGTAGCTTGCTACTTTTTTACCAAAAAGCTATTGAATCTACTGTGTTATAAACATTAAATAAGGCCTTCTGAGTCTTTTTTTTTTTTATAATACATTTTAAATCATTCCTTCCCTGCTGATACTGTTTAAAACATAGGGGAATGGAATTCCTGAAGAAATGATTGAAACTGTATTATAAAAAATAAAGTGTTTTTTTATTTTTTTTTTTTATTTTTTTTCCTGACAATAATTATCAGCCTTGTACTATCATAACATTTTCACTGATTTATGACAAAAATCTAAATTGCAATTTAGTTTCAACTGAAACATTTTACTTTGGAATTCCTGTTTTCTATCTACTTTCTATCTCTTTTGATGAAAAGAGGATACCAACATTCTTATTTGTCCTTATTGCCAAATTACATTTGCTGAATAAAAAAAGAGCCTAATAACTGTTTGAAAGAATTAATGCAAATGTAGGTGTGATTTTTTTTTAAAGAAAATATGCTTCTGGAGTTTTCCAGCTTTTCCAGGATTTACAATGCAAATCCTTTGGTGGGTTGGTTTAGGATAAAATTTCAAAATAAAATAAAAAAATAATTAATGTGATAAACATAATTTAACTACACCCAAGAAGAGCATCTGGGAAAGAAAAATAAATAAATAAATAAAATAAAAAGATATCGTACGCATCATTTCAGTTCAAATTTGTGAGAAGGGTTGCATTTTTTAAGGTTTCCATTTACTACTATCTTAATATAAGCAACATAATAGAGGATGAATCATCTACTTATAGTCTGATGTTTCGGTTTAAGTGGAAAATATGGCAAGAGTTTTTCTAAAAAAGGCTTTGGGAAAAGAAAAATAAGTTTTGTTTTCTCAGTTCTTGTTAGCAATGCAACAAAAAGTCTCAATGCAACAAAAAGTCTCAATTAAATTAATGTGAGATTTTTTTAACGTGAGAAATAGACAGAGACTCAATTTGTGGAAAAGGTCTTCTATTTATATAAGATTTTCTGGTTTGTGATTACAAGATTTTTTCTGTCTTTTTTTTTTTTTTGTGTGTGTGAAAAGCCCTGCTGTTTTCTTCCCACATATAGAATGTTTTTTGCTGCCTTAGGCTATAATATTAAACATCCTGACACACACTTGTTTCTATTCCCATGAAGGTGTTTTAAACAGAAATGTGTTTATTGGGTTTCCTCCAGGCTTTGGTAACATAATGTCATTGAGATTTTTCCACATGTGGTATAACTGACATCTAAATTTGTTAAAGAACAAGTTGCAGGCCAAAAGTGGATTGTTTCTACTGAAAATAATAAGGCATTGTTTAAGACTTAATGAAAAAGTAACACCATGGTCGACAGATCTCTTATTAAATGAACTTTGTTATTTATTGTGCTGAAGAAACTACTATTTTAATAAAGCAGTGATCTTTTCAGGAATGGCACAAATGCCTCAAAAAAAAAAAAAAAGTGTATTTGTTTCATTCCATTTTTTTTTTTTTTTCTGTAGTGAACCGAACCACCTTATTCAATACAATAAAATGAATGTGAGTTGAGTTCACAACCAACAAATGATTATTAAGAAGTTGAAATATACAAAAATATATTTAATTGAAACTGGCATTTTTATTTTTATTTTTTAACAAGAAAAGGATAATATCTTCCCTTCTCATGTCCGCCACCCCCACTTGCCTCTTATAATCTACATAATCAAAAGAAAGTTCTGGAGAAAAAGAGGTATCCTCTAAGGAGTAATGTGCGACAGATAACATTTAGCCATACCATTTCCAAAAGAAGACAGTCAATTTAAGATCAGATTTTTATTCATTTTGATTCAGGGCTGGTAAAACTCCTCAGCTACCAATGCTTATCTGTAATGTTTATAATATCTGAGTTAGAACAGTCCTTATTCATACAACTGTCACCCTGTGATAAAACACTCCTTTTCTATAAATGATTTACTTCAGTACAAGGGTGTACTGAATTATGTACAAACATAACTTTTTTTTTTTTTTTTTTTTTTTTGATGATTTCCTCATCTCTGCTTAAGGTGTCCTCTAAAATACAAGTGCAAGTAACCAGTGTTTTTAGACCACCATGTATATGGATGTGCACTTCAGCATTATCATTCTTGATTACTGTTCTCAAGCATTCTTGTAATTACACAAAAATAAAAATTATCTTTTTGTTTTATTATTGGAACCCTGCTAACATTTACTGAAAAAAAAATCATCTCCATCTCAGCACTTACTAACATTGGCTAAAAAGTTGCATCTCCATCTCAGTCTTTGCGTTTTGGTCTACTGAAATAAAAACACAGACAATAAAGATATGCATTGAGTATTAGGAATAATAGCAGTTTCTCTAAGAGGAGTGTTAACTCCAGTGTTAGTCCCCTGATTTGAGGGTTTTATTAATTTATTTTGTCTGTTTTTCACAAGAAAAACAAACAAAAACAACAAAAAACAATATTACTCCTTAAAAAGAAAAACAAAACAACAACAACAAAACGAATAACTGTTCATTATCCCAACAGCTGCTGCTTCTGTTACTATGTCTTTAAAAATCACTACTGTTCTTCTACATCTTTAATACAGATTTGTGTATTTTTAATGCAACTACTATCTTGGAGGTTGCATATTCATATGCAGCACTTGAACCTCAAGGGTATAATAGTACAGCTCAACATTCAACCTTGCTATAACCTCATCTATATGTTGGATATATCTCTGACTGACTTAACCAGCAGCACTGTTGGAGTATTCTGTTGTGATATAAAAGCTTCAGCTGAAATCACTATGCAATGCTCTCATGCATTATGTGACCTGCTTCTTATGGGTATACCTGTTTCATTGGTAAATAGATTACTGTTAAGTATTGGAAAAATAATAATATTAAAAAAATAGGCAGAGAAGGTAAGCAGGACTAGTGTTTGGTCAACAAATTATGCAATGTTATGTAATAGGAAGGTGTCTTCAGGGTAGTATTTTGAAAATAGGATATTCTGACAAGCATTATATACATGAAAAAGGAACATGTTGAAATAGATAAGGTATGAGGAGCCAAATGTGAAATAAATTTTATTGTTGTTCAAGGTAAGAAAATAGCTGCATCTTGGAACATGTTTTGACATTAAGATTTAAAAAAAAAAAAAAAAAGTTGTTCCAATTGAGCATATTTCCTTTCTCTCCATTGAATTCTCCAAGGACAATGTGGTTGTGAAGGTAATTTGTTTTGTTTTTTAAAGGTAAGAGGATCTGATTTCTTATCTAAACAAGATTTTGAGTCAACATATTTTTTAGTAAAATGTCTTCATAGTTTCCTTATTTGTGCTAGTTGAATTCTGAGTGGATGTTGCTCAATAAATTGAAACAGATGCAGACAATAAACCTAACATTTATCCACTGAAAAAAAATATGTTTTTTTCAGTTTAGGATATTTGGTATTGTGAAAAGTTTTATTCCATTACCTTTTCTGAAACCCATGTAAATAATTACATTATCTTCAATGTGACAGAACCGTTTCAGGGCATTTTATAATCAACTTTCTGATTATATTTACTGACTTCATGATATTCTCTAAATCTAATTTTCCTAAATAAGCAGTTTTTGTATAAACTCGTGGTTTCCAGTGCAACACATAGGAAAACTTGAGCTTAAATAGGATATATTTTCAAACATTAACTGGAAGATAATGAGATCTATTATAAACAATAATTAAATTTCTAAGGATATGAAGTATTCAAATTGCTATAATAGTTCTGCTTTTTTTTTCCTGCTTTTCAGTCTTTTAACATTGTTTAGCTTTTCAGCAAAAGCTTTTAATACTAAAACCAAACATTGATGTTTCATTTACATTTCTTAGAAACAACTACAACTTAGTAAAAACTACTAACAACTAGGAAAGTATTATTTTCCTCTAAATCAGATGAAAACAATTCTTAGCAGTTTTTGCTACTTTTTTTTTTCTTATACTCCCCCCCAAAAAATCTAAAAATAAGTAGCTTAATATAGTTAATATTAATATTGTTATTATTGGTTAATAACCACTTACCATTCCACATCAGCTTAACCATAATCAGGTTAGTTTTATCATCTGTGATAAATCCTTAGAAAAAGATGAAAAAATCAATGATAAAATTGTTGAGATTTTCTTGGCATATGACTGTATATAATGTGTTCTACAGGTCTGGAAAAGATCCCTGTTCCATTTAATTTTCAACAAAATCAATAAGATTAAGTCTATCTATTGCATTTGGTTCAGATTGAATTTTGCTTTCAAATGAATGTTTCTGCATGGTTACTTTCACTCAAAGATCATTTTCTAAAATAATTTTTGAACGACCACTATATTTTATTTTCAAATGAAAAGGAAAAAAATTAGACAAAAATATAAATATAAACTTCTCAGTAATAGATTTCCTGTTTTATACTAGAGTCCGTTCATGTTTGAAGTTCAGTACTGTGAAACATGTAGGGTAACTACTAACAGTAACTCAGAATAACCAAAAGCTTAACACAGATATGCACTGACCACCAGGAAAATAAATAAATAAATAAATAAAAATGCTGACAGTGGTAAGAGTTTCTGCTTTACAAAATGACTGTTTTAGGTGAACTGCTGCTCTACTCTGTCAAATACAAAGAACTCCAAAGGAAAAGGTGTCAAAAAAGAGGATGGTGAAACCTTCTATATGTTAAATTGGTAACAGCTAGAATGTATATTTAGAGAAATACACATTTAGGCATTTTGCTTGGCTGATATTCTTAACTGAATCTCTGATTTTTGTTCTTTCTCTCTCTCTTTTTTAAGAAGGTATATAAGCATGTTTTGGTGTATGTAAGCCTAAGCTGAACCATATGATGGTACTAATATTTTATGAATTCTAATCAAATCTTAAAGCACATTAAGATTTGATTAGAATTTTGATTGATTAAGATTTAATTAGAATTAGAATTGATTAGAATTTCTTCATTCATAGAAAGCTGTATTGGAAAAGATAGATGTAACTTAGTACAATGGGATATATTGTATTTTTATAATTAATTGCTAGATCAAACATCAGAAATTAGAGATACTTTTTCATTTCTTGATCTCTGTATCATCATGAGACAAGTTTTTTCAATTATGTTGCCTTCTACAGTTCCTACAAATTGGTTCTTGAATGCAGAGTTAATATATTAGTGATCATTGGGCTTACTAGAAATACAGGAGGCTGAAGTGCATAATGTTGTGCAAGTGAGTTTCAAATATCCTTAGATGACATGGAAAGTCTTTGCAGATTAGTCTTCAATTTAAGCATTTCTAAAATTGTATTCATATGGCTTTCAGATGCTTTGATTGTACTAAATAAACACACGTTATGAATACGCATAATAATTCTGTATTAATGTAAATTATCTTTCATAATTAGACTTTATCCTGAGCTATGAGAAAAATATCTCAGGATAGCTCTTTACTTGGTCCTTCAGATGAAAGATGCTGCAAGAGTGCTCAATGTGAAGTTCAATAGTTGAGGTATTGAACTCATCTGTAGCTTTGGGATTTTATTTGTTTCACCATGTTATGGGGAGGACATCTCGTAATTTCAAAACATTTATTTTAATAAAAGTGAAATTTTTTTAACTCATTATATTACTATATATATTCTATCTTTCAGTGGTTTATGGGCTTTCACTTATTTTATTTTATTTTATTTTTCACTTAACATTGTTCAAATCTTCTAAATGAATTTATTTCCTCTGCTTTATGTTTCTCTATGATGAAGTATTTAATGTTCTTCCGTAGACCAAATGCTTGACTTCATTTTTTCCAAGGTTCCTTGAATAAGAATTTCTAAAATATATTCCTATATGCATGTAGATAAAATTGATGAATTTAAGCACTGCATTTTATTTTTTTTGATGAATTGATGAATTTAAGCACTGCAAGAATAGAGGTACCACGGAAATTTCAGTAATTGATGATCTTTCCTAGCAGTGGAATGTCATGTATAATCATGACATTATAAGACTATTTCTGTGCATAAATAATAATAATAATAAAAAATCTGATTTTCTAGAATTTAATAAATAAATAAAATGAAATGTTTGTTTCATAAGGCAATATACCTATTTCCATGCTCTATTTCCATGACAACTCAGCATTGTTAAATGAAACATAACATGTCAAAAGTCTTCAAGAACTTTACTGTTCGTTTACAACCAAGTTCAAAATACAACTTTCCAGCATCTTTCTCATTCAGATGAGAGTCAACTCTAAAACAGATTTATTTATTTATTTTTTTCCTGGTACTACTTTGCTATGATTTTTTTGTGATATAAAACCTAAAATTTGGCCTGTTTGAATCTTTTAAGTCACACAAGTGACTGAATTGACACAAATCATTTCATCATATTAAATGAAATTGAAAGCACATTAATGATATATACAGTTCTCTAAAAATATTTCTCTTTTATGAAGTTTAGCATAAAGACAAAGCTGCTACTACTATTACTACTACAGGAAAAAAAAAAAAAAAAAGTCTTAAATCATATCTTTATTTAATATGTGACTGACCTGTGGCTTCTGAAACTCTCAGGGAAGTTTTTTCATGCTGGTGTGGTGGTTTTACCTTCCTAGGCAACTGAACTCCACCCCAACTGCTCTCCCACTCCCCCTCCTCAGAAGAGGAGGGGAAGAAGTAAAGGAAAGAAACAACTTACAGGTTGAGATAAGGATAATTTAATTAAAGGAAAAAAAAATAATAATTATTAAGGAAATATTATTATTAATTAAAATATTTAACTAAAGAGAAAAAAGGGAAAGGGGAAAAAAAAAAAGTAAAGACCGTGTGGAAGCACAGAGGAAAGAAATTACTCTCTACTTCCCACAAATAAGCGATGCTTCAACATCTCCTTGAAGCAGGGCTTCAACGCATGTAGCCGTTGTTCAGGAGGACAGATGTTTTCACGAGAGCCCACCCCTCCCGTCTTCTTCCTTTTTCCACCTTTTATTGCTGAGTGTGACATCATATGGTATGGAATATCCCTTTGGTTGGTTTAGAAACCAAATTCCCAGGTAGTGTTCCTTCCTCACTTTTTGCCCACCCCTGGCTTGCTGGCTCAGAGGGAATCTTGATGTGGTGCCAGCACTTCTCAGCAGCAGACACAACACTGGTGTGATACCAGGACTCTTCTAGCTACAAGCGCAGAGCACAGCACTGTGTGGGCTGCTGCAGGGAACGTTAACATCCCAGTCAGACCCAGTACAGCTAGTTGTATGAACAATAATGATTAGCTGAGAGTTTGATAATTGGTCATTCTCTGATGGAGGAATCAGAATAAGGAATCAGAATTTGTCCATGAGTGTATACACTCCTATGCAAATGTCCTGTGCAAAGAACCAGAACTACAAAAAATAAAATGTCATTTATGGAACATCTTAAGTAAGTATGTCCTGAGGGGTATTCTGACCTGAATGGAGTAGTTTGGTCAGGAAGGTAGGTTCACACTTACAAAGGAAAATACGGTACATGAAAAACAAAACAAAACAAATCTTTAAGTAACTCCAGTATAATCTAATTGTTGGGAAAACTTAATAATTATATTATGCCCATGTTTTTATAATAATATTGATTAATGAAAATAAATAGTGAAAATCACTAAAAACAAGACAAAAAAAAAAAAAGGAAATAATAATTCTACCATAGTACATTATGTTATGATAGTATTTGAAAGCAGACTTGAAAAGAAGGATACATATAAAGATCTAACTTTATTACATCTGTATTTACCAATGTTGGGGACTTCCACCTCATGCATAATATTTGGTGCCTCCTGGCAAGGAAAGAATTCCTTCACCTCCTGCTAATTAAAACAGAGAAACAACAACAACAAAATATCTCTCAACATCATTTTGATTAAGTACCATAAAAGAAAGTTGAATTTGCAATACTGAATGCTAGAAAGAATTGAGAAATTGTAGCCAAAACATTAAAGGAATACTTTGAGAAATTTTCAAGTTTTGTTTAAATATTCATAGAATCATAGAATAACTAAGGATGGAAAAGACCTCCAAGGTCATCTGGTCCAACCACATCCCTACCACTGATATTACTCATTAAACCGTGTTTCTAAGCACCATATCTAGCCTTTCCTTAAACATCCCCAGGGACGGTGATACCACCACCTCCCTGGGCAACCTATTCCAATGCCTGACTACTCTTCCTGAAACAACATGTCTCCTAATTTCCAAACTAAACCTCCCCTGACGCAACTTGAGGCCCTCTAGTCCTATCACTAGTTATCTGACAGAAGAGGCCAACCCCCAACTCCCCGCAACCTCCTTTCAGAAGGGAGCAATGAGGTCTCCCCTGAATCTCCTCTTATCCAGACTAAACAACCCCAGTTCCCTCAGCCACGCTTCATAAGACTTGTGTTCCAGACCCTTCACCAGCTTCATAGCCCTTCTCTGGACATGTGCCAGGGCCTCAATAACCTTTTTGTACTGAGGGGCCCAAAACTGAACACAGTATTCAAGGTGCGGCCTCTCCAGAGCAGAATACAAGGCGACAATCACCTCCCTGATGTTGCTGGCTGCACTATTCCTGGTACAAGCCAGGTTTGTCTTCTTGGCCACCTGGGCACACTGCTGGCTCATGTTCACACAAGCATCAACCAACAACTCCAGATTCTTTTCCTCTCCACTGCTTTTGAGCCACTCTGCCTCACCAAGCCTGTAGCGTTACATGGGATTGTTGTGACCCACCATGGGATTGTTGGAGGACACACCAGTTAGCCATGTTGAACCTCATCACACTGGCCTCTTCTGCTCATGGATCCAACCTGTCCAGGTCCCTCTGCAGGTCTTTCCTACCTTCCAGCAGTTCAACACGTATCCCCAACTTGGTGTCATCTGCAAATTTACTGAGGGTACACTCAATTCCCTCATTCAAATCATGAATAAATATTAAAGAGGATGGGCCTCAACATCAAACCTTGGGGAATACTACTGGTGACCAGTCACCAACTAGATTTCACTCCATTCATCACCACTCTTTTGGCCTGTCCATCCAGACAATTTTTAACCCAGCAAACAGTAACATTGTAACAAATGAGCAATATTTATGCAAGCACATGTATATAAATTTTTTTCTACTGCAACTGAAGTACTTAGCTAAATCCATTTGGGTGAAATTTATATCCCAGATATAATATTATATAACCATTCTTAGTAAGTTGTCCTTACCTTTATCGAAGATGTAATATTCAGCCCTTGTCCTACAGATATCTAGTCTTATTATTTATTTTTTAAGGTGAATCTCTATGGAATAAAAACATAACTTTAATATTTTTATGTATTTTTATATGATAGTATTACGGCCTTGTATATTTAAAAACTATATCACACATAATTCATTAATTAATACTCATCAATTTCATTTTTTATTTTGTTATTTTTGCATAGAAAAGGCTACTGTTCCATTTTTCAACAGAAAATATATTTTATTTATTTATTTTCTCTTGGTTTTCTTTATATACATCTTCAAATGTTTAAGTGTTAATTGATGTTTCTAATTTTTTGTGTGACCTCAAAAAACATTATTTGAGAAGGAATGCAAACACATAGTCAATGTCACCTGTGTTACTATTTGCCATAGAATTTATATTTTTCTTGTGTATTTCAGCTAAAATGAGGAGCAGAAAGTTTTTAATTAAAAATTATATATGTTATGGTATAAGGCGATATTTCAGATGATAAGAATTTCACTAATTTGCAGGATTTTTTGGATAGATACCCACTACTTCTTTTACTATGATCAATGAAAAAGTCACTGTTCATTTCAGCAAGTGCATTATTAATCTAATATTTGTATTACCACAGGAGAAATGCTCTCTGAATAAGCACTTAGGACATTATATCATCCAAGATTTCTAAACAGTCACCAATAGTGTTGCAAAATAATTTTAACTTGTCCTATATTATTCAACAATCTGATAAGTTACAACATTTGAGATTGTCCTCAAATATAGTTCCAAAATAAAGAAAAGAATTGAAAGGGGACAAAAAAAAAGGAAACAACAAAGGGAAAGTTTTAGTTGCTTTACAAAAAGCCAAATTAGACCTTCATCAGAATTTGAAACTCAGCTATTAATAGAACATCACATAAAATGGATCCAGTGTTTCATAAATAACCAAATATTGAAAGTGTTAATACAGACAAACATCATCTGATCCTGGGAAGCAACCTGGGATCAGCATGTCAAGACTGGAGGAAGTACCAAGAATAGGAAGCAGGGCCAGATGGGGCACTGCATCACAACCCGTGCCAAAAAAAAAAAAAAAAAAAAAAAAAAGGTGGAGACTCTTAGTTATCGGAGACTCCTTGCTGAGAGGCACTGAGGCTCCCATGTCGCCTGGATAACCTATCCAGAGAGGTGTGCTGTCTTCCTGGAGCATGTGTCAGAAATGTTAGGAAGGCTCTGCCACAGCTCATTAAACCGGAGGTCTACTATCCTCTTGTTGTCATTCAGGTTGAATCGTGGAAAGCTGCAACTAGAAGAATGAGGAATATTAAAAAGGACTTTGCATTCCTGGGAAGGTTGTTGAAGGGATCAGGGGTGCAGGTAGTGTTCTCGTCTGTCCTCCAGCTGGGTGACTGGGACCCAGAAAGAAGGAGCAGAACGGGACAGGTGAATGACTGGCTGAGGGGGTGGTGTCTGGACCAAGGCTATGGGTATTCTCATCTTGGGCAGTCCTTTGAGAAGCCGCGTATATGGGCTGCTGACCAACTCAGCAAGTGGGGCACAAGTGTTTTGGGGAGTAAGCTCTCTGTGCTGATTAACAGGTCTTTAAACTAGGTTTGATGGGGGAAGGGAGGGGAGCTAAAAGTGACAGAGAAGGGTTGGGGGAAGTTGTTGCTGCTGTCACTGTTGAAGATAGTAGGAAAAAACCTCTGAGTTGTTCCATAGGGTTGTCTGAGGGCTCCTCAGAGAAGGTAATGATCCTGATACCCTGTCCAGAATCTTCTTCTTGCATCCCTCCAGGGGTAACTGTACCTGCTGCTTCTCTAAAGTGCCTGTATACCAATGTGCAGAGCATGGGAAATAAACAGGATTAGCTTGAGATCTGTGGTCAGTCACAGGGCCATGATCTCATTGCGATCACAGAGACCTGGTAGGACAGCTTGCATGACTGGAATGCTGTCATGGAGGGCTATGTTATTTTTAGGAAAGACAGGCTGGGGAAGTGAGGGGGTGGGGTTGCCGTTTATGTGAGGGAGCACTTAGAGTGTACCTAGCTCCACCTGGGGGAGGGTGAAAGACAAGTGGAGAATGTGTGGGTGAGGATTAAAGGGTGGGCTGGTATGGGGCACACTGTTTTGGGGGTGTACTACAGGTCACCAGATCAGGAGGAGGAGGTCCATGAGGCCTTCTACAAACAGATGGTAGTAGCCTCACAATCCCAGGTGCTGGTTCTTATGGGAGACTTCAATTATCCAGACATCTGTTGGGTAAGCAACTCAGCCAGGCACACAGAGTCCAAACAGTTCCTACAATGCGTTGAAGACAATTTTCTGACACAGGTGGTAGAGGAGCCGATGAGGCCGGGGGTGCTTCTGGACCTTGTCCTTACCAACAGGGATGGGCTTGTTAGGGATGTGAAGGTTGGGGGCAACCTGGGATGCAGTGGCCATGAGATGGTAGAGTTCAAGATGGAACTTGGTGGAAGAAGTGAGGCTAAAAGCAGGATTGCTACCCTGGACTTTTGGAGAGCCAATTTCAACCTCTTCCAGGACCTGCTTGGGAGTATCTCATGGGCTAGGTTGCTTGAAGGCAAGGGTGTTAGTGAGAGCTGGGCAACATTTAAACAGCACTTCTTCCAAGCTCAGTATCAGTGCATCCCTAAGAGTAGGAAATTGGGGAAGGGGGGAAGGAAACCTGCGTGGATGAGCAAGGAGGTCATCGATAGATCAAAAGGAAGAGGAAGGTCTATGAGATGTGGAAAAAGGGCCTATCTTCTTGGGAGGAGTATAGAGGTGCTGTCAGGGACTGCAGGGATGCAACCAGGAAGTCTAAAGCCCACCTAGAGCTGAAGCTTGAGAAAGAGATAAAGAATATTTTTGTTGTTGTTGTTGTTGTTGTTGTTTAAAAAAGTATGTAAATAGTAAAAGGAAGACTAGGGATAATGTGGGTCCCTTGCTGAACGACAGGGGTGCCCTGGTAACAGGAGATGCCTTTGCTTCAGTCTTTGCTTCAGGGACTCCCCCCGGAACTCCTCAACCCTGGTGGGAGGACAAAGGGTCTGGGAAATGGAGATCTCCCCCTAGGTTGGTGAGGGAGTTGTTCAGGAGTGTCTGAGTGGGCTCAAGGCACACAGATCCATGGGTCCCGATGGGATGCATCCATGTGTGCTAAGGGAGTTGGCAGAGGTGATCACTGAACCACTCTCTATCATCTTTGAAAAGTCCTGGAGAACAGGAGAGGTGCCTGAATACTGGCACCTTCAAGAGGGGCAAGAAAGAGGATCTGGGAAGCTACAGGCCAGTCAGTCTCACCTCTATCCCTGGAAAGGTGTTGGAACAGCTTGTTCTGGATGTCATCTCCAAGCAATTGGAAGAGAAGAATGTTATGAGGAGTAGTCAGCATGGATTCATCAAGGGGAAGTCATGCTCGAACAACCTCATTGCCTTCTATAATGGCATCACCAGCTGGGTAGATGGGGGAGAGCGGTGGATGTCATCTACCTTGACTTTAGCAAGGCTTTCAATACTGTCTCCCATGACATCCTGCTGGAAAAGCTAAGAAAGTGTGGGATAGAGGAGTGGGCAGTAAGGTGGGTTGACTAGCTGACTGGCCAAGCTCAGAGGGTGGTGATTGGTGACACAGAGTCTGGGTGGAGACCTGTGACTAGTGGTGTTCCCCAGGGGTCGGTGTTGGGTCCGGTCTTATTCAACATCTTCATCAATGGCCTTGATGAGGGAATAGTGTCTGCCCTCAGCAAGTACGCTGATGACACAAAGCTGGGAGGAGTGGCTGACATGCCAGAGGGCTGTGCTGCCATTCAACAACACCTGGACTGGCTGGAGAGATGGACAGGAAGAAAACAGATGCGGTTTAATAAGAGCAAGTGTAGAGTCCTGAACCTGGGAAGGAGCAACCAGACATATCAGTACAGGCTGGGGAACGAGCTGCTGGAGAGGAGCTCTCAGGAGAAGGACCTGGGGTCCTGGTGGACGACAGGTTGACCATGAGCCAGTAGTGTGCCCTGGTGACCAAGAAGGCTAATGGGATCCTTGCGTGCATTAAAAGGACTGTGGTCAGCAGGTCAAGGGAGGTGATCCTCCCCCTCTACTCTACCCTGGTCAGGCCTCACCTGGAGTACTGTGTCCACTTCTGGGCTCCCCAGTACAAAAAAGACAGGGATCTCCTGGAAAGAGTCCAGCAGAGGGCCACAAAGATGATACGGGGCCTGGAGCATCTCCACTATGAGGAAAAGCTGAGAGACCTGGGTCTGTTCAACCTGGAGAAGAGAAGACTGAGGGGATCTCATCAATGTGTATAAATACCTGAGGTGTGGGAGACGGAAGGATTTGGACAACCTCTTTTCTGTGGTTTGTGGGGACAGGACAAGGGGTAATGGCAATAAGATAGAGCACAGGAAGTTCCGCACCAACATGAGAAAGAACTTCCTCAAAGTGAGGGTGACAGAGCACTGGAACAGGCTGCCCAGGGAGGTTGTGGAGTCTCCTTCTCTGGAGATATTCAAGACCCATCTGGACGCCTACCTGGGCAGCCTGCTCTAAGGTACCTGCTTTGGCAAGAGGGTTGGACCCAATGATCTTTTGAGGTCCCTTCCAACCCCAACAATTCTGTGATTCTGTGATTTTCATTACTACACACATTCTCAATTACTTTACATGTAACCATTCACTTTGTTGAATATTTTGACATGTCATGTGTTATTCATTTCAAGAGCTACCAAGATATGATGTTCCAATGATTAACTTATTACATAAATATTTGTGGAGCTATGTTTAAATGAGAAGGGGTATGATTTAATTACAGTGCACAACTCAGGCCTTGAAGGACTGTGAAGATAATGTAGGCCCAGGGCTGATAACCTTGAGTGATGTTACAACTAAAATATGCGGAACCATGTTCAGGAGGAGAGACGACACCGTTGTACCAATTATATTAGTGCTAGAGACGTGTGCATAGAGAAGCTAGACCAATTATAAGTTGTTGTCTGCGCATGCTGTAGGGGTAGCATATATATACCTCGCTAGAACATTCATTAAAGGAGAACAATGATACTCGCATCGAGGTTGCGTCGTTACTCCGGGTCACTCCCATTCCAACAAATACTTTCTCATTAAATATATATATATATATATATATATATATATATATATGACAATTGCTAATAAGATATAATAAATCCAACATGTTTGAAAACATTTTTTTTGGTACTCGCTGTGGTTTATATTTCCTAAAGTAATATGTTTACATATATTTGAGAAAACAAATTTAAACAAATAAAACACATAATTCAGTCTTTAAATATGGTAGAAGGTACCATCACAATTAACTTGTAATTCTTAGTAGTGAAGCCTCTACAGAAAACCATGGGGATCATTACAAATATAATAACTCCAGATGTGCCTTGTTAAGTAAGAAGTTTAATTGGCTTTGAGCAAGGAATAACTTGGGAGTGATACAAAGATGAAAACATATGAGGGATCCTTCTTGCAGATAGTTCTCAGCCAGAAATGAAAGGAAGTGATTGCTCCTTTGTGCTCCTGTTTCAGTAAAAGACTTGTCTCTAAGATCCCTGTTTCTTATGGCTTCTTTACATTATTTATTATTTATTTTATTAAAACTTAAATACTATGTGTTTTTAATATATATGTAACTGAGAGGTCATCATTTGGGTATTTAAAATGATTGG
>CM021731.1:169844215-169862635 GCA_011075105.1 Heteronetta atricapilla
CCCCCCCCCCCCCCCCGCCCCCCAAGGAATCTGTGGTGTATACTGATCTGTATTAAAGAAGTTTGTTTCTTATGGCTAAATTGAATTTATTTCTGAATATGTGTTTGCCCAGATATTCTGTAATAATTGTAATAGTAATAACAATAATGATCATTTATATAAATAGAAAATGCTGTTAGGCAATAAATTCAAGTCTTGTATCTCTGGTGGGTGTTGTCAAATGAGTCTTCTCAGAATGGTCTCGTGCAATTATGTGATAATCTGGAACAGAGACGATTTCCATGCCATTTGTGATGTAGAAAAAGCAGAAACAGCAGAATGGAATCTGTCTTGGTATTAATATTTTAAAACTTTTTAAATTATTATTATTGTTTATCACAGATACTTTGTTAAATGCAGATTGCATTCTTGACACCAAAATTTATCACCCATATTCTGGCAAACATATTTTACTAATGTTAATATATATATATTTTTTAATATCTATTTCTTTAAAATCTGTTCCTGAACTCCTACATTTAAATACTCTATTCTTATTACTGTCAATGCTGTGCTCTCAAAAGCTCTTGGGTACAAACAAACAAACAAAATCAGAACTTATAAGTATATATAAAAACCTTGAAAACCTATATTAGAAAAAAACATTTCATGTAATGACTATTTCGGTTAAAACTATACTTCTAAAGATTGGAGTTTTCCAATGTTGTCTTGACTGTACTTCAGAAATATGAACTGATATTCCAAAATTTTTGAAAAAAGTAATTTGCTATTCATGTTTTTGTTCCTTCAAAAAAGTGAGTATCCTTCTGTTATTTCTTTAGTTTTACAGAGCAACTTCTTTTCTACCATTTCTGTCTGAGATGCCACAAATATAACCTGAGTTAGGCTTTCAATATTTTTTTCTTTCTATTTTGTTCATATAATCATTCTGTAAAATTTTTTGTTGCTTTTGTTTTTAATTTTACAAAATAAAATTTGTTTCATTTGCTACTAAGTCTTCACCAAACATTTTAGTTTTTTTTTTTTTTTTCCCTATAATTTGTTATAAACTTACCTGTAATATATTTTAATAACTTGCTTCCTCCTTATAATTTCAAAAAGTTTTTTAATGCAAATTTACCAGTTTATAATGTTAGATACTAGAATGATCTTGCTAGAGAAATCAAAACTCTATCTTTATTCTTACACCTCACAATTCCCAAATGTCTCTTTCTCCCAGCTATTTCTTGATTATTTTAATCTTACATTTTTGGAATTCTTAAGTAGTATTGACAGAGATGATATCTTAATTCTGCCATTAGAAAACTACTATTTTTGCTATTTTGTTTCTGTTTATGTAATTGCAGTTTTTTGTTTGTTTGTTTGTTTGTTTGTTTTTCTTATTCTGTCTGTGATAAGGTCTTAGGATAAAACTGTGACTACAAAGGAAGCTTCATTTTTTCAGTTATTATAAATTCTGAATATCTAGGTTTCACCATTCAGTTTATGTAACATGTAATGGTCTATAGGATTTATTTAAAAATAATGTTTGCTTTCTCAGATAAATTTTATACGTTTCATGCCATTAAAAAAATATCTTTTTAAGAGCAGTAAATGATTTCAGACAATGAAGAAAACATGCATGCCCTTTCAGAACATTATTTTAAATCCAGACAACTGATTTCCTACTTCTTTAAATATAAATTCTCCTTTCTGAAGCTGAATTGTCCTTGATATGTCTTTGCATATCTTAATAAATAAACCAGAAAACAAACCTCTTAGCTACATATCCAATTACAATATAGCCACATCATAGGGTTCCCTTTAAATTATCACCAAGCTCTCTAGGTCCTTCATTATATGCTTGGTTTTCAAGGACTTTAATAGCTCTTGGACTTCAACTCTAGAGTTTTTTTACAGTTTTTCATTACCCTCTTTTTTGCAGGAAGGCAAAAGCCTTTCTGAGGAAACATTCCTTAACCGTGATGTACATTTTAACTCCTGTACATTTCACATGTTATTGTATACTTGGCTGTGTGTATGATCAATGATGATGAGACCCATGGTTCAATGAATGAATATGAGATAAGTTTTCAACAGTTCCTATCAACTTCCAGTAACCTTAATTCAGAATAATAGGAGAATTGGGGTATTGAACATTTTAGAAACTCTAGCTCCTTTCCTCTTTAATATTAAATGCACATAGGATATCAATAGTCTTGCAGTTGTATTGAATGCAAAAGATACTCTAATAACTCTTCATGTACTCTTACAAGTCTTTCAGGAATTTAAAAGATTTCCCTGACTTATGCTGCTTTATGTCTCTGGATAATATATATATAAAAAAAAAAAAAAAAAAAAATAAAAAAAAAAAAAGAAGATACAGTTTATGAAAGATTGAGGAGGGTTATAAAATTTGATTTACTGTAAATAATTCATGATACCTCTTTGCAGCACCGTGAAATCCTTTTACAGAGTTACAGTTTTTGGTTTCAAATACACTTGCAGAGAATACAGAACAGGATTATTTTTCACAGATGGCAGGACTGCTAACTGATTATACATGTGTGCCAATGATACGTGTACATTTAAAAGTGCAGCAAACATTCCATTTGACTGTGTTGAAATTAAATAATGACAAAGTTGGGCTGAAAGCAAAAATAATGCCATAGTAAGTTCTGTGAAAGCCTGTAATTATGAATCAGTTATAGAGTTCCTTAGTTCTGAAAATTCTCAACTATTTTGTTTTTGCATGAAAAGTATTTGCAAAACTTTTATCTTTGTAAATATCTTTTTATGTAACAAAGCCTACAGATCTGGAATATTAAAAAAAAATTAAAAATAATAATAAAAAAAACTTGTACATTAATGAAAAAGTTTAAAGTTTACATTTGACCTTCAAAAAAAAAGTATTCAGCTACTGCAAAATCACAAAAGTATTGTATTTCAGATATAATGTACTCCTTTTATAAGTTACTTAGCATAGAGATTTCTTGACAAACTAGAGGACTGGATAGTCACCAACCATAAGAAATTTAATTAGATCAAGTGCCAGATTCTGCACCTTGAACAGAGCAACCCTGAATATACTTACAGACTAACAGATGAGAGAGGATGGAGCTGCCCTGCAGACAGGGCTATGGAAATGGCAAGTTGAACATGAGTCAGCAGTGTGCCCTGACAGCCAAAAGGACTCTATTCTGGCATGCATCAAGCATAGCATTGCTAGCTGGTTGAGGGAGATGACTTCTCCTCTCTATTTTGTGCTGGTATGGCCTCACCTCGAGTACTGTGTGTGGTTTGGGGCACAACAATATAAGGACATAAAAATATAAGAGAGTGTCTGAAGAAGGGATACAAAGATGGTGAAGAGTCTAGAGGGCAAGATGAGCTGATGTCACTTGATTTGTTCAACCCAGAGAAGGCTGAGGCTCCCCTCATTGCAGTCTACAGCTTTTTCACAAGGTTGAATGGAGGTTCAGGCACTCATCTTTACTCTCTATATCTGCTGAACAGAGACAGGACCTCAGGGAAAGGCAAGAAACTTTGTCAGAGGAATTTCAGGTTGGATTTTAGGAGGTTCTTCACTGGATGGGCACTGGACCAGGCTTCCCACAGAACTGGTCATGGCACCAAACCTGCTGGAGTTCAAGAAGCATTTGAACAATGCTTTCAAGCATATGGTTAGATTTTTGGGTGGTCCTTTGCAAAGCCGGGAGTTGGACACAATGATGCTTGTGGTTCACTTTAAACCTGGGACATACTATGATTCTATGATTCTATATTTTTACACCTCTTGTCTGTTTTTACTAGTTAACATTTATGGGATCTTGTGAATTAAAAGTCTGTTTTTCATAAGAATAAAATAATATAACAAAGTGGACAAAAATTGCACTGATGGAAGTTCATGGCATATAACCTTTACACAAATAATAATGAAGATTGACTAATTTGCATCCAGAAAGCTAAAGTATGAAGAAAAAAAAAATAATGAAGTGAAAAAAGTAGGAAATGACACCACAAACAGACTGAAATAATTGTAGTTAAGGTTAAAGAAAACTACAGTAACATGTAGCATCTTTCTGTACAGGAAAGTTAAACAGAGAGTGAACTAATGTTCACATTTTATGATCAAGCATATGATCATAAAAGGCCATCCAATCTTCGAGTCTCTGACATTTGTCTATGCTGCTGAAAGAAGAGATATGGAAATCTTTTTCCATGAAAATGTGAACTACTTATCACAGTGTCACACCAGTGTCACACAAAGTGACAAAATAGGAGTATGTCCAAGACAAGAATTTTTCACTATTACTTGTGAGTTATTCTGTTTCCAGAAGAAAGAAAGAAAATAAAAAGGAGAGAGAAAAAAATATCTACTTATCTACTAAACTAGATAACACTGGAAATGAAAAATTCAAAGCACATATCAACAACTACATAAAAAAATATAAAGTTGTGTTATATTACTAGAAACTGGAAATCCTGGATGAACTGTTAGGGAAAAAAAAAAAAAAAAAAAAAAAAAAAAAAAGACTACCAGCTCCTCTGTTGCTCTGTTGTCTATGTCCGTGATATTGCTATTTTTGCAGTATAAATGGGCAAGTATCACACAGACGAATGTATACACAATAAAAAATGAGAAATCTTTGAAAATGTGAAGACATTATTGCAGGAAAAACAAACAAACAAACAAATAAAAAATAAAACAGTACTAGAGATATGAAAAACAACTTTTACATCCCTTAACAGAACTTATGACAATACAGATCTACTTTATGTACAGTAGTACCAAAATATGTACAATATGAATTTCAACATACATACTTTTATGTACAGTATGCACAATATGTATATCAACAATGTGCACTATGGTATCAAAAAGAAAAAAATAAAAAATCTGTTCTTTTTTTTTTTGTCAGTTCTCAAATTAAGTTGTTTATAAATCCCATTTTCCCCCTTTTCTTGATCTTCTGAGGATGAGGAATAGTGATTTTCATTCTTAGAACATATATTCTCTTGGGAAATTTATTACTAATACAAAATATTACTGTGCTCCAAGCAGAATTTTTCAATATAGAATTTTAAATGCTATTCAAACAATATCCATGAGCACTAAAGCTGCTGGCTGAGCCAGCACTGTAAGAAATATCTAAAACAGTATTGGTACTGATGGAGAAATATTACCATGTATACCTCCTAGAGCCCTAGTGAGAAATACGGTTGCCAGAAATGCAGGTTTGTCAAACAAAACAAATTTTCACATATAAAAATCTATCAGGAAAGTAATATATATTTTTTGGTGCTTACAAGGATTTGTGACTGTAAAATGGTAAGTAGTCTCATTTAGATTCAAAAGTTTATGTATTTTTTATTTATGACAGACATATTTTGCTATAGTATTGGTTAAGGTAGTTGAATGGAAACTGAAATGTAGTTGAATGGAAACTATCAGAGGATCACACTTTAAATCTGCAAGGAAAAATATATCTCTAAAAGGGAATAAATTATGAAGTTTAGGCAATGTAAATTCACACCATCTTTCAAAATTCCATTTTTTTTTGAAGTAAACGAAGAAGACATTGCTTCATTTTAAGTGTTGTAAATGACTATAACAGAACAGAAAACTGTTTATCTGGATTTCCAGAACTACTGAGAGGTTTTTGTGTATGTCCTTCAGTTAGGGTATTCTTCATGATATTGCTTCTGAATATTAACCAACTGCCAAATCAGACAAAAAATATATGTCTAACATTTTATGAACTAATATGCAAGACTGTTATTATGGAGTGAATTTGAAAGAAAGTAATGTTCTTCATGGAGGCTCAGAAGATAATTTTTGTGTGAGCCTAGAGAGGAATATCCTGAGTATAGTTTTACTTTGTATTATGAAATTTTTCAGAGGCTCCCGTAAGGATCAAAAAAGTACTTAGGACCTTTGGAATAGTGATGATTTCTATGGTTGGTAGCTTTTGTTTGTTAAGATAATTTGAATAGTAACACACACACACACAAACAAAAAGACAATTCCTTTCAAAAACATTGAAAGCAAAGGTAACAATAATCTAGATCCACTTCTAGATACACTAAGGATTTAACAAATTAATACGAATTTTTAAACCAGTTGCTTATTTACGATGTGGTGTTAGTGTGGTATTAGTGTGTTAGTGAAGTAAAGCAATGTCAAATTTATTATCACAATGTTATGTTCTTGTTTAATTTCTAGTGGTAATAAAGGGGGCACCTGACATGAGAGAAAATGAAGTCATAAGATTATAAATGTATCCTCAGGTGGAATAATATACCATACTTCAGATACATGTATAGAATCTTCACAGTTACAGCTTATGTCAAAAACCTTCATCCCTTTTGGTCTTCTTCCCCTCATCAAAACTAAGAAAGCCAACTAACAAGGTTTACTGTCCTTGGTAAACCTCAGACTAAACCTCAGACTAAACTGAAGTAATAAAAGAGTGAAACACATAGTTAAATTAGAATTTGAATATGATAATCTGAAATTGTAAGAAGTTTCACATCTCAGTGTTTGCTGTTTTACAAACATTACAAATACATATAAAGAAGGAAAACTATTAAGAAGTGGTATTTATTTTTAATGACTGTTAATTTAGGCAGGTGTTCTGAATCATCATCTGTGATGATCCTATGATATTCTGGCGTCTTATTTGGTTGCTTACTGTTCACTTAGGAGTTTTTTTTCAAAGTCCCAGATATGTGACAACAGTAGCAGAGCACCTGATATGGATGAAGAATAAGGATACCGATCTGCTAAAATCTTTCAGAGCATTTAGTTCACCTTAGATTTCATTACCTTCATCCCAGTTTTAGGCACTCTTTCAAAGCAGACAGATGCATTGTGACAAAATTTAACATATGAACTCTTCAGAAAGTGGAGGAATGGCCACATTTGTTGTTACCACCATTTGCTTTTTTCACTCTATCTCAATCAGAGTAAGTTCAGCTTTTCTCTGAGGGAATACCATAGCATCTATTTTGCATAAATACATACATGCATCCTTATATGCCAGGGTGGATATTTTCAGTCTCCTGGCCATCACAGTAACCCTCTCTCTCTGCAGACCCTGCTGTAATCACCCTGCCCTTGAGACTCAGTTGCCTGAGATTGGTGTCAAGTCCAAGTTCCAGATTAGACGTAGCTCAATTAGCCTAACCTTGGCCCTGACTTCTGAGAAAATTACAAACTTCAGAGGTAAAACTGTGAGAAAGAGTGGAGAAGGATAAGAAATATAGAACTATGGACAGGGAGAGGAATGTTGACTCAAGGAATGCCATTAACTCAAGGGTTCAAGATGAAGAAGCAGTCACATAGAAAAATATATAACCCTAAAAGAACAAAAATAAAACAAAACAGGGAATCTATCTGGTCTAGATGGGTTTCCAGGCTGAGTCATCAATGTCATCACAGTTGATAAAGATCGAGAAGGATGGCAACACAACAACAGCGAAAAATCATTTCAGGGAGCTGTGGCCTGGCCAACAAATGGTCTTTGGGGTACCATCAGGTGAGTATACTAATGCATCATTAAAGTAGTCTATTAAATCCCATCTATTTTTTTGTGCAAGATAAGTAATTAATAATTGTTTTGTATTATGCTCTGTATCTTCTGCTAATAGTCTTATTGCACCTGGCTACTTATGATGTGACAAACTGAACCAGAAGAGGAGTGTTAAAATGTCAGTGCAGCAAAAATGTAAGCTTGTTGGGACTGAAGGATAATATAAAAGAAGTTAATTTCTGGTGGCATGGGATTATTATTTTTTTTTCCCCTCTACTTTAATCATCACTTTTCAAAGTCAGAAGACAAGCAAAAAAACAAATAAACACACTAAACAAACAACAACAAAACAGAGAAGACATTGGAGTAGTGAGTAGGATCCAGTATTCTCTTTTTCAGAACAGTCATCTAAGTAAATATCTTAATTTTCCTTTCTTTCTTTCTTTCTTCAGATATCACATAAAACTAATACTCAGTTTCTTAATAAAATAATGAAAGATTTTTCAAAAGCTTGTGGCTAGATTTCTCATCATCAGAACGACAAGAGACAATAGAAAATTAAAAGGTTAGGTAATATTTTACCACCCTGAGAACTGAAAAAAACAAACAAACAACAAAAAAAATCCCAGAGTCATAAAAATTATAAAACGTAATAATGTAATCATTAAAATCTTGATTCTTTCACTTTCATAATCAGGAACAAAAAAAAAAAAAAAAAAAATTAAACTCCTAATTTAAACTTCTCTGGAATTACTATTATTATTATTTTAATTACATAGAAATAGTTCTGTTTTAAAAGTTCATTTTATTTCTAGTTTTAGTTATGAGATTAAAGAAAATTGTTTTAAAGTTATAAAGTAGCTGTTAAAATAACAAATTCTGATCAGATTGTAATCCTTAAAGTTTGGAAATACCTCAATTTCAGAGAGGAACTGATATTCTGATATTTATCTTTCTGGTAAAAATATTTATTTCCCCTTCATATTGAATTCTGTTTGTTTAACTGCATATATAAATATATATTTAAGCAATTAACAATTTAGGGATTTTAAACTTTGACACTCAGAATCAAGATTGTATTATTCTTCTCCTTCTGAACCAATTTTATGCAGTTTTGAATAATTTGGCTAATAAGTAAAAAACATGGAGCTGAGGAGTAATAACAGCATGTACCTCTGAAATCTGGGGGGCAAATTGCTGTGAAGGAGCTCTGTGGAGAAAAACCTGGGGTTCATGGTGGACAACAAGTTTGCCATATGCTTACGATGGGTCCTTGTGTCATGGAAATCTACCAGCCTCCTAGGATGCATTGGGAGTTCTGTTAGCAAGTTAAGGGAGGTCATATTTCCCCCTTACTCAGTACTGGTAATAGTGCTGAGTAAGTGGAATTCTGGGTCCAGTTCTAGGCTCTCTAGTACAAGAAGGACATGGACATATATAGACATGGTAAAAGTGAACATTAAGATATTTAGAGACCTAGTGGATGAGATCCTCTGCAACACAGTTCTCAGGAACAAAGGAGCTGAAAAGATATGGAAACTCTTTAAGGATGATTTTCTTAGTGCACAAGAGCTCTCCATCCTCCTGTGTAAGAAAGCAGGCAGGGAGGGCAGAAAACTAGGATGGCTGAGCAAGGACCTGTTGGTCAAACTGAGGTGCAGGAAAGGAACTGCATAGGCAGTAGAAACATGTGGCCTGGTAAGAGTACAGGGATACTGTTTGGATATGCAGAGATGGAATCAGGAAAGACAAGACACAGATGGAACTAATCTTGGCAAGGGATGCAAAGAATAATTAGAAGGGATTCTATAGGTACATTGTCCAGAAGAGAAAGGCCAAGGAGGACGTACCCCCTCTGAAGAATGAGAAATGTGAACTATTAACAACAGACGTGGAGAAAGCTGAGGTACTCAACCACTTCTTTGCCTCAGTATTACCATGTTTCTCATTTCCCTGAACCTGTAGATGAAGGCTGGGGAACACAGTTCCTCCCACTGTAAGTGAAAAGTTCAAGACCACCTGATGAAACTGAACAGATACAAGTCTATGGGGCCTAATGACTTGCATCCCAGGGTCCTGACAGAACTGGCTGATGGAGTTGCCAAGCCTCTCCCCATCATATCTGAAAAGTCTTGGCAGTCAGGTGAAGTCCCTTGTGACTAAAAGAAGGGAAACACCACTCTCGTTTTCAAAAAAAAGGTAGAAAGGAGGATCCAGGGAACTACAGACTAATAAGCCTTATCTCTGTGCCTGGGAAGATCCTGGAACAGATCCTCCTGGAAGCAATGTCAAGGCACATACAAGACAAGGAGGTGGTCTGAGACATACAGCATAGCTTCACAAAGGGCAAATCATGCCTGACAAATCTGGTGGCCTTCTATAATGGAGTGACTGCATCAGTTGACAAAGACTGACTAATGTCGTCTACCTGGACATCTGTAAGACCTTTGTCATATTCCCACATTACATCCTGATCTTTGAATTGGAAGATCTGATGGATGGACCATTCAGCATATAAGGATTTGGCATGAAGGTTGCAGCCAGACAGTGGTAGTCAATGGATCTGTGTCCAGGTGGAGGCCAGTGACAAGTTGTGTCTCTCAGGAGTCTGTCCTGGGACTGTTACTGTTTAATGACATTATTAATTACAGAGACCGTGAGAACAAGTTCACACTCAGCAAATTTGCAATTGATCACAGGGCTGGAGCACCTCTGTTATGAAGAGAGGTTGAGAGAGCTGGGGTTGTTGAGCCTGCAGAAGAGAAGGCTCCGGGGTGACCTCACTGTGGCTTTTCAACACCTAAAGGGGGCTTCTAAAAAAGAAAAAGAATAATATTTTGCTCATTCAGACAATGACAGAACAAGGAAAAATGGTTTTAAATGAAAAGAGGGGAGATTTAGATTAGAGTTTAGGAGGAAATTCCCCACTCAGAGGGTGGTGAGGCACTGGAACAGGTAGTCCAAAGAAGCTGAGGCTGTCCCATCCCTGGAGGTGTTCAAGACAAAGTCAGATGATGTTCTGGCCAACCTGATCTAGTGGGTGCATCCCTTCCCATGGCAAGGGTGTTGGAACTGGATGGTCTTTAATGTCCCTTCCAACCTAAGACATTCTATCATTCTGTACTGGAAACAGTATAACAAAGAGACACAAAAATAATGAAGGGACAGGACCATCTCTTCTATGTTGGGAGGCTGAAAGACAAGGTACTCTTTAACCTAGATAAGAGAAAGTTCAGGAGGATTTGGCACAGGTTGCTCAGAGAGACTGTGGAATGTCCAACTAGGACAAGCTGCTGGACAACCTGGACAACTTGACCTATCTGGCCTTGCTTAATGGTGGGTCTGTCTAGATGATCTCTACCAGTCTCTTCCAACCTCAGTGATTCTGTGCTCCTCTGTGATTTTGTTTCTGTAAATCTCAAAGCAGGTAGAGCCAAAAGATATTTCTGCATTTTTAAACCTTGATCACCAAAGAAGGACTTTCTATTTATTTAATATGTAAAAGGTAGTGAGGACTTTTCCTTTCTATATTTATATTTAACAAGAATTTATTAGGTTGTTAACATTTTTGACTTATTTTAATTATAGCAGTTAAGAAATTAGCTACAGTGAAGCACTTATCTGCAGCTGATCTAGCCTAGAGGTGAGAAGCAAAGGGAGAGGAAAAAGGAAATAATTAATTTATTCTTGGCTCAAGCTGACAGCAGACTGGATGTCGATTTCAAGGTTGGCCTACATCAAAACTGTGCTCTAATCTGGCACAAAATGCTGTTCTTATATTGTCCATTTGTATTAATTATTGCATCTTGTCTTTTTAATAGAAACATTGAAACATAGAATCATGGAAACATAGAATTCTGAAATGGTTCAGAAAGGAAGGAAACTTTATGGATCATCTGGTCCAAACCACCTGCCAAGGACATCTTTCACTAGACCAGTCTGCCTAAAGCTCCATCCAAACTGACCTTGAACATTTCTAAGAAGGGCATATCCACAACCTCTGTGGGAAACCTAAGCCTCACCCCACCCTCATTGTGAAGAATTTCTTCCTCATAGCTAGTCTAAACCTATCTTCATTTAATTTAAAAATATTACCCACTACAGTGTCTGATAAAGAGTCCCTCCCCAACTTTCCTGCAGGCCACTGGAAGATCTCTATGAGGTCTCCCCGAAGCCTTCTCTTCTCTAGGCTGAACTCCAGCTCTCTCAGCCTCTCTTCATCAGAGAGGTGCTCCATTCATATGATCATCTTTATGGCCCTCCTCCAGATCCACTCTAAAAAGTCCATGTCTTTCTTTTGCTGTGAGCTCCAGAGCTGAACAGGTTCCAGTTGGGTTTCACAAGGATGCAGTAGATGGGTAGAATCATAGAATAGAATCATGGAATCATTAAAGTTGGAAAAGACCTTCCAGATCCAACCATATCCCTACCACCTATATCGCCTACTATATCATGTCCCTAAGCACCATGTCCAACCTTTCCTTAAACACCCCACTGTGACTCTACTACCTCCCTAGGTAACCTGTTCCAATGTCTGATTACTCTTTCTGAGAAGTGTCTTCTAATCCTAAATTTCTTAGTGGACTAAACATTTTTCAAAAAACTTTTTATTTTTTTTTTTATTTTATTTTATTTTTTATTTTTTTAGGTTTTGTTTTCCAGAACACTTATCTAGTTCTGTGATTACCTTCTGAGTTTAAATTCTGGTAATCAGATTACCTTGTTTTCCAGTGATTCTACCTCATCACATAGCATGTGATGAGTAGCTTTCTAGAATGAAAAAAGCTACTTCCAAGGAGTTAAGTAGTATTGTTAACGTTCATTTTACCTTTTTTTTAAAAAAAATAAAAAATAAAAAATAAAAATCAAAATTAAAAAATATAATCTAACTCATGTTGTTTTGTCTTGATTTTTGTTTCATTTGTTATTGTTGTTGTGTTGTTTTGTTTTGCAAAGTTATTTTCTGTATTTCTCTCAACTTCAAATAGCTAAGAATTCCCTTTAATCCCCAGACTCTTATCACTGAAGGAATTCATTGTGTGTAGTTCTCTGATCATTCATCTCTGCATGCAATAGTCTGTGGTTATTCTGTAGTCTGAGACAGGTGGTTTATCTCCTCTTAGTGGATAAAGAGAATATATGAATACATGAACAGAATGCAAGAAATACATTCTTTTGGAAGCACAGACTATTGATTTGGAGGTCTGTTTACCTCCAGAGAGCATTTTGAACTCCAAATGAGGAAGTGGTTTGGACCTAAAGGTGAGATGACAAAGATATGACTGGAATTTAAAGGGAGAAGGAAATTAAGGAAAATATATACCACATAATTCAATATAAACTGGTTTTGAAATTTTATAATTTCATACTGACCAGATTGGACAGCAAGAACTATGTCTTTTCTGTCACCTAGGAGGAAAATGGAGGTAATATTACCTTGTGTAGTCTTTCGGGGAAATAATTCCTACTCAAAGATCACTATAGTATTTGAATACAAACAGCTACTTAACTAACATAAAGAAATATAGATATAACTGCTCAGACTTTGAAATAAGAATAAAATGTGTGTTGCTTTAAGCAAGGTCATTCATCTGTCTTAGAATGCTCTCTAATGCATTTCTTACTTTAATCTACTGCTTTGGCATTATGTTACTAGCTCATCAACCAGTTTTGAATTGCAGTTCAAAGGGAGCTATTAGCTCTCACACTGAAATAGTGATGTGCCTCTGATGTAACTTTTTTTTTTTTTTTTTTTTTTTCAGAGAGAGAGAGAGAGAATGTTTCCCTCTCACCTGTTTTCTTGAATAGGTTCTGTGAAAATTAACACAGGATTGAGGTACGTGAACATAGATATATGTGAAAGTTGAAACGTTGTTGAATGCTGTTCTGTTGAGCAGATAATTTTGTTCTTCTAGGTAAAACAAGGATTTAGCACCTTTGTTTCTTCAATGATTAGAGGAATTGATTGATGAAAGAAATAGATCACGGATCCTTTGGGATTCTAGAAAAATAGTTCTGTCACCCTTTACAAAGATACTTTTACAAAGAACTTGCATATTCGTATAAGAATGGTAGACATTTATAGTCAAATATATTGTACATCAACAAACTTTATTTCTTCATATAATAACATAAGAAACAATACCATCTATTATGATATTTTAAAGAAAATGAAATTCACTGGTTTCAAATTCCTGTAAAATGATTATGAAAATAACTAGAAAAAAAGTTTAATATCACAGACAAAAACTTAAAAAAAGAAAAAAAAAGTAATTATTTATGATTGGATCATTCTTAGATAACATGTTTTGAGTGTTTTTTTTTTTTTTTTTTTTTTTTTTAATTTGATTTCTTAAGATCATTTTAAAAAATCATCACAAAATAACAGAGTCACAAAATCACAGACAATCACAGAATTACTTAGGTTTCAAGGGACCACTGGAGAGTGTTTATCCCAACCCAGTCCTTCCTAGACCAAGGTCAGGTAGAGCAGGTTGTCCACAACCATGTCCAGTCAGGTCTGGAATATCTCTAAGGTTGAAGACTTCACAGCCTTTCTGGATATCCCGTGCCAGGGTTTGGTTACCCTCACAATGAAATGGAGGGAAAGAAGGAAGGAGGAAAGGAAGGAAGGAAGGAAGGAAGGAAGGAAGAGAGGAAGGACGGAAGGAAGGAAGGAAGAAAAGAAGGAAGGAAGGAAGGAAGGAAGGAAGGAAGGAAGGAAGGAAGGAAGGAAGGAAGGAAGGAAGGAATACTACTAATAATTATATTAATTATAATATAATTAATATAATCTATTTTATAATAATATAATTATAATTATTATTAATTATAAAAAATGTTCAGATTGAATCTTCTGTGTTTTAATTTGGGACAATTGACACTTGTCCTGTCACTTGATGTCACTGAGAAGAGCCTGAAAGAGATGGAAGTCTCTGTCTTCTTCATTTTCTCCTTTCAGATATATGTACACATTGATAAGATCCTCATGAGCTTTCTTTTCTCTAGGCTAAAATGACTAAATTGACTTTCCAAAGTGTCACATCTTTCAGTGTGTTTCTCAGGAATGTTTTATTTCTCTTTTCATATAATTCCTAGTATTGACTAATCAATTACACATATGAGTTCATTTAGATCTCAAGGGAGATAGATTTTTCTTTGTAACTGTTTTGGTCTTCATGCTCTTCTTTTTATTTTCTTTATTTTTTTACTTATCTATGTAAATGTACACATAAATTCACATATACATTTAAATTTATTTTTGCTAATCTATATAAATGTAAAAGGATTTAAGTACCTTTTAGAGAAATTAGGTTGGCGATTAGAGAATTAACATAAGAGATCACAAAAAACTGTAATTTCCATCACTGTAGATACTGCATGGATACACAAGAACCAAAACCAATACATTTTTCATTTAAATTTGTGAGAAACCTTTTATTTCTTTATCCTATGCAGGAACTGTATCTTTATTTATAACTCTTTTAAATACATTTATAAACATTGTCTTGGGACTCCATCAGTGACAAATCTGGAATTTCCATTGATTCTCAAAATAACAAAACTGGATGTAAGATATGTAGAAGTCAGAGGTACATTTCAAACGTTAAAAGTGCAAAGAGCAAATCTAAATTTTCATTGAGATTCACAGAATCACAGAATCATCTAGGTTGGAAGAGACCTTCAAGATTACCCAGTCCAACCTCTGACCTAATACTAACAAGTCCTCCACTAAACCACTAAACCATATCCCTAAGCTCTACATCTAAACGTGTTTTAAAGACCTCCAGGGATGGTGACTCAACCACTTCCCTGGGCAGTCCATTCCAATGCCTAACAACCCTTTCAGTAAAGAAGTTCTTCCCAATATCCATCCTAAACCTCCCCTGGCACAACTTTAGTCCATTCCCCCTCATCCTATCACCAGGCACGTGGGAGAATAGACCAATCCCCACCTCTTTACAGCCTCCTTTGAGGTATCTATAGGGTGTGATAAGGTTGCCCCCGAGCCTCCTCTTCTCCAGGCTGAACAATCCCAGCTTTCTCAGCCACTCCTCCTAAGACTTGTTCTCCACGCTCCTCACCTAAAGTGGTAGAAGTGCACTTACAAAGCTGGGCAGCACAATGTGCCTCTAACAAAAAGTTAAGAAACATGGGTGGGTCTTTCTTTAGTTCTAGTGCATCCTGTCTAAACTGAATGCATCAAGGTACACTGAAGTATTTAAATAAAATTTTATATGTATTTTTTTTTTCTGATACTAACTATTGTAGCTAATTTACTTTCAAATTCTATTCACCATAGTCATCCTTTGTATTTTATTGTATTTTAAGACATTAAATATGAAACACTGGAGAAAATCACTGCCATGTTTGATAGAGACATTCCTGACAAACTGTTCGCATTTTGGCAGGAAAAGAAAGTAGTTCTTCAGTAACTGAATTCAACAACAAATTTATAGAGTAATACACAAATATTCACTTTTGACATGGGCTCTTATTTTCTACCACTATTTTATAGTTGCAAAAGTTATTTTGGCATCTCATCCCAAAGGCAAAAGAAGGGAGGTCTCACAAATGTAATACTTGTTCCCTTCTTACCTCTTCCCAACTCTGAGGAGCATTCATGAACTAATTAAAGAAACCACATCTTCGCATATAGACACCCCTCTTCCCCATCCTTTCTGAAACCAAAAAAGTTGCTTTCTTCTCTTGAACTCTTAAATTTATTTATTTATTTATTTGTTTGTTTGTTTGTTTATTTTCAGGGATTTCACAGAACAGTTATACTGTCTTCACCTTTTCCACAGCCTTTAGTAGACTTTCATACAGTGCTGCAGAAGGCTGGCAATGTGAAGGCTGCTTTATAGAAAATAAAAGGAACTATGACTTGCTCTGTGCATTTAATATCTTAAAGATACAGTCAAAGAAACATTGATGTAAGGGTGAATTTAACTTAAAGCATGAACTTCAAATATTACCCTTTCTCCTCAAAACTGCACAGCCAACAAATAGTATTTTGCCCATCTTTCCTTTAATATGCATTCTAGTTTACTTTACAGTAGGTTGTTCAGTCTACTTTCACTAAGAAAATAAAATATATTTAATTTTCTAGGTAGGAGTTGATCATATGATACAGTTTTGTATTTATAATACTTACTACTGTAAGTATTATAGTAAGTATTATATAAGTATTTTGTATATAGTAAGTATTATATAAGTATTATATAAGTATTTTGTATTTATAATACTTACTAATACTGTTTTGCCCTTCTGGATAAATGTTGACAACACCAGGGATGTGATCATAGAATCATAGAATATCCCAGTTAGAAGGGATCCATGAAGATCATTGAGTCCAAGTCCTGGGTCCCCAGAGGACTACTCAGAAAATCAGAACATGTGTCTTAGAGCATTTTCCAAACACTTCTTGAATTCATGCAGGTTCATTGCCATGACCACTTCCCTGGGGAGCCTGCTTCAGTTCCCAGCCACCCTCTCAGTGAAGAACACTTTTCCTAATATCCAGTGTGAAGTTCCCATCAGAGTTTCAAGCCATTCCCTGGTCACCAGAGAGAAGAGATCAAAACCTGCCACTCCAATCTGCATTGTGAGGAAGCTGTAGACCACAATGAGGTTACCCGGCATTCTCCTCTTCTTCAGGCTGAACAATACAAGTGATTTCAGGCTCTCCTCATACGTCTTCCCCTCTAGACCCTTTACCACCTTTGTTGTGCTCCTTCGGACAGTCTCTGATAGTTTTATTTCTTTCTTATACTATGGTGTCCAAAACTTCACATGGTACTCAAGGTGAGGCTGCACCAGCACAGAGAAGAACAGTACAATCCTGCTAGCCCTTGACCAGCTAGCAATGTCATTCTTGATGCACTTGATATATTCTAGAAGTTGGGAAATCTGAATGAGAGCTGCAGAAAGAGAGTAATTTAGGAGAGAATTAAAGGGACTGTTATGCCAAGGAAAGATCAAGGAAGAGGTCAAGGAACTGAATGAGTAAGAAAATCTGATAACAATAGAGAAAAAATAACATAAAATAATAGTAATAGTAATAGTAATAATACATTTTCCTTTAAATAAATGGGATAAATATCAAGAAGCTTATTTTCACTTAATTTACTGATAGTCTCTCACAGGTTTTTTTATTATATAGCTAGGTTAAACAGGATACATGCATGTCTGTAATGTCTATGTGTCTAGCTTTTGGTGGTTAATATGCTGGTAACCTAGTTAGATAAAAAACAATTCAAATAAATGGAGAGATACATATAAAATTATGTTAATTAAAATGTTTGAAAAATCATGTTTGTTTGTTTGCTTGTTTTGTTTGTTTGTTTTAGGATAAATAGTGTTTCAATACCTAATCCAAGTGTTCAAATAAACTAAGTACAGAAACAGCTAGATCATTCTATGGATATCATCCTGTCACAGAAATAAACTTTCAGAAAAAGAATAGGTGATAGATTTTCAAAACAAAATTTTCAAAAGTGAATACACTGTGTTACAGATTATTTAAATTTGAATACATGAAACTAGCAGTTTTACCTCTTTACATCTTTCAGAAGAACAATAAATGTTTGTTCCTAACATGTGTAATGAAATAAATCCTTCCGAGGACACAGCATAAATAAAACAAAACAAAATAAAAGGTTTGTTCATTTTTAACATGCTTTTCTACACTTAAATGTCAGATATCTTGGAAGTGAATTCTGCCTTAGTTTGACTCCAAAATATCTATTGAAAAATACAGTTAGTGTTGACTTAGAATTTAAATTGTTGAAGTTCGGGAAATTATAATGCCAGGGTAGTTTTATTTGATAGTTAATTTCTTTTTCTTTTTCTTTTTCTTTTTCTTTTTCTTTTTCTTTTTCTTTTTCTTTTTCTTTTTCTTTTT
>CM021731.1:169862735-169930324 GCA_011075105.1 Heteronetta atricapilla
TTTTTTTTTTTTTTTCAGTTAAAAGTTTCAAACAACAAAAACAGTGCTACATCAAGTTGAAATTTCTATATTTCTGATATCCTTTGCTACCTTGGTAAGTGCCAGTTCTGCATGATTTCCATTTTTCTTATGAAGAAATTAATATGTATCTGTGTAGCAGAAAAACTGAAAAATTACAAGGTTTTTCAGTTCCATCTAGTGGCAATAAGAGGTATATTAGTACTGGACTGAATTATAATGATGATGATAGAAAAGTTGGTTAAAGTAACATATGCTCAGAACCATGATATCCTTCAAAAACAATAGAATAACATACTATCCTTTACTTCATTCATCTGACAAAGCCACAGATTCATCTGTTTTTTGTCTTCCATGAAGAACCAGCTTCACAAATAAAAAGCATTGAATTATGAACCAAATTTGATATTAAATAGCATTACAGATGTGATTGTTACAAGCAGCACATAGACATTTTTAACATAGTGGTACAGCCTGGGAAAACAAACAAACAAAACCTTCCCGCTGCCCCCCATAAATAAATAAATACATCAGGGATGAAGATATAGAATGAAGCAGGTAAATTGTAGTCTTTTAATACCACATGTTTTCAAAACAGTTTTCAAAAATTCTTTTCACCTTTTCTGAAGTATCACTGTAGAGATGAGCTTCTTCAAAAACATATTCAGCTGCAGAAGAACAGCTTTTCTGAGACAAAGAAAAAAGAAAAAAAAAGGGAAACAAATAAAAGAAAACAAATAAAAGAAAAAGAAAAAAAAAAAAAAAAAAAGAGCAAATGATAGATAGACGTGCCAGAAAGGGTCAAATGAAGGGACATGACAAAGAGACTGGAGCATCTGTGCTATGAGGAATGACTGAGAAATATGGAATTTTTCAGCCAAGAGAAGGCTCATTTTCGATCTTTATCAACGTCTATAAATACCCTAAGAGAACTTACTATGGTACCCAGTTACAGGATATGAAGCAATAGGTACAAACTGGAACACTTCAGGTTCTGTCTAAATATCAGGAAATATTTTATTTACAGTGAGGGTGACCTAGAACTGGAACAGGATGCCCAAAGATACTGTGAAGTTTCTCTCTTTGAAGACGTTCAAAAGACATTTGGGCATGGTCTTGGACAAGCACCTCTAGGTGGCCTTCCTTGAGCATGGGGTTTGACCAGATGACTTCCAGTGGTCTCTTCCAACCTCAACCACTTATGGTCTTTGTCTTTTTTAAAAATGTAAAATGCTTAAAGTAGTTGAGGACACAAATGGTGGAGACTATAACTCTATTTTAGCCTCATTACCTCGTTTTCATTTCTCATTGACTATACTCTTGTTCTGTGAAATATGAATCCCAGAAAAATCTAAAACCACTGATATACAGTGAACATCTTAGAAATGTTTTGCATGACAAAATTTTATCTACATTCACTCAGAATTATTATTTATGAAGAAAAAAATAATGAATTAAATCATAGAATCAGAGAGTATCCTGAGTTGCAAGAGAACCACAAGGATCACCAAGTCTAACTCCTGGCTCCACATAGGACCACAAAAATTAAATCATACGTCTGAGAGAGTTGCCCAAATGCTTCTTGAACTTCATCAGGCTTGGGAATGACATCAAAGTCATTTATGTAAACATTAAAGAGAATGGGCCCTAAAATGGAGTCCTGAGGATCCCTCTAGTTACTGGTCACCAGCTTGATGTAACCTCATTTGCTATAATCTTTTCAGCCTGACCCATCAACCAAATGTTCACCCATTATATTATGCATTTATCTAGCTGTATATTGGGCATTTTCTCCAGAAGGATACTGTGAAAAACAGCATTGAAAGCTTTATCAAAATCCAAAAAGATAACATCAACTGGCTTCCCTTGGTCATCTAGGTAGATGACCTTTTCATAAAAAAAAAAAAAAAAAAAAAAAAAAAAAAAGTTAGTTAAGTAGGACTTTCTCTTTGTGAACCTGTGTTGGCTATAACCAATGACCACATTGTCCATCAGATGTTTTTCAGTAACTCCTAAAATAATTTTCTCCATAACTTTTAGCAGGCATTGAAATGAGACTGGCAGGTCTGTAATTACCAGGGTCTTCTTTCTTGCCCTCCTTGAAAACTGGGACAACATTAGCCAGCTTCCTGTCGACCAGGACCTCTCCAGCTTCCCAAGAAAATATTTTAATCTTGATTACTTCATGGTCATTATGGCCAAGACAGACACCAATCACAACTTCACCCACAGGACCCTCTCTGTTCACAATTAATGGAATTTAGGAGGGCACCTTTCCAAGTCAGCTCCCTTAGTACCTATTCCATGAAGTTATCATCAAGATGTTTTAGAATCTCCTGAGACTGTTTATATCAGCTGTGTGGGACTGCCAGCTGAAATCTGTCAGTTTGAAGTCCCTCATAAGGACAAGGGCAGCTGATCTAGAGGTATCTCTACAGTGAGAACTATGGAACTATCTTTACTTCCTTAAAGCATATTTCATTGGTGTTGTCGTCCTGACTGGGTGGTCTATAGCAGACTCCCACAACGACATCCTATTTGTTTGTTAAAATAGCATTGCAGAATAGTTTCATTTGAAAATGATTATATACTTTGCAATAGACTGCTGAACTTCCACCTTCCAAATTACAGAAATCTTTTTGTTTGTTTGTTTTGTTTTCCCTTTTTGCCTAGTTAGTATCTCCTAATCATACTCATTCGAGGTGGCATGCAAAATCCGCCTTCAACCATCTCACCTTATCAGGCTTCCCTGAGCAACAGGTATGACATCCTGGAGGCTGAAAGGCAATCAGTGGATGGAGAAGGTGATGATCCCTCTCCACCAGAGATATTGCCAGGGTCAGAAAGACCAACCCTCCATATTGTGATCACCGGCAGGAAGAAGAAAAGGTAGGTTTTAGTTGTGGATGATTCCACAATAGGGGAAACAGAGGCTCCAATATACAGAAGGGACCCTCTTCTAACGTAAGTGGGCTACCTTTTTGCAGCCCGGGTTAAGGATGTCACCAGGAGACTTACCAATTTAGTTCAACCCTCAGACTATTACTCATAGCTAGTCCTACATCTGGGGAGAAAATAAATAGCAACTTGTAGCCCAAGAACAATCAAAAGGGCCTTCAAGGAATTGGGATGGATGATCAGGAAATCGTCTGTGAAAGTCACCTTCTCCTCCATTCTCCCCAGTACCGATAGTGACAGGAACAGAAGGATAGTGTCCATTAACTTGTGTCTCTGTGGCTGGTGTCATTGCCAAAATTTTGGGGTTTTGGCAACAGGAAGCCTTACATGGCACCAGGTTTTCTGGCATCAGATGAGATTCATCTTTCCCAAAGGGGGAAGAAGGTTGTTGGTCATGAACTGGCTCATTGACTGGGCTTTAAACTAAGTTCAGTGGGGGAGTAGAATATCATCAAGGATGTTGGCCATAAAGTACAGGATGATCTGCCATCCCACTTGCACCAGCTGAACACCAGAGCCAGCAAAGGATGCCCAGAGCCTAGAGAGGGAACAGAGCTTAACAGGAGAGCTACCACAGGCCCACATGGACAAGTTATATTTGTCCCATCTAGAAAGGCAGATAGATGCATTCGGAGCCCAACTCAGATGCCTCCAGGTAAATGCATGCAGCATGGGAAATAAACAAGAGGAATTGTAGGTGCAGTTGCAGTTGCAGGGTTATAATCTCATCGCAGTTACTGAGACATAGTGGGACAGCTCTTGTGACTGGAGTGTGGTCATGTACAGATTTGTGCTTTTTAGGAAGGACAGGTCAGGAAGATGAGGTGGTGGAGCTGTTCTTTACATGAATGAGTACCAGGAATGTATGCATCTCTTCCTAGAGGAGGATGAAGTGCAAGTCAGGGGCCTGTGGGTAAGGATTAAAGGGCATACCAACAGAGGTGACATTGTGGTGGATGTTTATTACAGGATACCAGATCAGGAAGAGAAAGTGGATGAGGCCTTCTACAGACAGATGCAAGTTGGCTTGCATTCACAGGCCCTGGTTCTTGCTGGAGACTTTAATCTCCCCAATATTTGCTGGGAAAACAATGCAGCTCAGAACAAACAGTTCAGGAGGTTATGCAGAATATTGTGTATAACTTTTTGACACAGGTGGTAGATGATTCAACAAGGAGAGGGACACTGTTGGACATGATACTAACACATAAAAAAGGCCTAGTTGGAAACATGAAGGTTGAGAAAAGTCTTGGCTACAGTGACCACAAGATGCTGAAGTTCAAGATCCTGTGAAGAAGAAGCAGGGCAAAAAGTAGAACTAAAACCCTGGATTTCAAGAGAGCTAACTTTGACCTTTTCAGGGACCTGATTGGAGGAATCCCCTGGGCCAGGGCTCTAGAGGGAAAGGGAACACAGGAGATTTGGCTAATATTCAAGCAATACTTCTTCCAAGCTCTGGATAGGTGCATCCTGATGAGAAAGAAGCTGAGCAAGGTGGGCAGGAGACCTGTGTGGATGGGCAAGGGCTCTTGGGAAAACTTTAACAGAAGAAGAAAACATACATGTTGTGGAAGAAGGGACAGACCACTTGGGTGGAATATAGGAACAAAATTAGAGAATGTAGTGATGCAATGAGGAAGGTCAAGGCCTGGTTAGAATTAAATTTAGCAAAAGACATCAAGGATAACAAGAAGGGCTTCTTCAAATGTATCAGCAGCAAAAGGAAGACTAAGGAAAATGTGGGTGTGCAGCTAAATGAGGTGGGTGCCTTGGTGACTGTGGACACGGAGAAAGTGGAGTTACTAGATACCTTTTTTGCTTCAGTCTTCATTGCTAAGGCTATCCGCCAAGCACTACAGAGTCCAGAAACAAGAGAGAAAACCTGGAGAGAGGAAGACTTTCCATTGGATGAAGATGATTGGGTTATTTAGGTAAGCTAGACACCCACAAATCTGTGGGCCGTGATGGAATACACCCCATGGGTGCTGAGGGAACTGATGGGCGTTATTGCTAAGCCACTGTCTGTCATCTTTGAAACATCTTGGAGAACAGGAGAGATGCCTGAGGACTGGAAGAAAGCCAACATTACTCCAGTTTCAAGAAGGGCAAGCAGGAAGACTCAGTTTCCCCATGGAACTATAGGCCAGTCAGCCTCACCTCCATCCCTGGAAAGGTAATGGAGCAGCTCATCCTTGAGGCCATCTCTAAGCAAGTGGAGGAAAAAAAAAAAAAAAAGTGATCAGGAGCAGTCAACAGGATTCATTGAGGGGAAGTCATGTTTAACCAACCTGATAGCCTTCTGCGATGAGATGACTGGCTGCATGGATGAGGGGAGAGCAGTGGATGCTGTCTACCTTGACTTCAGCAAGACTTTTCACATTGTCACCCATGACATCCTCCTGGGCAAGCTCCAGAAGTGTGGGATCCATGAGTGGACAGGGGTGGATCGAGAATTTTCTGGATGGCAGAGCTCAGAGGGTTGCACTCAATAGTGACAAGTCTAGTTGAAGGCCTGTGGCTAATGGTGTCGCTCAGGAGTCAGTACTGGGTTCAGTTCTATTCAACTTATTCATCAGTGACCAGGATGAATAGACAGAGTGCACCTTCAGCTAGTTTGCAGAAGATACAAAGCTTGGTGGAGTGGCTGAAACATCGGAGGTCTGTGCAGCTATTCAGAGGGACCTTGACAGGCTGGAGAGTTGGGCCAAGAGGAACCTCATGAGGTTCCTCATGAGGCAAGTGCAAGTCCTGTACCTGGTGAGGAACAACCCCAGGCACCAATACAGGCTGGGGGCTCTGTGGAGAGGAACATGGGGTAGTGGTGGACAAAAGTTAACCATGAGCCAGTAGTGTTTCTTGTGGCCAAGAAGGCTAATGGGATCCTAGCCTGCATCAGGAGTGTGGACAGCAGGTGGAGAGAGGTGATCCTCCCACTCTTCTCAGCTCTGGTGAGGCCACACCTGGAATACTGTGTGTAGTTCTGGGCTCCCCAGTACAAGAGGGATGTAGAACTTCTAGAGAGGGTCCAGCGAAGGACCACAGAGATGATGAAAAGAACGGAGCATCTGTTCTATGAGGGAAGACTAAGTGAGCTGGGACTGTTTAGCCTAGAAAAGTGGAGATTGAGAGGGGATCCCATCAATCTCTACAAATACCCAAGGGGACCATGTAAAGAGGTTGGGGCCAAACTCTTCTCAGAGCTGGCCAGTGACAGGACAAGGGGTAATGGGTGTAAATTCAACCACAGGAGGTTTCATTGCTGTATGAGGAATAACTTCTTTATGGTTTGGGTGACAGAACACTGGAACAGGCTGTCCAGAGAGGTTGTGGAGACTCCTTTGGAGATATTCAAAACATGCCTGGATGTGATCCTGTGTAACATGCTCTAGGTGACTCTGCTTGAGCAGGGCGTTGAATTAGATGATCTCCAGAGGTCCCTTCTAATCTCAACCATTCTGTGATTCTGTGATACCTTACTATATAAATTGTTATGCATTTTTGTATCTATATAAACCAACAGAACAGAACACCCTATGTTCTTTTAGAATTCTCAGATCCTGCAGCAATCAGTTTTTCAAATTCACAGTAATCAGTTTGGTTTTCATGGTGAAAGAGTAAAACTCTAGACAAATATCAGTAAGATGTTTCACCATTTATACTGGACATACCTTGGCATACAGTGCAGCTGTTGGCTCTATAACATCAGAATTAACAAATGAGATAGAATCAAGGTTTCCAGCTATAGCATTTAAATAAATGCTTTGTAAATTTAGTTCATTTTCTGTTGTCTTTTCACAGTCTAATTTTAAAGTAGAAATGTCTGACAAGTATATTAATTCACAATTCATCAGCCTTAAATTATCTTCCAAAAGCCAGATTTTCAAAGACAAATTATCATTTGTCACCTACACGAAGTGTTTATCTTTTCAGAGGATCTCAGTGATCTAAAACAGTTGGTCTCATAGTGGCACACGTATAATGAAAAATGCGATATGTAGTTATTCACTTTGTTCTCATAAAGTCATAGACTCTTCAGGTCCAGGCACCTGAATGGGACCTGTAAATAGCACATTCTTTCAGAAGTTTTATCCATGATTCTTTCCAGATAGGTTGATGTTTATATGCTAAACTTTCCAAAGTGCTGCCTGTGGTTATATAGGCAGCCTTCACTGTAATACATCTTCCACTAACCTATATAGGTTTTATATACAGTCTTCATTGTAATGTATCTTACAGTCTGCTACAGACTTAAGAACAGTCTTCTCTGTTCTTAATCATATAAACATTTCTCTTTTAGCTTTCTTGCAGATCATTTAGGGAAAAGAAAAAAAAAAAAGAATGTAGGCCATTTTTTTTGTTGTTGTTGTTCAGCATTAGTTAGAGTTCCTTCATTTGTTTACTGACCTATTTTCTTCCTGTTACTTTTCTCTCTGATACATCTTTGTTCTTGCTATCATGTTATCACGTCAGCTTTATTCATTTATTCTTTCTTTTCCTTGAATTGAAAACAGACAGAAGATCTTCCTAAAAAGTCACTGTTTTCTTCTGTGTTGCTGCATCTATTTTTCATCAGTGACAACATTTTTTATGACATGCTACTAATTTTTCTGGGAATTTAGTATATATGAGAATTCCCTGGTTCCACATTGCTTGCTGACTCCTAATTGGAGTGTAATGGCTCCATGAGGACTTCTCTGTTACTTGAAGCATAGAAATGAGTTGTAGATTTGGTGTTTTGTGAGGCTGGTTGGGGGAAATATCCAAGCTAGATGCAGACAAGTCTAATATTCTGTTTAGTGGTGAAACATTCCAGAACCTGTTTATCAGTTTCTGGAGGCTGAATGAAGTAGACTCAACAATTCATTATACATTAATTAATTAATTATGTGAAAAGTGTTAATTTGATTCATGTCAGTATGGAACAATGTTAGGGCCACATGATGAAATATAACGTTCTATTTAAGAAAAACAGAGTGATTAGTGCACATAGCTTTTGTATCATGAAAACAAAGGGTACAGCAATTTGTGTAAATAGAGGGTTTGAAGGGCAAACATTGAGACTCTAGTCTGGGAGATAAAAAGACCAAGGAAGTTGTTTTTTTTTTTTTAGAGGAAACTGCTGACTTTTGCATGGGACGCTGCCTAAGCGTCTGATATCCAGCAAAGAGATCTACCAAATAAGGAGAAAGGGGGAGTTGAAAGACGACCGAAGGACAAAGCCTGGGAGAAAGACTATGAGCCTTCAGCACAAGAGACGCCCAGAAAGACCACCGGAGACTGATATATGCATGCGTCCGGACAGGGTTTGGATTCTGGGAACTAATTATAATGACCCTGCCTTTTCCAGGAATAGTGGAATATGTATAGTAATAGTAATTAGTAATAGTAATAGTAATACATACTAATATGTATTAGTCTAGGAGCATAAAAATCAGCCCCCTGATGTAACAGGTGTGCATCTTGGTAGAGCAGAGACTCCCGGTGCACCCAGAGCTGTTTGCTTGCCTCTATTTGCTTAATAAATTACAAACTTTAATTTTAATCATATTTGGGACTCAAGCATTTATCACAATTATCAGCCCACACATCTTATCTTGTTCTGTGGCAAAAAAACTTTTTGAACATCCCTATTTCCAGTCCACTTCCAAAATCACAATAGAGCATATAGTACAGAACTAGACAGCAGAGAAGAAATGACTTTGCAGCTAAGGTGCTCCAGCCACTAAGAACAAACAAATCTCTCCAAACAGGAATTCTTGATTATTCTAATGCCAGATCTGACAGGATGCTGTAAAACTTCCATAGGTATTCAAAAAAGCCAATCCTCAACATCATTTTTTCCTAAAATAATGTATTTTATATTTAGTTTATATGAAAATTAATTTCAAAAGGCTCAGACACAAAATTCTAGGACTTTTTCTCAATTTGAGCTGAGAAACTGCATGGTTAAAGCTCAGCTGAGTAAGGATATGAATGTGCTTTTACCAAGTCTCATGAATACTCCACCCACTGATAGATAACAGGTGCTGGAAAGCTTAATAGCAGATGACCAATGTAATGACAGTGTGAGCAGAAGAGTTTTGGAATTGCTATTACTTCAGTGTGCTCAGATAAGCCCTCTAAAGATTCCAGTGAGGCAGATAACAAATGCTGAATGCCTGATCAGTTCCTTCCTCTTCTGTTAGTCTCCTTGTAACCATATCACGCTGCTGTGAGAATTAGGATCTGTCTGCTCAGCATTATGAAACCAATCTGCACCCAAGTGTCTTCAGGCTTTTTTCAACCATTTATGGAGTAAGAAAAGAGTATGCATTGGAGAAAAAACCAAACAAACAAACAAAAAACGCAAATTCTGAAAGGAAAAAGACCATATATTTTGTAAAAGTATATTCTTATATTTCTGTTCTTGAGCCACAGCTGCATTTCTTTTCTCATGTTCTGTTCTGTGGTGAACCTTATTCTTTCATCAAATCATGCTAATTTTACAACCTCCCTCAATTTTCATCACATTGAGTGACTTTAATTTTATGCCATTGCATATGCATTTGAAATGAAACTCGTGTATATAGTCTGTACCAGCAGATTTATTTTTGTATTAATACAGCAGTTCTTGTTATAAGTGTATTAAATATGAGTAATGAAATAAAACACTATTAGATAATGTACTTTATTCTTTTTTTTTTTTTTTTAATTTATAGGTAAGATATTGGCATGGAAACATAATGACTTCAATGAACAAAATAAGCAACATGCAACAGCAAATCAGAAGAAAGCTAATTTACAAGTACAGTTGCATACTGTTCCACAACATTATGTGTAAAACAAACAAAGCCACAAAGAAACAACAGGAAAACAAATATACAAAAGAGTAATGAATGAAAAATGAGACAAAATATGATATTTTCCTCACATGTGTATACGCTCCCTTGGTAAATTCACACCTGGTGATTTTATTTATTAACATATCCACATATCCTTTACTTTGACCTTTTTCTAATTATTTTGGAATATATTTCCCACAATATAAACACAATAGGAAAAGAAAGCTTTAAAACTCTTTTTAGAGAGTTGTGTTTTTTGTACTTTAGCTTAAAAGGATTTTTAATACTTATTATTTATTTATAATGCCACCTGTCTATGAGGATTCTGACTGTTTAGAAATATTTCTTCTTGCTAAATAGTAACAAGTGTGATCTAAAGAAAATCTGGAATCTGTAAAAGTGTATCCGGGAATGTGTGAAGCGACAGTCCAGATGCCAGGCCTGTAGAGTTACGAGACCTCTGCTACTCTTATGATGTGGAGAATGCATGTGGAGCACTATAGTGTATTAACATGGTTGGTTTAAACCTCTGATACATTCTTTTCCATACTTTACTCATCTATTTTTCTAAACACATTTGTGTTTTCATACATGCTACAGACACTACATTTTCAAAATGTTATAAAATCCTTTCCATCCTATGTTGACAATGAGGAACTACAGAATGTTTATGAGGAATACATAATATAGTACACCAAAGATATTTAATTCAAAATAAGTATTATTGAATCAGTTGTACTGTTCTAATTCAATAACCTTACTTCTAATAGAGAGGATATCAATTTTTGCAGATTAATAGAAAAAAAATAATACTTTTCTTGCTACAGAATACTGAGTTAGTTCAGGTAGCAGTGCTATACTCACCTAAGGTTGTTAAAGTTTAAGTAGACTATATAAGAGTTTGAGATATGTATTAAGGAATAAAAGTACTGATTTGACCAAATACTTCATTCTTTTCCATTTCCATACATCTACAAAAGGAACTAGAAGAACTAATCTTACTGAAATTTAGGATTTGCAACATGGTCCTTTGCAAATTTTAAGAGAAGTTTTACTGAAACATTTACTGAGGACAGTCTACCCAGATGTTTACTTCATGGTATTAGTCCTTTCCAGCAGCTCTAAAGGTTAATTTATTTGATATAGAAGTTAATTTATTTGAAGTCTTCCATATAGGTATACACAGTTAAGTAAAATTAATTTAATGAGGGATGCTTTTTTTGTTTTTGTTTGTTTCTTTTTTGTTTGCTTTTGTCAAAGAGCCTACATATTACTGAAATCCTTATGCTGAGGAATACATTTCTAGTCTTATAAATATATGTCCATCCTAAAACAATTACTAGTAACAAGTTTGTTTACAAGATTAACTCTCTGTGGTTTGTAGTTAATAGCTTTTAACAGCATGCTGTTACTTCTGTTTACAGCCTAAGCTGGAGACCAGATTCTCAAAGGCTCAGTGCATGCACACAACAATGCCAATAAAATACTTTTAGTCTAAGGAATAGCTGCTTGGTCTGATGCTGTAGTGCTGCCCCTCCCCCCACCCCCCCCCCCCCAAAAAAAAAAAAAAAGGATCCTTTTCCTGATGTCAGTGCACATATCTAACATATGAAAAGTAAATAGGAATATTAATATAGTTTCTACAGATTTGTTACCATTTTGGTTACCAACCTGTTAGATTCAGTATTATATACTGGAAAGCTATAGTTTTTTTTTTTTTTTTTTTTTTTTTTTTTTTTTTTAAGGATCATAATATCTCTTCCTCATGGTTTATTTTTTCCTTTTTAGTTTTTTTTTTTTTTTTTTGCCTCTTCACATTACAATACACATACGTCTGATTGTATATTAACCTGTTTTTAGTTTTTCTGAGTGAAAATGCTTTTGCTTGAAATGTGGCATCTTACCTGCTACTGTTAAATATGTAAACATAAAATAAACCCATATGACCAGTTGCACATGTCCACATGCAAGCTAGAATGGCATTAGTAAATGAAATTTGAGTGAAAATAAGCAGCACCCTTACCTTAATTACAGTAGGTTTAGTGATACTGTTTCCTTTTTCTTTAATCTGCTTTTAAAGAGGGCAAATATTTTCAGAAGAAAATGAGCTGATAAAGTTTATTCTCAGTTGTTTCCATGTGTAGCTTAGCCAACACCACAGGAGAATTCACATCTCTGGGCATGAATAGTTTTTCCTGGAATGAAGTAGAAACTTAAAATGAAATCTTAGGTTTTAAGAGTAATCAACAGGTCTGGATGAAATTTCAGTATATTCTAGTAATTAGTTTCTAGTATTGGTCTCAAAATAAATTTATATCCTGATATAACAGACAGAGCAAAGCCTAACTGCTGTATAAACATTTACAACACAGCCATCATGATCTCTTAACTCCTACCAATTGATATATGCAGCTGTTTGGATAGTATGCACCACCTCTGTCAGACCCTTGTTTTGAATTATAACACAGTAAAAGTCTTATATGTAAGGATGTTCCATAAGTGATCCTTCTTATTGGCAGATCACCTGAATATGTATGTTAATTGTAATGCATCTATAACATTTCAGACTGTGCCCAGAAGCTTTTAAATTGGAAATTAATTCCTGAAAATTAAAAATAAATTCACCTTATAATCTAAGAATATAACAATAAAATACTTTTTTTTTTTTTCATTGAGATGGCCCATTTTATTATCAGTAATATAAATACGCACAAAGTTCCTTGCAACGAGAAAAAAATATATAAGACAGTTGATTTCAATAGTATTATGTCAAAGATTAAGTTAATGTTTAGACAAATAACATATTTTTACCCTGTATTGACCACAATCACAATGTTAGGACAAAGTAAAAGAAAATTGATGAAAAAAGATAGCATGTACTTGATGTTGATGGAATGTATGCTTGTGTCTAATACACCAGAGAAACTCTGCAATAACAGTTCACCCAAGTGAAAAAAATGGCCCCTTTTTGCTCCCAAGGTCAACATCAGTTTAGGTTATTGACTATATAAATGCTAAATACAGAAGTTTGAATTGCTCAAGGCAACTTTAAAGTGCACACTACACTTTTCAAGGTTTCTCAGTTATACTTGCTATTTGCTTTCCTTGTTAGCTTATGCTTTTTGTTCTCCTTTTTTTTCTTCCCTTAAGAGCTATTTCAGCTTGTATTTCCTAAACATTAAAAATAGGTGTCCTCATTATGTAAAGAAAAATATCATATTCAAGTACTAGTTGTTATTTTATCCTACCAACACCTACTAATTGGTACGTACTGTTAAGACCATCTTGACATACATAGGGGAGCCTAAAGGGACAGCAGCAGGAGGGAGAAACCAAATAATACCCTACTCAGACTGCCACATGCCCATCTGTTCAAGAGGAGACAAAGGCATTTGGGAACCCAAATTAAGGACTCAGAGAAAGGGGAACACAATCTAGGCCCCTCCCAGTGCTGTTCCAGGATAACCTCATCCCCATGGGCCAGGTGTGAAACCCACCTGAAAATAGTTCTCTGATCATTTTACAGAATGAGGGATCCATTACCCATTCATTACCCATTTGGGACATATTACAGGTTGTAGGGGGATTGCATTCTGGGATTGCAGAAGACTTATTACAGGATGTTTAGAGGAGGAACTAAAGTCTTTAGAAAGGATAGAGGGTTTGATCTAAGGTGAATCGGGGGAAGAGTGAGGGAAAATAGAAAGATAAGGAGGCTTTAAAAAAAAAAAAAAAAAAAAAAAAAAGTGGGTCACATACAAATAGCTTGCTGATTCATACTAATTTTATTCATGCTTTGTGCCTGATCAGTATCTCTTTGTTAAATTCCTTTGTAACTCTTTCTTGAGTGAAAGACCTCTCCTCTCGGGAGGGATGAGGAGTATGGGGGCAGAAAGGTAGTCTGAGAGCAGCAACTGGAGTCCAACCATGTGCCAGAAGTCCTTGGTCAGTAACTGTAGAGTGTGCAGGTATGCATGTGAGCACTAGAAAGGGTCAAGCCAAACTTGTTAGTGATTAGGTGATGAGACCTGGGAAACAGGCACATGTGTTTCCCTAAGGGTAAGACCACAGGAGAAGCTGGCTGTTAGAGGGATCAAGGGAGTTCCAGTCAGCTGCTGGAGAAACAGTGGAGTCAGTTAGCTGGGAAGGGTGTGCGTGCAATGATCTGTACCAGAAAAGGGATGAGATTGTGGCCTTTGGGTGCTAGCAACGGGGGAGACGGGAATCCAGGTGCAGCTCCTGGGCAGAGGAAGTGTTTAAGACTACCTGTGGGAGAGATTTACCTCCCACATATGTGTGTGTATATGGACATGCATGTATTTCTAGTGTATATATATAGAGGGAGAGAGAAAGAGAGCAGATATATAAATATGCATGTATTTATTACTAGTGGAAAACTACCCTGATCAGTCAGAGGGGAACAGTATGACTCAGTTGGTGCTGTTTGTGTTTGAGTGCTGAATGTGTTGGGCTGTGATGATTTGTGTGACCAGACATTTACATGTATAGATATATGGTGTACAGCTGTGCTCTGTGTGTGCCTAGTGGCAATACATAGCCAGTCCTGTTACTGGTCAGACATGAGGGAATGGGACTGCAGCAACCTCACCGCTCTGGAGTTACTGGATTCAACATATGCCTGACATTGTATGCTCTGCACACGAGTAACCTCCTGGATGATATAACTTAAAAATATCTTAATTAAAGGCCACTATTAACATTGATAGATGTGGTGAATTTTGAAACTGCACAGGAAAAAAAAAAAAAGAAAGAAAAAAAAAAAAGAAGAAGAAAAGGTTCTTTTAACTACCATTCCAGTTCTGTACAGATATTTTTTATTTTTTTTTTTTAGGATTAGAGAGAAGGGGAAAAGACAGTGAGATATGCTTTCACACCAAGAGGGATCATTTTTTGAGTGACTTTAGCCTCCTTCTATTTGTAAAAGATTCATTATACTTCAGAAGTTTCTGATATATATGAGTAAAGAATTAATCAGTGTGACTAAAGTTGTCATAATTAGGCCTGAATTAATTTGGCTGAGATCACAGAAAGAGTCAGTCAGCATCGAAATAGAAATACATTGTGATTCTTACCATGGTTCTTACTGCAAAACTTATTGGTGCCCAACTAGCTGCCTGCCTTTAATTTTGTTTGAAAACTGAGCCTTTCTCTTTAGTCACTTTTTCTTACTTCTTGCTCTGATTGCAAACTCCTATAAACATATACATAGTATGAAGGACTGCATTCTACAAATGGGGCCAAATGCTATACTACACTTCAAAATTTAAAATATTAACCTGTAATCCTGAAGCACAATAGATACTGTGACTTCTCAGAAGAACTGTCAGTTCTGGCAGGAGCTGTTTGGGGTTGCTATGCTGGAACAAACACCGTTTGCACTGTTATCTGTTGTTTGTTTGTTTGTTCTGTGGCCATTAATGTTCACAGTACATATCCAAAGATGCTTTAAATTATTATTTGTAGTCACTGTTATAAGTAAGTCAGAGTACAAATTTTTGTAGTAGGAGTGTGAATATGTATTTCATTAATATAATAGAAAACACAATATATATTTCTAAAATAAATCTTTTTAAGGATTATTTATCCTAAATCAGTAAACTATAAACAACTATCTTAGTATATTATTATAATACTATGCATTAAAAATACTGTTGTTGATGTTGTTGTTTTTAATCCAAGGAATTGCTCGTGTAGTCCTGAAATTACTGGAGACATTATTTACTTGAATATAATCTGCCTGTCAATTTTTTATCAGTTCAAAGCCAGTGACTGGTCAGGTATGCCTTATTTGTGCTTTTCAGTCATGACAATGTGTTTGTAGGATGTTGGACAAAATAACATGGATTTTAGCTTTAACTAATCATCTAAATATCTACCCTAATTCTTGTGAAGATTTGCTGCCTAAGGCAACTGTCATGTTTGTGGGTGTCATATCCGTTAATTTACAAAACATTATTTTACAATATTCATCCTGTGCTTTCAGTGTCTGCAGTTTAGAAATATACTGAGATCAGTACCAAAAGAGAAAGCAAACTAGTGTAATATAGATGTGATGCAATGTCTGAAAGTCCAAGATAAGAGGAAGAGAAGAAGAAAGAGGAAAAGGAAAGGAAGGAAAAGGAGAAAGAGGGAAAATGTTGTGAGTTTCCTATAAATATTTAAATGTTTTCTGTATTTGTATAGCTATTGCCATTACACAAAACAAAATAAATAGGGAACTTTTATTTTTCCCATTCTCCAAGTATCCCAGGCTAATCTTTGACCATGTGTAATGCATAATGGCCATGACGCATGCACCACATCTTCTACTCTGCACACCTGGACTGCCAGCAATGATGCTGTTGGCTCTCACAAGGTAAGCCTGAAGTCAGAAGATGGTCAGATCCAGCATACAGGAAGTGCTGGCAGATTCAGCAGTATAGATATGGACTTTATAACCAGCTGGACAGTTTTCCTATTCTTTCCAGAACAGTTCTGTATCTTATAACAGTCATAGATATTAGTGTAATTTTTTCTCATTTTCCAGATGGAGGATCAAAATATAAAAATACCTATCTGAAATAGATTTATTGAAATTTAAAAAAATTTGTATCTGCTTCTGTTTTAATTCCCAAATCTTTCTATAGCTTGACAGGAAATGCTAATAATCCTAGTATTTTTCTACACAACTTTCTGTTGCATCATTCAGCTACCAAATCCATTCAGTGGTAGACTAAGACTTCCTCAGACAAAGCTTGTCACTGTACTGTATTATACGAGATTTTTTGTTTGATTTGCACAGACATTGTATGTTGAAGTTTGCGCAAAATTTGCAAACACAATTTAGTTTAGCTTATTAAAACAAACAAAAAAAAAAATAGTACTTCCAGGAGCAATATTTGCGCTGGAAGATTTAATTTGCCAAGTTTAATAAGATTTACTGACTTTGTTCACAGCATTTATATTTTTAGCACTGTTCTTTAGCAACAACCCTTGATAAAATTTGGATGGAGATGCAGTAAAACAAAACAAAACACTACTAGATCAGTGTGTCAAGTTAAATTCAGTGACTGGTAACATGGATTTTAATTTAGATAATAAATAATGCCACATGGCCAAATTCAAGCAATATTCTGCTTGAACAGTTAAGCTGATTATTTAATTTTAACCTTGGTAAGGGGGTTGAATGAGCAGGTAAACTTGGTGTTAAGATGATTATAAAAATAAAAATAAAATAACATCTTTATTCTACAGTCTTAGTGCAGTAGGTATGTCATTCATCCTGGTAGATATTCATTCCTGTTTCTCAACTCAACATATGACCTCTACCATACAATCTCAGAAATAATGTAGTTATTCCTGATCTTACAGGTTCAGAGAACCCTTTCTGCAAGCAAGAAGTCTAGTTATGTTCAAGCTTATGTTTTATCTCACATTCTTAGTGAGTTTTGACCTCCCAGGTGCCAAACTGTCAAAGCTGATGTGTGTCAGTGGCATGGTCAAGCTTACAGGCATTTCAGGAGCACTGTTCTTGTTTGGTGTCACACTGCCTACAGTGATCACAAGAGGCAGATCTTCACCTGGGAATTTGCAACTACTGTTAACCTATCAAGTGGTTAGAAAGCTGTAAGAAGAAAATAATTATTTTATTATTAAAAAAATGAAAAGAAAAGATATAGAACTTGAACTTCATATTCATAGCACTAAATAATAATTTAAAAAAAGACAGGATATAGAGAAAAAGTAGAAAATAAGTTAGTGCAAGGTAAAAACAACATTAAATTTCTGCTTGATTGTTCTATTACTTCTGCTCAAACAGCTTTAACTCCTGTGGAATCATGATCAGGGGAAGGTGAAACAGATAATTATTCTTATTTATTTTTTTTTAATAGTAGACTTCTAGAAGTGGCATAAACAGGGTCCTTAGTCTCATTTTATTCTTCTAGATAATCTGCCCAGGAAAACTCAGAAGGATACATTATCTCATTGACTGAGAAGGTGAAAAAATCAAAAAGCCCCCAGATATTCTATTTGCGTCAACCTTTTTAAGGAACAATTCCCACTTGTTGTGTTTTAAGAACCAACTCAGAAGCTTGGGGACTAATTAGGTGGTCCATATGCTCTGATTGCAATAAACATTAAACACAACTTTTGTAAAGAGCAAGGTCACTGTGATATGAAGTCTCATTCAGGTCTGGAGAAACTCATTACTACAAATAAATGACTTTTTAAATTATTTATTTTTCTTAAATATGACTTGAAGAACAATATAAATATTCCATAGAATGGAATTCTTACTAAGTCATAATTTTTCAATCATAACTCAGAAATATTTTACTAAGATAAATTCATTCTGCATTGCCAGAATAAATTTAAAAAACTATGCTTTAAAAAGCCTAAAGAAGACTATGTAAATTAACATATTTTACAAAGTTTTTGCCTTCAGATGTATTCTAAAGGTTAAAAAGTAATTAAAAACTGTAAAATAAGCAGGCAAGCTTCTCATTTCATTTATTTTATCTTTCTTTTTCCTCCTTTGAATATAATTTTCCTTAAATTCCTTTTTCCAGAAATTCCTCTACTTCATTTGTACTTTCCCTTCCTCTAATACTCGTTTTGTGAACATTACCTTGAAGCACTTCTCAAGTATCTGCCAATAACTGCTATTTCTCTACACTGAAAAATTGATGTCAATTTGCTTTATATATTAGCTTTTCTTTTATATGGTTTGAAAAATTATCTTCCTTAATTAAGAATGAGTTTTAAAGAAAGCAGAGATTACTTTGAGTGTTATCCCACTTTCTATTTTCATGTTCCTAGACTATAGAATGTATAGACTGTAGATGGAACTTCCCTCTCATACTTTTATATGATATTAGAAGGTGTTAGTCACTAATAAATCTTACTGTGGGGCAACTTCTTCAGTAGTAATAGGTGAATCTATTCTTTTGCATGCATATGGCATTAAGTGAGATACCATTAACATGTGGTTATATTTATATTGTTGATGGGTGGGGATCTATGTGTATAAAGGGGGCACAAAAAAAGTGTAGTGAAGATTCAGTGTTTTTCTATACCTAGAAATACACAAGACAGAAACAGAATTCAGAAACCCTAAAGTATCAGTACCACATGAAAAACAACTTATAAACTGGAGGAGTGGAGGAGTGAGTGTACTCTTGCAGTGCTGAAAATAATCAGTTTTCAGAGTTTGAGCTATGCCTAATTATTGCCTTGCATTTAATTCTTCTGAAATAATACCCAAGATAATGCAAGGCTGTACCTGCCTGTAGAGTATATAGGAGATACAGTATGTGAAAAACTCATATATAACAAAGAATTCAGAATTTTTAAAAATGGGAGAACAGAAGAATAATGTATTAAGCAACATTTCATGTGAAGGAGAGAATAACTGCTTTTGTCCCTGTTCTCTTGGTTATTTCAGTATGTATGTGTTGATGGCTTACCTAAATAAATAAAATATGATCAAGGATACAAACTCATGGAAATTTCTTTTCAAAGACTTAGTGAAATGACATAGAATTTGCATGATATCATGAGCACAGACTTTTAATTTTCCTTCTGTTGTCTTTGATCTTGTCTTAGAGTGTGTTCAGTCTATTTTCAATCAGCCTTAGCCCATTAGATTTTTTTTTCATATTCCTTTTCCCTTTGTATTATTCCACTGTTTGCTTGTTTGCTTTCTTTATAACTGTTTCATATGTCAACAAGATTTAACAAAATTAAAAATTCGTCTTCAAAAAATAAAGACATTTTTGCTTGTTATCATAAAGTAAGGGTGAAAGAAAGAAAAGTTATTTAGATAAAGTCAGTTAAGTACCCATAATGTGTTGATTTAGGAGTCTATGATTTTATTTAGACAGAAGATCTCTGCTGAAGGCAGAGATCTTCTTTTGGTCTTCTTTTGGTCAATTATTTTGGTTTAAAAAAATAGTAAAAGCTCATGAAGTCATTAAATTTTCAGAAGTTACAAATTATTCTGTAAAGCTTCAGTGACTGCAAATTAGCTTTTGCTATAGCCCTCTGCTAACAATCTATAGATCATTTTATTATTCATGAATTTTAGTAATTTCAGGACACCAGAGGTCATCTTGTGCTCATTTATTTGCTAAACACCTTGTGCTGGTATGCCTGTGCTGAAAAATTGCTACTATTTACTTCCCATGAGACAAGCAAGCAACAAAGTGGTGGATTTGGCCCCAGACATCCACTCTGCCAGGCAGAATATATATCTTGCTGTCAGTGAAACAAATGAGCCCTTAAATTGGCTGCAAAGCTTTAAGAACTGAAATTTATATGTCTAGTTATCAAACAGAAAGTTCAGAACACCTGCCAATATGAAGTATAATTGTGACAAACTGTTACATTTTACCTTTAACTTTCTGGTGTTAACACCACAACTTCATTACAAGAACCTTACCCTCCCTACCCCTCCTTTCTCCCTTTCCTCAGACCAGATCCCCACCTTAAAAATGCTACATTCATTTGAAAAGGCTGAGCACCATAATTACATTGGTAATTACTCACCATTACTCACCAGCAGTTAAAGCAAACAAAAATGAACATATTAAAAATGCTAGAATAAGAATATTCCATGAGAATAACCACAGAATTTCACATATTTCTACAAAAAACTAACTGCATTTAGATATCAGGTATTTATAACATGCTCAGTGGTCTTTCCAGAGAATATCTGTAACTATGAAATAAACTTTGTGTATTTTTCTTGATTATTTGTTTTCTTTTTTCTTAAAAAAAAAAAAATAAATCTATTACCATTATTATTTTCATTGACCAAACTTTGTCTCTTTTTTGGTCCCAGAGTCCTCCTAAGTCCTCCTATCTTAAATGCCTTTTTTTTTTTTTTTTTTTCTCCACCAATAATCCATCAATTTACTCTTGATCCAAATTTTCTATAAAGAGGAAAAACAAACAAATAATAACAAACAAAAACACACTCTGCTGTAAAACCCCTTTTACAGAAGTTGTAAAGAAGTACTACTGTGTACTACGTGTGTTACTGTTGTGGTTTGACCCATCCAGCAGCTAAGCACTAGGTAGCCATTTGCTCACTCTCCCCCCTCCCTTTCTGCCATGGGGATGGGGGAGAGAATCAGAAAAAATGAAGCCTGTGGGTTGAGATAAGACAGTTTATTAGGACAGAAAAGAAAGGAAATAATAATTATAATAGTAATACTAATGTCTGCAAAACAAGTGATGCACAATGCAATTACTCACCACCCTCTGATAGATGCTCAGCCTATCCCCAAGCAGTTGGTCTGCCCACTCCGATCAGCACCCAACCCCCCCCCAAATTGTTCATTATGGCATCTGATGGTATGGAATACCACTTTGGCCAGTTTGGGTCAACTGTCCTTGGTCTGTCCCCTCCCAGCTCCTGCTGCACCCCCAGCTTGCCTGCTTTCAGGACAGAGCAAGAAGCTGAAAAGTTCTTGGCTTAGTGTAAGCACTGCTCTGAAACAATTAAAATATCAGCATGTTATCAGCGTTAGTCTCATCCTAAATCCCAAACACATCACCCTATCAGCTACTAACTAGCTGATACTAACTAACTCTATCCTAGCTGAAACCAGGACAGTTACATGTACCTATCTTCTCCTTTGTGTATGTCTATCTATCTCTGTGTTACCAACCTCAATCAGCTGTACAAAAAAGAGCAATATTTAAAGAGTTTTAAATATTAAAAAATAAAAAGAGAGGGTTTTTGTTGCTACTATTTGTTTGTTTGCTTACTTTTCCTTAATTATCAGGTGAAGGAATATCTAAATTAAAATTCAAATTTATATTAAAAATAAAATCAATATGGAGAGTTTACAAAATATTGCAGCCCTTGAACAGGTGTGAATAAAGTGAACATGAACAATCTAAGAAATAAATTAAGTGTGTAGCACTTAGCTCCTATTATGCTTTTGACCATAATGTTTCTCTTTTTCCAGCTTCTGAACACTATTCAGGAAATTCAGATAATGCAGTCCTTTTATATGATAACAATAATTTAACCAGAGTTTAAGCCAATGTATTAGTCAAAAACGTTTTTTTCCTGACTTCTCAGTACCAAATCTCATGTATATTTTGAGTGAAACAGAACAGCAGCAGCTCATCCGTGTTTCCAGCAGGGCTTCTTGTTAGTTGAGAGACAACGTTTATGGGATATTGGCTTTCTATGTTTTCACACATTTTTCTATATTCCGTATACTGATAATGAAAACATCAGAAATATATACATTTTAAAAATGTAACGTCCAATTTAATTTTAATATAATTTGAAATATTTCACCCTGAAATCATAAAAAGTATCACTAGCATAGCTGTGCACATTAAGTTTTCATGATATTAATTTCTTATTGGCTATTTAAAAATACATTGCAGGAAATTTTTCTTCAATCCTAAGATATTTATATATATTTAGGGCTAAGTTATGTCTGCTTTCTGCATTCAATTTTTGAATATAAAGATGACACAATGTCAACAAGGTTTTTTTTTTGTTGTTGTTTGTTTGTTTGTTTGTTTGTTTGTTTGTTTTCACCAGTACACCATTTAGCACCTGCGGCCTGTATGGAAATTCAGATGCCACTTATGTCTCTGATCACTGAAATCTGGGCCAGCCTTATCATGCCTTATACAATCATTGCTGCAGCCACTACTGTTCAGCTAATCCACCTCTTCCAGAAAACAGCAGCTGCTGCTATCACTGCAGCTGTTCATCAAATAAGCTTACTTTGCTTTTGAACTTAAATTTCCCCTTATACAACTCCATGTTTTGATCATTGTATTGGAAAAACACCAGTCTTGCAAAAGATACCTAGCCAGCTGTGAAATACACTACAATAGGTTGAGAAGACATTATTAAGCCACCCCAAATCTCTTGAGAACTGCTGTAGAAGAAGGGCTACTGAAATTTTCATTGCAAAGAGGCTGTGGAGAAATCAATTATTTCTGTATTTTTAATGTATATGTTAGTTTGTGTTTATTTATATTTATGTCCATATGTATTAATATGTGTTTTTATATATTTTTAGTGATAATTGGAGTACTGCAGTACATGAATACAGGCTCTTTAAGAAGGTCAGGCTGGGTAGATGAAGAGGGGAAGCTGTCCTGTATTTAAGAGATCATCATGAATGTAAGTTTTGTCTCAGGTTATGAGCCAGCTGAGAGGTTATGAGTTGGACCAACACTGGTGATGCTGTGGTGGATGTTTGGTATAGACAGTCTGATCAGGAATATGAAGAGGATGAGAACTTCAGATAACTGCAAGAAATCTCACATTTGCAGAACTTGGTTCTCATGGGGATTTAAACTACTTTGATTCTACTAGAGGGACAACACAACAGGGCATAAGCAGTCCAGGAGATTTCTCATGCACATCAATGACAACTTGCTAACACAGGTGATTGAAGAGCCAATGAGGAAAGATGCTCTGCTGCACCAGATGCTAATAAATAAGGAAGGACTGGAATAAGGAATGTGAGGGTCAAAGGCAACCTTGTTGGCAGTGACAATTAAATAGTGGAATTCAGTATCCTGAGAAGAGAGAGCACAGAAAAATCAGAATCCCAACACTGGTCTTCAGAAGACCACACTCTGGGCAAGAGAGGGATCTGTTTGGAATAATTTAATTGGATACAACCCTGAAGGGTTGAGCAGAAACAGTTGATTTTAAATGATTGTCTCCCCCGAGCTGAAGAACATTCTGCCCTGATGAGAAGAAGTCAAGAAATTGTGGCAGGAGGCTTGCATGTATAAACAAGGAGCTCCTGACAAAACACAAAAAAGCAGAATACAAGAGAGGGATGCAGGAACAGATGATGTTGCATGAATAGAGAGACCTAGTCCAAGTGTGCAGGGATTGAGTTAGAAAAGCCAAAGTCCATCTGGAGCTGAATTTGTCAAGAGACAAGAAGGGAAACAGGAAGTGCTTTTATAAATTCAATCAGCAGTAAAAACAAGCCCAGGGAAAATGCAGGTCTATGGGTGTGTGGCCATAGGGGTCGACAAGCCCCGTGGTTGGTGATAACATCAGGCTCTTAACGATGAGCCCATCAGGAATGTAAAAAGTTTAGAGGGAACAAAGAAGGGTGATTCAGGAGACTCCTTGTTGTCTCGGGTTGCTTGTTCTCCAGCCCTTGGGGCATGAGGGTTGCTGGGTGTTTGCGGTTGCTGGGCAAAGTTGTTGACCAATGAATAGTTAGGGGAAAGTCATGCTGTGGGGGAATGGTATAAGAAGGGAGCCTGTCCTCAGTATGTGGAGGCAACAGATATGTAATGAAGTTATGTCATCACAAAAGGAGTAGCAATTGCTGATCCTAAAAGAACGCCGGTGTCTGTGTGGCCATAACACCATACAGGTCTAGCACAGGAAATGCAGGGGAGCTGGTGGCACAGGACATGAAGAAGATGGAGGCATTTAGTGCCTACTTCTTGTTTGTCTTTACTGACAAGGCTGGTCTTCAGGAATCCCTGGCTCCTCAGACCTTTGAGCAAGTCTAGAGCAGGGAAGGTTTTCCTTGGTGGAGCAGGATCATGTTAGGGAACATTTAAGCAAACAAACCTATGAGCCCTGTTGGGATGTGCCATGAGTGAGCTGGGAAGTGGTCAATGTCATTGTAAGACCATTCTCAATTATCTTGGAAGTGTTATAGTGGCTGAGTTCCTGAGGCCTCATGGAAAACTGATGTCATATCTCTTGCAGAGGTACAAGGATGAGGATCTACAGAAGTACAGAGAACTACAGAAGTCATCTTCATCCCTGCAAAAGTGATGGATCAGAGAATCCTGGAAGTCATTTCCTCAATATAGGATGGGAAAGAAGGTGATTGGGTGTAGTCAGCATCTACTTGCAGAGAAGAAATATTGCCTGAATGACCTGATAACCTTCTACAATGGGAAGAATGCCTCAAAGGGTCAAGGGAGAGCAATGCATGATGTCTACTTCAACTTTAGTGAGGTTTTGGCACTGTTTCCCCTAATTTCCTCATATACATGATGATAAAGTACAGACAAGGTGAGTGATCAATGACGTGGATTGGAAATTGACTGAACGTTCATGGTGAATGGGTGTGATCAGTGGCAAGACATCCACCTTGGAGTGCAGTCAGCAGTGGTGTACCACACTGGTTGATACTGGGGCTAATCAATATACTGTTCAACATCTTAATTCATGTCCTGGATGATGGGGCAAAGTGTACCCTCAGCAAGTTTGCTGATGACACAACACTGGATAGAATGTCTGCTATCCTAGAGGGCTGTGCTACCATCCAGAGGGACCTTTACAGGCTGGAGAAATGGCCTGACTTCAGGAAGTGAAACAAGAAGAAATATCTTCCATGCTAAGGGAAGAACAGCCACTTCCTCCAACAACCCTATCTCAGAACCTCTACTACCCATCTGCTTGAGCCTCAGTGCCTGTCGGACCCAGTGTCTCTTCCCAGGATGAAGGTCACAGATGCTGCTTTCTCATTTACAGGTTGAACAAGCAGATACACTGAACACTTGACGCAGACACACACACAGACAGGACATTGATGGGGCCAGTCACATGGTCTGTCATAGACAAGGTACTATTTTCAACAACACCCACACACAAAACTCACATGCAACACAACCACAGGCAGCCCAGTCCCCTCCTCCTCTTTGGCAGGTAGAGATAGAAGGTCACTAGTGAAGGCACAGACATGTGCACATTTCTGCCCAGTACCTCATCCAGATCCCAGACCCTCTCACCCACCCTATAGGTCCCCTATTTGCCAGATGGTCCAGCTTGGTGCTTGGTGCACCCATGCAGCCCTTACACTCTTCCCATAGGCACCCACACTCACAAGTTCTACCCATACAAGCATGGACTCTCCACCCCTGATAACCCTGCCCGGACCCAGGACCTCTTCCTCACCAATGTGTCCAGCATGGAGCTTGACAGCTTAATAATGTTCATGTTTTATTTCAGTCTATATGACCAGCTGATTCAGTGACCTCTGTGTGAGTGTCTAAAATATGTGCTCGCTGGTACTGGTTGAACTTGCAAACAGGAAAGCAGCAGCTGTACACTTCAGCCTGGTTAGTGAATCAGGTCCCCAGGATGCAAGCTGGGCCCCAGCAGCTGGTTAGGAGCTATTCTGGACTGGAGTGGCTGGAGGAGGTAGCCACTTTTAACTTGTCCAAAAGGTAGCCACTTTTGTACAAGTATTTCTCATCCTGAAGTTGATATTTTAAATAGTGCAAATTAAACTACTCATGTCTTTTACTGTGTATGAAAAGGTCATAGGATGATTAACTTAGGTGTAGATATCCAGGGGGACTTTAAAACGCTCAAGATGGGCCCATGTAAGCCTCATGAATTTCAACAAGGTCAAGTGCAAGGTTCTGCACCTTAGTCAAGGCAATTTTAAACATGAATTCAGGCTAGGCAATGAGTGTAATAAGAGCAGCCCTGAGGAGGAGTTGGGAGTACTGGTGGATGAAAAGCTCAACATGAGCCAGAAGTGTACACTTGCAGCCCTGAAATATAATCATATCCTGGGCTGGATCAAAAGAAGCAAGTTGAAGGAGGTGATTCTCCCCCTTTACTCTGTTTTTGTGAGACTCTATCTGGAGTACTATGTTGAACTCATGAAGTCCCAGCTTAAGAAAGACTGTACCTGTTGTAGCTGGTACAGAGGAGGGCTATAAAAACAATCAAAGGGCTAGAGCACCTCTCCAATGAAAACAGGCTGAGAGAGTTGGGAATTCTCAGCTTAGAGAAAATAAATGTCTGGATAGGCCTTCCAATACTTACTCAGAGTGGGACTACAGGAAAGATGGACAGAGACTCTTTGTCAGTTATTGTACTGATAGGATGAGGGGTAATGACTTTTAAACTAAAAGGGGATAGATTTAGATCTATTTAAATCTAGATTCATTATGAAGAAATGATCTACTATGAGGGGAGTAAGGCACTGGAACAATTTGTCCAGAGAAGTTATGGGTGTCACATAGACCAGATTGGATAGGGCTTTGGGCAATCTGATCTAGTGGAAGATGTTCTTGACCTTGGAGGGTGCCCATGGAAATTGGAACTAGATGATCCATTTAAGGTCCATTCCAACCCAAATCTTTCTAAGACTCTATGAATCACTATGGAGATATATAAGATTATGTGAGAGAATTTACATTCAATGTGCGTTATTTTTTTTTTTTTTTTTTTTTCCAAGTAATAGCAGGGCAAAATATGTCCAGGGCAAAATATGTCCAGAATTTTCTGTGACAATCAATGCATTTCTTTAGTTTGATGATTGTTTTCACAGAGGAAGATATGCAAGCTGAAGAGCTTTGTCAGCACTGGTAAAAGCAGCAATTTCTTGTTTAGTTATGAATAGGTCCTTCAAAGTCAATTTGTTTTTAATCATCTGAGTATTTATGTACCACTTGAAAGAGCTCTTCTACTGATATGACAATCAACTAAATGTTCTTTATAGATGGAATTCTTAAACACAACTTTAATATTAGCAATCACTAGATTACTCTCAGTCACCTTAGCTAATTTGATTGTTGATATCTCCGTATTTGTGCATAATACAGAAAACTTCCTACTTTTCAGTGGTTTAAGATAGGAAATGCCTACATGTCAATGCCTTCACACGGGACTAAGTAGAAATTGTAGAAAATAAATTAACCTAACATACAGTGTTATGTATTATTTCTCCTTGTACTGTGTTTTGCCCAGATGTCTGTAGCAATGTTTTATTGAAGGATAGGAGTTGGATGCAGTGTCAATAAATAACTTATATATAGAGACAAAAGCTACACCAAAATCAATTCCTACTTATATCAAGTTGGCTATTCTTTTATGTACAACATGTTATAGAGAAAACCACATCTTCACTGTGACCTGATATTTGTTTGGTTTATGACAGCATAACTTAAATTAGTCTTTGAGAAGCAGCAACAGCATATAGCTTTCCATATGTATTATTATGTTTCAAATATACTTGCTTTCTGAATTTCAGTTCCACACAAGTAGCAAATAAGAAGAATCACAGTATAACATTTCTCAGGTTAGTAGTGTGCTTAATAATAATTCCCCTTAGTAAATCTGAGTTCTAAAAAGTTTTTGGACTAGTCTCATTTTAACTAAAATCTGACTGAGGAAATTTAATTGAGACATTAATGGTTACATTTAAGGAATTCATTAAATCACAGGATTGTGGTGGTTTTACCTTGCTAGGCAGATGAACTCCAACACAACCTCTTTCTCACTCCCTCTCCTCAGAAGAAGAGGGGAAGAAGAAAAGGAAAGATACAACTCAAAGGTTGAGATAAGGATAATTTAAAGGAAAAAAAAAAATATTAAGGAAAAATTGTTATTAATTAAGCAATTTGAGTAAAGGGAAAAAAAGGGAAAAGGGAAGGGGGAAAAAACAACAACAACAACAAAAGTAAAGGCTGTGTGGAAATGCAAAGGAAAGAAATTACTCTCTACTTCCCACAAATGAGTGATGCTTGATCCTTGAATCAAGGCCTCAATGCACATAGCCATTGTTCGGGAGGAGGACAGACATTTTCACAACTGGAAGCCTACTCCTCCCCTCTTCTTCCTTTTTCCACATTTTATTGCTGAGTGTGACATCATATGGTATGGAATGTCCTGTTGGTTGGTTTAGGAAACAGCTGGCCTGGTAATATTCCTTTCTCACGTTTTGCCCTCCCCCAGCCTGCTGGCTGGAATCCTGATGCTGTTCCAGCACTTCTCAGCAGCAGACACAAAACTGGTGTGATACCAGAGCTATTCTAGCTACAAGTGCAGAGCACAGCACTATATGGGCTGTTGCAGGGAAAGTTAACATCCCAGCCAGACTCAATACAAAGATGAAAAAAAAATAAATAAAATAAAAAAGATCAGCTAGATCTTCAGGTATAATTTGAAATGATAATTAATACACCAAAAACAACAAAAGGCCTCTTCACAGTTCCGTATAATGATTTTAGGTTTGTAATGAAAGACTAACAGCCACAAACAGGAAAAGCTGCAGATATAGATCAAGATAAAGCTGCAGATATAGATCAAATCAAGAACACCGAAAGGGTCAAGTAGAAGAGTTAACTAAAACTCCAAGAAAATTGGGAAGAATGGCAAGTTCATGGATCCTGTTAACCATTCACAATTTCTAGTTCAAAACCTTTCCACTGCCTTAGTGCTAGAAATGTTAACAGCACACAACATTCAAAGGCATTATTAACTGTAACAGGGAGCATCAATGCACTTTGGTAAGACTTGTGAATCTTGTGATTCCTCTTGGGAGACATACATGATAGAATATAACTTAAGAAAAACACTTCTATGTATAGATGTGACTAATCTCTAAAGTGTTTGAGGGAAAGAAATCCCTCCTGATCAGTGTCTATTTAGATATCATATTCTGCATTAGATAAAAAAACAACCAACCAATGAATAACAACAACTAAAACACACACATACACAGCAAAACAAAACAAAAACAAACAAACAAAAACATTCCCTGCAATATAGTATAGATACAGTATAATGTCAACAATTCATCCCAGCACATTCTCCTATGCATAAAAGAACCTACCTTGTTCAGCTTAGCTGAAATAAACTTAAGGGAGATAGATATTCAATGAACTCTCTATAAATACATTTTGAGGTGCATATATAAGAGGGAGAAAAAACTATTTAAGTTAAATCATAATATTTTTACAAGTTCACAAAGGTGTATATTGGTCATGAATAAATTTAAAGCTGAAATTAGAACAATATTCTTAAGCATATAAGGAGTAGACATTCAAAACTCTTCCAAATGTTGTAGTACAAAATATGGAAAGCAAATGATTTAAACATTTCAGTGGGATTACATAAATATATAAGACTATATTTAGAAAAAGAAAATTAATAAAATTGAGTCTTATCCCCATCTATTTCATGTCCTTTTTTTTTCTTTTTCTTTTTTCTTTTTTTTTAGTACAAGATTATTTTTTCTCCCTTTACTGACAAATAATTGATCTGCTTGGCCACCTGGAGCTTGTCTGATGGCTGTAGTCAAGGGCAGTTTCCTTCCAAAGTTAGAATTTAAGAAGAGGAGATTCAGTAGTTTTCCGCTGATTGTTATGGCTGTAAAGTTGTGATCATTAATTAGCTAGTTACCGTAATCTGGTATTATAACTCCTTTAATTCCTTTATTTTTTTTCCTTCAGTGATTCACATGATAATTAATAAAATGGCAGGAAATGAGTATTGCATATATCAACTTTTTCCTCAGTGTCTATGATTTTAACCTTCATCTTTGTAATACAGCCATCTCCTTTCTCTGACTATAACAACTAAAACTCTGTTTTGTCTCTTTTAATATATATATATATTTCAATACTGTTTTTAATTATTCTAGTTTTAGCAGTGAGGACCTTTAGAACTTTCACTTAACCTTGACATATATTAACTAAGATATTTCTTAACCAAGATATATTGCTAAGGCACCTGTACAAATATGAAGCAATTACAGTAAAATATTGTTTTATTGTAGGAAAACATACATATATATATTTAATCTAACTGAAAGTGAATTCAACAATGTTTCATTAGTGATGAAAGACTTACACGTAGCTTGTATTTTTAGAGAATCTGATCTAATTTACCTCTGTTTAATTGCACCCTGTAAAATACAACAAAATTTAATTAATTCCACATGTATTATTCATATTTACTCCCTATATTCACAACTATTTACATCAGTAAAGATGTAAACACAGTGTCTGCAGGCACTTAGAAGTAAAGTCCTCTTGTATAACTTCAGCAGTTACAATTTTGACCTAGTATATAACTATGTAGGTGAAATTATAAGCTTTCCATTGCTTACTCTGGATTTATTTTTGATTTGTTTCTTTAAAAACACATAGTTAACATGATGAAAAAGAAATGCAATGAAATTCTTATGACTTGTGTTTCTCATAAAAAAGATGATTGAGTTATCTTAACGTTATTAATTAATCATTTAGTAAGTCCTTCCACCCTATGTGGAAGGTTCCTCTTGTTACTCTTTCCTTTTTGTGTTCAAAATTCATCTTCACTGCTTGAAGCATAATTGTTTTATTCAGGACAGTTACTTTTATAGCTAAAATATGAAGAGTTTGTTATCTGTCTCTTTATGTCTATGTTCTCTGTTGATAACTGCATGGAACTACCTTTGTTCTTTTGTGTACACTAAGCAAATAGTTCTTCAGTATTTTTCCATTAGTCATGGTCCCTCATTTTCTAATGAACGCTAGTTTTTTTCTCTTCAAAGTTACCTTATAACAGGTAACTTTGAAGAGAAAAGTTACCTTCACTTCTTATATGAAGTGATATGCAAAATAGATATACTATGTAAACAAGACTACAAAACTTTGAAAATACTATGATCTCATTGGTTTGCTCCATAGATAATCTAAACATCTTACATCTCTGGACATTTTTAGATGCATTCTTAAAATTTTATCAAAGAAGCAATCAACAATTAAGCCTTATTTTTAAATTTTATTTTATTTTATTTTATTTTAAAAACCACGTAAGCAAAATGGGCATCACAATGCTGTGATTAATCAGTCTTTCTGAAAATTTCTGAAAGTTCCTCAATGGAGAAAACTCAGAAGCTTCTTATTTGTAATACAATGATTAGAAGAGTGTGTTGTTTGGAAATTTTCAAGTATTTTGATATAGAATCATAGAATCATTAAGGTTGGAAAAGACCTGCAAGACCACCTGGTCGAACATCATCCACTAAACTGTGCCCCTAAGTCCAGCCTTTCCTTAAATGCCCCCAGAGATGGTGACCACCACCTCCCTTGGCAACCCATTCCAATGCCTGACCATTCTTTTCTGAGAGAAAAAAAAAAAAAAAAAAAAAAAAAAAAAGTCTCATAATTTCTAACCTAAATCTTCCCTTTTTATTGGAAATGTGAACAAAAAATATTTCTATATGAAAAAAAAAAAGACTTTCTGGAAAATCTAAAAATTTTTCAAGTTTATACTTTTATCTTCACTCACCACTGTATGAAAATTACAATTGTATAATATAGTTCCACTATTAAAACCTATTGTGTAATATTCTGTCTCACTATTACCCAGAATTTGGAGGATGGTCCAATACACCAATAGTGTAAGCTTTGCTTACTAGAAGCCTGTCCTTTCAGGATAATTTGTAGATTATTATGTACCAGCCTCACTCCTGGGATTCCCCATTCCCATGTGTATAGTGTTTAAAGTCACAGCTGAAATATATGGTTGTAGGCTACTAAACCATGCAAGTGATATACAATTTCTTCATCTTGTTTCTCTATTTCAGAGTGAAGTTGAACAGGAAGTAATCATAAGGTAACATTACTCAAATGATAAAAAAACATTATCTTAATAATCTGAGATATTATGGACTCAAGCCAAGCTTCAATGAATGGGTTTTCATTGTTTTGAATAACAGTTAGTGATGTAATTCTGTGTCCATAACTGCTTACAAACACTTATGAAATTAAGTATCCAGCTTTGGTTACAAACTGTTCCTTATGGAGACTACACAAACAAGTTGAGAAGATACCAAAATCCCTCAAATGAACTGTGATTAAGTCTGATGAACAATATCAAAGGATATATGCTCTACTCTGTCTGGTCATGGGTCATGGATGTGTCTCACTCCCCATCCTCCTCTTCCTCCTCTCCTCCTCTTCAAAAAAAAAAAAAAAAAAAAAAAAAAAAAAAGAGAGGGATGACACAAAAAAAGGAGAGGGATGACACAAATATGATGAATAAGAATTGAAAAAGAATTCAAGGGAAGGGTTCAGTAAAGGACAGGGAGATCATTCACCAATTACCACCACAAGCAAAAGAGACTCAGCAAAGGGAGATTATTATAATTTGTTGCTTATTACTAACAAATTGGAGCTGCGAGGAAATAAAAGCAAATTAAAAACACTGAAAAAAAGGGAGAAAATACTAAAACTGTACAAAAAGACACCATTTAAAAACAAGAACATTCAGTGACTGGTGAACTGAAACTTCATAAGTCACAGTCTCAACTCTAAATTTATGTAAGAGATACAATTAATAGTTATCATAATATCTGCAAAGCTGATTACAGAAGATCTAATTAGTCTCTAAATAAAAATAAAAAATAAAATAAAAATAAAAGAAAGAAAAATTCAAAAAATCATAAATATACAGAAACTACAGAAAGCAAAAGAAAGAAAGAAAGAAAACAAAACAAAACAAAACAAAACAAACAAAAAAACCCCACAACTATCAGATTCCTACACTGAGCATTATTAGGTAGAATTTTTTCATTGGGGAAGAAAAAAATTACAAAAAAAAACTATGTCTGACAATTTCTGAAGAATTAAGGCTTTTTGCATCACCAAATGATCATGATAATTAGCATGAATTAATAAACGTATTTATAAAAAAACACATGAATCTGTCAGATCGAATGCTGGAAGGTAATTTACATGTGTCTTCATATGATGTCATTACATCTGAAAAAGTTCATAAGCAATTTTTCAGTAATACAAAACAAAATAATATTATTTTTTTCCTTTGTTCCCTAGTTTCACATTGTTCATATAGGGAAAGATAGGAGTGGTACTTATGAATGATAAACTTTTGTCCTAGCAAGACTGATGTAAACCAAGTCTGTGTCATGTCAACACATCCAGTCAATTAGTCTATGAATCATGATTTTGTTGTTGTTTTTTACTTCATGCTCTGTTAACATAAAGACTAAACATAAAAAATGAACATTCCTGCTGCCTTGAAGAAGTAAATTTTAACTGTGAGTGCACTAATCCCCCAAGAAATAGCAGGGACTCTAAGTGAAACAGGAGTCTTGCTGCTTAATTCCAAAAAGAAGTATTTAATCCTATTGGCATTTAAAAAAAAAAAAAAAAAAAGAGAGAGAGAGAAAAAAAGAAAAAAAAAAAAACGCCTTTCATTAAACATTAACTAAACATACACAAAAGCTTTCTAATATATTCTGGATATCTTGGTAAAGTAAAAAGTGTGCATATGTAGACATGTATATGTATATAACAACAACAACAAGAAAATATCGTCTGAGTTGTCAGGCAAAAAGCTGGATTAATTTTTTGAGTTTTTTGACAATAGCAGATTATTATCTGTGGTGTGCATTGTTCATGTGATGTAAACTAAGAATTAATACGAAGATTTTATGTAATTTTTCTTGCTTTTCCCAGCTGCTATACCAGACTGGATACCTTAGTATACAGAAAAGCTAAAATGGAAATATATATACACTGAAGAATAAGTGTCCCAAATCATTGGCTCTGTACATTGTAAAATGAAGGCACATATACTTTCATAGAACTGAAAGTTGCATTACTGAGAATCAAACCTAGTAAGACTAAAATACCATTTAGTAGTGCTCAGAAAAACATTTTCAAAGAGGTCTGCTACTCATCTCTCTCTCTCTCTCTTTTTTTTTTTTTTTTTTAATCTGAACATACAGAATGAAACTGGACATTCATATACAACTCCACTAGTTGCTTATTCTACTCTACAGATAAATAAAAATGACACATATTAGTAATAAATATAATTAAAATTATAAAAAATAATGATGAATTAAAAAAGGATAAGAAAATATTCCTCATGCATTATGTGGTGGCTTTACTGTGCTAGGCAGCTGAACACCACAACTGCTTTCTCACTCCCCCTCCTCAGATGAGGAGGGAAAGCGGTAAAGGAAAGAACAACTCGTGGATTGAGATAAAGATAATTAAATTAAAGGGGAAAAATACATTAATAATGAATTCAACTAAAGGGAAAAAGGGAAAGGGGAAGATGGAGGGGGAAAGGGAATAACAAAACAAAAGAAGTAAAGGCTATGTGGAATTGCAGAGGAAAGAAATTAGTCTCTACTTCCCACAAATGAGCAATGCTTGACCATGTCCTTGATGCAGGGCCTCAACGCACATAGCCGGTGTTCGGGAGGAGGACAGAAGTTTTCGCAATGAGAGTCCACCCCTCCCATCTTCTTCCTATATGGTTTGGAATATTCCTTTCGTTGGTTGAGGTCAGCTGCCCTGGTGATGTTTCTTTCTCACTTTTTTGCCCACTCCCTAGAAAGGTTAGAGAGAGTGCTGATGCTATGCCAGCACTTCTCAGCAGCAGACACAACACCAGTGTGATACCACTGCTATTCTAGCTACAAGTGCAGAGTGCAGACCTGTATGGATGCTGGAGAGAAAGTTAACATCCCAGCCAGACCCAGTACACATTAGTTGTAGAATAAGGTGAGGGATCTTCATGTAACCAAAAATGAGTTCTAATCATTTTAGTTATCTATATATTTCTCTATAGATCTTTCAGTAGTAGATAAAATATTGTAGTTCAGGATGATTTAGTGTGTTAAAGGTATATTGACATAATAAAACAAATATTAGAACAAAACATATAAATGTATAAAACAAATATATATATAAACAAATACAAACCAAAAATTCTCTCTTCATGTAAAAACTGAAAAAGAAAAAGTTAAAAAGATATTGTTCATGGTTAAAATGTGCATTAAGCATGGCATTGCTAGCCGGTTGAGGAAAGTGATTGTCCTGCTTTACTCTGCATTGTGCAGCATCACCTTGAGTACTGTGTGCAGTTTTGGACACCACAGTACAAAAAGGTCATGAAACTATTGCAGAGTGTGCAGAGAAGGGCTACAAAGGTGAAAGGCCTAGAGGGGAAGACATATGAGGACCAGATGAGGGCCCCTTGTTTTGTTAAGCCTGGGAAAGAAGAGGCTGGGAGGAGACCTCATTGCAGTCCACAGCTTCCTCATGCGGTAAGTTGAAGGGCAGGTGACAATCTATTCTCTTCAGTGACCAGTGATAGGACCCGAGGGAATGGAGTCAAGTTGTGACATAGGAGGTTCAGGTTGGATATCAGGAAAAGGTTCATCACTGAACCTTTGGGGTGGTGGTCACGCACAGGAACAAGCCATTAAAAATACTTGTATGCCTTCCTTTGTTCTTTCACTTTCTTTGTCTATTAACTACTCTAGGGAGGAAAAAGCACTTAAAATTCCTTTTTACAGAATTGTAACATGTCCACTTCTTTCCTTTTTGAGGCTGTTCTGACACTTGGGGAAAAAATAATATTTGAGGAGCAATTGGAAAGACCTTTCTGTCTTCCTGATGTGCAAGTCACAGCTCATACAGCAGAGAAACCCTGTGTCAGAATGAACTCTTTCCAAATAACAGCCTCTCCTGATCTACAAAAGGCATGATTTAAAAATAGTTTCCCAAAGCTCTGGAAGTTATGTTTCCTATATGGTACAGAAATCCATTTCTCCATGCACTCACTTCAAGTTGCATTCATAAAATAATGGACTGAGTCCAAAAAAAAATTGAGTGTGATGTGTAGAAACATACTGTATACTGCATGCTCAGAATTTTTTATTTGGAAAATCTGATAAATTCACAGGACTGAGAAATTTCACATTTCCACTACAAAACTTTCCATGAGCTTATAGTCGGTTTATGTGGCAAGGTTTTGGTTGTGAGGGGCTGCAGGAGTGGCTTCTGTGAGAACAAACCAGAACCTGTCCCATGTTAGATAAGGGCCAGTTTCAGACGGCTCCAAATGGACCTGCCATTGCCAAGAGCTAGGCCAATAAGCAATGTTGTTTGCACCTCTGTGAGAGCAGAATTAAGAAAGAGAAAAACAAAAACAAAACAGCAACAATAACATCAACAACAAAACACAACAACAACAACAACAACAATCTGCTGCACAATTGCAGCTGGGAGAGAAAGGAGTGAGAAACAGCCCTGCAGACACCAAGGTCAGTGAAAAAGGAGGAGGAGGAGGTGTTTCAGGCTCCAGAGCTGAAGTTCCCCTGTGGCCTGTGGAGAGGCCCATGGTGGAGCAGACTGTCTCTCTACAGCCAGCCCATGGTGTATCACAGTGGAACAGATTTGCACACTGCTGCCCATGGAGGAAATTTTGTGTTAAGGGTATACTCAATTAGCCTTTAAAAGTCCTGTCATGTTCAGGGTACTAAAGTATCACTATTACAGATTCACAAATAACGTAACACACCCTCAATCCAGTAATGTTCCATGAACTACCACAGCCACAATTAAAGAGTTTGGTCATGTTCTATGAGAATTATTATGGCTGGATTTAATGAATAGAGCAATTTATTAAAGGAACAAGTATATAGATTCTTTGGATTGCTGGTGATAAATTCACTGTCTGCAAAGTACATTCAAATACCAAAAGCATGAGTAATGCAGCCTAGCTATAGGTGCATTAAAAGGTATAAAGATTCTGTAGTGATTTCTAAGTTTCCTGTGGAGACACCTGATATGACCAAGTGTTCATATCTTAACCAAATAGGTGTCCCAGTGGGGTGGGAAGAGAGGCCCATCCCATTGACTGATCCTAGAAGCCGCAGTGATATCTTCCCTAATATCCCCTCCCTCTTAAGCCAATTTATATTATATACATATATATCCGTCTCAGTTTGCACAAGAACAATCAAGTTCCCATCTTATCACAGAGCCTAGCCACAGTGTCTCCACTCCACTCCACGCTCCGCACTGTTCCTCTTAGAGTCAGCACACCATGTTCCCCCAGTGTGATTAACATCTAAGCCTAGGGAACAATTAGGTAATGCAGCTACACTACACCCTGAAAGCTTCTTTAATGATGTATCTTTTCTTTAAAATATGAATATCAGTATAATTTCCAAGTCACCTTATGCAATTATTCCACAGGAGACCACAGCGGAGCTGATGGATATGACCCAAAGAAGGCTGCAGCTTGTGAAGAACTCTCACCAGGGGAGATTCCAGGCCAGATCTGTAGCCAGTGGAAAGGGGACCATGAAGGAGCAGGTGACCTGGCAGGAACTTCTGGCCATGGAGGACCAACGTTGGAACAGTTTGCTGCTGATGTATTGACCCCATGGTACGGACCCATATTTGGAGCAGTTCTTAAAGGGCTGCTGCCTATGGGAAGCGCACAGGATCAGTTCAGCAAGGACAGCATCCCATGGCAGGGACCCCACACAGAACAGGGGTAGAGAGTGACCATGAAGGAGCAGCAGAGGAGAAACAATATTGACTGACTGCAACTCGCCTTCCCCCATTCCCCTGCGCCACTGAGGAGGAGGAGGTGGAAGGGTGTGGATGGAGGCAAGGTGTTTTCAGTTTCTTTCATTTGTTTCTCACTTCTCTAGCTTGATAGTAATAGGCAATATATTTCAGTAATCTCCCTACTCTGAGTCTGTTTTGTCCATCAATATAATTGTTGAGTGATTTCCCTACCCTTATCTCAGTCCTAGATACCTTTCGTATTATTTTCTCCCCTTTCCCTTTGAGGAAGGGGAGTGAGAGAGCAGTTGTGGTGGAGCTCAGCTGCCCACCTGAATAAAACCACTGCAGAGCTATCCTGTCACTAGTGTCAGCAATGTTCCTACATGTTTTTGGTGGATTCCAAAATGAATTACTACTTAATTTGGATTTGTTTTTCTATATATTTATTCACCCTGGTCTAATTTAAGCAATGCTTGTTTGAGGAAGCGTCACTGGAGAATAACATTTCTGTTACTGAGATGCCAGCAGTAATGGTAGAGATTTATTGTCAAAACTATACAGTAATGATAGCTGACCACATTTTAGGACAAAAATAAATCAGGAGTTTGTAGGTTATGTAGTTCAAATTTAACTGTGTAGACCGGTACCTTTATTATAGAGTAAATATTTCTGAATGTCCAAAATGAGTCCATTACATCAATTTATTTTTCAGTTTGAATGTATTTTTAAAGCTTCTTCAGCCAAAAGAATGTTTATGCTTATAAAATTTCTGGTGGATGAAAAGGAAAGTAGGCAAGCTGTATATCAGAAGAGAAAAAAATCTTCATAAAAAAAAAAAGTAAAATAAACTGGTCTATGACTAGAAAAAAACTATTCTTGCAGATGTTGTTTCTTTGGATTCCAGTTTCTAAATAACTATGTTCAGTCAGCATGGCATCTGACTTGGTTGAATGTAGCTGCAGACATCAATATTTCTGAGGAGAACAGTGGGTTTTGCTCGGTTAGTTGGGTTCAGTTTATTATAATTGGTTGGTGTCATTTCCACTTTTTCCATTATTTATATTTTTACTTCATCCAGATAATCTTATATCCTTATTAAATTCTACAGAATTTGATGAAAGATCTCAAACAGCAAAAAAACACTTTTAGTTGATATAAGGCAGTTTGAACATTAACATATTTCTAATATTATGAAAATGTGGTTTAAAGACAAAAAGTCATATTCCTCAAAGGGAATGTAAGTGTATCCTGCCTCTGTTCTCAAGTATTGACACATTTCTGATCTATTAAGTTATTGTATTTTTGCCTCCATAGTGATTAGATGAATTCTGTTTTAAAACAGGCTATTTCTCCACATTGGCGATGAGGAAAAGGTGGTTTGTTCACTTGCAGTCAGAAGATAGGTGAATCCCAAAGCAGCTGTCTTTTTATGCATCTCACTACACTAAGCTTAAACCAATTGGGAATGTTCACCTTCCTGGCTAGCATATACCTGTTCCACCCTTTACTCCAGGTTTTAAGAAACAAAACACAGCAGTGTTCACCAGCTCAGAAGCAGCCAAAGGACAAGGGTAATCTACTACCTGGCAAGGTAGTCCAACCAGACACTTGGACCAGGGTAATCTTTGCCTTCTTTCCTTCCCATACCTAACAAATCAATGTACACTGCGAATAAACATCATCTAACAAAGTAGGATTTGGGCAAAGTGAGAATTTTCACTTGTCACATTAAAAATAATATATATTTAAAAAAAAAAAAAAAATTAATCCCACTCCTTTCTATGAAGTTCTTCACATCTTTGAAAGACTGAAATGAATAACCCTTTTTTTTTCATTCTCATGCCATAATTAACAATTTCTAGAATTAAAAAGATTTTTTTTTAATTAAAAATGTTTTTATTTGGTAAGTACTTAGAAAGATTCATGTGCAAATCTTCTTAAAAGTTTAAATTAGATTTTATTGCTGCTTCTACAAAACTGGCCATAACTAATGAACTCTGTTTCATAAGAGCTGTTTGACTTTGCATTTAACCCACTTTCTCATTCTTCTCTATGTTCCCTGGCATTAAAAATAATGTTAAAAATATCAAACAGAAAAACATAAAATATGTATCTTTTAATTATAAATCTTAATGTAGGAAAACAAAAATAATTAGTCTGTTTTGCACATTCTGTATTTTGAATTACATTTTTAAAAAATCTTATAGAAAATTCATTAAAACTAAATTATTATTATTATTTTTTTTCCCTGTGGAAATTCAAGAAGAAAAGCTGTTTTCTAAAGTATAAATTATCAGATATTACTGTAGATTTGGGCTCTTGGGGACACATACACTTCTCCTCCTGGCACAAGTACATTAAAGCTCAGTTTTGGAAACTTAAGTTAATGAACAAATTGTTTCCTTAAATTGTTGACTGAAATAAAGTTACCTAGGAAAGGGGTACTAATTAACATAAATACCATTGTTAGGATTGTGCAGTCCGAAGATTAAATTGTTTTGAATAGTTTTCTACCATGTAAATGCACAAAAATTCACAGAGCTATAAAGGTATCTTTATGATATCATTCATTAGAATAGTTTATTTAGACAATTTTATGCCAATCTAGTATTCTGGCTCAGGATAAAATACTATTTTTATGAGAGTAGAAATGCTTTCTACATCTTTTGAGTAACTCTCATATATTATGAGACCAAAACATCTTTTAAGAAAATCTTCCTGAGTTATAGTGACTGCATTCTCTGAAAATTTGAAGCAATGTTGTAATATTCTCCATGTGCTCCAATCTTGTTTTTTTTTTTTTTTTCCATTTTTTTCTTAATTCTTTATGAAAAAGATAAGTCATCTCCCTCCAACACATTGCCTATTAAAATTGCAGCTATTACTAGAAATCTTATAATATTATGGTCTCTTTAAAATAAATTATAAATAATAGCTTATTTATAATTTATTTATAATAATTTATATTTATAATTTATAATTTATTTATAAATTTATTTATAATAATTTATATTTATAATTTATAATAGCTTATTTAAATAGCTTATTTATTTCCTATTTCTAATATGCTGTGTGAAGTCTTGTTTTTTTTTTTTTTTTTTTTTTTTTTTTTCTGTATTTTTTGAGTTCATGTGCATTTTAAATTTGTTATTATGTCCAGAAACAAAAATGCTGAGGTAGTTAGAAATTACAGTCTTCAGAAAATATGAAAAAAAGTTTTGTTCTCACAGAGAGTTCTGGAACAAAATAAACATGGATTATTTTGCTAACTGTTCAGCCATTTGCAACAGTTCAGAATACAGTTGTACAGGAAATATATTCACATTACAGTTGAACAGAGGAAAACAGAGGTTGTATTACTCTCAACTTTTTCTTCTTTCTTGTGGCTTCTGCAGTTCTGCAATGCATTCAACAAGTTACTAAGCAAAATTGTCCTTCCATAAACTTTGGCTTCCAACTTTCAATAAATGGTATTGGCTAATTATTTTTAGTCTGTCCTCCTCAGAATTTGGGTTTAGCTACATAAAATAATCTCATAAGGTTTGTTTCTCACAGATTATTAGGCTACATTTTAAATAAATAATTAAAATGATATTGCTTTGACAATAATAATAATAATAATAATAATAATAATAATAATAATAATAAATCTTAATCTCTTCTGCTAATTTCAACTGTTTAACTATTCAACTGTTCAACCAATTATTGTAAGATTAAGGGCAATTCTACATAAATGAAAGGGGGTGTCATCAAACCATTTGGTAGAAAGTCCTAAAATAGCACAAATGACAGGAAGAACAAAGTGACAATGGTATACATTAGTTATCTTCATTTTGTTGTTGTTGTTATTGTTGTTGTTTCTTGTTTTGTTTTTTTTCCTCTCTTAAATTTTGAACTTGAAGTTTCTCAAAAATTATTGTCACTGAAAAAAAATTCAAAGTTACTATGTTTCCTTTCCTTTCCTGTATATTACTGTCTATTTACTTCTTTGAATTAAAATGTCACTGTTGTTAGCAATAAGCTACTGGTATAATAAACAAATAACTACTAGACTACTACAGCTACAGCTCATGAGCTGCAGACCTGGGAATTTAAGGACAGACATAATTCTCACTGTACTAATTTAGGAAAATGAATCTTTCCCTTACACACACAAATATATATCCCCCTTATTAATGCTCTCAGGATCTATGTTTATCTATAAGTTCCTTTAGATTTTAATTGTATCACCTCACAGATTCTGGGGCCACTTTGTAAGATGAATTCCTGGTAATGTGCCACCTGTAAAAGGTGATGACCTCTCTTCAATGCTGTACCTAGGGTACTTTTTAGACTTTTATAAAATTAATCTTCAGCAAAATGTACTCACAATAGAGATATAAAAATGAATAATTAAAAAAAATAAATAAAACAAACAAATACATTTACCTAAAGAAGGTAACTTATCTTCAGATACCTTCTTAGTACAACTCTCTACACCCTTTACATTGTTAAAGTACTGAGTGTGGTTGGAGCCAGGGACAAGAAACTTTAGAAGAATTCAAACTGAGATCACTTTATTTGCATTCCCCTTTCCACTAAACCCTTCCCAAATTCTTTTCATTTTATTTTTCTCTTGGTCATCATAACACTGAATATAAAACATAGTTGTTGAGATTGTTTGCAACAGGAGGAAAAAAGCAAAAAATACTGAAAACAGAACAAAACAATTCAGCACCAAAGTTGCTGGCTCTGTCATTAAAGTTGCAAAGTAATTTTGTACTTTGCTGAGCATGCCCTATTTTGTGAGGCATTAAATATTACCTTGGATATAAAGTCTATCCCCTCTGGTGATTTCTGACTGCTTTCATTTTCAATTGTTATAGTCAGCTGTACAGAGGTGTCATGACATTTAACAAAACCAGTTATAAAACCTATTTGTTTGCCCTCTTCTGTGTGCGGATGAAATCAAAGTGTGTATGGAATGAAATAAGTGCACTAACAGTCCTTAATTGCCCTGATCAACCTCTTCCAGTACACTCACCTTATGCTTATGTGTCCATCTAATACTCAAGCTCCTGTCTTTGAACTCCTAAATTATGATTTAAGTAAGGCTATACACAGATTAATTGAGTGGATAAAAGTGTTTTTGTTGTTTTATGTTTCTGTGTGTAAATATATATAGATAGATAGATAGATAGATAGATAGATAATTAGTAAGTAGGTTTTTTTTTCTTTTTTTTTTTTTTGCTTCCTTTCCCAACACAGAATAACCTAGCAATAATGACATTAATGTAAATGTTAACTACAGTACTGTTCAAATTATCACGTTAATTTCATGTAGATAATTCTTTTGTTCTTGCCCTAAAAGTTTAATTCCTCTTCCAACAAATAAATAAATATAGATCTTAGTAATATCAAAAGCTAGATTGTGGCTGTTTTAGTAAGCTGCTGTGGATCTTTTATTTTTATTTTTATTTTTTTTTCCTGAAGATAATTCATATATTAAGTTAGTAGCTCTCCACATCTGTAAAAACAACATGAAAAGTTTTTAAAATTGAGCAGAACAAAGTTGTTAGATTTGTTAGGCTTGAAAGCACGAGAGACTCGAGAAATAAGAGCTAAAAGAGAAATAAAACTTTTTGTCTAGCCCAGTACGTGGTATTTTTGACAGAAAGGTGGCATGAAACTGTTTGAGCAACCAATCACCAACCAACGAGTGATTAGAACTTAAGAGTTAGTAAAATGCATGGGCTTTCTTTATTGCTTGCAGATTTCATTAACAATGAATAATAAGCAGACACAGAGACATTTCTTCATACTGCTTTGAACATAAGTGCTTAGCATAGTGGTTTTAGGTAACATCTTAAATACATTTTCTTTGTATTTAATTACAGTAACATTTCCCCAGTCCCTAAATAAGTAAATAAAAGTTAATAACTCTAAATAAGCAGGTGCTTGCAATGGATTGAAATCAAGTAAACCAAAATCTGTAGCAAAGTTAATATAAAGTTAATTAATTTCTAATTAATTCTAAATTAATTTCTAATTAATTCTAAAGTTAATCAGTTTCTAATATAACAAGAAGTTAGCAATCAATATCCATACGGAATCTAGTAATTCTTTATTTTTAATAATGAATAAGTTCTTAAGCCTTTTGTCTACAATGAATGCTATTATCTTAGACTTTTATCTTCAAAGCAAAATAAGAAATATATCTAAATCATCTTTACAGGGCAGTGACTAGTCATTTACATGGAAACAAAAAATCTGAAAATGACACCCTGATGGTAAAATATAATTCCTTATACAGAATTTGGTTTGTAATTCAACAAATTTTATTTAATTATTGTATTTATTATTCATGATGATTGAGGTTTGGAGGATTTATTTTCTGTTATTTTTATTCAAACAAGACTATAAAGTCAAAAAATATACAGTGCCTTAATTAGACTCCTTATAAATATTCAGTGTGAACGTTAGTTAAATTAATCCCTATGGTCATTGTAGGAATGAGTCCCAGCTGACTCTGTGGTGAGAACCCCAAGAAAACACCCCAAGAAACAGACAGGGAGAAGATCATGGGGATGGGCCTGGTGTCACAAGTCTTGGTTTGCCCTAAAAGTTACGGAAAAGTACTGGTGTCTCAACCACTACTAAAGCTGGGAGCAATAAATAGGGGCATGTGCAAACCCTTGGGGGGACTTGCTATACACCAGCTACTCCAGCTGTCTGGATCTTATGCTGGATCCAAGGCTCGTGATTTACCTCTCTGTTCTTTCCCTCCAAGCTGCCAAGTAACACTATGCCTACCTTGATTTCTCATAAATCCATGTAGCTCAGGTATATACAACTGTGAGTGCCAACATTAACAGAATGTTTGTTCTCTGTGTTCCTACTAAAGTTGATGTTTATTCTGAGACCTTCAGTATTATCTCACTTTAGTCCACATCAGCTGAATTTGTGACTCAGAGTCCCTCTCCCTTTCCCTTTCCCTCTTTATCCACACACACTCCCCACAGCTGGGATATGACACATATGTATTTATGTATACAAGTCAATCCTACACCATAGTTAATTTCATCTTTATAATAAAGCAATAAAAAATTGATGATATTTTGTGAGAACTAAAGTTACGTAAATGTTATGGGCTTGATTTCATTATTTTTCTTGACACACAAAATACCTAAATTTCTTTCTTTATTTTATTTATTTTTTAATAATATTTTCTATGATGCAAGGCATAATGGCTAACACACAGGAGATCATGACACTGAATTAAAATTAAAATTTTGAAATCAAAATTAAAACTTACACTTTAGTTTGATTATAATGGGATAAAGATTTATCCTTAGAATTTTGGGAACTCTTTAAGCGTTTCTGTAGCTGGTTCTCCCTGTAAGTGAAACTAATCATTTATAAGAGCATTGCAAAACTAAATTTAAAACAAAACCAAAACCAAGTACATCATTTTAGAAATTGAGAATATTTGACCTAATAACCACAGGACTGTGTTGGGAAAAAAATAAATTAAGAAAAAAATAATAAAATTTTTGAAAAATAATGCAATTAGTAAAAAATTCTATTAGGTGCCCAGTATAAGCACCTGTTATCAGTAGATAAGTTTTTGTTTGTTTGTTTTTGTGAGTTAAAGAAATTGATTAGTTTGATTCTAACTGTCCTAAGTGTGTTTGATACTGTGTATTTGATACTAACTGTGCATTTGATATTAACTGAAGCTTATGATACACATTCAATCAGGAAAACTTATTGTTTTAAAATGCAAGCTTCTACAAGCCAGATTCTAAAATTCATTACCAGCCAGGTCAGATAGCAGCATTTAACTTGGAGTCTCACTTAATGCTGAATATAACTACACCTAGTCAAAGGGTAAAAAAAATAAATATTCTCAGTTCAAGTATCTCATGTTGGGACCTAGATAAGCACAAGCTCAGAATCTTTCAATTCTCTTCTTTTTAACAAAGAGGGAATACAGATGGTTGTTGAATTTTGATGTGGATTTCTGCACAGCCAAGTCTCAGTAGTCAGCACTGCAGGGTCCCATGTAACTAAGAAATATCCCAGAAGATAATTGAAGAAATAACCTCTAAAAAGACTGCAATAGTAAACGTAAGTCAACATAGAAATATCTTAATGTGGTGTCTACTGTCCTGGTTTGGGCTGGGATAGAGTTAATTTTTATCATAGTATCTGGTACAGGGCTGTGTTTTGGATTTAGGATGAGAATAATGCTGATAATAATGCTGATAACACACAGATGTTTCCGTTGTTGCAAGATTAGTGCTTACACAGAGCCAAGGACTTTTCAGCTACTCATGCTGCCAGCAAGGAGACTGGAGGAGGACAGGGAAATGGGAGGGGACAGAACCAGGAGAAGCTGACCCAAACTGTCCAAAGGGATATTCCATACCATGTGATGCATGTCATGCTGAACAATTAATATGGAGTGGCTGCAGGGGGGAGGGGTGGGGGACAGGAGGGCTGCTGGGTAAGCTGGGCATCTGTTAGCAGGTAGTGAGCATTTGCATTGTGCATCACTTGTTTTGTACATGTTGTTGTTGTTCTTGTTATTTCTCTTCCTTTTCTGTCCTATTAAACTGTCTTTATCTAAACCCACAAATTTTTACTTTATTTCCCTGATCCTTTCTCCCATTACACTGGGCAGGGTAGGGGTGCTGAGTGAGCAGCTGGTAGGTGCTGAGCCATCGGATGGGTTAAACCACATCTACTTATTTACTTTGGAAGGAACTGTAATTCCAGACTACAATAAAATAAGTTCCTTATTAGAAACAATGTGGAATGCATACATTCTAGCTTTGTTATGGTCTATAGAAAACTCTTTTAAAATTTATTTTATAAATTTCCATTACTTTAAGTGATATCATAAAAGAGAAATCAATAAGTTTTCACAGCGTTTTAACTGTTTATTTACCTATTCAATTTAAATAATAAAAAAAATGTTTTCCCCCAAATGATGTAGAATAAATAAAACTTCTATGGGTAACAGGCCTTTCCATATGACCAACAAAGATATTTCTACTCTGTGGAAAAAAAAAAAAGAAAAAAGAAAAAAAGAAAAAAAATCAATACTACAGTGTAGCAAGTTTTAAAAGTATTCAAATGTTAAATTCAAATTTTTATCAGTGTTATTTTATATTCAGCACTCAATAAAAGTGGGGTAGATGTATTTGTTTAAACAATTATAGTTCACAGTTACAAATTTAATTATGTAGGTTTATTTGCACAGCAGTTCATTTGCATAATGTAATCTGTTTTACACTAGTCCAAATTCCCTTGGTATGCAACAAAACAGAACAATCTTACTTTTATTATGGTATTTTTGATCAGTTAATCAAGACTATGTTCCAGTTACAAGAAAGCAAACAGAACACTCATGCAAAACTAATTTTCTAGTGTAATTTTTTTTTTTAAAGAAAGTTGAAAGGAAATAATTGTATTAGCCTAGTCTCCATCAACACCAAAAATAACATTTATGCTACCATGTTCCCATGTTCTGTTATTGTATTAAGTTCATTCAAAGTCACCTCTGTAATATATGTTCCTCATTAATAGCAGTAGTGACTTCTTTGAAAATCATTTTTACAAAATACATAGATACTGCATCTTGCTATAAAGATGGAGCTCAAAAAATATGAGAATCACATAATAATTGAGGTTGGAAGGGACCTTTGGATGCCATCTTCACCACTCCCTCTCCTCATGCAGGGCCACATAGAACAGGTAGCCCAGGATCACATCCAGATGTCTTTTGAATGTCTCCAAGGAGGGAGACTCCTCAACCTCTCTCTGAAACTTGTGCCAGTCACAGTAAAGTGTTTCTTAATATTTAGATGGAACTTCCTGTGTTTCATTTTGTGGCCATTGCCTCCTGTCCTGTCACTGGGCACCACTGTAAAAAATCATAGAATCATAGAATCATAGAATATTCTGAGTTGGAAGGGACCCATAAGGATCATCAAGTCCAACTCCTTGCACCGCACAGGTCTACCCAAAAGTTTAGACCATGTGACTTAGTGCATAGTCCAAACATTTCTTAAATTCATACAGGCTTGGTGCAGTGACTACTTCATTGGGGAGCCTGTTCCAGTGTGCAACCACCCTCAGTGAAAAATCTCCTCCTGATATCTAGTCTGAACTTCCCCTGCCTCAGCTTCACCCCGTTCCCACGGGTCCTATCACTGGTGTTTATGGAGAATAGGTCACTCGCCTCTCCACTCCCCCTTGAGAGGAAGTTGTAGACCGCGATGAGGTCCCCCCTCAGCGTCCTCTTCTCCAGGCTGAACAGGCCCAGTGACCTCAGCCACTCTTCATACGTCATCCCCTCCAGGCCCTTCACCATCTTCGTTGCTCTCCTCTGGACGCTCTCCAACAGTTGAATGTCCTTTTTTGTACTGTGGTGCCCAGAACTGCACACAGTACTCAAGGTGAGGCCGCACCATCTCAGAGTAGAGAAGGACAATCACTTCACTTGTCCTACACGCGATGCCATGCTTGATGCATCCCAGGATATGGCTGGCCCTCCTGGCCACCAGGGCACATTGCTGGCTCATATTCAACTTCCTGTCAACCACAACCCCCAGATCCCTCTCTGCAGGGCTGCACTCCAGCGTCTCGTCTCCCAGTCTGTATGTACGGCCAGGGTTGCCCCTTCCCAGGTGCAGGACCCGGCACTTGCTTTTGTTAAACTTCATGGGCTGGTGATCTCCAAACTGCCCAGATCCCTCTGCAAGGCCTCTCCACCCTCATCCGAGTCTACAACTCCTCCAAGTTTGGTGTCATTGGCAAATTTGCTCAAAAGACTTTCCAGTCCTACATCCAAATCATTTATAAATACATTGAAGAGGACTGGCCCTGAGACAGAGCCTTGAGGGACCCCACTAGTGACCTTCCGCCAACCTGATGTGGCCCCATTTACCACAACCCCTTGAGCTCTGCCCATCAGCCAATTGCTCACCCATCATATGATGTTTTTGTTAAGATGTATGCTGGACATTTTGTCCAGTAGGATCCTATTGGAAACAGTGTCAAAAGCCTTGCTGAAGTCCAAAAAGATCATATCTTGGTCGACTAGATGGGTGATCTTATCATAAAAGGAAATCAAATTTGTTAGGCAAGACCTACCCCTCAGGAACCCATGTTGGCTGGGACCAATGACTGCATTGTCCCCCAGGTGCGCTTCAATAACTTCAAGAATCATCTTCTCCATAATTTTACCAGGCACTGACGTGAGACTGACAAGCCTGTAATTGCTTGGGTCTTCTTTCTGACCCTTCTTGAAAATTGGCACAACATTTGCCAGTTTCCAGTCTACCGGGACCTCTCCAGATTACCAAGATCATTGAAAAATAATTGAGAGAGGTCCCGCGATGATGTCAGCCAGCTCTTTTAGCACCCTGGGATGAATCCCATCCAGACCCATAGACTTGTATGGATCCAGGTGGAGCAGCAAATCTCGCACACGTTCAGGGTCAGTTGGGAGTTTGTTATTCCCACCATCAAGGTCCTCCAGCACAGGGCACCCAGGGTCCTGAAGCCCATCATCAGCATTGAAGACAGATGTGAAGAAGGCATTAAACGTCTCTGCTTTGCCTATGTCATTGTCTGTGAGTTGACCTTCCCCCTCAAGTAGCGGACCTATGTTTTCTTTGGTTCTCTTTTTTCTATTCACATATCTGAAAAAAACTTTTTTATTATCTCCCACAGACACGACCAGCTTCAACTCTAGTTGGGCTTTGGCCACACAAATTTTCTCCCTACAAATACGAACAGCATTCTTGTATTCCTTCCTCATCCCCCGACCTTCCTTCCAGCAGCCATACACTTTTTTTTTTTTTTTTTCATCTAAGCTCCAGTAGAAGACCCAGCCTGCCTGACTTCCAATATTGGAATTGCTCAATCTTGTGCTTTTAGGAGGCAGTGCTTAAAGACTGACCAGAACTGATGGACACCCATGCCTTCAAATGTAGTTTCTCAGGGGACCTTGCTGACTAGTTCCCTGAGCAGCCTGAAGTCTGCTTTCCCCATATCCAGGGCTGAAGTTTTGGTGGCAGTTTTCCTTCTGTCACCATAAATTCTAAACTCAACCACTTCATGGTCACTGTGACCAAAATGGCCGCCAATTGCCACGTCTCCCACAAGACTTTCTCTGTTCTCCAGCAACATATCTAAGAGGGCACCATTCCTAGTTGGCTCCCTTAACACCTGCACCAGGAAGTTATCATCAAAGAGTTTTATGAACCTCCTGGACTTGCTCATGTCAGCTGTGTGGTGATCCCAGTTGACATCTGGCAGGTTGAAATCCCCCATAAGGACCAGGAGAGTTGATCTTGAGGCATCTCTTAGTTCCGCAAACAATAATTCATCGGCGTTGTCATCCTGTCCAGGTGGTCTGTAATAGACTCCCACAACGACATCCCCTTTATTTGTTTGTCCCTTAATCCTTTCCCAGAGGCTCTCAACTTTGCTATCGCCAACCTGAAGTTCCACACAGTCCAGCCCCTGTTTCACATACATCGCCACCCTGCCACCTTTCCTACCCTGCCTGTCCCTCCTGAAGAGCCTGTAACCATCTATTTCAGCATACCAGCCACAGGACTCATCCCACCAGGTTTCAGTTATGCCAATGATGTTGTAGCTGTGGGACTGGGCCAAGACTTCTAGCTCATCCATTTTATTCCTCATACTGCATGCATTTGTGTAGAAGCACTTCAGATGAGCCTCCCTACATGCAGCATCTTGTGGAGCTGACCAAAGGTCCTCACTGGCACACAGTCCCTCTGATCCTAGCGCACCATCCCTTAGCTCATCACCAGCATGCCTGGTATTATCCCCTTCCCCCTTCAACTCTAGTTTAAAGCCCTATCTATCAGCCCTGCCAACTCCTGACCAAAAATCCTTACCCCTCTATGAAAGAAGTGCATCCCATCTGGTGCCAGCAGGCCTGGTGACATGTAGACCTTCCCGTGATTGAAGAATCCAAAGTTCTGCTGGTTACACTAGTCTTGAAGCCACGTGTTAATGTGATGATCCCACCTGTCAGCATCAAGCCCCCCTATCGGAAGGACGGAGGCAAACACAACCTGTGCCCCTGATCCTTTAAGTAGTCGTTCCAAAGCCCTAAAGTCCCTTTTGATCGCTCTTGGACTTCTTGTTGTTACCTCATCATTACCACTTTCTTCTCTATGCTCAAAAGTCCTAGGACTCTCATCCTTTCATCATAGGAGAAATGCTCCAGTACATTCATGGCCCTTCACAGAACTCTTCCCATTAGATCCACGTATTTCTGGTATTGGCAATCCCAGAAGAAGAAGCAAAGCTGAAACTCACCCCAAAAGTTACTTAGAATAAGTAAAACAACTCAGGAAGAAAGAATCTCATAAGCTAAAGGGAGCTAGTTTACTAAGCAAAATGGTGGATAAAAGCTAAATTTCAGTGCAGTTCAGGTATAGAGATTAGATTCCTCTCCCTAAATCTACAGTATCTGAGGAAGTCTTTCCACTAGTGTCAGAAACCTCTGCAGGATAGTACAACGCTAGACCATGACATATTATTTTGCTCTGTTGGGATCTCTGTCTTAATGTGCATATATATAACTTTGGGAGTCAGTAGACTACATTTCTACCATTGTCATAACTTTTTGGTACTACAGAGGTATTTACAGTCAGGTCTACTGGCATAGAAATTTTAGTGGGGTTACCTTCTGTACAGCATATATATATATATATATATATTTAATTCAACTTAAGCATACCGTAATTATTTTCTAAGAGTTTGAAAACTTATGTTTCTTAGTGGTGGGTCACAAGACTTTCTCAATAATGATTTACTTTGAGAGGATGTTTCAAAGGCTATATAATTTCACATGCCTCATTGCCTTAATAATTTTGTGAAGTGTAGTAAACAAACAAAAGGAAAACAACCTTTTTATCTCTAATGTGTGGCATCCCTGCCTATGGCAGGGGGTTGGAGTTGAATGATTTTTAAGGTCCCTTTCACCCAAGCCATTTTATGATTCTATGATTTTCTGATTCTATGATTCTGTGATTCTACGATTCTATGATTCTATGCCATACACTCATCAATAACAGACTATTTAGATAGGACTTTACTTCCCTCCAACCCCCAACCCCCACTCCAGAAAATTCAACGATCTTCAGCCAATAGGGAGCATAAAATACAAATAAATAAATAAATAAATGTTAAACATGAACAAATGAACAACTCTTTCTGGACAAACTTCTACCTAAACCATTCTGTAACCTAACCCTAAAAATCAATCAGACAGCCTTTGTGAGAAGGAATGGAGACTATTTTTTTTTTTTTTTTTTTTTTTGCTTGTTTTCTCTTAATACTTTTAGAAATCCTTCTCTGACTGTATCTTAACTTCAGATGCATCCCTTTTATTCCTTAAATTTACCTTTGGCTCTTAGCCTTTTTGACCTTCCATCGATATTAGACAAATGTTATGAATAAATGGAAATAAATCCATTAATGTTTAACATAAAATCTCTGCATTTCTTGAGCTTCCAGAATGGTATACATAGCGTAAACATGTATTTACTCTACTTATTACATTGAGAAGATTATTCCAGTATATATAAGCATCCAGAAAATGACAAACAGCAATACTATGATTACAGAGGAGAAGAACAGACTGATAGACATTTAGAGAAGCTTTAAAAGCAATTATAATTGGAGAGGGAATCACTGTCAGGATTATCTCTCAATCTTATGTTCCGTAAGGCCACAGAATCATTCTTTTCCTGTATTCCAGGTAATCAGCAAGCAGAAGAAAAAGTTTAGACATGACAAGTTTTGATGTCTTCTCTCAGTCATTCAAAAGTTATCAAGTTGCTCCTTGCTCCTAGGGTTTTAGTGTTGCTCTAATACTTATATACCAACAACATTTAAAATAGGTGAAAAATGTATTCATATTTGTATAATGAACAATTATAAATAAAGTGATAGACTACCATTTCACTTGCTCAACTTCATGGTTTTAACATTTAGCATATAACTATTCAGGATTCATCTGCATTTTTTTCCCTGTCATATTAATTTATTTCTTTGCTATACGAGAATCTTTTATGACTATTTTATGTAAAATAATTGTTTCTAGAAGTACCATGGATTAAGAGTGCCCACTAGTGTCAGTTTCTGTGCCTTAATGCTTTTTTAACCTTTTTGAATAATTGTTATATAAATATATATTTATATATATATAATATATATATTTCATTGGTGCAGAAAACACTGAAAGCAACAAAAACAGAAAGGAAGTCTTGATCAATCAGAGTCTGAGCAAAATACAGTTTTAAATGAAAGCCTTTGGTCTTCCCTTATAGAGCAAATGTTAACGTATCTAAAAAGAATAGGGACTTTAAATAATAAATAGTCCTGTAAATCTGCCTTCTGTCTAATAATTGCTTACATTATTTGGAGATCTCAAGATGAATTAAATTCTGATTTATGGCTGGAACTTTTCATCTACTGATATCCAAAACATTAGATCTGGTTTAGGTGCACAATTAAAAAAACCTCTCAGAATAATATAATTGTGATAGTCTCATATAAGTTGTCCTGAGTTTCAGAAAGCAAATAAATCATTCATGCAATTTTCTTTATTCTATTTTCCATTTGTTAAAAACAAATAAACCACATTAGTGGATACAATCTATTACTGGACTTTGAAAAGTATAATAGTGCTTGTGCTACAAAAATGCAACATTTATATACGTTGTGATATATCGAGTTAGCTTCTGTAAGAGTGAAGGATCATGAACTACCAGGGAATCAAGTTAAATAATCATCAAAAAATGGCAGCCACTTAATAATAATAATAATAATAATAAAAATAATTTTGCATGTTTGAATATATCACTAGACATTAAAATTCTCACTGTCCCAACTACAGATTTAGAAACTATGGAAATTTCTGCCATGTTGAATGACATGCGTATGCCAGTCTCAATAATATCTACTGGCGAGAATAGTCTGAATAACTGGTTAACTGAATAGTTAACCAGGTTAACTATTTAGGCTAGGAATAGGCCCTATATTGTAGAATTTGTCTGACTTGATTAAGCCTGTTAGAGAAAAGGACTGTTTAAGACAAATTCACTTTGATAGACCTATGTCCATCATAGACTGGGTATGACTAAGTTAACAATTTAGAAACAGAGCACAATATCATATCATTCTAGACAAGTGTTACAGAATTCTTACAAGAAGAAAAAAAATGAGAGCACACTCAGTATTTCTGATATTGATTAAATGTAACAAGGCAGGCAATGGTATCTCCACCTCAGCTGTAAAATGAATGTTGTTCTCCAGAAAAAGGTGGCAACAGCAACTATGACAGATGGATGGCAAGTGTATTGTAATGATTTAACAACTGCCTGTTAAGGGCCACCTCTTGAGAATATTTGACTTTTAAAAAATTCCCATCCCTAAAACGATCCAGATTATTAGTATACAGATAGGAATTACTGAATGGAAACACTCTGAATATTTGCTATTTCAAAGTACCTTCTCTGCTCTGATTGACATGTATTTTCTTAGACCTGATGAGTTCAGGTCCTTCTCAGGTGGCTTTCATTTGTCCTGAAATTTGTCTTCAGATATTTTCTCTTCATATTGGATATCATCAAAAAGTCATCATGAAGAGAAGCACTCTCTGGTTCATGTATTTAAGAAGAGCAATAATAATCTTTATTAAAAGTAATGAAGCTTAAAAAGGAGATGGAAAATGCACAAGAAAAACATTAATCAAGTCATTTACTGACCAGCAACGATTCAATCAATCCACAATCGTATTCACAAAATATGTGCTATAGCAGTAACTAAGATTTCTCATACTATAGTAGTGGTCCAGATTTGATATATAGCGTTCAAAATCTGGTATTTCACTTCAGATTCCTGAGAGAAGTCAAAATGCTACTAATGAATGGCATGCATGTCATTTGACATGCAAATAGGTTCTTTTGAAATCCCCTTTATGTCTTTATATCACTTGAATTCATAGGCACAAATTTTAGATACTTAAAGAAGTATCTGATTTAGGAATCCAATCACTCTATGGTTTATTCTGCATTCAATTGAAAGATCTTCAGAGGTTTTCACTGTTTTCTATTTTCTAATATACAGAGAACACAATATGAATAGATGCTTACTTTTTAAATTTCTTTTAAATGCCTGCAGCTAATTGCATTGAACAAAGGTACAAATGTATTTAGTGTTAAGTTAAAAAGCAGGGAATAAAATTGATTTAATCTAGGAAAATAGATGGTAAGCAGATGGACATCTGCCTCTAGAGTTGAACTAAATTACTTGGATCTTTCTATAACTATCAGAGAAAGATAGTCATCAACAGAGTGCAATTTCAGTCTGCTTTAGTTAAAAATGAGTCACATCAAAAATGTACCTACTTTTATCCTGAGATATTGGTATGAATCACATTATCTTAGCACATGAACACTCAAAAATTATGAATGTTAATTATATTCCCATCTCTCATGTGAAATAAGATGGCACTTTGTTAGTTAAAGAAAAAATATATATTCAACCAAATATATTAAAATTTTCTATATATAGACTTAAGGAAATTTTCAGTAAGCCTGTTGGAAAAGTACCATATTTCCAACCCTAGAACTATGGTCATTTATTTTGGAGAGGCTGTGTTGCCTTTTCACTCTCTCCCAGAACACCCTATAACAATGTTTAATTTACCAATATGGTAAATTATGGGCTAGGAAGCCTATGGTTCCTAGCAGTTCCTTCTGACATTGTTAGGAATTGCCCATTGCCAGGTTGTCCTTAAGATATAACCATATCTTCCTTGTACTCACACAGATCCTGGTGGGTTGGTTTAATAAAAGTAGACTGTCTCTGGACTATCCTTAGATTTTACTTAACTATTTCTGCATGTGTGGAATAGTTCACTTCAGTGATTGCACACACTATGATTAAACATTATTATAAGACTGCAATGAGTTTGGCTCCTTTCAGCTTACCCAGTGGTCCAGCAATGTTGAAATGTCCTTAGCATGTTCAAATATCCCTTATGACAAAATGTATTTTCCTATTTTAAAAATTCTATGAAGCTGCAATGACCTTCCTTTATTCTAAACACTTGGAACAAAGCCATCCCACAAAAATAAGAATTGTTTTAAAGATATAAAGCAGGGACAATTTATGGCATCTCAAGTAGTATCTAGTGAATCTGATCTAGAGAGACTCTGATCATTGTAGACATATACGACCTGAATACAATGCAGATGCATCCTCAGAAATGCAGCTACATATCTTTATCACACAATATAACTTAATAATAGTTCTTATAGTACCACAGTTTATAGAGTACCTGTTTATGTTTCACTTGAGATCACAGAGTCAAAGAATTGTAGGGGTTGGAAAGGACCTCAAGAGATCATTGGGTCCAACCTCCATGCCAAAGCAGGTTCCTTAGAGCAGGTTGCACAGGTAGACATCCAGATGAGCCTTGAATATCTCCAGAGAAGGAGACTGCACAACCTCCCTGGGCAGCCTGTTCCAGTGCTCTGTCACCCTCCCCAGGCAGTTAGTTCACATGTTGGTGCAGAACTGCCTGTGTTCCATTTTTTGACCATTGCCCTTTGTCCTATACACAAACCACTGAAAAGAGGTTGGCCAAATCCCTCTGTCTCCCACACTTAAGATATCTGTAAGCATTGATAAGATCTTAACCTGCTTTTGTTTGTTTGTTTGTTTGTTTGTTTTCTCTCTCTAAATGCAAAATTTTGTTCTTGAAACAAACAACAACATGTTTTGTTTTGTTTTATACTATAGCTGATTGTGTTACCCTTGGGATTTGTGTTTCACCTTTCCAAGGACTGCATTACAATATTTAATAAAGCTCTATGATGTACCTTCTTTATTATATTAATTCCTACAGGAAGTATGTTTGCACCCTGCAGTTCTTGTTTTGTTGTTTTGATGTATGCCAGAATGGTTTCAGTAGATCAAAGGATTATTACTTGCTAACTCCTGAGTTGATTGAAACATAGCAGCACTATAAATCTTTGTGATAGATTTTCTTCCATCAAAATTAGGTCAGCTTTCTTATTTTAGGGTTATTTATTTTTGTATGAAATGGTATCAATAATAAAACAAGTTGCTTTACACAATCTAGTATAAAATTCTTATTTACTTCATCAAGTCCTGGTACTAGAAACATTTATAGTGTTTTTATCAGTGTCTTAGGTATATGTGACATCTTCTTTCAGAAACCATCCTCTATGCAAAACTGACAATGATAATTTAATCATACCACAACACATTAACATCAAACAGAGGCTTATAGGTATTTCCTTCAGAAGAAAGGCTAGTTTAATGTTCTGAATATTATATTTGTGTCAGGAGAAATAAAAAATAATAAGAAAAAAAGGACCAAATAATAAGAAAGCACATAACAGTTTTGACACATAATGTCAATATGTCAAAAGATACAATGTCTTTTTATCCAGAATTATAGAATTATAAGCAGTGCTGGGCACATTTTTTCACTACCTCAATGTTTACATTCATTTTAATGAATTTTAATTTTAATTACTACATCTGAACCATTATATCTTACAACAGATGATTGGGGATAATTCATCTTTTCTCTTCAGCTGAAACTTGTCTTTGACCCAGCACTGCTCATACAAATGTGTATATCCAGCAGTGAATAGGAAAATCATTCCCATTAAATATAATATCTCAATCCACACTTTCAGTTGTATCACAGGTTAGGTAGTACAGCTGGAACAATACATAGATAAATGTGTAGTAGGAGGAATCTAAATCTTTTTGGTCCTGCATTGCCACTGGGAAAAATGTCTGTTGAATGATGATAAATGCAAGGTATCTTATATGAGGGTGAAAAAGAAAGGCAGGAAGGGGTTTCCACCATTTCTACCATTTCTTCCATTTCTACCTCTTTCTTTTTTTCTTTTTTTTTTCTTTCATTCTAATTCTAATTTTTTCTTTCTATAAAATACAAGCAAAGAACAACAACAACAACAACAACAAACTAATAAGACAATTGAATTACTCAGTTTTACTCTGATAAAATTAAAGCTGCAAAGCATACTTCAGCCTAGAGAAATTGTCTTCTGAACATATTATGCCATTGATAAAGACCCTAAACAAGTTGAATGGTTCACCCCAAACAAGTAGAATGGCTCTTCTACAGGGAAAGATTCTTATAATAAAAGTGTATCTCTGAATCAACAAGGGAAATGTATGGTTCTCCTATAAGATTTTATTTAAAATAGCATGCATATCAACATAAGCAGTGTTTACTTTGATACTATAAGTAAAAATGCTTCCATTGTAAAAGGAATCAATCTAAATTTTAGAAATCTCTAGGGACAGCAATATATAGGACATTTTAATGAAGAACACTTGATCAAATTTATTAATGTTATAGAGCTTGTTGTCAAACATCAGTGGTTTATTTCTGCATATTTTTATGAAATTTGCAGTTTCATAAACATAGATACTTGTTTTATTTTGTGTATGTTATTGTTTTTATTTACATATCAAACTGCTGTTTAATGCAACAGGTAGCTAAACACCACACAGCCATTCATTCACTGCTCAACTAATTTCAAAACATGTGAAATTAATATCAGTGTCCCAATATGCCTAATAATTTGTTTCCATTTTATATTCTTCATATTATAATTACACATCTCAAATACTAGTCAAGTATCTGGTTTTACTACCTTTTTTTTTTTTTTTCCTGAAATAAAATGAAACAAATTAACAAACAAAATTGAACATCACAAATTAATAATAATAATAATAATAATAATAATAATAATAAATGTTAACTCTTTTCTTCAGTAGTCAGTTTTAACAGTAGTAATCACACACTCCCAGAATCAATGAGGCTGCAAGGGATCTATATCATTAAACTTCAAATCCTCTGCTAGAGCAAGCTCAGATAGAGCACATGGCACATTCCAAGATGTCCCCAGGACTGGAGACTCTACAAATTGTCTTGGCAATCCATCCCATTGCTCAACCACCTTCACAGTAAAAAAGCGTTCCAGTTCATGCCCATTGCCTCGTGTCCTGTCACTGGGCATCACTGAAAAAAAAAAAAAAAAAAAAAAAAAAAAAAAAAGCCTAACTCAGTCTTCTTCACAGCCTCCCACCAAGTTTTTATATACATTGGTAAGATCTCCCTTGAGACTTCTCGTCTGTAGGCTAAACGGTTGCAAGGGGCAGGGGGTGGATCTAAAATATCTTTATAGTTCCTTCCAATCCTAAATCTTCTGTGATTCCATTCCAACCCCCTCAGCCTCATCATGTCAGATGTTCCAGTCTCTAAACCATCTCTGTAACCCTCTGTTGTATTTGCTCAAATAAATTCATATTTCTTCTGTAGTGAGGAGCCTAGAATGTATACAGTACTCCAGGTGTTGCCTCACTAATGCTGAATCCCTCCCTCAACCTCTAGGCTATGCTCCTCCAAATGCAGTGCAGAATACTGTTAGTCTCCTTTACCAGAAGGATACACTGCTGGTTCATGACCTGATGTTCTGTTGTCCACCCCAAAGTCCCCCTCTGCAGAGCTGTCTCCCAGCCAGTTGGTCCCAGCTTATGCTAATGCTGGTGGTTTCTTTCAAAGTGCAGGAAGTTCAACCTACCTTCACTCTTACCAGTCTTTTAATTCTCCAGTAGAAAAATTCTTAAATATTCATAAATCTGGCAAATAAATAAATAAATAGCATATTTCCAGTCAGTCATACTGCTGACCAAGTTAGTTGGTTTCCACTTTCTTTCACTTTGTGATAGGATTAATCTGTGCTTTCTTTATTCAGATGGAGAATAAGAATATAAATTGACATTAGAATGAACTGGTCAGGTAGATATTTGTAGATGTTTGTAGGGGATGGTTTGCTTTTTATTACAGCTTGTTGCTTTTTTCTTCTCAATATACATATATGAAAAAAAATCGTTAAGGAACTGTACAAAATAAACCAATAGTAAAAAATAAATATATGATAATTAAAAATGGAAACAAAAACATTCAGACAAACTTCTTTTACAGAGGACTTGTGTTACTTATTGTCATAGACTCAGTAAAAATACACCCCGTAATTTAAAGAGGTAAAAATGCTTAGCTATTATCTATTTATGCTAAATATTTAACAAAAAAATGTTAATCAGACTCAGCCTTAAACCAAAAGCTCTTCTACAAAATAATATGCCATTGAAACCTCTACAAATATTAATGTTGTGGCTTTTTGATTTTTTTTTTGTTCTTTGTTTTCCATATTTTATCTAGTTTTCTTTTCTTTTTAAAAAAAAAAAAGGAAAATAAAAAAAAAGAAAAAAAAAAAGAAAAAAAAATTACTCTCTTCTTACACAAAGTTCTTAATGGTTTCACCAGGCTAGAGTTACTGTCAGTATATTTGTCACCTGTCATGGTGAGGATCAGGCTGTGCACTGAAATTCATTTTCAGTGGATATGGGAACAGATTTCTTGGCAGTAATATTAGGAGACATCTAAAATAAGAAATGTCCTCATGTTATAAGGAATGGTCTCCAAGTAAGTCAGAATTTATCATGCCTCATTCATTCAGCTTGAGAAAGCCAGACTTCTGTGTTCATTCATCTGTAGGTTATTTCTTCCTTCCTTCATTTTCCCTCTCTCTCTTCCTTTCATTTGTTTTTCTTCCTTGTTTCTCTACCTCCCTTCATTCTTTCTTTTTCCTTCTCTTTTTCTTTCTCTCTATTTCTGCTATATCTATTGTTTTCATGTTTTCATATAATTATTTTTTTTATTCTTTTCCATTCATTGTATAATTCCGGTATCATTTTTGAAACTTACTTTCCAAGAAGAAAAAGAAAGAGATATAAATATTTATTGTTTCACCAATGGTCTATAAATTAACTCAAATATTGTGTTATATTGTATTGTAATTGTACTATTGTATTATATTGTATTATAATACATTGGTAATATAATAATTCTCAAAATTCTCAAAACATTCAATTTCCCCCTTTTTTTTTTCTGCTATAGCCAAAACTTAGCTTTCTGTAAAGACAGGATGGAAATCAATAGTTAGTTTAAAGTATACTTTTAAAGTATATTTTGTGTTTGAAAGCAGTCTAAAATAATTGTCAGTACACATATATTATGAAAGCCTTCATAATGGACTTCACTATTCTTTGAAAAACAGTTTAGTATAAGAATAAATATCAGTAACCAGCCTCCATCATCTGGATATTACATTTTTACTTAATGCCAGGAATCTAATCTTTAACCAGACATCCTAATGAGAATGCATGCTGTGACAATCTGCTGGGTAAGCTACTCCTATGCAGAGCAATTTCATTATTTGTAATATATGTGGTCTGGCAATGAATACTTGATATTTCCTTTTGCTCCTATTTCATCAAATTTCAGTAAAGATCCATGAAAAGTCAAATATGAAGAAAAAAAAAAGAAAGAATTATATAAACTCCTTCATAGCTTTGCATTTATAAGTCATTTTTTGTTAATGTAATTGAATTTGCTGATAAACACCTGGGACTTTGTTGTTGTTGTCCTTAGATTAGTAATGCCTTCTCCTAACCTAATGTGCAATAGCAATTTTTTTCTGTTCACTGTTTCTTAGCTAACAAAATAATTTTCTACATATATCTTTCCTGTGGAGTTCCTGTAGTTGCGATGGTTTGAAACAGCAAGAATGAAGATCTAAAAGGATATATATATATATATGTTTCTATCCAGTGTTACATTCTGTGATATACTTCTGTATCAGTAATTTCTCAGAAACAAGAATATATTATTATACAGTAACAATAAAACATTACAAATTTAAGGTAATAAATAATGTTTTGAATGTCTATTTTAATCTAAAATTCAGTTTCTAATGGCTTTCTCAGCATATCTAGAGCAGACACTGCAGAAAAAATATAGAAGAGTGGGTATCCCTACAGCATCAGGATCGCACCTTGTTGCCGTAGTCAGGAAGGGTAGAATTCCTTCCAATTTCATTCAGATTATTCCAGATATTCTGCAGTCAGCACAGGTCAAAATAGAGCCTACCTTCTCTCCTACTGAAACTGAAGTAACTGTTCTTAATTACTGTAGTGTGACAAATGTTTTGCTGCAAATAGTTTCCTGATCTTAATAGTGATTTCAGACACCATGGGTGTTGAACATTATAATTACTCATCTAAAATATTATTTGACCAGAGTTGTTATGTCATTGAGATGGCTTTGTATATCTCCACAAATCAAAATATTATAAAATTCAATATAATGATTGATTGAAAAACACATGCTTTCATGATAATAATAAATGTTACCTACAACTTTAAAACAATATACAGTGCTATTTGGTAAAGGCCATATGAACTTAATATGGCACTTAAAATCACTTTAAACCATGTTTGGTTTTCTAAAATTTGTTGAAAAAAAATATTACCCAAACCTCTGATTCAAATTAAAATCAAGTGGAATCTTTCCCTATCTCTTAAACTTAAAGTTATTATTTAAAATTCATGACACAGTTGCCATATTTTCACAATTCTTCACTTCAAATGAATCTTTTATATTCATGAACAGTACTAGGAATATAAATCACATTATGTGCTTTTTCCTTCCTTCCTTCCTTCCTTCCTTCCTTCCTTCCTTCCTTCCTTCCTTCCTTCCTTCCTTCCTTCCTTCTTTCCTTCCTTCCTTCCTTCCTTCCTTCCTTCCTTCCTTCCTTCCTTTCTTTCTTTCTTTCTTTCTTTCTTTCTTTCTTTCTTTCTTTCTTTCTTTCTTTCTTTCTTTTCATGCTGTTTGCTTGTTTAAAATACATTTGTTAGGAGTACCATATTAAATTAAATCAGTTTCCAAAGTCACATTTCAACTGAAAATTTCCCATGAGAAGATATTTTCCTTAGAATGTCCAATTCCACTTCAGTGTCAATTCCTTCTTTTCTCTTTTATTTTTATTTTTTTTATTATTATTTTTTTTTTGTTGTTAAGGAGATGATCAAAGTGGTTCAGAATGATAAAATTCAGCTGAGAATGATTACTGAAGAATGGATCACACACAATCCCTAGAAATGGAATTATGTTTAGGAGAAAACTAGCAAATGGAAGTTTCAGAACAAAAAAAAAAAAAAAAAAAAAAAAAAAAAAAGAGAGAGATATTTGTCTATAGAATACAAAGTTAATTCATTAACATGCCAGAAAATTGAGAGTAAAATTTCACTTGGACATGAAAAGGAGCCTGGAATATTAGCAGGAATTCACTGAGATCTATTAAATAGAAAGATAGCTTTAGCTTAGGAATTCACCAAACTGCAAATCACTGAATGTGGGAAAATTAAGGATGTATGGTTTTGTGTTTCCTGTGTCCTTACACTTTTCCCTAGTTAACCACAATTGATTTAGATGGACCTTCGTCTGGAACTAGAAGGATGTTATTAATTTCTTTCTAACAGGAAATTATTGCAAAAGCTATTAATTCAAGCTCTTCAATTTATTTGAGTTTTAGTCATGTATGCCAAGTTTCTGACAGATTTACAGAAAAGGACCTAAGAGTCCTGGTGGACACCAAGTTGAATATGAGTCAGCAATATCCCCTTGCAACTAAGAAGGTTAAAGGTCTTGTTCATTGCATTAGGAAAGTATTGCCAGCAGGTCGAGAGAGGAGATCCTTCTGCTCTACTCAGCATTAGTGAGGCCACATCTGGAGTACTTGGACTAGTTCTGAGCCCCCAAGTACAAGTACATGGAGACACTTGAAAGAGTCAAATGTAAGGCCGCAAAAGTGAATATGGTGCTGCTGGAGAATCTCTGCTATGAAGAAAGTCTGGGATAGGTGGGACTGTTGAGACTGGAGAAGGGAAGGCTCAGGTGGGATGTTATGAATGTGATTACATATGTGAAGGGGGAGTGCAAAGGAGAGGGAGCCAGGGTCTTTTCAATGGTCTTGTACCAGAACATGATGCAAGGGGCACAAACTGAAACACAGGATGTTCTGTCTAAACATCAGGAAAAGCTTTACTTCTGTGTGAGAGTACTGCCATAGGTTGCCCAAAGAGTCTGTGGAGTCTCAATCCTTGGAGACCTTCAAAAGCTGTCTGGGCATGGTCCTGAGCAATCTGTCCTATGTGTCCTTGCTTGATGATGACCTCCAGAGATCCCTTCCAACCTCAAAAAAATCTCTGATTCTGTCATATGTTTAATATATTTTTAGGTATATATATATATGTATATATATATATATATACACTTTTTTATATATAAACACTTTTTTTTTTTTCAATCACACGTTTCTGACTGGAAGCAAAGTTGAAGCCAGGCAGACAAAAATGCATATCATATGCATAATGTATTTTCTGTTAGGAAGCCCAACTTAAATAAGATGCAAAGTGATTTGTGATCCAGAAAAGAAAGATCATGATATTTAACATGTCTTCACTAGTCTATTTACTGATGTGTCCTACCTGGTGACCTTACCATTCCCATCTGTACCACAGACATATTTCTTCTCTATAGAAAGCTGGTACAGGATGGAGATGTTAACCACAAAACAAACAAACAAACGAAACTCCTTAAAATTCTGATTGCATTTAATAAAAAGGAAAGTTACAAGAAAATAATAATAATAAAAAATGAATTTTAATCCAGAGAAGAAACAGAAGTATCCAGATGCATTATGAATGTATTTCATACTTGTAGAGTTCATTGCTAGCCATAATCATTTTCAGCTATCTTTTTCTGTTTTTAAAATATAACAGTGGAAGGAAACTTTCACATTTTAAATAAGAAGTAAACATGGTTACTGTTCATTTAACCATCTATGTGTTTTTTTTTTTTTTTTTTTTTTTTTTCTGAAGGTATCATTCAATTTGACAAAAATCTAAAATTAAAAACAAATGCAATTTCCATGGAATTTTAAACTCAGTGTAGGGATGAAATGCTATTGGTTCTCAAATAAAATGGAGTATCATAAGTGTCTGTCCTGGTATTTATCCTTTTTATTATCAAATACGAGGAGGGGGCAACAGAGTTGCCCCTCTCATCAAGTTTATAGGTGACACCAAGATGCAGTGATGAGTTGATGCACTGGAAAGAAAAAAAAATTGGAAAAAAAAGGATACAAAATGTTTTACATGAATCACATTTAATATTCAATTATGTTTCTCCTCTCAGATTAAATAAATAATAATGAAAAAGCAGCAATTTGGGAAAATAAAAGTCACTACCACAACTTTTTTTTTTTTTTTTTTTTTTTTTTTTCCAGATAGCTAAATCATTCCTAAGTATTCTTTATACAAAGATATTGAGAAGTTATTGGAATTGTTTCTACATTGGGAAAAAAAAATCTGGAAATATTTCACTTGAGAGTAAAATACATTTTAGAATTATATTCTTTCAATCTGCTGCTATAGTAAATTCACTACATGTATGAAGGAAAAAATATTCATGCTTATTGATATATTTACTTTGTTTTTAACCTAAGGTTCAACATTTAAACATATAAATATATAAACATTTAAATTGTGACTTGACATTTAGTACAGATAATTTTTCAAGAACTCAGCAAATCTTGGTTTTTCACCTGATCAAGAAATTGAGAGATAGAGAGGTATTCTAGAAACTGTTATTTTCTATGCCTCAAGAAAAGCAGGCCTTAAAGAAAAGTTAGATACACATAGACTCTTTTATAGTTCATACAAGAAGGCCTTCATCTAAGTGTAGAGTTAAGATATCTTAGCAGTGATCAGATATCTATCTGATCACTGCTCTTGTTTTTCTCAGAAAGAATAGTAACTCTGAGCTGAAGCCCAAAAAACAGACAAAGGGAGCTGATCACTGTAGCTCATTCCACTGAGAATTTGAAAGGAAAAAAAAAAAAAAAAAAAAAAAAAAGGAAAAAAAAAAAAAGTGGAACTATGGTTCAGGAAATGTTCAGGATGGTTCAGTGGTAATCCAATGGTACTGGATTCCATTTTTTCTTGTAAGAGTGATAAATCCTAAAACAGAAAGAAGTCTGCCCTGGTGACTTCCTCAGGACCTCTTGATCTCCGACTTTGAAGGAAGAGCTTCCAAGACTGTTGCTATGGCCAAGGATAGCTCCTCGCATTAAGTTAATTTCACATTCCCTCCACATCTTTTTATCTCAGAAGCCCTGGTAGAGTTCAACATTGACTAGCATGGTTTCTTGGCGTGGCTTCTTGGCATCACATTTTAATGCTGCAAATATGTAATGAGGAACCTGGCAGCACAGTGTAAGTTGGTTTCTATTGGATTTAAATACTGCCTTAGAGCTGTTGTTTACAACCATAGTGGGGATTTGTTTTGTTTGATCTTTGTCTTTGTTAGTTTGTATGTCTCTGGTTTTCTTTTTTTTTTGTTTGTTTGTTTGTTTGTTCTGTTTGTTTTTCCTGGGGGAAAGTTGGGGGAGGGACATGATACAACTTTGCACACTTTTTTCTTCAGCAGCATTTTTCCAAATAACCTAAAGTTCATGCTTACCTTGGGATCCAGAAAAATAGATTTAAATGTTATCTGAAGAAGTATCTCCCCTTTCTTGGAAATCACCAAAAACAAGACTTCATCTCTGTGCATGGTTGATGAAGACAATGCTGAATTTTTTGTGTCATCTATCTTAAAGGAAAGTATGGAAACCAAACACTTGAATTCAAAACAGTAGAGTAGTGAATTACATGCAACACATGAGAGATGCAAAGATGACTCTCAGATCTTTGGTGCTTCTGAATATGACCAGAAACAACTGCATGCAGCCAGCGAATTTTACAAGTTCATGTATGAAAAATGAGTTCCTCATAACAAGTTTATCTTAAAATTAAATTATATTCTATCCAGAAATTAAATACTTAAAAAAGATGCAGCAGTATTTGAAGAGTTCATTTCTACAATTTAGAGGTTACATTTCATACTTAATTTGGTTACATTAATGTCCTAAAATACTTAATCAACTTTGGGATTACTTTGCACTGACAGGTAGAGAGTTCTTTGAGGTAAAGGAAAGACACATGTTCTTTTGTGTACAGAAAAAATATAATGTTGTCCAAACACATGAACACACACACACGCACACAAGTTTGAAATCTCAAATCCTTAACAGTTTTTGCATTTCCACTGCTGTTAATTTTTAATCACTTCTAATACCCATAAATTTACTTTAGATAGAGGTTGATGTTTAGATGCCTAGAATCCAAGTCTTGAAATGGGATTTTCTTTATTTAATTTCTAATATATGCATCAAAATGAAATTAATTATGTTACAAGCAAATTTACACAGTTAGCTTAGATCCCTCTTCTCTTGTCATTTATATTATGAATGTACCAGTTATAAGTCTACTAAGACAGAATCGTTATTTCCTTTTATGTTTATACAACGGTAAGCACATATATGTCCTGAGGGTACAAACTCATGATATCCATAGCATAAATAAGACAAAGAATGATTTCTATGAATTATTTTCAATATATGCTTTCAAAGCAATTATTTTTTATTAGAATCTCTGCATGTGTGAAACATGGGATTAGAAATTACAGAGTGACTGATCAAGAATAAATATATAGACAACACTCATTGCTTAATATGTGCTACATTTGAGAGGTACTGGGCCTATGCTGCACTTAGACCTCTG
>CM021731.1:169930724-169945778 GCA_011075105.1 Heteronetta atricapilla
TTTGTGTAAGTGTATGTGTTTGAAACAAAGTGGAGTGAGTCACTCCATGAAGAACACAGTCAGAGACAATATTTGCATGTTTGGTTATCATTCTAAATTATATATTCTTGTGGTATGAATGAGATGTGCTAGGGGCCTCTCTCTATGACTGCATGATTGTGCTGCGAGTGAGACGCGACATCGCTGCGAAGCAAGTGCAGAGTTCTGATCCGCGGTTCCATATTCTCCGCAAGGGGAGGAGCCAGAAATGAATGAAGTGCATGACAGACCAAAAAGAAGTGCTGTTTTATCCAAGTGTTCGTGGTGGTGCCCAATATATGTGCCCAGCGGTGTATCTTGTGTATTTATTTTTGCTCTTAAATGTTTTGAGTGTGACAAGGCGGAAGGTGGGAGCATTATCTAAGTAACAGTTTAGAAGTTTTGGTGTATTCACTGTGGTGTTTGGTCAGTTTCCCAAGTGTTGGGGGGGAGAGGGCTGACTGATTATCAAAGTGGCAGAAAGGAGAGAGTCACTTATTTGGTGGTTCAGGCTTGAGCCCTGGAAATTTGGTAAGAAGGGGGAGAGCAAATTTATTTAGGCATCAGTACCTTTTTAAACCCCCATATTGATAGATACGCAGGAGTGATTCCTTGTTTTGTATGGGCTTACTAATAAAGTGCATGACAAAAATTGGCATTCAGCTTGAAATTCGGTCCTTTTGAAATGTAAGTTTTGTGGAAAAGGTGGTATCGTTTGTCTAGCAGATGGAAGGCTGAGTGCTTCAAGTGTTTTCTTGAAAACCTGTGGATTTATGATTGGAACTAATAATCTGAAACAGTAAAGTGTGTATGTGGAAAGAAGAGTTTAATCCCAGAGAACTGGGACATTTGGGAAGAAGATTAGGAAAAGACAGTAAAAAACTGCAATAAAAAGGCTTGTGTGGAAATTTAAAAAAAGGCCCAGTATCTATTAAGGAATAGTAATAAATAAATAAATAAATGGGAATGGGAAGTCAAGGAAGTGAGTAATATCCAAAACAAAGACTTTTTAAAGAAAGCCTCCTTTGCTGCATATTGGCACATTGGAAAGATATTGTTAGAACTGGGGGCACAAAAAGCAAGAGGACTTCCATTAAGTTTGAGGAGAGAAGGGAAATGGGATGAAATGTTGTATAGTGATATGTTGTTTCAGCATCTTGGAGGGAAAAGGTATGGAATTAAGTTGGCCACTGACTGAGCCTTTGGTGCTGGCATTAGAAAAGTACAGGCTGGAGAAAGATACAGGAAGAGTTAACAGGGTTGTTGAAGGTGTTAAAGGTGTGGCATGTAGTATATGATAAAGCTGTTTGAAGTTGAATGAGCAGGGAAAGAGGATGTAGGGATGTTAATAGTTCTGCCTCAATCTGAGGCTGAAATCTCCAAATCACGGGAGTGAGCTCTCTGGGGCAGAGGGACCATGATGGGTCCGAGAGAGTTATCATGGAAACAGAAAAGCAGCTAACTCTTAAAACAACCTGAGTTCATGTGTGTGTTCAGATTGCCAATGGGACTGCTCAGGGAACTTTCAATGATTGCATTCCCCTGACTGACCCCCCGCCCACTGAGACCCTAATCACCCTGGAAATTATGAACAGCTATACCAAAATCTGGTTAAATTGGGAACTGAGAATTTGTTCCACCAAGGTCCAAAAGAAACCCCTATGGAATTTTTGGACCAACTTTTGAAATTCAATGAAGAAAAAATAAATAACAATTTGGACATGGCTTCAGAAAACAGAGGCAATTGGCTAGCCTCTTTCTAGGGCAATTGTCCCCCTGATATCAAAAAGAAATTGTCTTAGGCTGCAGGAGAAACTTAAAACAGTCAAGAATAACGGGGACCTGGGGCACCTACCCTAGCAGGTCCACTGGTTGAAATAAAGCTAGGGAACAAAGAGAGAGGCTTGATTTTTTGTTGGTTAAGGGAGCTTCTTTCTCTGTGTTAATTAGTCTGTAAATGTAATAGGAGCAACTGGCCAATAGGAAAATGTGTTTTTTTGCAATGCTTGAAATTTAAATTGGGAAAAATTGGAATTACAAAATGAGGAAAACAGTCAAGTTTGGTTCATGGTACTAGATTTAAAGGATGCTTTTTCCTGCCTGCCTGTGGCAACTGAAAACCAGAAACTCTTTGCCTTTGAATGGGAAAATCCTAATAGAAGACAGAAAACTCAGATGACTTGGACAGTGTTACCACAGGGGTTCAAGAATAGCCCCACCATATTCGGGAAACAACTGGCGTTTGATCTTGAAGTTTGAAAGACCCCATCAGGAAAAGGGGACACTGTTGCAATATGCAAATGATAGGTACTGAAGAAGAAAAGGAATGTGTATCATAGACTATTAGTTTACTAATTTTTTGGCACTAATACTGTGAACCCAGCCTCTTTCCTCAGTAAGAGAGTTTCCAGATCACCCACTCATGATTGCACCAAGACCATGGACACAGTATACTCCAGCTGACCAGACTTCTAGGAAACACCCTTAGAAGATGTGGAGGATTGGTATATAAACGGCAGCAGCTTTGTCTGGCAGGGATTTTGCCTCACAGGATATGCGGTAACAAACATCAGCCCAAAAGGTGGAAATCATTGCCTTGATAAGAGCTCTTGAGCTGGCAAACATTTGGACAGATTTGAAATATGTCTTTGGTGTGGTGCATGCATACGGGGCAATTTGGAAGGAGAGAGGACTTTTATCTTCCTCAATTAAACATGCAGAAGAGGCTGATAGCAGTTATTAGGGAAGAAGGAAAAAGGAGGCCCAGACAGGAACAGCCCTGGCTAGGCAAGGTTCAATGTGCCCTATGTAAGAAACCTGGCCATTGGAAAAATGAATGCCTGGAACAGAAAAGAAATGGAAAAGGGAACTGGGGAAGGGAGGTGGTGGTCACGCGTGCAAAAGATGACTGAAGAGGACCGAAGGAATCTACCCCAGCAGATCTTCTGGTTATAAAAATGAAGCAGGGGAAGGAGAGAAAGGAGGTGGAGCTTCTGTTGGATGTGGGGGCAACTTATTCAGTTTTATATAAAGCATTAGCATCAGTGGGGAATGATTACACTGTAGTGAAGCGGGCAACTGGCCAATCTGAAATAACGTATTTCTGCAAACCGTTGAAATATAAAAATGGGAAACAGTGGGGCATTCACAAGTTCCTATACATGCCCAACTCCCCAGAGTCACTCCTAGGGAGAGATTCGTTGGAAAGATTACAAGCAACCATTTCATTTAAAAATGGGGAGATTATTCTGGAGGTAAATGATCAAAGATAATGTGGAAATGTTGAGTTTGGTATTGACATCTATTGAGACCAAAGAGGAAATTAGTGAGGAAATCCTACGTCAACTGTTTGCTGGAGTATAATCTTCTAATGTGAAGGCGAAAAATGCACTTCCAATACAAATTAAACTTAAGGAAGGAAAACAGCCAGTCAGAATTAAACACTACCCCTTGAGAAGGAGGACAGAGAAGGAATTAGCCTGTAATTGATTAACATGCTTGACACCAGAGCTAACTTGGTTTACCATTTCAGACCTGAAGGTCTTTTGCCTCCCTCTCCATGAAGCCAGTCAGAAAATCTTTGCATTTGATTGGACAAGCCTAAGAGTGGGCGCAAAACACAGCTCACGCGGACAAGGTTGCCTCAGGGATTTAAGAACTCAACCACCTTGTTCAGAGAACCACTTGCAAAGGACTTGGAGACCTGGGAAGTCCCATCGGGAGAAGGAAGGCTATTGCAGTATGTAGATGACCTCCTCATAGCCACCCAGACAGAAGAAGCATGTGTGGCCTGGACAGGGATTGCCCTGGGAATACTAGCACAGGACCTGGGCCCATATCGAAGGGCAGTTGCTTATTTTTCTAAGCAGCTGGATGCTGCCACCAAGAGATGGTCAGGATGCCTCAGAGCCACTGGAACAATGGTGCTAAATATCCAGGAAGCACACAAGTTCACCTTGGGACAGAAAGTAACTGTGCTACAGTCTCACACAGTGTCCACAGTGCTGGAAGTGAAAAGCAGTCACTGGTTTTCCCCACAAAGGTTCCTGAAATCAGCAGAAACCAAGGGGAGCCAGTACACCATGACTGCCTGGAGACCATTGAAGCTACCTACTCCAGCTGTCCAGATCTGAAAGACACTCCTTTTGATGATGTGGAAATATGGGAGCAGCTACACCATCAGCAGAAAATGACATGCTGGGTATGCAGCTACCACCTGCAAAGACTTTAAGGCACACCACCAGAAGGTGAGCTCAGAATTGGAGGAAGGAAATGATCTGGTGGACAGAGAGGCAAAAGAAGCAGCAGAAAATGAGGTAGCAACTGAGGGAGCCCTGATTCTAGATGGGCAGATTCCCCTTGAAGGTAAGCCTGTATATAACAAAAAGGATAGAAAATTAATTGAAAGGCAAAAGGGAACCAAAGAAGGGAAGGGGAAGCTAGTCATCCCCTCCAATTTATTGTGGTCACCGGTAAAAGAAAAAAAACGGAAGTCACATAGAGGAATAGATGCTTTGTATAACTATCTATTTTGAAAAAAAATATTGCCAAGAACTTATATGTTACCATCACTCAAATAACTTAACAATGTGATATTTGTCTCCAGACTAACCCTCAAAATACCCCCAAATCAAAACTGGGTCAAATTGGAAAAGGCCATGGGCCTGGGCAACAGCGGCAAATTGACTTTTCTGAACTTCCAAGAAAAGCTGGGTGTCGATATATACTGGTGTTAACAGATACCTTTTCAGGATGGCCTAGTAGGACTGCCAAAGCCTGAGAGGTAACTAAGTCTCTTGTAGAGAAAACTTTGAAACCACATTGGAAGGACTATACCAGGTGCTCCTTACTACCTTAACTGCAATTAAGATCAAGGAACAGAGTGCCTGGATTAACCTTTCTCAAGTGAAGCCCCACTCCAGAAGCTCCCTGGAAAATAATGCCAGTTGATGGTGAACCGAAACTAAAGCTGAGGACATTACAGTCAGGAGTATTTAGTAATATAATTAGCAGAAATTTAGTTAACAGAATAATTTTATTTTATTTTTGTGGCTTATAGATGTAATTGTGATTCAAGAATTGGAAGGTGCCTTTATGACAATAGAGAATGGTGAGTGACCTTGGTCTGAAGCCTTAACAATAGAGGATAAGAGCATTAATGGAAAGTTAGAAGTTGTGGTTATTTGGCGAACAAATGATGACCATTTACATACATTTACATACATTACAAAATTTAGGGGAAGAGTGGACACACCAAAGAACCATAGGGGACGAAATTAAAATAGGGTGCCAAATGATTAATGGAACGACCCACGAGAAAGTAACGGGGATTTTAGTAAAACCAATTTCCAAAAGGGGCCAATAAGAAGGTTGTATCTGCCCAGGTAAATTAGATTGTTGGTATAATTTTATATTAACACAGACTGTAGTAATTAGCTGTTTTTGGCTGGACGATATGGTCACAAAAGCAAGCACACCTCGGGGCAGGACACTAAGAGACTTAATTGGAATGCTAGGAACAGGATTAGGAGATCTAAATCAAATTGATTATGAAATATTAATGAATAAGCTGGCCACAGCAACAAGTGATTTGACAAAACTAAAACAGCCCCTACAGTCATCTTTATTGGCATTGGTAACCAGACAATGGCAAGTTTCAAAGGTGTTACTGAGATGGGAAAAGGCTGAAGACCAAGACCACAAACTAATAATAGATGCACTTAGTATGGTTCAAGATAATGTATATATTTGTCAAGGCTGTGTGTGTTTAAGAACTGCTTGTGCTTTTGTAGAAGTAGATAAGGAGAATATAACTCTCCCTAGCAAGAATCATTCTAACTCTTGTATTTGTAACTTTGTTAGAATCATCAGGTGTGATTTTCTATATTTGGCACCAGTGGTATCCCACCACTTGATCAAGTCTAACAACACAATATATCACAAGTTATTACCTACACCTATCGGGATGCCCTCTTTGGATGGTTGCCAACTGCAACCAGGATTTTGAAGACATTATGTCACCCAATTATTGTTTTATTGATATTAGTTGGAATAAGTTTAATATTGTTTTTAATGCTTGTTTGGAATTGGAAATTGTTACAACGAATGGCAATATTAGCTTCCTTGACAAAAGTACATGGCAAGGCATTGAGGGATACATATCATAGAGATTAGGAAGAAAAAAATTTATATTAAGTAAAAGATCTTTAAGATTAGTAAAGATTTTTTAAATCTTTACTAAGATTTTCCAGAAAAGGGGGGACTGAAACATGGGATTAGAAATTACAGAGTGACTGATCAAGAATAAATATATAGACAACACTCATTGCTTAATACGTGCTACATTTGAGAGGTACTGGGCCTATGCTGCACTTAGACCTCTGGATGAGCCTCTGGGGCTCCAAGAACCAGATCAACCTAACCTTATTGTTTGGACTGTGAGCAAGGGCTCAGAGATAAGGAGGACTCTTTATAAAAGGTAAGATAACCATGCAAAGCCTCGAGATAAAAGGAGCCCCTTGGATCCCAAGAACTGGACCAAACCAACCTTATGGCCCAGATTGTGACCAAGGGCTCAGGGAGCATGCACAGGGAGACGAGGTTAAAAATTCAACTCTGATGAAGATGTCTTACTTCATCCCGACGACCACCCGTACAACTACCAGAAAATACTACGCAAGTGCAGAAGATAAGATCGACTGCAGAGCGGACATCCCTAGGTGTACCCCGAGTATTTTCCTTGGAGGGGACTCCACTCCCAGCCACTCACCACGGGAGCAGAGAAGGACCTCCTGAAGCTGCGGACAAATGGTATGTTTTACAGTACAGGAAAGGCCTGTAAGTTGTACGCATGGCCGGGGCAGCTGGTGAATCGCAGAGACGTGTGGCATGCAACGTAGTCCCCATAAGGGAGGAGGGTACCCTATAGATAGAGCGGTCAAGGGGGATTTGGTGCCTGATGAAGTGGCCGCTAGCAATCTTGGGAGCTGATCAAGCAAATCCAAGGTTACCGCTGCATCCCATTTTTGGGAGCTAGGATGGACCTGCTAATGACTGGACGACCACCAGAGAATACTATGCAAGCGCAGAAGGACTGATAAGATAATTAGCATATAAAGCAGGTCTAGGTGGAGCTAGGAAATGAATATGCATAGGTGTGTTGCAAAACTTAATGCATATGTAATATTTTAGGGGATAAAAAAGAATGCAAGCGAGCAAATTGTTGCACTCGAGTTTGGTGGGACTACCCCCCGTGCTGCCCGGCGCTGAATAAACATACCTACTTTACAGTTTTACTGATTGTGGAGTCAGTTTTTCCCGACTCATGTGTGTGAGATGAAGGGTAGCAGAGAAGGAGGTTTGGGGAGTTTTTTTATCAGTCATATTAACTTCCAGCTCCCAAATAAATAATTCCAAGTTAATTGTTGTCAAGTATTTTATTTAAAGAGGAGAACATATAATATTTAAATGATATGTATAAAGGTTTGAACTTTGTTTATTTGTTTGTTTTAAAAACTATCATATCAATGATTATATTAATTGAAACATTTTGAATTTAATTGAAACAATAGTCATGGAAGTTTAAATAGTGATGATTTATTTAGATTCAGCACTTTAAAAGAGAATGTTAACATTGGAATCTAACATATCCTGTATTATTTTAAGTTATCTATTAACAATCCTAAACATAAAATCATGTGTGCACACCTTTGATCAGCAGAGGCCTTTCTGCAAGGAAGGGAAGTCAAGACCAAACATGCATAACAATGTGGGCTAGTGAGTGAGAAAGCATGTGAGGTAATCAAGTAGTCTAAATGCTCCAGTTTCATTATTTTATTTATTTATTTATTTATTTATTTTCAAATCTACCACCTGGACCCACTATCTAGATCTCCATTATTAAGATCAACTACAAGTTGTCATTCTCTCAGTTTCACCCATGTACTTGTATTTCTCCTGTCTGTTTCTCACATTCTTGTTATTACTATCTGCAGCAGGACAGCACGAATCAGTTATCACCTCTCCAGGAACTTTGGGTTCCACCCTTCAAACACTTAAGTCTTGTGTTAAAAACACAGTGAGACATTTAATGTTTAGACAGACACCAGTATCTTGTTAAAGTGCATAGCTATGGTAGTTAAATAAATGTTGTCATTTATTGTGTCTTTCTCCTGACACCCCCTTGAGGTGATATACTTCTCTATTTGTTTCATGAAACCAACTGCAAAAGGAAAATACCTCTGTGGTAACAGATAATTAGCATACCAGTGATCAGATATACTGAAGGTTATTTTTCTCCGTGCAATCATTACCCTGTATTTATAAGAACTTATAAACATTTGCTTTCATTTACATTTTGATTAATTTATTTTGTGTCATCCTTAACCAACTCTTTGCAGTCATTTTCAGCTTTCATTACTGGAATAACCACATATCATCAGCAAAATTTGGTCACCACTTTTTCCATGATCATTACAGGTTATATGGGTTAATCTTGCTTATATACTTATAAATTCCTTCAAAGAACTCTAATAATTTATAACACAAATTCTTTCTAAAAGCCTTTTTGATTCTGCCCCATTATATTTACCACCATCACCATTAATTTTATTATTTTCTATAACATTTTGAAAGTAGAGAAACCAAAATTCCTTGCCCATAATTATCTGTTTTTTTTTTTCTTTCTTTTTTTTTTCTTTTTTTTCCTAGAGCGAGCCTCTTTTATTTTATCATGTTAGTTGACATTTTAAAAGTATATCATATTTTACATTTCTTTGTGAAGACTTTTATAATTAAATTTCTTCAGAATTCATTGGAAAATTCATAGGTTTCTAACAAATTGTTAATGAATAGTGATAAACCTTCTGAAAAAGACAGGAAGAGTACTATTCATCTACTTATTTGAAATATCTTCTGCTAGAATTCTCTTGTAAGTCAGTTCCTGTAATTCATCCCTTTAATGTGTGAACTTTCTAGTTCTTCCATAGTAACAGTGATGCAAATATGTTCATTCCATGAATGACCCTTACTGAACCATCTGTTTGACTCCCTATGAGATTACTGATTCTGATGTGATTAAAACAAAGGTATTTATTTTATCCTCAAAATCTTTTTCTGGCTTGTCTCATAACAAGAAATTGTTTTTCTTTATTCAGACCTTCCTTCTACAATTTTGTGAGATTCAAAGCATAGAAAATTACCCTGAAAATGAATTTTTAAAATATTAAGAATAAGACAAAAATCAATCACTTGTTAACATACTCACAGGGCCTTATTTATTTATTTATTTTGATTCCTTCTATACAGTCACTGCCAAGAGGCAGTTTTGCTTAGTTTAAGATTTTATGCTATTACTTAAACTAACATAAAGAAAAACATTAACAAAGTAAATGTTTGATACACAAAGAAATAGAAGATAAAAGAAAGAGAAGATAATAGAAACACAAAGGAAAAATCACCATTTCTAAAAAGGAGACTTGAATTCTTTATGATTACATTTTATGCTTTGACTCTTTTCAATTCACTGAAAGCTAGTGATAATAAAGAAAACTACTTAATCTGATCAGCAGCTTAAATGAAACCAATAAGGTCTAAATAGTCTAACTTTTTTGTTAGTTAAATGTACTTTTATCTCTTACAGCTAAAGTGGGTAATGAAACTTGTTACTTAAAGGACTTATCAGTGAAAATGGAAATTTTGATACTTTTGTGTTGCATGTCTAGAGTGTCAGAATTACATATGACTAAAATGTTGCTTTCATGGCTAAGAGTTCTATGAATTGTGAATTAATACCTTCTAAGGGAATGGAGTTAATAGATTTCCCTTTTCCTCTTTTCAATTAGAGATAAAAGTGAGTTTCTTTTTCTGTTTCTGAGTGTCTCAAAACACATTTTGAATGATCTTACTCAGAAGAAATATAGATAATTCTTTAACTTTGCTGTCCATTTAGATAAGCAAAAATAGCTTCTGTTAGATAATAAAGAATGACCCTGATGGAGGCCTTAGGGTTAGATACTGACGATTACAAAGAGCTTCTTTCTCAAGAGGTATAAGGTTCAAAGAATGTTTTAAGCTGACAGACTGACAGGAACAGGCTAACTTTAAATGTAATTTGCATAAAGAGAGGTTGATGCCTCTCAGCCTTCTCTTCTCCAGGCTGAACATCCCCAGCTTTCTCAGCCTCTCTTTATAGGAGAGGTACTCCAGCCCTCGGGTCATCTCAGTGGCCCTCTTCTGGACTCACTCTAACAAGTCTATATTTCTTGTGCTGGGCACCTCAGACCTGGATACAGGTAGGGCCTCACAAGGGCAGAGTAGAGGGGAACAATCACCTCCCTCAAACTGTTGGCCACACCTCTTTTTGATGCAGCCCAGTATGCAATTGGTCTTCTGGGCTGCAAGCACACACTGCTGGCTCATGCTGAGCTTTTCATCTGCCAGAACCCCCAAGTCCTTCTCTGCAGGGCTGCTCTCAGTGAGTTCTTCTCCCAGCCTGTACTCACGTCTGGGATTGCCCCAACCCAGGTGCAGCAACCTTGCTGTTGTGGTTTAACCCGGCCGGCAGCTAAACACCACACAGCCGTTCGCTCACCCTCCCCCCCTCCCTCTCTGGGATGGGGGAGAGAAACGGGAAATTGAAGCTTGTGGGTTGAGATAAAGACAGTTTATTTAAGAGAGAAAATAATAATAATAATAATAATAATAATAGTAATATGTACAAACAAGTGATGCACAATGCAATTGCTCACCACCCGCTGACCGATGCCCAGCCCAACCCCGAGCAGCCGGCCCCCCACCCTGGCTAGCCACCCCTATATATTGTTCAGCATGACGTCAGATGGTATGGAATACCCCTTTGGCCAGTTTGGGTCAGCTGTCCTGGGGCTGTCCCCTCCCAGCTCTTGCTGCCCCCCCAGCCTGCCCACTGGCAGGACAGAGCGAGGAGCTGAAAAGTCCTTGGCTTAGTGTAAGCACTGCTCTGCAGCAATTAAAACACCAGCATGTTATCAGCACTCTTCTCATCCCAATCCAAAACATAGTACCTCACCAGCCATTAGGAGGAAAAACAACTCTGTCCCAACTGAAACCAGGACACTTGCACTTAGACTTGAACTTCATTATGCTCACATGGGCTCATATCTCAAACTTGTCCAGGTTTGTCTAAATGAGAAAATGGTACATAATAGAATAATTTTATGAGTAATACTGATATTATGAATTGGAGAGAAACTAAAACCACAGATTTGAAAATCTTGTAATTTCACATGAACTGCTGAAAGTACCACTGACAGACTATTTCTTTAGTGTGGGACTGTGGCCATGGGGATCGACAAGCGCCATGGTTGGTGGTAAAATATATAACATTGGACTCTTAACAATGAGGCCATCAGGAATGTAAAGAGTTTAGAGGGAACAAAGAAAGGTTTAAGGAGACACTATGTTGTCTCAGATTGCTTGTTCTCCAGTTGGTAAGGCATGGAAGTTGCTGTTTTTTTTGCAGTATTTGCTGTTGCCAGGAAAAGTTGTTGACCAATGAATAGTTATTGGAAAAGTACTGCTGTGGGGCAAATGGTTTATGAAGGGAGCCTGTCCTCAATAAGAGATAGATAAAGTTATGTCCTCAATAAGAAGATGAAGTTATGCCCTCATTAAAGAGAGTTGAAGTTATGTCATCAATAAAGTGGTAGCAGTGACTGATCCCCAAAAAACCCTGGTGTCCGTCTGGTCATTATGCCACAAATGGTGCCTGAACAGGGACATGAACAAAAGGAACAGGGAGTACCTGAAGAACAGCAACAGGCTAACAGAACAGAGACAAAAAAATAATAATAATTAAAAAAGAAGAATGAATAGGGACAGGCTAACAGAACAGGGATCAGGAGAGGAACAGGGACACTGATCACCTCACGAAGATAGGTTTGGCCGAACTCAGCAAACTGCTCAGAGAAGCTCGTACTGAAAGTCACTGGAAATTGGCACACTGGAGCTGGAAAGAAGATCATACTGAAAGTTGCTGGAAAGATGCGCACTGGAGCTGGAAGAAGCTCAAGCTGAGAGAAGCGGACCTGCGCACACAACTGCCCCTCACTGGCCAAAGGTAAGCAGTTGCGTGCTATGGGGAATCATATGGCCTTAGAAACAAAAAATGTCCTGGTAACCTTCCACCTTATTCCCTTTACTACGAATCAGACAGTTTATGATCCTGAAACATGGGACCAAACTGAGGTCAAGGTGTGGGACTCTGCTACTAAAAATGACAAGGTTGCATCGGGATTTCTAGGCACCTGGCAAGCAACCTCTGAGGTCTTAAAGAGCCATGTGAGACCACAATCAGAAACGTGTGGTTTGCCAGACAGTGAGGGAGCTGCTGACTTGTTTACTGATCTGCCTGCTACTCCATCCACCTGCTACTGCCATTGCAGGTCTTTGCTGTTATGCCCCCTGGTGACCAGGACGTTCCTTTTGATCCAGGCTCTATAGGCCCTGAAGAGGAGCCAGATCTGTTTCCCTTCGATCCATGAGGAATAGGACACATAAGGCTCGAAGGCTGAGTTGCTTAACAATTTAAAGCGAGACATATTATTCCCATGACTAGCCCTGGAACTCTCCGGTGTTTTTAATCAAGAAAAGGAATGGAAAATGGAGACTGTTATCTGAGAAAATTAATGAAGTCATGGAAGATATGGGAGCACTTCAATTGGGACTGCCATCTCCAACTATGCTCCCCCAGTCATTGATATTAATAGTAACAGCCTTAAAGGTTTGTTTTTTATGTTCATATTTCAATCGATACCTTTTCTCATTGTATTTTTACATCTGTTTATGCAGGAGAAAAGGCAAAAACATTTTAATCACAATATCTTAAACTCAGTTAAAGAAAGGGTACAAGACATGGTAAAAAAAAATAAAAAATAAGCATCAATCAATGGGAAGGGCCCTACTGTCTGATAATTTGGGGCCAAGGTTATGCTTATGTTTCAATAGGAACCAGTCCTAAATGGGTCTGTCTGGCCATCTCATCATCTGCCATAACATGATCGCAGCACTCTCCTTGGTAGTTTGGACTCCACCTCAAAAAAAAAAAAAACGTATGGGAGGGTCCCGCTGACATATGCAGGACCCACAAACAAGGACCCTGGAAGCTGGAAGGGCAGCCAGCAGTGTTAATATGTTAATATGAGCCAGCTGTGTGCCCTGGCAGCCAGGAGGGGCAATGGTAGCCCGGGCACAACAAGCATGGAATTGCTAGTCGGTCAAGGGAAGTGATGGTCCTGCTCTACTCTGTACTGGTGCGTCCTCACCTTGAGTACTGTGTGCAGTTCTGGGCACCACAGTACATAAAGGATGTGAAGCTGTTGGAGAGTGTCCAGAAAAGGGCTACGAAGATGGTGAAGGACCTAGAGGGGAAGACATATGAGGAGCTGCTGAGGTCACTTGGCCTGTTCAGCCTGGAAAAGAGGATTGCAAAATGTGCTTTTAGGGATGGGCAAAATGGTGATTGTAGCAGGCATGTAGTTTTTCTTTTTTGTGATACATGTGCAATGGATAACTGAAGATTTAATCTTCTCTTTCCCATCTCGTTATGAGGAGGGGAAGAGGTGATATGTGTTTCTGGCCTTTGGATTCTCTTTCTCTGCATGAGAAATGCCTGAGAGGAGATATCTGCCTACAGCTACAAAAGCTATTAAAAATTACAAAAGGTCAGATCAGCAATAGCATTCTGCAGTTCATCCAGGTTTTGCAGCTTGAGAATTACAAATATCTTGGGTCTGCTAGTGCAAAGTAGTGCATTCAGGAAAGCTTTCTAAAAACTGTACAGGGTGTGTAGTTTAACACTCAGGCAAGGAGAGAGAAGCTTACGATAACAACTCTAAGGTACCTTTCAATACTTTTCAAAACCATCCCAAGCATTTGGAAGCCTAAACTTTAAGTTACAAAAATCACTTTTCAAAGCACAGGAACTCCTAAGCCACTTAGAATACCCCTACATCAGTATTTTATTTCAGGAGTGAACTTTGAAATAAATTGCCCTGTTATCATCCTCTGACTTATGTTTTCATGTTCAAGACCTCAAACTCAGAGATTCCTTCCACATAAAAGAACTTGATTCCTTCCACATAAAAGCACTCCAGAAGGTGAGTTTCAGGAAAGCACAAAATGTGTTCTAGTCACCTTTCAGATCTTTCAGTCCATGAGACCAGAGGAAACCTATTCTGAAATAACCTGTTTCCCCTAGTCCCAAGAGTCATAGCCCAGTAAATACTTTTTTTTTTTTTTTTTTCTTGCTAATGTCAGGTGGCAATCTGACAATGTTCAGGACTCTATCTGAGCTTGCCTTGGCCTGAGTTGGTTTTATCTTTTTGAAACAGTAATAGAGCTCAAATGACTACTGGTTGCCCTGCTGTAGCTGAAGATCTGGGATACTATATTAAGTGAACTTCTGAAACATCTTGGTTGTCATGGTGTAACAGACAACAGCCCATTAAATTAAACTCTGTGCAGTTTTCCAGCTAAAACTGGGAAACAGTGAGAAGAAAGCAGAGAGTGATAAGAAAACATGCAAAACCAGTCCCAAATGGCCACCAGGTCTGTGAATTAAGTAACTTTACTACTAGCCATGGTGTCATACTGCAGCTCAATCATCATAACCTTTCCCTTCCATTCTCAAGGGAAACTGCACCCATCAAGATTAGCATCCAGAAGAACATTGGACAGGTGAACATTACACAAAATAAATGTCGTAAGTAACAGGAAGAAGGTTTATGGTTGTTTGGTATGTTCATTTTCATAAGTAGATACGTACTCCCTTTATTCTCTTTTGACCATAGTGATATATATTCTGAGTGCAATAATGGCTGTGAAGCAACAGATTTAAGGGTCTCTGGCCTCTGCACTGCTGCACTGTTTTTGTTTGTTTGTTTGTTTGTTTGTTTGTTTTGTCCTGTAAAACACTGGCTGGAATCTGATGGGAGGGAAGGGAAGGGAAGGGAAGGGAAGGGAAGGGAAGGGAAGGGAAGGGAAGGGAAGGGAAGGGGA
>CM021731.1:169955778-169977974 GCA_011075105.1 Heteronetta atricapilla
TATATATATATATATATATATATATATATATATATATATATATATATGACCTGCTGTGAACATCCTTCTATCTGCAATTCATTAGGTGCAATATTTGGATGAGTTACTGCCTGAATAATTCACAGATCCATTATTTGTGGTCCTAGTTCAAATTTCTATAAAATAAAGGTATGTAAGTGAACACATTACCTGAAATGTATGTATATGATAATGAGTTTTGTTGTTGTTGTTGTTGTTGTTTTTTACCATCTGGGATTTAAACAAGAGATATTTTTTAAAAAATAATATAGACTGTGATCCTAAGTGACAGAAATTTTGAAGCTCATTATATATTTCAGTGAAGAAAATAAATGAGTTAAAACTGGGTTAGACTGGGAAGCCTTTGCACATTTATGAAGTTTAATTCAGCTTAGTATTTTGGGTATCAATAGGATTCCCATTGAAAAAAAAAATATTACTCATTAAAATCTGTGTCTTCCATAGGAAGACAAACATTTCAGACAAAAAAAAATCAAATCAAAATTTATATATTAGTCCATATTTTGTCCTTATCTTTACAGTGCATATAAATTCAACATGAAACAGAAAAAAATAAAATTCATATAAGAGTATACAAAAATATTCATAAATGTTGTCAAAATTCATAGAATCATAGAACCATATAATATACTGAATTGGAAAGGACCAACAAGGATCATCGAGTCCAAATCCTGGCACCACACAGGTCTACCCAAAAATTCAGACCATGTGATTAAGTGCACAATCCAAATGCTTCTTAAACTCCTACAGGCTTGCTGCAGTGACTACATCCCTGGAGAGCCTATTCCAGAGCATGACCACCCTCTCAGTGACGAACCTTTTCCTGATATCCAGCCTGAACCTCACCTGTCACAGCTTGACATCATTCTCTTGGGTCATATCACTGGTCACCACAGAGAATAGATCAAAGCCTGCCTCTCCACTCCCCCTCGTGAGGAAGCTGTAGACTGCAATGAAGTCTCCTCTCAACTCCCTCAGCCTCCTCTTTTCCAGGCTGAAAAGGCCAAGTGACCTCAGTCACTCCTCATAAATCTTCCTCTCTAGGCCCTTCACCATCTTTGTAGCCCTTCTCTGGACACTCTCCAACAGCTTCACATCCTTTATGTACTGTGGTGCCCAAAACTGCACACAGTATTTGAGGTGAGGCCACACCAGCACAGAGTAGAGCAGGACAATCACTTTCCCAAGAAATTACCAAGAACAGGTGGTATTTAACAAATGATAATGTTAGATTAGTGTTACATGGCCATTCATATGATAGTACAATCAGCAATAATGTTATAACATTATAAACTGGTGTCATGTCAACACATAATCATAGTCTAGTATGATATGATGTTTATAGTAAAGAATTAGACAATATTTAAAAAGCAGTACATTTCTAGTTCCCATCAGTGTCTAGCTGTGGTTTGAGTACCTGTATACAGCTAACAATGTCAGAGCTTCTAGGAAACCTGTGAAGGAACCATATAGGAATAAAATGATTATTATTTATTTATTAGCTGATACGTGATTCTGTAACTAAAACCAGAAATAAAATATCTCTAGGAAGAACAGGCTCATCTGCTTGGCAAATAAATGTGTCTGATAGGGTGCTGTAAACAAAGGACACATATTTAAGAAATACATCTTTTCTCATTTAAGAAATATTAGGAAATTTTGTTTTGTTGCTGAATATTTGGTACATGTCCCTTTAAAGTCACAGGATTCTCCAGTGTTCTTTTACAGGCCAAGACATTGGCATCCATAAGGCTCTGGTTAAGAAGAGAAGTGTAAATTTAATGCATTTTTTAAATACATATATTCTTCTTATTTTTAGCACCGAGATACACATTTTTATGGTACAATTGCAGCTAATTGCAGCAGCTAATTGCAGCTTATATCTCCAATTCACATTATTTTGATGCAGGTCCTAGGCAGCACCTCTTGTAGACTTGCAAATTGTGACAGAGATGTAAGATCTTTTCTTTCATAAGATGAGAATCTCAGCATGTGAAGGAAGTGATAGAAATATCCTTTTGACACTACCTGTAGACTTGTTTGCTGAGATATCTTATGATATAAAAATAAATAAAATACAAAGAACTACAAAAAAATTAATTGCAACATCAGAGAATGAAATTGTTTCTACTTGAAAAGAAGTATCTATGATGAATGTGGCAATTACTGTGAACAGACAAGGCAACAAATGAAGGACTTAGAGAATGGTGCAGATAGACATTCATGACAGATGTTGTGAGGATGCCAATGGACACATTGCCAGACAAGTAAGTCAGAGAAGACACTAAAAATTATACTGCAAGGGATAACTTTTCAAAGAAGGTCAGGAGAGTAGAAAAATGAGCTTATATTACATAAATATTTAAGAAGTCTGTGATTAGTATCTAGAATAGTTACAAAGCAGTATACAAAATGATAGAGGAAAGTTATCACATCAACATAAAAAAAAGGAAAGAAAGAAAGAAAAAAGGCATTTTAAAGGTGTTTCTTTGTTCATGGTAATTGTCTTCTCTACTAAACTATACGCAAGAAATTACTTCAGCTTTACAGAAGTGCTAGAAGGCTCTGTACCTCAAAACATGTATAACAGGAATATGGATGGAGTTATGTCTTGGCATGGGGTTCAAGGTGTCCAGTGTGAAGCAAGTTCACACAGCCAGCAAGACATATTGAAGAAATTGTTTGGCACAAAGCACAGCGTAGGAAAAAAATAATAATAAAATAATAAAATGCATTAAATCTAAATTGAAAAAAAAAAAAAAAAAAAAAAAAAAAAAAAAAAAAAACAAGGACCAGTCATAAGGTACACAGAGCTGAACATGAAGTGGTTAATGCAAGTTAATTCCATTCCCATGTCTCCCTCTCACATACACGCTTAAAAACTCTTATGTCACACATGCATATACAGAAATACACACAGTCACACCTGAATTTAGATATTTATACCATACAACTGGGTAAAAAGGAGCTTTTTCTTCAGAATGTCAGTTTCACTTTGTTTAGATGAATAATTTGAACAAAGTCAACTTATGTCCGAGAGAAGCTCTAAACAGAAACATTGGATCATATAGAGGAAAATTAAGTCTCTTTAAACATCTTCTAAATATTTTATAAGACAAAGTGGCAATGATCAACATGGGAATAGGGGGTTGGGAAGTTATCTTTCCCCATGACTTCATAATTTAGGGAGTTTGATTTTGACCCTTGGTAGATATATAGTAAAATAAAGCCAGTACATTGGAAACTCTTATGTACTTCCTCTAACAATGCACTAATACAGGATGGTTTCAGTAGAAATGAAGGGAGAAATCTTTAATATTAATAAACATATTATTTTTCATATAAATATATGCAGAAACAGATTATTTTTGTATAAAATTCCTTTATTTTTGTATAAAATTCCTTTATTTTTGTATTTTCTTCCTGTATTGGAAAACAAGTTGATTGGATTATATGTCATAGATGTTTCCTTCCTTCCTTTCTTCCTTCCTTCCATCTTTCCTTCTTCCTTCCTTCCTTCCTTCCTCTCTCTCTCTTTTTCCCTCTTTCCCTCTTTCCCTCTTTCCCTCTTTCTTTCTCCTTAAAGTTTATCTGAGTTATCAAATAGTGATCAATAAAAGAAACAAGTTGTTGTATCATGTAGATAATTTCTGATTTGTTTAAGCATTTCTATCACATGGGGGAAAATATCCAGCTCAGGAAGCTAAATCAACAAAACTGACTGTAGATGTTTAATTATTTCATAACACATTAACAATAAGGTTTGTTTTTAACATTAGTAAAGAATACAAATGTTTCATGACATTGCTTTTCAATCACTAAGTAGAATCAGGATATATCACCTATGTATTTTTACAGATGTTAAGACAAAAAATACATTACTAATAAATATTAAGTTTATAAAAACAACAACAAACTTTTAATGTTTAAAATGTGTTTTGTGAGCAACCTTGCCATCTCCAGTGATTTTGGCTGCCTGTGCTGAAGGGCAGCCTGAATCAGACAGCTCTGAAAACAAACTATGAGAAGTAACATCCCCCACCCAGCTTTCATTCAGAAGATGAATTTAAGCTCAGATCTTACCTTTTGGTCTCTGCCTGCAACAACTGTGCAGGTAATTACCTGATCAGTAACTCATTAATTCAAATCTTGACTATGACCTACTATTAAGGAGTAGACCATGCTTGTGCTCTGTGACACACTTCAGAGAAATCTCTTTTACTTATGATAGCTAAAACAATAAAGAAAACAAAACAAAACAAACAAACAAAAAGACACAAAATGTATCACGAAATAGCCATGGTCAGACCATGTAATCGAGAGTCTAGTTGACTGTCACCAACACAAGCATACCTAAACTTTACCATTATAAAAATGAGGGATGAAGTATTAAGAGAGCTGAAATTTTGTCCATTCCTTATGCATTTTTTTTCACTTGAATATATAAATATATTATTTTTATATGTGGAACTCTGGTTACTAAAACCACTTTATCTCATGAAAAGAAGTTCATGAATTACTTGGACACTATAGAATTAAAGACTGAAATGTAATGCATCTAGATTAAGAATTAGAGTAAAATTGTGATACTGATACTTATTAGCTTGTCATTGCCTTTGCAATATTCACATTTTGTCGTATATTTTTCATTTCAATTCTCATTTTGTATGAGTCTTGTGTATTAATGTCTTTATACATCTCCATTTGTATTAATGTTCTACACATCTACAACATGAGAAGAATCAAAAAAAAAGTCACTAAGAAGTAAACAGAAGAAAAGTAAACATGAAGAAAAGGAAAAAATAAAACAGAATCATTGAATCATAGAATATCCTGAGTTGAAAGGGTTCAACTCAGTATGGGGTTCAACAAGTATCATGGGGTCCAAATCCTGGGTCCAGACAAACCAACCCACAATCTGGTCTGAGAGCATTGGCCAAATGCTTCTTGAAATTCCGGTAGTCTCAGTGCTGTGACTACTTTCTTGGGGAGCCTGTTCCAGTGCCCAAACACCCTCGCTTGGTGAAGAACCTTTTCCTAACATCCAGCCTGAATCTGCCCCATCACTACATGTCATTCTCTTGGGTCCTATCACTGTTCGCCAGAGGGAAGAAATAAGCACTTGAAAAAAAAATAAAATAAAAAATAAAAATATAAAATAAATAAAATATAAAAAATAAAATAAAATAATAAAATAAATACATCTGGCTACTGCTGTTAAAGAAAACGAAAAATGTTTTTATAAATATATCAGTTCAAAAAGGAGGACTAAGGAGAATCTTCACCCTTTACTGGATGTGGAAAGAAACTTAGTTACCAGAGATGAGGAAAAAGCTGAGGTGCTTAACGCCTTCTTTGCCTCAGTCTGTAGCAGCAAAACCAGTTGTTCTCTGGATGCCCAGTACCCTGAGCTGGTGGAAGGGGATGAGGAGCAGAATTTGGCCCCCATAATCCACAAGGAAATGGTTGGCAACCTGCTACAGCATTTGGATGTCTCGATGGGGCCAGATGGGATCCACCCAAGGGTATTGAGAGAACTAGCGGAAGAGCTGGCCAAGCTGCTTTCCATCATTTTTCGGCAGTCCTGACTACCCGGGAAGGTCCCACTTGACTGGCAGCTAGCAAACGTAATGCCCATCTACAAGAAGGGCTGGAGGGTAGACCCAGGGAACTATAGGCCTGTAAGTTTGACCTCAGTGCCAGGGAAGCTCATGGAGCAGATTATCTTGAATGTCATCATGCGGCACTTGCAGGGCAAGCAGGTGATCAGGCCCAGTCAGCATGGGTTTATTAAGGTGCAGGTCTTGCTTGATGAACCTGATCTCCTTCTATGACAAGGTGAAATGCTTAGCGGGTGAGGGAAAGGCTGTGGATGTGGTCTACCTTGACTTCAGTAAGGTTTTTGACACCGTTCCCCACAGCATTCTCCTCAGGAAACCGGCTGCTCATGGTTTGGACTGGCATACGCTTCGTTGGGTTAAGAGCTGGCTGGATGGCCGGGCCCAGAGAGTTGTGGTGAATGGAGTCGAACCCAGTTGGAGGTCAGTCACTAGTGGAGTCCCCCAGGCTTGGTATTGGGGCCAGTCCTCTTTAACACCTTTATTGATGACCTGGATGAGGGGATCGAGTGCACCTTCAGTAAGTTTGCAGACGACACCAAGTTAGGTGCGTGTGTCAATCTGCTCAAGGGTAGGAAGGCTCTGCAGGAGGATCTGGATAGGCTGGACCGATGGGCCAAGGCCAACTGTATGAAGTTTAACAAGGCCAAGTGCCAGGTCCTGCACCTGGGACACAACAACCCCAAGCAGAGCTACAGGCTGGGAGATGAGTGGTTAGAAAGCTGCCTGTCAGAGAAGGACCTGGGAGTATTGGTTGATAGTCAGCTGAATATGAGCCAGCAGGGTGCTCAGGTGGCCAAGAAGGCCAACAGCATCCTGGCTTGTATAAGAAGCAGTGTGGCCAGCAGGTCCAGGGAAGTGATTATCCCCCTGTACTCAGCTCTGGTGAGGCTGCACCTCGAGTACTGTGTTCAGTTTTGGGCCCCTCACTACAAGAAGGACATGGAGGTGCTTGAGTGAGTCCAGAGAAGGGCTATGAAGCTCGTGAAGGGTATGGAGAACTAGTCATATGAGGAGTCGCTGAGGGAGCTGGGACTATTTAGCCTGGAGAAGAGGAGGCTCAGGGGCGACCTTATTGCACTCTACAGGTACCTTAAAGAAGGTTGTAGTGAGGTGGGGCTGGTCTATTCTCCCATGTGCCTGGTGAGAGGACAAGGGGGAATGGGCTAAAATTGCGCCAGGGAAGGTTTAGGTTGGATATTAGGAAAAACATATTTTCTGAAAGGGTTGTTAGTCACTGGAATAGGCTGCCCAGGGAAGTGTTTCAGTCACCATCCCTGGAGGTCGTTAAAAGACATCTAGATGTAAAGCTTAGGGATGTAGTTTAGTGGAGGACTTGTTATCATTAGGTCAGAGGTTGGACTCGGTAATCTTAGAGGTCTCTTCTAACCTAGACTACTCTGTGTGTTACCAAAGATTGATAATTATAAAAGAAATGCTGGTATCTTAACATTTTTTTTTCAGGAATGAAGACATTGTTCCTTGATTTCATGTTCTGCTTTGATATTTGCTTTGAGATTCTCAATGAAAATTGCCAAATATTTTACTGGAAGGTATAGTTTCATTTTATTCTCACTCATTTCACTGACTTATCAAGACTATAATTAAAAATCTTTCCATGTTTGTTTTGTATAGGCATAGGATATTTTCTAATTGTTTCTTTTAGCTGGGAAATATATTTTTCCCTGTCTTCTTCTCTATTCAGATGGATGTTTTAGCTATTAGCTAAACATTTGTAATTAATACTTTCATGATTGCTGTTGCACAAATAATAATAATAAGAATAATAAAACCTTTATTTTGTCCTCCCTTATGTAGTGATATTATCTGAGAACCTTTCGCTGACTTCTTCTACAACTTCAACAACAACAACAAAAAATCTTTCATGTTTTTATGTTTTTCACTGTCAGTTCCATGCTAGTGGTAACTGCATCATGAAAAATGTTGGCCTGAATGCATATACTTTAAATATTATGGATTTTAACATATATTTTAATTTATCACATATTCTAAATATGTTAAATAACCAAAAAATATTCAGTCCTGCTATTGTTCTATTTATGCATATAAAAACATAAAATAATATTCAGAAAAAGAACCCTTGGATAGATGGGCTTGATACAAAAATAATAATGATAAAGATAATGGTTTAGGAGCTCTGGCCTAAGAAAAGCTATAAAGAAAAAGCACATTTCATGTGATACTTGTAGGAATCAAAGGAGTCATTTGCTGCACAAGATCAAGAGATTACTTCTCATATAAAGCATAATGAATGCTGGTTTACTGCTAAAACTCTCCAAAAACTCTCTTTTCTTTTTTTTTTTTTTTTTTTTTTTTTGAGACTCCATGAACATTCCCAGGTGTTTTTTAGAAAAAGAGAGAAAGAAAGAAAGAGAGAAAGAAAGAGAGAAAGAAAGAAAGAAAGAAAGAAAGAAAGAAAGAAAGAAAGAAAGGATGTGTTCTTCAGACTGCTTTTAATGGTGATTTTAATTTTCCAGCTCAACTATCTGAAGCCAGTAAATAGATAATGAATTAAAAAAAGAGGTTCTAGATTTATCTCTACATTTTTATTTTATTTTATGTATTTCATTTCATTATTTTATTTATTTTATTATTTCATTTCGTTTATTTTATTTTTTAACTGAGAGCTGCACCTCAACAGGCAATCTTGTTTTTACATCTTTTGTTTGGGAATATTCCCCAGCAATAGTCATTCAGAATCTAGATGATTCTTTTAAATGAGCCTCCTCATTTGTTCTTCTAAATCTTGATCACAACATCCCTAAATTTATGAAAACTATATGTATATTTCTAATGGTATATGTTTAACTGCAGTTTGTTTGACCATTAGTAGGTATTATAATCAAATAGTCAACTCATTTGGCCAAGAAATGAAATTATTCTCTTGACAGCAACCGACAGTTCCCATTCTTTTACTTATTATTCACTATATATATAATCTGAGAATCAAGAATCGTTTGAGTAATGTACATGAGAGCAATTTAAAGTAATACATTTCAGTATATACTTCGAGTATGACTTCCACTTACATCATGATACCACAGCTTTTTCAAGACCTTTTAAAGCTTTTAAAAGTTTATCTTTGAAATGCCTACCTGTATATACTGACCATATTAATCCTGTTAAAAATAATTTGTTCAACTGTCACTTGGAAATGTTATTTTTTTTTCTTCATTTAAATACTTAAATTACCTAAAGCTGTCCTTTTATTGTTATTATTGTTTTTATCCTTCTATATCTCATTATAGCCTGAAAACAACAAACATGTTTCAAGTTAAATATTCACAATGACCCACAAACCTAACAACCTTTATCTACTTTATATCTACGTAGCATCTATTAAAATTTCTTGGTGTCTAAACAGGTATTTACCTGCAAAGATGTGAGAAAGAACATTGAGAAATATTTATATCATCAAACTCTATAGGTGGTGTTGGCAAACTATTAGGGTAGCTGATCCAAAACTTAATTAACATTTTATAAGAAGCATCTTAATTTTAATCTCAGTTATAACAATAACAGAGAGATTTTCTCACATGACTCTGATTGCAAAGTTGAAATGTTGTTTTAGATAAGTTTGAGATTTAATTCAAGGAGAGCACTGATTCAGGATGAATTTAAGTCATACACTTTGCTGAGTAGTGAAGTAGTAATTAAGTTAAAAGTGGTTTAATGTTCTGGTCTGGTTCTATTTCACCCTTCTTTAGTCAGCAGTGGCTGTACTTTCTAAGCTTACTAGTCCTTGTATAGACCATCATTTTAAGCAAAGTAGAGCTTCAAGAAATTACTTGTCCCCTTCCAGCAGAAGTGGTGTTTATCATTAATGACATAGCCTAATCGTAGCATACTAGAGCAACATTAGCAGATAAGGTGACAGAATACCAACGGATTTGCTGAGTAAAACAATTGATGAGTATCAGATGTCCACACAGGGTGTATTTCAGGGATCTTACAGGAGAATTGCTTGAGCTGGGTCCAGTGGACTGAATGTCCATCAGCAGATGGAGCACCATAGCTGTGTCTTGAGAGTGCAGATTCAGAGCTTGAGTGCTCTGAAACTACTCAGGAAAGCCAGCCAGAGCTCAGTACATATGGATGACTGGGAAGTTTGCTTCAGAAATGCATTTTGATCCAAACTAAAACACTTATGTGTGTTTGCTCAGGGAGCTAGAAGCAGAAAGTGGGTTTTCATGGACAAACAATTCCACAGTAGCACAGAACCAAAAAGCTTTTTTTCCTCAAAGTTCCACTTTTAAAATGGATGAAGGTGATCAAGTGACTTTTTTACCACCTGATTTTCATCGGATCATAACAATCAAAAGTAAAGGTTTTAACAGTCTTTTCAGGGGTATTAGGCTCCTTGAAGTAACAACAGGTACATATAAATTCAGTTGTAAGTCATCAAATCATCTTGCATTTCTAGTTCTGCTTTCCAGAGATAGAAAGGGAGAAATGGGGGCAAAGATTACAGATAAAGCCAACAGAGCTAAGAAAAGTGTGAGGAGCTACCAATGTTGACTAACTTCCTTTATAAACATTAAATTAAAACTGTAGTTCAGTTTCCCTGAGCAGGTAATAGCAAAAAGTTTTAATCTTTCACTTTTATCTCCAAATTTATGATCCACAGACTTTAATTAAAAAGGAGAACCAACATTTTTTCACTTCACCCTGCCATCATTTGTTTCAGTTAGAAAATAAGCAACAGTTCAGTAGATATAAACACATGTCCTTTTATTCTTCAAATAAAACAATTTTGGCATATGAAATCAAAGAGATCTGACCTTCATAATTTATGTATGAAAACTGGCAAGAACAGAACAATAAAATCTTTGTATTATAAATTAGCTATAAGTAATTTACCATGTTTTGAAATGGCTGTAAACATATATTTATCTTCTTTGATAAAGTTAAATACTTATTTGAATCTAGTGCAGTAAGATGCCACTTGAAAAAAAAAAAAAATCTGCAAGAATAAAAACCCAAATGTTTTAAAGAAGCAGGTTTAACAACACAGAAAAATAAAACAGATTCTTTTGCAATGAAAACATAGAATGAGGTTGGAGGGTACTCCCTTCACACTACTATTGGCATAACAAGACCTCTGAGGATGCAGCTGTTTGCAATCACTATTTTATTAAATGTCAGAAAGTGTAATGTTGAAGGTGCACATTTAAGTCTCATGTAATGTAGCCTCCCCTACACAGATAACCTTCACAAAAACATCTTCTGAATCTGCTTGTTAAAAGATTTATGTCATCATGCAATTTTTACGCCAGTGAGTGCACTAATGGCTTTCCCTGATGAATCCCACAGGAGTCATGCAATCTGGAATATGCCAAAGTATAGAGTAGCACTTAAATATCTCAACTGTATGCTGGTTGGTAGAAAAAAGTTCTAGGGCAAGGAAGATAAAATATTTAAATATATGAAAGTCTTAAGCATAAAAGTTTAAAACAATTTTACATTTTGTTGTATTTAACCAGCACTAAATTTTACTTCTTAGGGCTCTTAGGAGTGGTATATATCTGACCATTTCTGATTGTTTCCATGGCTAATATATATATATTAATATAAATATATATGTTTCTTGGTAAAGTAAATCATATTTCTAAAAGAATAAAACTTAATTACTATAAAACATTTTATAATTAAATTACTTTTGAAGCACCTAAAACGATGTGGGTCTCACTTTTTCAGTGGTGTTCAGTAGCAGTAAGTTGTCTTCTCCTAGGTTTTAAGACTCCCATTTATAATTACTAGGTTCATTGCTAAGAGACAAAAAAAAAAAAAAAAAAAAAAAGTTATTGTTTTAATTTACTTTCAATAAAATAGAAATAATGTAATAGAGAAAACACCAAATAAAACACAATACAGATGAGGCTTGTTGAAGATGTATGATTAAATGGAACTTTGTGACAATGAAACCAGGAAATATCATAACTAAAGGAGGTCATACAATGACAGAAAAAAAAAAAAAAAAAAATCTACATCATATTTTAATATAATTCTCTCTCTCTGTATATAAGTAATTATTCAGAAGTAAAATTAAGAAAATGTTTTACAGGTCAACCTCAGAATTACAAATGGAGCACAGGCCTTAACATTAACACTTGTTTTAAAATGTAGCTTTATGGATGGTTTATTTAATTATTTTTAAATATATATATATATATATATATATATATATATGTTTATTTTAAAATATTAAATCTTAAAAGATTTTTTCCAGTTTATCTTTTTTTTTTTTGGAAAAAAAAAAAAAAGCATACGCATGGTCTGTGTAATTAATTGCCAAGATATAACACCATGGCTTATGTTATAAGAATTAGAGTGAGATATGTGATCTACAAAATACTATTAGACCTAATCTCTGTATTCACTTTAATAATTCAAGTAACCCTCGCTCTTATGACCTCAAAATAAACAAAACCCCATAATTTATTTGCAGGTATCTACTCATAATTCCACACAACCCCCCCCCAAAATAAAAGGAGAAATAAAAGAAAATCCTCACCTGTCAACATAACCTTCCCTGTGAACATTATTAAACTGAATTTTAATGAAACTGCCTAGAGATTCAACTGTTTTCAAAGGAGAGTAGTTCACAGTTTACATAATTCAGTTGCTGTCAGGAAGCTCCTGTCTGCTCACTGTGGGAGAAGAGCAGGACAATGAGCATATCTTAGTGCCTATACTATATTCCAGGTGAGTGACCTGACAGGTCACTCACAACCCAAAGTTGTTAAACCTTTTCATCTGCTGCAGAGCACCTGGGATAGTGAACATTTCCTTCATTTGGACTTGATTTTAGGAGTTAAAACATTCTAAAGCAGATTTTTAAGATCATTTCAACATTATTTCAAAAGCTTGATAAGGAACAAAACAAGATCAAGCAGGAAGTAAAGGAAGTCATAAGTCTACAAGACAACATGACAAGACAATTACTCTGAGTTTCATCAGTGTTAGACAAATGCTCACTTTCTTTGAGTTAAACAAAACTTGGATCTTATTGTAAACCTGAACAAATCACAAACAGGGATTTAGAAATCAGATTCTGTTATAGGCAGAGCATTTCATTACTAAGTTTCATGTGGTTTATTCTCAACTATTTGCACGCCCGCTTTCAGAAATCTTATTGGTTAAGTATTTTCCAGTTTGATTTTTCTTATGTGCTTCAAAAAAACAACTCCATTATACACCAAGTAAAAATACTGAGAGAATATTCTATCAGTTTTTATGTTGTAACACAGACCTACTAGAAATGTTAGTGCTTTACTGAGGGAATTAAACTGATCAAGTTTAGCTACCAGAAGCATTGAAATTAGAATTGAAAAGAGTTGCATGTTGTTAATAGTGAAGGTGATGATTACCAGAAGAGAAATGAATGTGATGAAAATATTTATAACCCTGTGCATTTCTTTACAGACATACAGACATAGAAATACTGGGTACCATCACTCAGGAAAAACACAGTAAATCCAATACGTAAGTGGCATTAAAATTTAATTAGATTTTAATATAATTCTTCCCAGGATTTTTTCTGTTAAGTTAATATGTTCTGACTTCAGTGATAATTAGATGGTGTTTAACACAAGTAAGTGTTTGGAAAAATTATTTAAATAAAATTGTATTCTGGAAATACGGGTGAGGTGCCCTCTACTCTACCCTGGTCAGGCCTCACCTGGAGTACTGTGTCCACTTCTGGGCTCCCCAGTACTAAAAAGACAGGGATCTCCTGGAAAGAGTCCAGCAGAGGGCCAGAAAGATGATACAGGGTCTGGAGCATCTCCACTATGAGGACAGGCTGGGAGACCTGGGTCTGTTCAGCCTGGAGAAGAGAAGACTGAGAGGGGATCTCCTCAATGTGTATAAATACCTGAGGTGTGGGAGATGGAAGGATTTGGACAACCTCTTTTCTGTGGTTTGTGGTAACAGGACAAGGGGTAATGGCAACAAGATAGAGGACAGGAAGTTCTGCACCAACATGTGAAAGAACTTCTTCACGATGAGGGTGACAGAGCACTGGAACAGGCTGCCTGGAGAGGTTTTGGAGTCTCCCTCTCTGGAGATATTCAAGGCCCGTCTGGACACCTACCTGGGCAACCTGCTCTGAGGATCCTCTCTCTGAGAGGATCCTAGAGTAGAGGGGGAGGATCACCTCCCTTGACCTGCTGGCCACAGTCCTTTTAATGCACGCCAGGATCCCATTAGCTTTCTTGGCCACCAGGGCACACTGCTGGCTCATGGTCAACCTGTCATCCACCAGGACCCCAGGTCCCTCTCCACAAAGCTCCTCTGCAGCAGCTTGTTCCCCAGCCTGTACTGATATGTCTGGTTGCTCCTTCCCAGGTTCAGGACTCTCTACACTTGCTCTTATTAAACCGCATCTGGTTTCTTCCTGCCCATCTCTCCAGCCAGTCCAGGTCTTGCTGAATGGCAGCACAGCCCTCTGGCATGTCAGCCACTCCTCCCAGCTCTGTGTCATCTGCGTACTTGCTGAGGGCAGACACTATTCCCTCATCAAGGTCATCAATGAAGATGTTGAAAAAGACCGGACCCAGCAGCAACCCCTGGGGAACACTGCTAGTCACAGGTCTCCACCCAGACTCTGCTCCACCAATCACCACCCTCTGAGCTCAGCCAGTCAGTCAGTTCTCAACACACCTCACTGTCCATTCATCCATCCCACACTTTCTCAGCTTTGCTAGCAGGATGTCATGGGAGACAGTATCGAAAGCCTTGCTAAAGTCAAGGTAGATGACATCCACTGCTCTCCCCCAATCTACCCAGCTGGTGATGCCATCACAGAAGGTGACAAGGTTGGTCGAGTATGACTTCCCCTTGATGAATCTATGCTGACTACTCCTCATAACCTTCTTCTCTTCCAATTGCTTGGAGATGACATCCAGAACAAGCTGTTCCAACACCTTTCCAGGGACAGAGGTGAGACTAACTGGCCTATAGTTTCCCAGATCCTCCATCCTGCCCTTCTTGAAGAAAAAAGGGCAGTAAGGACCTTGCTATTTAGTAACCTTTAACCTTAGTAGCTTACTAGCTACTTAATAACCTTGTAACCTTAGTAACCTTAGTAACCTTGATACTAAGTTCTAAAGCTTAACATTTCTGGGAGATCTCCCTTGGGTGGCTTATTCAAATGCCATGCAAACCTTCCAGTAAAGAAATTTCTCCTAATATCCAACCTATACATCCTCTGCAGCAATCTGAGACCACTTCCCCTTATCTTATCACCTAGTCTTGGGAGAAGAGCCCAATACACCTCACTACAACCTCCTTTAAGGTAAGTGTAAAGTGTTGTAAGGTCTCCCCTGAGCCTATCCTGAGATTATTCTATGATTTTAAGATTCTATGATAATGGTTAAACTAAACCTGTCTGTTTGTGTGTGTGTGAATATTTATGAGTCAGTGTATGCAAGCAAGTCTGTGTAGAGGTCTCAAATATTTGTATGACATTTTATGACATTTGGTTATGGTGGGTATAAAATATTAATATTACTTTTGATTAGAATCATAGAATCTCCTGCACTGCAAGGAATCCATAAAGATCACCAGGTCCAGCTCTTGGATCCACACAGGACCACCCAAAAATCAGACCATGTGTCTGAGAGCATTGTCTAAATGCTTCTTGAACTCCAGCAGACTTGGTGCTGTGACAACTACCCTAGGGAAACACTTTGAAACATTATTACTTTGCTTCCTCTTTTGAAATAAAATGCTTCCTCACAATAAATGCCTCAAATGAAAACATTACTATCTGGGAACCAGAAATTTGGTTAGAGTCTTTTAATTTTCCTATTTCTCTTCAGAGAAAACAGTGTAAATAAAACTAGATAATGGAAAAAAGAATTAATCTGTTCAATAAATTTCATATCTGACCTTGAATTTAGAGATCTTAAAATACTAAGATGCCAAGTCAAGAAGGTTAATTCTCAGGAAAAAATACTTTCATCTCAGAGAAAATACAGTTTTCTTCAACCTGGCAACAGTTTAAAAGGGTAGTTCCTTTGCAGATAGATTAGAGTCATGACTTAATTTACTTTTTTTTTTTTTTTTTTTTTACTTTTTTTTTTTTTTCAGTGCTATATTGCAGTGGTATATTGATAATATCATTATGGTAGCACAAATTAGACTTGAAAAATCCCATTGGCCCAGTTCAGAATTAGTGGAAAGCTTCATGAATTTTATACTTGCATGGTTATGCAAATATGCATGGCTACACCATGCAAGAGTACCTTCTGATACTACCTTTGAGCAAACTTGAAGCTGTAGTGCCATTATTCTGAAACTTCTACATACATTTTAACTATTAGAAGGGTAGCAAGTAATAGTTCCTAACAGTTATTTATCCATTTTGCTTACCTTTGAGCAAACTTGAAGCTGTAGTGCCATTATTCTGAATCTGCTACATACATTTTAGCTATTAGAAGGGTAGCAAGTAATAGTTCCTAACAGTTATTTATCCATTTTGCTGCACCTCTCTTTCTTGATTTCAGGCCCCCAGTTTTTTTTTTTGTTTTTTTTTTTTTTTTTTTTTTTTACTTTATATAATTATGTGTTCTGGTTTAATGTATTTGTTTGTTAGAGTCAGAAAAGAAGAGAAGAAATGCTAGGACATTAGGGTAGTACGAAGGTTTAATTGCCAAGCTGGACAGAATTTAAGAAGGAACAAATTTGTTCTTTCTTTCTTTCTTTCTTTCTTTCTTTCTTTCTTTCTTTCTTTCTTTCATTTTTGCAAGTCAGTTGCCTTGAGATTTTAGGACTGTTTCCAAAATCAAGAGCTTTAGTTAGAAATCTGTTAAGGATGCAAACTTATCTGAGTCCAGCAGGAGCTTTGATGTTCATCTTGGAATGCACTCAAGGTAAGTGCATTCCAGCGCTCTGATAATTAGATGCATGAGGCACTTCTAAGAAGTGTTTGCTTGAAGTATTTTAGCCTTACTCCATTAGAACCATGCACGAATTCTTAGCATACTTTATGTAGCTGTAAATATTGAAAACAGTTGAAAAATATATGTAATAAAAAACTATATTTTCATTCCCTGAGCTAAACTTCATATTGTTAAACTGATGCTATGACTCCAAACAAAGAAGGGAAAAACACACACACACACACACGCTAAAACAACAACAACAGCAACAACAACAACAACAACAACAAAACCACTCCTTTCAGAACAGGGATTACTACTGGTATGGAAAAAATATTTTTAATGTCAAGTATTAAAAGTCTAACTCTTTAAATTTATTATCTTGTAAGAAATGTATGTGAGCATGCATCTGGATTAATCATAAAATTGATCGTGCATGGTTAACATAGAGTTGATTGGCAGTATATACAAAATAATATAAATTTAAAAAATGACCTAGACTTACATTTGTTTTGGATTTTTTTTTCTATTAATTCTCACTATAAAAATGCAGTAGACAAATTATATATATATATATATATTACTTAGACTTTCTGCAGGTTTTTTTGGACCTCTATACATTTTAGCATCCAGATCTACCTCTCTTTTAGTCAGGTCATAACACACTTAATTCCTACAAACAGTGGATAAAAAAGAGGTCCTCAGTCTTCCCCAAGATTAAGTATCTGCTTCTAAAGCAATAACTCCGACTCTTATTAAACTGTTTGAATACGGTCTAAGTTTCTCTGTAGTTTTCAGCATTGCAGCTCAGGTTTGAAATACAGAAATGAAGGAGGAGGAGCAGGCTGTGGGTGAAATGACTCTAATAGTTGGGGAGTGATTTAGACCTGGTGATAGACCAGTGATACCTAGTTTCTCTTCCTCAATGTGTTTGTAAATCCAAAGTTAATGCTATGGACAGCTTGAATGCTTTTGTGCATTGTGTGTAGATGTCCAGGTGTTTGTAGAAGAGAGGTGGGAGCAGCAGCCTTTTTGGGAAGACAGTAAAAAGTACTTTATTTCCTCAAAAGTTCTCTGAGGGACAGCAGTATTTTCTCAGTCCTGCTAAAGGTATCAACAACAATGAATAACAGATGACCTCTGAAAAAGTGATGAAATTTAAGATCCAGGAGTCAATACAACCACATGTAAGTGCTGTCTTTTTTAAAGGAAGCACAACCCAACAAACATAAATGTTTTCAAATTATGGTGTAGTTTATGATACAGTTATTTATTTGGAGGGTGTCCAAGCTTAGAATCATAGAATATGTCAAGTTGGGAGGGACCCATAAAGATCATCAAGTCCAGCTCCTGTCACCTCACAGGTCTACCCAAAAATTCAGACCATATGATTAAGTGCACAGTCCAAATGCTTCTTAAACTCCTACAGGCTTGCTGCAGTGACTATGTCCCTGGGGAGCCTATTCCAGTGTGTTACAACCCTCTCAGTGAAGAACCTTTTCCTGATATCCAACCTGAACCTCTCCTGTCACAGCTTGACTCCATTCCCTAGGACCCTATCGCTTGCCACTACAGAGAATAGATTGGTTCCTGCCCCTCCATTCCCTCTCGTGAGGAATCTGTAGAGCACAATGAGGTCTCCCCTAAGCCTCCTCTTTTCCAGGCTGAACAGGCCAAATGACCTCAGCCACTCCTCGTATGTCTTCCCCTCTAGGCCCTTCAACATCTGTATAACCCTTCTCTGGACACTCTCCAAAAGTTTCATGTCCTTTTTGTACTGTGGTGCCCAGAACTGCACACAGTACTCAAGGTGGGGCTGCACCAGTGCAGAGTAGAGTGGGACAATCACTTTTCTCAACCAACTCAATTCCCTCAATGTTGTGCTTGATGTACCCAGGATACCGGTGGCCCTCCTGGCTGCCAGGGCACATTGCTGGCTCAGATTAACTTGCTATCAAACAAAGCCCCCAGATCCCACTCTGCAGGGCTGCTCTACAGCGTCTTGTTCCCCATTCCATATGTATATCCAGGGTTGCCCCTTCCCAGGTGCAGGACCTGGCACATGCTCTTGTTAAACTTAATGCGGTTAGTGATTGCCCAGCTCTCCAATGTGTCCAGATCTCTCTTCAAGGCCTTTCCACCCTCAACAGAGCCAATACAACTCCTCCAAGTTTAATATCATCAGCACTTTTTCTCAAAACACCTTCTTGTCCTACATCCAAAGCATTTATAAAAACATTGAAGAGAATTGTCCCTAAAATAGAGCTTTTTGGGACCCTACTAGTGACCGGCCACCAGCCTGATGCAGAACCATTTACCACAACCTTGTGAGCCCTGCCCGTCATCCAGTTGCTCACCCATCATATGATGTTTTTTTCTAGTTGTACGCTGGACATTTTGTCCAGTAGTATCCTATGGAAAACTGTATTAAAAGCTTTACTGAAGTCCAAAAAGATGTCATCAGCTCATTTCCCTTGATCCACTACATGGGTTATCTTATCATAAAAGGAAATCAGGTTAGTCAAACAGGACCTATCCCTCATGAGCCCATGTTGCCTGGGACCTATGACTGCATTGTCCCCCAAGTTTGCTTCAATAATTTCAAGGATAATCTTCTCCATAATTTTACCAGGGGCTGACATGAGACTGACAGGCCTATAGTTGTCAAAGTATTCTTTCTTGCCCTTCTTCAAAACTGGTACAACATTTGCCAGCTTCCAGTCTACTGGGACCTCTCCAGACTCCCAAGACCACTGAAAAATAATGGAGAGAGTGGTCCCACCATGATGTCAGGCAGCTCTCTAAATGCCCTGGGATGAATCCCATCCAGACCTATGGACTTGTATGGGTCAAGGTAGAGCAGCTTGTATTGGCAGAGCTGAGATAACCTTAAGAATGAAGGTCAATCTCACATTAGGGATGGTTGTTGAGCAGTTTGGGTTTTAGAATGTTGCAATTATGTGTGTATTTTTCCTGTTTATTCCTGTTCCTATTCTTTTGGGTTCTTGAAAAAATCAGATGTAAATCCCACAGGAGGAACCCATAACGTAACCCATAATTTAACCCCCAATAATACCATTCAGTATGTATGAGAATGTACCAAGAGCAGCTTTTCACTGAAATTAAAATAAAATTTAAAGAAAAAATGTTTAAAAGTGCCACAGCACCTTGGGGAGGCAAGCTGCCTATTCTCCCTGAAGTAACATCATTAAAAATACTAAAAGCTGATATGGAATCCATTGTATAAAATCATTGTAAGTGTCTTTGAAATATCATAAAGAGTTGAAAAAGTGAAAGACTTAAAATTGCATTACAGAAACACACACAGACACAAAACTTCTAGGAAATGCTATTGTATTTATGAATGTAACATACTGAGTATCCAAGCAACACTATATGCAAAACAAAAAGGATTTTGCTTACGTTGTACTGCACATATGGATTTTCATTGATTGGAGACATAAATTCAGTTTGGGGCTTCAATATGATGAAAATAAAAACCCTTATCTTTCACTCACAAATCTTTAAACACTAATTCCTTTGATTAATATATCAATAGACCCATGAGAGTTGAAAACACAGCTGTACAACTGTCCAGAAATTCTAAATGTGAGCATTAAACCAAATAATACCTAGCTGAATTTCACTGAGGTTCAGCCATTTGATCAAACCTTGTTAAAAATCTCTTAATTTCTGGAGTTACTTAAGGGTCTATGTGCTCCTAGTTGTTGCAGACAAAATGAATAAATAAATATATCAATAAATAACATTGATGTAAGTCTTAATATGTATAGATGACACCAAAACTTGTTGTGATTTAAGTGCTTAATTTTTGGTATATACAGTTATAAAGGTAAATCTTTTTCTTTGCTGTTTCACGAATTGGTTAAACAACACTGTATTCTTCTCACACGTAGAAGCAATGAGGGAGACAATTAAACCTGTTTTGGACACTTTTGTTTGTGTTGTTCAAAAAAAGGGAATCTATATATATTTTTTTTGCTGGCTTCATCATTTCTGTGCATTCATATCCAAAAAGGCAACAGACCTTTAAGTGCTCATGTTCCTGATGCAGCCACTGAAGACAGGTAAGAGCTTTAAGGCTTTCAAAGGGAGATCCTATCTGTCTAATAGAGTGAGATTCTTTGAGACTTCTGAATCACTTACTGATCACCACTGACCATGTAATGAACAAGCATTTTACCTGAGGCACCCAGCAGAAAATCTAGACACAGGCCTGATACAGGAATTTCAGTGAGCACTTCCAAATGCAGGGTACCAAAATGTGAAATTCCCATTGAAATAAAGTCACTGATATTGCCAACAGTGTGTGTGTTATATTGAATAGCCTACTGTTTAGAGAACTTGCACAGAAGAGAGTGAGATAGATTTTATGAGATCTAGATTTTGTCTTCTTCAACCTAGAGGTGAAATAGTGCAAAGATCCCACACACCAAGAAAATGATTATTGGTTTTAGGGGATTTGATTTTTCTTAAAATTTAATGTCCTTAATTGCTGTCCAGGTCTTGGGAACATAATGACATATTAAACTGACCTAATTAAGGTACTTAAATATCAGTATCTACATTTTGTCTCTCAATTTATTGCACCGAATGTTTCCCACAATTTCCTCAGTCCAGCAAAGTCCAGTAAGAGTACCATGCTTGGCCCAGTAAGTACTCAGATTCAGGTGCATAAACATTCCAAGCTCCTATATCCCTCACAACCAACACATGCAACTTATTTATTTGAAACCAGGAAAACATGTCAAGGAAAGAAACACTTATTTTTTTTTCCATGTTTCCTATGCTATATATATATATATTAAGTGAATGCTGCCAGTGGTCACTCTCAGAGATGAGACGAGGTTAGGAGGAAATCTGTTCTCAACCACTGTGACTATACCTATATTCTCAAATAGACGATAGTTTTTCATGAAGCAATATAAGTCCATGAGAACCAAGAACATGAACTATAGGCAAGATGGTCAGTAAAAGAAAGAATCAAGTATTCATTCTGTAATTTCTTTCTAGTAATACATAAGTACCACAACAATTTAGACTATCCTTCTATTCTGTTTATTTCAGAAGAGACGTTGTACTACTGCTTTCATCTATTTTTTATGTACAAGCAATTCAAGTACAATTGAAATCTCTAGTTAATATGTTTGTACTCTTTACTGCACCAAACCCTGTTTGCTGAAACCTGCCAGCAGAAGTATAATTATCTTGAGAATTTTCTTCCTTTTCATAAAAGATCATAAGAGAATCCATCTGGATATACCTGATTTCAAGGGATCAAGTTCAAATCCACTTTCACAATAATTAAATAAATAAATAATCTAAATTTTCAATTTACATTTCTGATGTACATATAACATTTGTAAAGTAAATGTTCCAAAATAAACATTTGTAAAGTAAATGTTCTGAAATATATATATATATGTATATATATTACATCTCTTTCTTTCTTGGTTCTTTAAGGAATTACTGGGAAATGCTGTTATTTCAGTATATAGGCTGAAATTAATTTAATCTTGATTGAAACAAGATTAATGTACATATGTAAATTCTAATCAGTACAGGAAAGAAAGAAAGAAAGAAAGAAAGAAAGAAAGAAAGAAAGAAAGAA
>CM021731.1:169977984-170000548 GCA_011075105.1 Heteronetta atricapilla
GAAAGAAAGAAAGAAAGAAAGAAAGAAAGAAAGAAAGAAAGAAAGAAAGAAAGGTATGATTTAAAGATGAAAGGGTAATTTCAAAGCAGGATTGTTTCCAGCAGTTCTTATTTTTAGTTCCTCCATCATATCTATGTTATTATACTTGATCTTTTCAAAAACTATTTGAAGTAACTTCTTTCTCTCATAGAGTGATAGAGGGCATCACCAATTCTAATAATTTAGAATTATTTCCCATTCCTTTTGCTCTAGGTGGATGAGGATGTTTAAGCCCTGATTTTAGAGCTGGAGATATTAAAAAAGCCTGTATGAAGGGCTAATTCAGTGTTAGCCACCATTCTATAAAAGTACAATAATGTTAAATTACAGAATAGAAACATAATTATGTGTAATCTACTACAAAATAGCTTCCTAGGCCATGACAGGAATAACTGCATGTTTATATTTTATTATTTTATAAAGTGTATCGGAAGGGTTATTAAGCATTGGAATAGGCTGCCCAGGGAAGTTGTCCAGTCACCATCCCTGGAGGTATTTAAAAGATACCTCCTGGCTCATTTAGATTTAGATACCTGGCTCATTTAGATTTAGAGCTTAGTGATAGGGTTTAGTGGAGGACTTGTTAATGTTAGGTCAGAGGTTGGACTCCGTGATCTTGGAGGTCTCTTCCAACCTAGATGATTCTGTGACTCAGTAATTCTGTGATTCTGTAGGATCCTTACCAAAATTTCAGCAGAAGGTAAGAGATAGTAACTGAAATGAATGGATTGAAAAAAAAAAAAAAAAAAAAAAAAAAAAAGGTTTCACTGGTACTTTCACTGGAATGGGGGATTTTGGAATTATATGACCAATTACTTAAAGAAGACAAAACAAATAAACTTAAAAGAAGATTTATTAAGCCCCATACATTTATACTTGAGAGTTTACTCTTTATTTTGTCATCCAAATTTTACCAACCATTTATCTTTTTTTTGTATTATTTCTCTGTTGAACATATAGAAGATCAAAATGATTTGACGGTATTAATCTAGATGTCATTTTCTGACTTGTTCAAAAAAGTGAAAGCAAGCAAATTGAAGTGTATTCATAACACATAAAAGATAACTCAAGTTCAGATTCTCTTGAGAATAGGGAGGTTTTTAATTTCTAGTAGTGTTCTGTGATGCCATTAATAGTGTTCCACAAATTATTTTTTCTCTCTTCCTCTCTCTTTTATACTTAATAAAATAAATTTATAAAACTATTCAATTTAAAAAAAAAATAGAGCTGAGCTAGTTGTCAAAAGTAAAATTTTTCAGTGAGGTGCAAAAATTTAAAAACTGACATAAACCACTTATGAAATTTAGTTTATGAAACTTTGTAAATAGGAGAAAATGAAATTGGAAGCCTAGCTGAGTATTGCTAGCCATTTTAAACATTAGTAAACTAACAAATTTTTAAAAACACCCCCCCCCCCCCCCCCGCCCCCCCCCCCCCCCCCCCCAATTGTTTGTTTTTCCTTGGCAGAATAGTGACTGGTGAGTTTTTAAAAAGGTGCAAAAAGAAAATCAAACTGGAGTGTTTTACAATGCTTTTAAAACTGTATGATTTATGAAACTATAATTAAATAAATTCTGTATATGTAATCTAGCTCTCCTTCATTGTGGAGTAAATAATGCTTTCTTTAGAAATTTAAAAATCCTTGTGCTGTAAATTTTAATGATTTTTTTTATTCCTTTCTTCTTGCTCTGGAGAAGTCTATATAATAGAATCAACTATTTTTTATTGTTCTCAGACTTAAAACAGAAGTTTTTCTGTTCTCTGAATAAAAGAATTTTTCAAGCTGTTTTTTTTATTATTATTATTTTTATGTTCATAACTGTACATAATTATTGGCTCTCCTGATCTGTAACTTGAGAAATCATGTATTTACTTATTTATTTATTACTAGTAAGAGTAGCCATTGTTGAACAAAATTTCTTAGGTTTTGTAATTCAATAGATCAGTGTGTAAGTTTCATAATACTATTGTTATTATTATTTCTGTTACTATACATCATTCTATTTCATAGATCTCACACATTTATCTAACATTATATTCTGTTTTCCAGTAATCGAGAACCAATTATTGACAGCTTCTATGTTGACAGGGTTCCTTGTAACATCTGTTTACCCTTATCTCAGTGCAAAATAGCTGGGACAGTGGTGTTAGGCAAATAGTGGTGTTAGGCAAAATGTCTATATTGATCTTCATTCACTGTCATATGACATGAAGTAGAGTTTTTGTTGCTGGTCTCATACAGTAGAAAAGCTTTTGAATATGGGAAACAACTCTGTAAGCTATGGCTCACAGTGAAAATGTTCTATAGAACTTGCTACACAAATACTCAAAATTCAGTGTAAAACTACTTAGGCAAGAGATAGACAACAACTTTTTTATTATACATATATATTTTTCTTCAGTATTGGTGTAAGAGATTACTTCATTATATCAATATGAAAGGAATTTAGTTGTTTCTTGTGTTTTTTTTTTTTTCTTTCTTTCTTTTTTTTTTTTTTTTTCTTTTTCCGTGTTTTGTTACTTTCTCTCCTTGATGCGGCTGGTGCACCTGGCCTGGCCAAAAAGAGAGTATTGTACTAGTATGAAAAATGCCAGACATGGTAACTTATAGGTGATAATATCAAATGATTCTATATTCAGTACTATCACAAATATCTTTCAACAGCTGGGACAAATTATGAACATGGATATTTTATAATTTATTGGAATATTGAAATTATTTAGCTGACTATGAATATATTTTTATTTATTTTTTATTAATATAGTCACACAAAATGCTGAATAATTCTCTGTCAATGCAGATTTTTTTTAATCAGTGTACTTTTTTTATTATTATTCATTTTGTTTCCTCTTGTACTAAAATTGAATTAAATATTTTCACGGCGAGGTCTAAAGACAATGCAGATAGCACTCCAGACATTTCTGGTGTCAAAATAAGGCACAATCAAAGCACCAAATCTGATTCTACTGAAATTATTTAACCACAGATAGAATAGCCACCTCTTTTTCCAGACATTGTTTAAGGGCAAATATTTTTTATTTATTTTTATTTTTTGCTAGGAAGTAATAATTATTTACTTAGTTAACAGAGCTTTACAAATAAAAATAAAAATAAATAAATAAATAAATAAATTTTAAAATAAAATAAATATAATAAAATAAAACTCAAATTATTTACATTGGAAGTTATGCTTATATTTTTCCATTAAATATAGGTGTTGTACTATTTCATCTTTAGTATTTAAGGTCAGAGTTGTAAATTGTTCTGGTTATACCCTGACATCTACAAAAGCTTTATTTTTTTCTCTTTTACTTAACAGTTCCACAGCTCCTTCTCAAATTGTTTTTCTTTCTGTGTAAATAAAAATATTCTACAACTCACTTTATACACAATGTTCTCAGCATTTAAGAATCATTTGAATTACCAGAGATTCAGGTGTAAAGAAATGAGAGAATTACTATGTAAGCCACCAATTAACTTTAAACTCAGAAATTACCTACTTCTAAGTGTCCTGAATAAATGAATATTAGTTTGATATTGACATAAAAGTATATGTACAAATAAATATTATTTGCCTAAAAAAATCACAAGGAAACCCCAAAACATTGTGAAGATTACAGAATTCAGGAGTCAAAAGTCAGCAAATATCTGTTTAGGTGATAAAGCAGGTGGTAAATCAATTCATTTCTCTCCATGAGCTAATTTTCCACATAAGGATTTCTGCTTCCAAACAACTTTGTAATAACATGTAATATAGATGTAACATTTAATATACATGTTTAAGGAAATCCCAGCCTAAAGCCAAAATATTCTTTGTCACTAATTTGTATACATCCAATATTATCCTGTGCATGGAAACATATGTATCAAGTTAACAAGGGCAAGTTGATCATGTTATTTATTTAAATATTTAAAAATTAGATAATGGCTCACTTACATTGATGCAAAAACATTCTGAGATGTCTTGTAATAAAGAATATTTAGAAAACTGAAATGTGTAATTTGGCATTAACTACAGAATTATTTTATTATATAAAATAAAATGTTTTATCTGTGGAAATGAGTGATCTGTAGAAGGGAGATTTATATTTATTTATTTATTTTAAATAGATTTAAAACATTTTGTTCCTTTTTTCCAAGCCAATCCATAAAATTTAGAAAATTACAAATAAATTAGAAAATTTAGAAATTACAAACTCTGTTAGTTCTCAACCATGAATTTGTGTATTTGTGCATGATGGAAATGAGAATTTCTGAAAATAAAGCAATTTAAAGTCATATATTCAAGTAGGATAAGTTTCTCTGCTAGCTTTCACAAACATATGGAATAAAGCTGTTTATCATTTAGGATGATCTGAACAAAATTGCTTAACTGATAAAGTAACAAACTCCTATCTAGAAATGAGCAGAATTAATGTAAAACCTGTTCAGTGATCACTCTACACCTACACTTTTTCCAATGTGACAATGAATTTAAGCAATGATCAATTAATATGAAAAGAATAGTATCATATAAATATCAGAGACAATGATTCAATTTCATCCAGAAATGATGCATATATGGCTATAATCTTTAATAATAATAATAATAATAATAATAATAATAATAACAATAAAATCATGCTTCTCTCCTGTAAAACTCAGAAGAAAAATATTGGGAGCTGGGTCATTCCTTAATGTTAAGTAATAAAAAAACAGAGGAAAGTATTCTAAATATACAGAAAGGAACATCAGAGGGAACAATTACCTGTATATTCCAGATATTTCACAATTGAAAAAAAAAAAAAAAAAAGATAAACAAATGAAGTTCAAATTTACTGCACTCAGTCTAAATGGAGGGATGTGTGAAGAACAGAACTATACTTTGAGAGCCAATACCCTTAACTCTTTAGAAAATTTCCCTCAAAACGATTGAGTCTTGCCCTAGTTCACCTGCAGATTAGTTGTACCTCAAGGATGTTATATAAGGCAAATGAATTAGTTCTCTCTTACATGCTCTTCAGTCTCAGTGACCTGTTTCTTCCTGTACATGAAATATTTTATTTTCAGCTGCTATGTTTTTTCACATTTTTTTTATTCTTTATCTTTATATTTATTTTTATCTTTATCTTATCTATCTTTATCTTATCTTTATCTTTATTTTGTTTTATTTTATTTTATTTTATTTTATACTTTTTTATTCTTTTCTTTTTCTTTGTTCTACACTCTCCATTTTGCTTGTAATGCATTTCAATGCTTTCTTTTTCTTTATCAATTCTGGAACATCCCTCTGTATCCACACAATGTACTATTTGGTTTGCTGGTTTGCCGCCTTTTTATTTTATTTTATTTTTTTTTTTGTGCTTATAATATATGCATAAAAAGGTGACACGTATAACTCTCACCAGGCTTCTAACATTTCCTTAGGGGAAGTCTAAATGACTTTTTATTAAAATATATGTATATATATTTGATGCCTATATTTTTCATCAGAGAAGCTGCAACAGTTCCACAACAGAGGCTCAGGCCTAGGATGAAGAACTTCCTGTTATATTGACATCCACTGATACTCAATGTGTTTATTCTTATCAATTTTCTGTTTAACTATTTGTAACAATACAGAAAAACAGAAATAACTTAGGAGCAGCTACTGGGTTTAGTATATATATATATTGGCCTGGTTTCAGTTAGGACAGAGTTAATTTTCCTCCTACTAGCTGGTAGGGTGCTATGTTCTGGATTAGGATCAGAAAAGTGTTGATAACATGTTGTTGTTTTAAATTTTACACAGCAGTGCTTACACCAAGCCAAGGACTTTTCAGCTCCTCACTGTGTCCTGACAGTGGGCAGACTAGGGGTACAGCAAGAGCCGGGAGGGGGCAGACCCAGGACAGCTGACCCAAACTAGCCAAAGGGTGGTATTCCATCCCACCTGATGTCATGCTAAACAATATATGGGGGTGGCTAGCCTGGGGAGGGGGGGGGGGGGGGGCGACTGCTGCTTGGGAATAGGCTGGGCATCGGTCAGCGGGTGGTGAACAATTGTATTGTGCATCACTTGTTTTGTACACATTAGTAGTAGTAGTACAATTTTTATTATTATTATTGCTATTATTATTTTCTTATCTTAATAAGCTGCCTTTATCTCAACTCACAAGTTTCACTTTCCCATTTCTTTCCCCCACCCCAGGCAGGGAGAGGGGAGGGTGAGTGAACAGCTGTGTGGTGTTTAGCTGCCAGCTGGGTTAAACCACAATATATATACATATTCCTTTTCTTTTCTGAAACATACATAATAATTATACCAAATTAAAATAAAAAAAAGAGAGAAAAGAGAGAGAGATCGAAAGATTGAGTATGGTCACCAATATACAGACCTACTCTTCAAATTAATAAGAATTTGCACTGTCTAAATTAGCCCGAGGAAAAATCATTATTTTTTCCTCAGTCTTCACTGTATCTGAAGCATTTTGCCACACTACAGGTGCTGCGGGAGAGTATATGTCATCCAAAAATGTGCTGTAAGAAAGGTCTTTCATGTATTTCCTTAGGAATTTATATTTCCTTAGGAATTTGTTACATTTCCTTCCTCTAAGAAATCTGAAGGCAACTGGTTAAAGGATCAGGAGCACAAGAAGAGTTCTAGTCTATCCCTTGAGTTGCAGGGAACGATGAGACAAAGAACAGGAAGAGCCAGGGGAAGAACAGGAAGAGTCAGATCAATGTTCAAACCTGCTGTCTCCAGCAGAACTTTTTTTGTTTGTTTTTTTTTGCATCATTGGTCATTTTACAAGACACCAGGCCTTATGGCAACAGGCAGAGTTCACCTGTCTGTCGAAAGGACTTTAAACTGTATTTCAAGGGAGAAGGGGATAGAACTAAGCTTGCTAGAGACAAGCCTGGAGGTGCTATGCTGATTGTTAAAGGTCTGTGTGCTAGCAAGGTCCATTGGTCTACCATTCTAGTTTAGCTACGTGATGGAGATCCATTTGACACCAAAGGTAAAAGGGACAACAAGTGACTGAGAATGGAATTAGTGCTTCTCCCTCCCTCAAAAAAAAAAAAAAAAAAAAAAAAAAAAAAAAGTTGATGGGATAGCTGGCCCAACTGAAGTGCACCTACACCAATGCACACAGTATGGGCAAAAAGCAGGAGGAGCTTGTACAGCACTGTACAGCAGGAAAACTATGACAGTTGCCATCACAGAAACATAGTGGGATGGCTCAAACAACTGGAGTGCTGCAATGGATGGCTATAAGCTCTTTAGAAAGGATAGGCTAGGAAGGAGAGGCAGCAGGTAGCCATGTATGTTATGGAGTGTTTCGATTGTCCAGAGAGCATAATAGCAGTGACAATAGAGCCGAGTGTTTATTCATAAGAATTAAGGGGAAGGTCAACGAGGATCATGTCATGGTGGGAGTCTGTTCCAGACTGTCAAAGCAGGATGAAGAGGCAGATGAAATATTTTATAAGCTACTGGGAGAAGTCTCACAATGACTAGCCCTTGTTCTCATGGGGGACTTCAACTTACCAGATGTCTACTGGAAATACAACACAGCAGACAGGAAACAGTCAAGGAAGTTTCTGGAGCGTGTGGGAGATAACTTCCTGACACAGCTAGTGAGTGAGCCTACCAGAGACGTTGACCCACTGGACTTTTTGCTTGTTAACAGAGAAAGACTTGTGGGTGATGGGAAGGCTGGAGGCTGTCTTGGGCATGCCAATCAGGAATTAATCGAGTTTTTGATTCGTGGAAAAGTAAAGAGGGCAACTGGCAGAACTACCACCCTGGACTTCTGGAGGGCAGAATTTGGCCCATTTAGGAGACTGATTAGAGTAGTCTCTTGGGAGGCAGCCCTGAGGGGAAAGGAGTCCAGGAAGTCTAGACAGTCTTCAAGAAATAAATCCTAAAGGAACTGAAGCAGGCCATCCCCATGTGGTGGAAGATGAGATGTCATGGAAGAAGACCATCCTGGCTGAACAGAGAGCTATGGCTATGGTTCAGGAAGAAAAAGAGAGTTTATGACCTTTGGAAGAAGGGGCAGGCCAATCAGGAGGACTATAAAGATGTCCTGAGGCTGTGCACAGAGAAAACTAGAAGGGCCGTAGCCCATCTGGTGTTCAATCTGGCTACTGCTGTGAAAGACAATAAAAAATGCTGTTAAAGACAATAAAAAAAAAAGAAAGAAAGAAAGAAAGAAAGAAAATACTTTCTTTGCCTCAAACGGTTAAGACCAGTTATCCTCTGGGTACCCAGGCCCCTGAGTTGGTAGATAGAGATGGAGAGCATAGTGAAGAAGAAAGATAGAGATGGAGAGCATAATCCAAGAAGAAATGGTTCGCGACCTCTTAACCACTTAGATGTAGGCAAGTATATGGGGCCAGATGGGATCCACACAAGGGTACTGCACTGAGGGAGCTAGCAGAAGTGCTCATCAGGACACTTTCCATCATCTATCATCAGTCCTGGCTATCAGGGGAGGTCCCAGTCAACGGGCAGCTAGCAAATATGATGCCAATCTACAAGAAGGACCGGAAGGAGGAACCAGGAAACTACAGGCATATCAGTGTGACTTTGGTGCAAGGGAAGCTCATGGCGTAGTTTATCTTGTGTGACATCACACAGCACCTACTGAACAAGCAAGTGATCAGGCCCAGACAGCAAGGGTTTAAGAAATGCAGGTCCTGCTTGACTAACCTGTTCTCCTTCTATGTCAAAGTGACATGCTGAGTGGATGAGGGAAAGGCTGTGGATGTGGTCTACTTAGACTTCAGTAAAGATTTTAACCCTGTTTTCTTCAGCATTCTCCTGGAGAAACTGGCTGCTCATGGCTTGGATGGGTGTACACACCACTGGGTAAAGAACTGGCAGGGTGGCCAGGCCCAAAATGTCACGGCAAATGTAGCTAAATCCGGCTGGAGGCTGGTGACAAGCAGTATTCCCCAGGGCTCAGTATTGGAGCCAGTTGCCTTTCATAGCTTTATTAGTGATCTGGACGAGGGCACCAAGTGCACCCTCAGTAAGTTCACAGATGACACTAAGTTAGGTGAGTGTTGATCTGCTGAGGGAAAGGCACTGTGGAGCTGTGTCCAACTGTATGAAATACAATACGGCTACGTGCTGGGTCCTGTCCGTGGGACACAGCAACTCTTTGTAGTGATACAGGCTGGGGGAAGAGTGGCTGGAAAGCTGCCTGGAGGAAAGGGACCTGGAGGTATTGGTTGATAGCCAGTTGCATATGAGCCATCAGTGTGCTCAAGTGACCAAGAAGGCCAACAGGAACCTGCCTTGTATCAGAAACAGTGTGTCCAGCAAGACTAGGGAAGTGATGTCTCCCTGGACTTGGCTTTGGTGATGCTGCACTTTGAATACTCTGTTCAGGTTTGGGCCCTTCTATACAAGGACATTAAAGTGCTGGAGAGCGTCCAAAGAAGGGGAAGATGGGGAAAGATCCAGAGAACAAGTCTTACAAGGAGCAGCTGAGGGAAATGGGGTTATTTAGTTTAGAGAAAGGAGTTGCAGTGGAGACCTTATCATTCTCTACAACTACATCAAAGGAGGCTGTAGCAGTGCGGGGGCTGTTCTCTTCTCCCAAGCAACAAGCAATAGGAGAAGAGGAAATGGCCTCAAGTTGCACCAGGCGATTGCTTGGGTTTGATATTAGGGAAAAAAAAATCTTCACTGAAAGGGTTGTGAAGTATTGGAACAGGCTGCCCAGGGAATGAGTTGAGTCACCATCCCTGGAAGTCTTCAGAAGATATGTGCATGTGGCAATAAGGGACATGGTTTAATGGTGAACTTGGCAATGCCAGGTTAAAAACTGGACTATATGATTTTAGAGGTATTTTCCAATGTAGCTGAATCTATGATTGTATTATTTTTTTCTGTTATAAAATACATTCCTTGTAATGAACCACAGAGCACAGCTCTTTATTCTACTGCTGTAGGAGATAAGTTCAGTCTCTGCTTCACTGAACAGCTATTCAAACAGAGTATATATTGATCCAAAACAAAGAACAGTATATGGTTTTAAATATCCTCATATAATGAAAGAACTTCATCCATGAATTTAATGTCCTGGTGACTGTCTCTCTCTTTTTTAAAGCTAGAAAAAAATAGTTCTAATAACATCGCCTTAGTGTTTACTTTTTTTTTTTTTTTTTTTTTTTTTTTTTCTCCTCTGCCTTTGGCCTGTTCATTCCCCTGTCTTCTCCACTCTCCCTAATAAACCCCCTACAGAATCAAAATGTGACCATAATACTTTAAAATACTTAGCAGAATGAAATAATTATTTTCTCTCTATTTATACTTCTTCAAATTTTTTTTTTTTCTAGATGTACTGTGTTGCATGATTGTGTCATAAGATATTTTAGTTGACTCTGCATTCTGTAGTTTAACTCTGATGTATTGACTAGTATTTTCCAACTCTGAAGTGAAATGTTGTGTGAAAATTTAAAGAGGAATTATGAATAAATATTGATACACTCACACTTGAGTGATAACTGAAAATACTCTTTGGAAAATGGTACTTTGGTAAACAAATCACTGCTGACATTTTCTCTACCACTAAATGTTATTTCACTGTTTCCCTGAATTCTCTTATCTGTTTGCATCTCTGAAACTATTCGGTGTTTTTGAATTTGTTTTACAAATTATACAATTTCTATATTTTTTTTTCGATGGTATCTTTAAACAGGCAAACTTCGAATGTGTCAGTTTTAAAGGACAAAATAATTTCAGTATAAATAATGCTGTCAACTGAAAAAGCATATCTAGTAGGAATAGAAAAATAGTGCTATGAATCTCTTCTTTTTTTTTTTTTTAAAAAAAAAAAAAAAGTCATATATAAATAAAATATTGTATCCATATCAGATGGTTACACCAAAAAAAAAAAAAAAAAAAAGGCCTTAAAAACTGGAAATGATTCATGAAAGACTTACAAGAATCTTATGAATTCTGAAAATAGTATGGAGATATGGCATGGGAATATTTTAGGGAAATATATTAGCTATTCATTTAGAATCAAAGCTATATTTTTTAAAAATACTCTAGATGAAATAGAAAATATTATGTATTTCAGAAATTATATTTACTGGTTGCCATGTGTTATGCAAAGAATGTGATTAACAGATTCTAACAGTTGTACCTGGCTGTAAACCTATGAATTAGGAAGCAGACGACTTTTAAATCACCTTGAATCATTATGTTATATTAATTAACTAATGACTACACAGCCACATATAACCTAGAGCAAACAAGATCTTCCATAAGGATCATTCACTTGGCACTGAATTCTACAGTTCTTGGCTCAATGCTAAAATTATTTCCAGCTCTGGACTGTTAAGTATGTCTGCAAGTTTGTGTCTGGCAAAATCATGGAAAATATGGAGGTGACTGCTGACAGCCGATATGGCTTCACTAATAGTGGCTGACAAACTTTGTGGCCTTCTATAATGGGTGGGGTTACAGCACTGGTGGATAGGCAAAGAGCAACTAATATTATCTACCTGGATTTGTGCAAAGCATTTGACAGTGTCCCCCATTATATCTTTGTCTCTAAATTGGAGAGATGTGGATCTGATGTATGGACCTCTCTGAGTGTAAGTTATTGTTGGATGGTTGCACAAAAAGAGTTGGAATTAATGGCTCAATGTCCAAGTGGAGATCAGTAATGAGTGATGTTTCCCAGGGGTCAGTATTGGAACCAATGCTGTTTGATTTTTTTTTTTTTTTTTTTTTCAGTGACATGGACAGTGAGGTCAAGTGCACACTCAGCAACTTTGCCAATGACATGAAGCTGTGTTGTTGGTGTGGTCAATACATTGGAGGGAAGGGATGACATCCGGACGGACCTAGACAGGCTTGAGAGATGGACCTCATGTGTGAGCCTCATGAATTTCAACAAGACTGAGTGCAAGATCCTGCATCTGGGTCAGGGAAATCCTAAGCACAAATACAGGCTGGTCAGAGAATGGATTGAGAGCAACCCTGAAGAGAAAGTTTTGGGGGTGCTGGTTGCTGAGAAGCTCGAAATGAGCCAGAAAGTGTTCTTGCAACCCAGAAAGCCAACTGTATCCTGGGCTGCATCAAAAGAAACATGGACAGAAGGTGAAGGGTTGTGATTACACAACAACTTTCTCTTCCCGCCCCTTGTGTGAGACCTCACCTGGAGCACTACTTTTGTCTCTGTGGCCCCCAGCACAAGAAGGACATGGACGTATTAGAACAAGTCCAAAGGAGGGTCACAAAAATGGTCTGGCTGGAGCACCTTTCCTATGAAGGCAGGCTGAAGCAGTTGGGGTTCTTCAGAGGGGAGAAGAAAAGGCTCCAGGCTTATAGCAGCCTTCCAATACCTAAAGGGGACCTACAGGAAAGCAGGAGCTGGACTCTTTGTCAGGGATTGTCGTGATAGGACAAGGGGGAATGGTTTTAAAATAATAATTAACAAAAGGACAGATTTAAATTACATATTAGAAAGAAAGTATTTTCTCAGAGGGTGGTGAGGCACTGGAACAAGTAGCCCAGAAAAGCTGTGGATGCCCCATCCCTGGAAGTATTTAACAACAGATTGGATGGGGCTTTGAGCAATCTGGTCAAGTGAAGGGTGTTCCTGCTCATGGCAGGGAAGTTGGAATTAGATTTTTAAGGTCCATACTGCTCCAAACCATTCTATGATTCTATGAATCTATGATAAATACTTTAAGCTGATTGATCTGTAGGCTGGCATCAAATGGATCCTGTTCTCATATGCTGAAATCAGACCAATTAAAATTAGAGATACTTCCCTCTAGGCTAATGTTATGGAAAACATACAGAAATACTGGAAAACAAGAAGAATCATTACACTTAAGAAATACCATTACAGTTTATTTTCTACACTAGTGTGATTTAACAAATAGAAACATTACAAAACATGTATTTTGTTTAATCTTTTAATAGAACAATAATCTTATCTCAGCCATGCAATAAGTGCAATTAGTGTTGATCCAGTCAATTAGCAGAAATCTGATATTTATAATATATATGTATATATTTTTCTTTTAGAACTCATTGATTTATGCAGGAAAGGTCAAAATAACTTCTCTGACTCTAAGTGAGAGTGAAACTTTCTGACTTATTTGCAGTCAGTAAGAGAATGGAGGCTGAGTAGCCCCATCGAATTAATGAAAAATAATGATATTTTCTAAGATTTCTAGTACTCATTAGGTGATACTGGATACATAGGAAATGTCTTTACTGTCCTACTCTTATTGAACTTTAAGCAGCATTATAAGCTATGACTTCTACAATGAAAACTTAAAAACAAACAAACAAAAACTTATTTTTTACAACAGATGCTGTTGCAACAGTTCTTAAAATACAAACCTCTTTTACTGTACTGCTGGGGAAGAGTGAGATTTGGATATTAAAGAAGAGACAGGTAGCGTATAGATTTAACAGGATCAGTCAGAAATGTCTGAATACAAACCTCTTCAATGAACCCATCGAAAACATTCCAAATACTTCTGATTGTCACAGTTGGATTTTCTTTGGCAACATAAATTACAAGTTAAATAACAACAACAACAACAGACCTTCAGATCTGCCTAGCAGGACAGATTCAATAAAAAGGTTTGTATGAAAACTCAGTACTGCCGCTTAGTGTCTTAAAATAAATATTTTAAGACAGGTTATCAATCCAGAGTAAACTTTTGTTAAAATCCATGATTTTTCATTATTGTTATTGCTTTTGTTAGTCTTCTTTGTGTCCATTTAGTTATATCATTAAGTACTTAAATTAAATATTAGATTATAGTATTAAGTCAAAACTCAGAGAGAAAAATGTTCTCATACCTGCAAGTTCCAAAATATTCTATACTACATAACTTTTATATAAATGGACATAAGGTTAGGACTTCAGAAATCTTAGCACTTTTTTTTTTTTTTTTTTTTTTTCTCTTTAACATTTTTCAAAACCATTTTCCAAGAGATTTGTTAAGATCTCTGAATTGTTTTGATTTCCATTCACAGGACTCTATTTTTTTTTTTTTTCCAGCTGAAAACACCTGCCAACACAACTGCACTCAGCAGATTCCAGGAAAATAATAATAATAATAATAATAATAATAATAATAAAAAAATCTTTCTCTTTTGATCTATTTTGCTGATTCAAGTCTTCTCATTTTGGACATGAAATTATTGTGATTTATGACAAGTTAAAACATTTTAATAAATTAAAGATAAGTCACACTTCTGAATTAATTTGAGAACATATTGAGAACATATCTGATTACCTACATACCTAGGGATACTACCTCAGGAATGAAAACTGTTGTGTTGACAAACTGGAGAACTTTGGGAATCAAATTCCAAGTTTAATTCAAGTCTGAAAACTGGTCAATCTGAAAATCTAAGTACTGAATCTAGTTAATTAAGATACAAGAGGACTAAATACTGAAGTATACAATTAAAACTGAGTAAGCTGCTTATTTTTATAGATAAATAAATATAAATGAAAAATCTAATAAACATTGTTCTTTGTAGAAGATATACCTGTATTCAGAGTACTAGCACAAAATAAGGTCTACTAGTCAAAATAAAAAAAATCTCTAAAACAATTTACAACTATCAGTTGCATATTCATGGCTACACTATCAAAGTGAAGTAGTTGCTAACAATGAAAACATTTTATCAGTAATCACTGTGATTTGTTTTCTTATTGTTTGTTAATTTATCATGCAAACTTACTTGTTTTGACTAGGTCTAATTAAAATTGCAACAGAGTAAGCAGCTTGCTTAAGTGTCATTATTTATACAGTACATTTATCTATGCAATTGCACTGAAGAAAACAGTACAAAAGCACTTGGATTTTTTTTTTTTTTTTTTTTTTTTTTTTTTTTTTATGATACTCTGATAAGCTTAGTGGAAATCTGAGCTTGTGAACAATAGTGGACAACAGTAAATTTGAACAGTTTTCTCCAATATACAAGCAACTGACAGCCTTGAGACAGGTTTTATTGAATTTATATTAAAATAGTGCAAAGAGAAGATGAAGATGAACATCCCAAGTCTTTTGAATACCTACAGGGATGGGGACTCTATCACTTTTCTGGGCAGCCCATTCCAAGAGTCAGTCACCCTCTCCATTAATCAATTCTTCCAAATATCCAGTTTAACCTTCCCTGGTGCAACTCAAGACCATTTATTTACATTCTATCAGTTGTCAGCCAAGAAAAGAGACTGATGCCATCCTCACTACAGCCTTCTGTCAGGTAGTTGTAGAGAGCAATGAGGTCTCCCCTCAGTCTCTTCTTCTCCAGGTTAAACAATCCCAGTTCCCTCATCTGCTCCTAATATTTGTCCTCATGTGTTATTTTCTTATTCCTTCACCAGCTTTATTGCTCTTCTTTGTACATGGTCAAGCAACTCCGTATCCTTTTTGTAGAGGGGAGCCCCAAACTGAATACAATATTGGAGGTGAGGTCTCACCAGTGTTGCATCACTGGTGGACAATCACTTTCCAAGTCCTGCTGGCCACACTAGTTCTGCTGCAGGCCAGGAGGCCATTGGCCTTCTTGGCCACCTGTCCATTTTGGTGACTCATGTTCAGCCAGGTAACCATGCCCCCCAGGTGCTTTTCTCTTGGGCAACTTTCCAGACACTCTTTCCCTAGTTCCCTTTCTTTGGGTTGCTATGACCAGCTCTTACCCTTCTGGATGTCATGCAAGGTGTAAGACCAGCTCTTACCCTTTTGGATGTCATGCAATTGGACTCAGTACATTGATATAGCCTATCCAGATACCTTTTCAAAACCTTCTTAATCTCAAGAAGAGTTAATTGGATCACTTTGCTCAAAACCATGCTGACTTGAGATCCCACAGCCTCTCTGGGCAACCTCTTCTGAATTTGATCTCCCTCAGTATAAATAAATGTTTAATTGTATCTAATCAGAATTTCTCATTGTCCTATCCTTGTGTGTCTTCTAGAAGATGTTGTGTCTATCTTCTCTGTACACTTCCGGTCAGGTAGCTGCTGACAGCAGTAAGACCTCCTCTGAGCCTCCTTTCTCAGGGTTGAATAAACCCAGATCTCAGCCTTGCTTCATAAACCCTCTCCAGTTGAGGTTGGCAGCCTGTGCTAGACTACAGTGTTTCAATATCCTTGTACTGGGCACAGTACTACAGACATGGTCTCACCTCACCATTGTTAAATAAAGGGGAATATTCTTTACTTGTTGGCTGCATTCTTCCTAACACAACTTAGAATGCTGTCAGAACACACTGCTGACTTCTGCTCAACTGGTTGTCTATTGAGACCTCAAGGTCTGTCTATGTAAAGATAATTCCTAGACAATCAGCTCCAACCTCTACTGGTGTTTGGGTTTCTCTCTCCTCAGGTACTGGACTTTACTGTTGATTTTGCTGATCTTCATGGCAAGCCCATTTCTCCAGGCTGTTGAAGTTCCCCTCAACAGTAGCCCTACTTTGCATCATACTTACTATTCCTACAAAAGTGCTGTCATCTTCAAACCTGCTGAAAGTACACTCCTATCCTCCATCATGGCTGTTAAGGACATTACACACTAAGACTATTGGTCTTAGGACTGACCCCAGATGAATGTTATTTTTTATTGGCCATAAGCTGAACTTTTCCCTGATGAACCTAACTCTTTGATTCAGGCAGTCCAGCCAATTTTTCACCCACATTACTAACCATTTATCTAGCCTATGTCTCACCAGTCTGAGAATGTGTCAAAGATTTTGCTAAGCCTAATTACACCACACCCACTGTCTTCTCTGTGCCAAAACAGCACCACTGAAGATAGATGGAGGGATGGAATACATGTTAGGATTGCAAAGATCAGTTTTGTGACCAAATTTGTTCTTTCAAAACGAAACAAAACAAAACAAAAAGAAAAGCACCAAAGATTTAAACATAAAAAAATGAAATAATAATAATAAAAGGTGTCAGTAATGGTTATCTTCCAACCTTAAACCTTAAGACAAGCCCTAAATATTTCTATAAATAAAGTAAAATTACGTCCTGCTTTTCCACAGTTTTCTCTGCTTTGCTCTGTCAATCTATAGTCTGACACAGAAAACAATATTTATAAATAAGTCTTAGACATTCACAAGGAGAATTTAAAGAAATTAATTAACCTTGAAATGTTGTGTACTAGATTAAAACTAAGTATCAGCATATGCTATAGAATGATTCTTCTAGAAGTTATTTTCTTATCAATCTCAGATTAATCTAATTTATTTTCTTCTTAATCTGAAGATTAATGTAAAATGAGACTACATGAAAATAATACAGAATAATTTCTTCATAGTTAAAGTCAGGGATCTTTATGGAACAAATACTTTATCTAAACTGGCAAATTTAAAACAAGGAAAATTTTTATTTATAATTTTTACATGCTTTTACAAATTTTGTTTAGGAACTTAAACAGTCCTATTAAGTTTGTTTTTCTTTAACACAAATGAAACAAACCAAAAAACACCTAAATTCTGGAAAGTAGAAGCATGGTACAATTCTCTTAGATGCGGAATATAAACCTCTTTAGAGAGCATTATAGCTAATGCTAACATTTAACACCACTAACTCAGTCATCAAAGAGTCACAAAATCTATAAATAACCATAGAAGTATAAGTTTGAGATTACTACACCTCAGTAAAACTGTAAAAAGCTGTATAGCTATGGTAAAATGTAAGTTTCAGAACTCGAGTGAAGATGGATTGTGATGGGGAGAAAGGAGCAGATCTTTATGATAAACATTATAAGAGACATTGAAATTGCAGTAAAGTCATCATCAGAAAACACTTAGCAACAGCTTACAGTAAATCAGTGGTAGAAGTGTTAAGCAACAATAAACCTGTTCTCTCATTCATGCTTTACAGTCCAGGAGATCTAAATGTCTTCCTGGGCCAAACCAAACTCTCTGTGGATTTCTTTGCTGGCATTTCAACAGCTCAGCTTTGAGCCAGCTCTCCACTTTTCAAGCTAATGTTTATATTATTATTATTATTATTATTATTATTATTATTATTATTATTATTATCATCATCATCATCATCATCATCATCATCATTATTTTCCTCAGGAGTCTTCCTGTGTTCATTTATGTTGCTGGCCCTCTACTTGGTGTCATTCTCATTCCCTTCCTGTCCTGAGTTGTTACTACACACTTTTTGTCCCAGATGGACATGTTCAGCTGTGTTTGTTTGGGAACAGAAACATTTTTATGTCATCCAGAAAATACCAGCAGACTGCGTGTCTGAGAGAAGGCAGACAGACCTTCCCTGTTCTCCTCTGCTGCCTCATCACACTCTTCCTCATGGAAGAGAACAAATAGAGTGCTTCTGGAATATACTAAAAATTAGTCTGTCCCTGTTGGCAGGGAATATAAGTAGCAGAATGACTTCTATATTCTAGCTTAGTTCTCTGACCATAGAGTTAGTTGATAAAGGGGGAAGTCTGATTTCATTAGAAATGACTGCTTTCAGTCCCTCCTCTTCAGAACTTTAAAGAGAGGCATTCTGTGCAACTAGAATGCCTAATTTTCAGAGTGAAGGTCATTCCAGACTTTCCTATAGTCTCTTTTTGGACTAACTCATGCAGTAAATTTAAGAAAAAAAGATATGCTGGAAATAAGAAAGCAGCCACACCCAGCTAATTTTAACTTCATTATAGCACCTGCTACAAAATTTGGTCTCAAACAGAAGATTGCAATAAGCCATATACATATGATTTAATTATGCCATATGTATGTTTATGCAAAATAGTTCAGAAGATGAATCATATAGTTTATCATATCGGGCATATTGTTATGGTTATATGCATATCTTTATGGTTATATACATATCCTCTTTAGTGGTTATATGACTTAAGGTAGCGTCCTTTCAGAGATGACTTACTAGGAGAATATAGCAAATCAGATAAATGAGGAACAGATGATAAGGAAGAATTCCTTCAGGAACAGCTATATTTCTAGCTCACCTGAATATTTCTGAGAGCACAGAAGTAGGAATGAGAACTGTGGTAGACTTCCTAGGCAGCTGAGAAATTGTGTTATTTCTGTTTTCCTGGACTTATTGAATTTGAGGCCTCTTAGGACAATTATCTCACATCATGGATTAGAAGATAGACTTGAATTTATAAACTGTTCCTTCAAGTTGTATCCACTTAGAAGAGTTCAGTTAATATGGGGATGCATGTAGAAACAGATGAGATAGGGTGAAGCCTTGCAAATATGACAATAGCTAAATTTCAATTATTCTAATTTTGTTTTGTATATTTTATACAGAGGGATATTTTGCTTTTTTATTATTTGTTTTCAGTGTAACACAATCAGAATTCTGATATATACAACATTTTCTAAACAAAATGTTCTATTAACTCTTGTCCAGAAGCAACTCATTGTTCATTCCAAATGTCACCTGCAGGAGGAAGATTTAATATCCATTCCATTAACTTTATACAAAAGCAGCTATACACATCCCTACTGACTATTTAATGGTGATGTGTTTATAAACACAGAGGGAACACACATGTGGATGTTCTCTCTTAATGCAATCACAATTTATTGGCAATTGAAAGGATGGTTCAGGGATGAGCAGTTGGCTTCTCCCTACCTCCTGAGAGTAGAACATCTGAGCTCTCCAAATGTAAAAACATATCTTCATCTGTGGAGGTATGTTTAAATGAGAAGGGGCATGATTTAATTAAAGTGCGCAACTCAGGCCTTGAAGTACTGTGAAGATAGTGTAGGCCCAGGGCTGATAACCTTGAGTGATGTTATAGCTAAAATATGCGGAACTATGTTCGGGAGGAGCGACAGCACTGTTGTACCAATTATATTAGTGCTAGAGATGTGTGCATAGAAGTTAGACCAATTATAAGTTATTGTCTGCGCATGCTGTAACGGTAGCCTATATATACCTTGCTAGAACACTCATTAAACGGAGAACGATTATACTCGCATCGAGGTTGCATCGTTACTCTGGGTCACTCCCATTCCGACATTCATCTGTACAGGAAACAAGAAGAAAAAATTATTGTTTCTCACTCCATTAGTGTTTTTTTTTTCTCTTACATTCCACATTATTGCTGAGTGACAATAGCTCAGTGGCTTTCACAGAAATTGTTTCTTATCTATGTCAGATCATACATGGAAACCAGTACTGATTATATTAAGAGAACATACACATCAATTCCTGAAAGATTTAGTGATGCAGTATGAAAGCTGATTTTTTCTTCTGAATTTGGTGCAGACTGGTTCAAATCTGACAATTTTAATACAATCCTACATGTTTGGAGCCTGAGTTCCATAACTGGACTTAAATAGGAAAAAAAAAAAAAAAGAAAAAAAAAGGAAAAAGGTGCAGTAACTCTTCATTAAATATTTTAAAAGATGTTTCAATAGTCATAAACTGAGTAACATCCTTAGGTGATCTACCATCCTGTGATCTGTAATATCCTTCTCAGTAATCTTACTAAGGTACTTGCAATACACTGTTTTTAATTAGTAGTATTAACCATCTTCTACAAGTAGATTGGTCCTATTCACTGGATTAACAATCTAGAAATACATCATTTTTATTTAGTAAATGACAAGAAAATCAAGATTTTTTCCCATATGTAGTTATATATCTTTTAATTTAAAAGTTTCAAAAATTAAGATTTAATGTCTACACTGATAATTCTAATTTTAAGCTGGTGACTACTGCACCTAGTTTTATGAAGATCTGATAATTATATATTAAGACACTGAAAAAATTGATTTGATTTTTTGTATGTATAACACTGAGGATTGATTGAGGGTCCTCCCTCTTGAATTCTTCACAATAGCTTAATTCCGTGGTTTCCATTTGGAATTCAAAAGCTTTTCCTTTGAACTATCTGGCTCAGAATTGTATTCACTCAGAGTGAATACAAGGAAGGCCTTCTTTTCATTTAATAGGACTCTAGCAGAAATGCCTTCGTATCCATGTTATCTATTAAATAAATCCATCTTTGTTTGTTTGTTTGAGCATTCATGATTGCTTCAATATTTCAGGTAGGTTTTCCTTCGTTCTCTGTTACCATGTCCCATATGAAATGCTAATTAACCTTCCTCTGATAATCGCTTTAGAAAATTCCCATGATAGGTGCTTATGGATGGTAAATTCTGGTTTATCATTCAACTCAATATAACTTTTTAATTTCATAGTTAATTTCATCCACCACCAAGGGATACTTCAATTTAAAATTATTAAAATGCTTGTCAATGTTTGAATGTTTGAATAATTCATCTTGTACCCACACTGATAGGTATATGTTCTGATTAGATTATTGTTCTTCATGCAAGACCAGTGCACTATGCTGAAATAGATCATTTGTTTGTCAACCCACTTTAAAATCTTGTCCATGTTGGGAACATACCCTAGTAAGCACAATGGTATCCATTTTCCAATTTGGCTTCAGATGCATGGACTTCCATGCTACTTTCATTGAACAATCATATCTGTGCTGGAAACTTACAAGTTCAATCTGTATAATTGCTTCTACATTTATTTGTTTCAGCTGATAAATGTAGCTTGTCTCAAACCTGTTGCCATTTCCCTTTTTCTTGAAAGCATATGTGTGACAAATGTATGGTAAGTGCTTACTGTTTGGAAGGCAAAAATGAACGATTCATGTTTTTTTCATTATAAGACACAGGCAAATGCAAATAGGCTTTGTAATGCACTTTAAATATCAAAACAAATAGAAGGCCCATCACAGATGTCCAAGACTCCCCACTCCCTTCAACAGCCAGCATCTCCCATGACCTCATCTTCAGAGACTCATATTCCCCCTTGCTCCCAGGCCACTTCACCAACTTGCCAGATAGTTCAGCTTGTCTTTTACTAGCACATCATCACTTGCACACCCACACTTGTTCCAGTTGCTGACACCACTGATTATAGGCATATAGGAAAGTATTCTTTTGAGGGGAGATATGGAGGCAGGCAGATCCTATCTACTAAAAGTATTAATATGAAACCCTACACAGGTCTTTTTATTTCATTCCATCTGTAGCATAGTGGTTTAGAGCAACCAACTCCATCCCACAGTGAAACAGAGACAGTCTATTTTCCAAAGACTCTTCTCCCTCAGATGTTTAGATATCATACAGAGAAAGCCACACATTTCTATCTTATTCCTTACGTCCTTTCTGTCATACTCTTTATGTTTTACTCATGAAGTAATTAGTGGAGCAGGAAGCAATATTAAATGAAAATATTATGCCTTCCCCTTAAGAAGGAACTGAGTGATGGTGTACCACTGTTGGATTTTACTGTAGCCTGTGTTTTTGGATGCTGGGAGATATGCTTTTGGCTTCCTTCAGAAGAAATGGAAAGTACTTGCCTGATGTGCTCTCCTGTTTCTCTTGTAAGAGCTATGGAACAAGAAGAAGAAGAAGAAGAAGAAGAAGAAGGAGAAGAAAAAGAAGGAGAAGAAGAAGAAGGAGAAGAAGAAGAAGAAGAAGAAGAAGAAGAAGAAGAAGAAGAAGAAGAAGAAGAAGAAGAAGAAGAAGAA
>CM021731.1:170000558-170019743 GCA_011075105.1 Heteronetta atricapilla
AAGAAGAAGAAGAAGAAGAAGAAGAAGAAGAAGAAGAAGAAGAAGAAACTCCATGTGATACATTAACTCATTTTAAACATGATCAGTTGCAAAACTATGTTGCTGACCATCTTTTGGAAAATAATCCTTTTCTTGCCTTGCCCCACACATTGCTTCCTTGGAGGTGATGGTTTCAGTCTGCCTCAGGAGGAAAAATGGAAGGGAATGAAGAGTTATGATGAACTATCAGCATCCCAAGATCCTCACTAAGAGACATACAAAATGTAGGAGTTTTTACCTCTATGATCTGCTTAGGAGATTTAAGGTTCTTGTTAGAAAAAGGTTCTTCATTAAGACGATAGTTGGGAACTGGAATGGGCTTCCCAGGGAAGTGGTCATGGAACCAAGCCTGACAGATTTCAAGCAGCATTTGTATAACACCATCAGATATATGGTCTGATTTTTGGATGTTCCTGTGTAGACGAAGGAGTTGGACTCAGTGATCCTTGTGGGCCCTTTCCAGCTCAGGATGATTCTATGATTCTGTGATATCAGACTGTTTCCTTCTCACTGATTCACAGTTAAAGTTTAAAAATTGCACAATTTCTCAGCCTTGTTTGAAACAAAGGAATACTGCTTGATACACAAGGGCAGACAAGAAGTATCAAACCTTTACTCTATATGGTATTCCCAGGGCTTAAGCTACAACAGGTTGGCAATAGAATCATAATCTCTAAGCAACTGTTACAGACTGAAAATATCAGGTCAAAGCAAGAGGAGGTAAGTCCAGAGACTCTGCAGTAACAGGTCAACAAAGCCTGGAGTCCTTCACTACTAATGTCAAAAATCAGATACACTTGGCTATGTCTTCATTTTTAACTTGAATTGGTTAACTGTTCTGTAGTAGTTTGAAAGATTTTCTAGAAGATGCTCTGCATTTCTATGTGTCCAGAGCTAAACTATGTGCTTTTCTGACACTGGAGTGCCCCCTCTGGCCATTAGGTATCAGTCTGCTGTCAGATGTTTTTATACAGAGATGCAAACTATACTTCTATTAATAGAAATTGTAGAATACTGAATTTGAGCACATAAGGAAACTTTTACTGAGACGTCCTTGGGGAAACAGTTCAATGAACTTTTGGCAAGCCTGCCTGAGTTGCTCAGGTACTGCTCAACTCCAAACCAATTTTCTGTTAGAGAAATAGTCCATGTGTGCCAACATCAGTCAGAGAATGGAAAAAACATAGTCAATATGGATAACTGAGAGTTAAATCTGAACATATAAGAGGTAAAGAGAATAGTTCTGCCCTGTCCCAGTGGACTCTGAGACTCAGTTTCTCTTTTACTGGCTGACTACCTTAGCCACTGAGCTATTGAATCCTTTGGGAAATAAAAGGTTTGTAGAGTTCAAATTTCTTTTGATAGACATCTGAAGTATTTTATGTTTATGTTTATTTTCAGGTATTCTAGATAATGTGAAAACTGTTTTGAATTGTGATCACATTAAGAAGGACACCATAAGCATTTCAGCCTAAGGTCATTGCTGTTTTTCCCTATGAAGGACTTTTAGAATAGCTTTCAGCAGCAGGGTGAGCTGCAGGCAATATGTCCACTATGTAGCACATTAATTATACAAACTAAGAAGACCAATACATTTGTAGACCAAACATAGTTTTACAATGAATAAGAACTGTGAGTAATAATATCAATAAATTAAGGGTTTTAAATAACCTAGGAATGTTGCAGTTAGCTTGCAAACCAAGATTTCTAAAAGACAGGAATTTGAGCATAAAAGCAACAAAGAAAATAATATCTATCAGGAAGAGGAACTCAAAGGGAGAATTAATATTGTGTAACAGAAAATACTTTTCAGCAGTAACAGCGGGTGACCAAATGAAGATGGCTGGGACTGGGAATTACCTACCTCTGCCAAAAATAATTATTCCTGATTTTCCCTTTCCTTCTACCCAGCACACATAGAAAATCACATCTCCCAGATGAAATCACTCAACCAGCTAAACAAGCCTGGTCTCTTTCTCAGTACAAATCCCCAAAATGAGCAGGCAGCCTCTAACCTTCTGCTCTCCAATTACTGACCTCTTCCCTATTTTCCCTTTTAGCAATATCCCAGGTCTCACATATAGATCAATTCTTGCTGTTGCTTTTGAAAACTGCTAGAAAACTTCTTTGTCTTTTTCCTCTGGGACTTCTGGAGTTATTTCTGAAGTGCAAATAGAACACTGTTATATTGCATTCAGCAAACTGGGAGGTAAATCTGCTTTTAGCTCCAAAGAGCACTAAAAAAGCTTCTTGTTAACCTGCTCAGAATTTGCTTTTTTTCTTTTTTTCTTTTTTGTCTTTTTTTTTTTTTTTTTCAGTGTAAGAATTAGAAGCTAGGGTTTAGCAGCCTTTCCTCTCTGTTCCTTCCCTGACTGAATTCTGATACTGAAAAAAATTGACATTTTAATTTCTTTTATTCTTAGGTGTTTTCTATTCTAGACTTGGATAATAATGAAGTTATACCGATGTGATGGCTTTACTCAGCAGGGCAGCTGAGCTCCACCACAACCTCAGTCCCCATCCTCAAAGGGAAAGAGGGAGAAAATACAATGAAAAGGGTTCAAGTGTAGAGATAAGCACAGGGAGATCACCCAGACTCTGTGGCCACTCTAAACCGTACAACAGGCTTTGTAGCCACTCCAACCCCTGAGATGGTCCCTGCAGCCACTCCAAGCTGTGGGATCACTGCAAGCCCTCTGACAGGCCCTGCACTCCTAGCCCTGTGATGGGCACTGTGGCTACTGCCTGGGGATAGGCTGGGCATCGGTCAGTGGGTGGTGAGAAATTGCATTGTTCATCTCTTGTTTTGTACATATTACTAGTAGTAGTATTATCATTTTAATAATTACTTTCCTCCTTTTGTGTCCTGTCTTTATCTCAACCCACAAGCTTTCACATTTTATGTGTTTTTTTTTTTCCTCCCCATTCTCTCTCCCATCCCACTGTGGGAAGAGAGGGGGGGCAAATGGCTGTGTAGTGTTTAGCTGCCTGCCAGGTTAAACCACAATAGTCCTTTTGCCATGTAAACCCAGTACAGCCAATAACATGATCTTTATAGTCCTGGTGGTAACCTCACTTACCTGTTTTACAGATTTTATGGGCAGAGGAATTGGAAAAGCCTTTCCAAGCTCTGCTTATGCAACAAAGAGGTTGATTGTAATGCAGACAGAACGCATTGTAGCTTAACCATCTCTTAGCTTTTCCAGAGGCAGTGAAAGCTCCTGTCATACAGCAACAGTATATACTCTCAATTTTTTTTTACATGGAAGTGGCTAAATTAGTCCCACATCCATTGTTGTTCTCTTTAAGAAAATGCAGAACCTCTTTATGTCTCTACCCATTCACTTGCACTACAAAAATGCAGAGGTATTTCCAGAGGAATTCCAAGAAAGAGCAGTCTGCAAGTACCTGGTAGAGAGAAGGTAATTGAATTAAATGTTTATTTTATATGCTTTTATTTTGTTTGTTTGGAAAAGTTGCAAAGCATGAAATGAAAAAAAAAAATCCTCATTGCATTGAAGTATTAAAATATGAATTTATAAAGAGTGTCTTAACATGAGTGTGTCATGCATGTCATTAACTTTATCTAAGGCAATAGATCCCAGTCCTCCAAAAACAAAACAAAACAAAACAAAGCAACTAACAAACAAACAAACAAACTATGTTGCTCATAAACTGAGAGATAAAATAAGAGGTTAGGAAGTCTGATGATACCTCCAGGTTTCCTCTGTGCTGTATATCTGCTAGTGCTAGCAGGCTAGTAAATAGCTAAGTTAGCAGAAATTTTTGTCTAAGTACCAGAGTTTTGTTAAGAATAGCTAAAAAAATGAAGAATGGCCTGTGGAACAGTGACCAGGCTCAATGAGCAGCATGAAGAGTGGACTGTGGGATGAGGGACAGCAGTAGCTGCCTGGGTCAAGTACCACAAGATTAGCTGTATCCCCAGTTAAGTCTTGTTACTCAGAAAGGTTTGATAATCCCAAACTATCAGCTAGATGCTTCTCCATGAGGAGGAAAATATTTTCTGACCTGGTAATTGCATTATCAAAGGAGAGGACACAATAGTTATAGTTATCTTTCAGAAATAAACTATTGTGTGTAATACTGTTTTTTTACCTCAGCTGCTTGATTACAGCAGGTGCAGTCAGCTTCTATCTGTAGAATTCTTTCATAAAAATTTATTCTAGGTTTTTAAAATATATTGTGGGAAAAGTAAAGGTAGTACTTCCCTCTGTCTAGTCACTATCATGAGGGTTTCTGTATCACCTGCTGTCTGCATTTTAACCTTTAACTTTATGCAATATTTAGGTCACACTATCATACCTAATAGGCTGAGTAAACAGGCATTGGTTTTAATTTTAAAAATTTGGTTGCATATTGTGTTCATTTGGATGGCTGTTTCCTCAAGTTAAGTACCTTGTAAATTAAATTCTGTGTTCTACACTAAAAGCAGATGCACTCAGAGAAGATGCTGTCTTCACAGGAACCTATACTTCTAGTGTAGAACACTGTGTACATGATCTTCTGTATATGAACCTAAGAATCTAAATTTTAACTGAATTTCCCACTCCAGAGAGAGATGACAATGTGATTAAATATTTACCTTTTCATTGTAGTCTACTTCTTCAATCTGCAAAGCTAAGTTGTTAAGGTTAGTTTTTTTGTTTGCCTTTTTTTTCTTTTTTTTTTTTTTTTAGAGCTTCCCTTTGTTCTAAGCATATATTCAATATATATTTTAAGCAAAAGTTCAAAAAATCTTTTCTGACATCTCTGTGCCCCTTAGTCAGCACAGTGTAAATAATTTTAAGCTACAAATGTCATACAGCTCTAAATGTGATAACCTATTAATCATCACAGGTCTCCGTGAAACAAAGAAAAAACTACTGCTTTTCTTAATACTGAAAATGAAAGCAAAGAAAAATAAAAAGAATGAATAAACAAATGAATTAAAAAATATGCCAAACAGGCAGAATTAGAACTCATTTCTGTCATTTGCTTCTCTCACATCGTCTAAGCATATAAGCTGTATTTCACTTTCAGGCTTTAAGATGTATTTTCAAATATATATTTACTGATACTTAATATTCTCCAATTGTTCTGAATTTGCTGTCATGAAAATTTTCATTTCTTTTTACTGTAAGCTCATTGTCTCCTGGGTGTGACCAAAACATGCAAATACACTTCTCAAAATGAATCTATTAGTCTTACATTTTCTCTGTATGATTTTTCTCAAGGGTTACAGTTCTCCACAATTAAAATGTATGCTTCATTGCCTTCCTCAGTTTTCATTAATTATAAATTCTGCTGAGTATAGACTGTTGCTAAGGTACGTTCACATAGCAAAAGCAACCAAGCCTAAACATAGAAAAGTGTGGGATATTGTTTAGCCCCTCACCAAAAGCTCATCTGAAGATAATCATGTTTTTTTCTCTATTGCTAAATAATAATATTGTCTGTTGTGTTTTGGTAAATTTTCCAGTCTAAGTGCATTTCAGAGTATTTATGCAAAGAATAAGTCTAATGGAAGGCACTGTTGTATACAAAATATATACTTTCCTTCATGGTTTAATAAACGTTCAGCTTAAGTTATCATCACTTCAGTGGAGGGTTATGCCTCAAATTCCTACACAGATTTTGTCAGATACTCACAATCTATTAGTTTCTCAGGTTCCTGGTTCATAATGAGTATTTTACTTAGATCTTTCCTATTAAGCTGACCTATCATAAGTCAGATTGGTCTGCCACACATCTTACACTTAACACACATTTTCTGCATTTTAATGTCACAGCAATGTCATATTTCAATAGAATTGAGACTTAAATTTCATTAGACTAAATGGATAGGCTCATGTCATTGTTATGGAAATAATATGTATTATTATTTTGCCAGTGGATATGGAATGCACAGCTCCCATTTTTTTCAGAATTACTTGTTGTTTTAATGTTTTTCATAGACTTTTTTTTTTCCTTCTCTGTGACTAACATGATGCAAAAATTACTAAGTATAAAGTGTTAGAGCAATGAATTAAAGTAAGAGGCTTTGTTTGTTTGCTTTTCTTTGTTTTTACTGTTAGATGATGCAGTTAATCAGATTTTTTCTGTGAAAAACAGAAAAATATGTCCATAATCACCAGATATTTTAACATTCTGCCATGTCATACAATGATTATATTAATAAATTATCATAATAATTGTGTAAATTAATTTTACACTTCCAGACAGTTAAATAATATTTGTATAAAAGGAGAGTTTGTTCCAGAAAGGGCTCGTTGCCAGAAATACAATGGGATTTAAAAGCCTAATCACACACTGAAAACTACATGGGTCATTTCTGTTCAAATGTTTATGGGTTTTCAGTTCAAGTCAATTGTTCAAGATCAGCCTGATACTACAGTTTCACTGATGAATACCAAGAAAAGGATTAGCTGTGATAATAAGACAGGCGTCACCTCTAGAAAGGAAGAATGATGAATGAGTTGATTTTTGAGTATGTCAGATATTATTGAGACAAATGGGGACGATAAACTATGTGGATGTATGACACTGAAAGAAACTATCATTGGAATGCCTTACTTTAAAGATAAAATCCAGAATGAATTTAGAAAATGAGAAGGTTGCCTGTGTATTGTTCTTGTGGTGAAAGACAAGAAAAAATTAGCCCGTTTCACTTATCGTTTAAGATGATGGGTTTCTTTTTTGTTTGTTTCTTTGGTTCGTTGGTTTGTTGTTGTTACTGTTTTTTGTTGTTGTTGTCTAATCACTAAATGTTTCAATGGAGAAAATTTTGAGAACCTTAATTATCATTAGAAGATTTACAAGTTTGTTACGTGAAAGTTAAAAGTAAATAATTTAAATTGAAATAATAGCTTGAATGAAAATTATGGTTAAATGGAAAAAACTTGGAGACTTGGAATAAGGTGATCATACTGGTTTCTTCTGGTTGTGTCTAAGAAAAAATCATAGAATCATTAAGGTTGGAAAAGACCTGCAAGATCATCTAGCCCAACCATCCCCCTACCACCAATATCACCCACTAAACCATGCTCTTAAACACCCTGTCCAACCTTTTCTTAAAGATCCCAGGGATGGTGATTCCACCATCTCACTGGGCAACCCGTTTCAGTGCCTGACTACTTTTTTTCTGAGAAGAAATGCCTCCTAATTTCCAAACTAAATCTCCCCTGGCAAAGAGATTCGTTGTTTAATATCACATTAATATATCTCGTTATCAATATCTATGAGTGGGGCAGTATCTGTTTAACAACTGAATCGTAGAATCATAGAATCATAGAATATCCCGAGTTGGAAGGGATCTGCAAGGATCATCAAGTCCTACTCCTGGCACCACACAGGTCTACTAAAAATTTAGACCATGTGACTAAGTGCACAGTCCAAATGCTTCTTAAACTCCAACAGGCTTGGTTCCCTGACTACTTCCCTGGGGAGCCCGTTCCAGTGTGCAATAATCCTCTCAGTGTAGAACTTCTTCCTGATGTCTAGCCTCCCTTGCCTCAGCTTGACACCATTCCCATGGGTCCTATCACTGGTGACTAAAGAGAATATAGATCAGTGCCTTCCTCTCTACCCCACTTGTGAAGAAGCTGTAGACCACAAAGAAGTCTCTCAGCCTCCTCATTTCCAGGCTGAACAGTCCAAGTAAGCTCAGCCACTCCTCATACATCTTCCCCTCTAGGCCCTTCATCATCTTAGTAGCCCTTCTCTGGACACTCTCAAGCAGTTTTATGTCCATGTGGTGCCCAGAACTGCACACAGCACTCGAGGTGAGGCCACACTAGCGCAGAGTAGAGGGGGAATCTGAACAACTCAGAATTATCCTCAGATTTAAAAAAGAATACCGTTTTTCAGTATTTTCTGTTTCTATTACTGCATGAAATTTCTACTATTACAGAACAATATCACATTCAATTCACATGAGTAAAGTCAATAATATGTTAAGCTAAACTGATCTTTCCAATATTCTTTTGTTTTAATGACTAAAGCACACATGCTATGCAAAGAAATGTGAGACTATAACAACAATCTGGGGATTAGTAGACCTAAAATAACAAATCATTTTGCTGAACATTATGTTATTAAGCTTTAAGCTTATCCCAAATGTAATACATTGTTTTAAAACAGTTGCAAAGGCATTTATAAAAATCCCAATGATAGAAGTTTACTATGAAACTGTTTGCATGCAATCACTTGAAATGAAAATTGTAATGAATTCAAAATTGTCACTTTTGAAATCTGTGTACATATCAATGATAAACTATGTTATACATATGAATTAATGACATTTATTATGTATGTTTGAGTGATGCTCTCACTCCACGTCTTTAATCACATCAACTTTTAGTGCTAAATGTTATAAATTGCATATTTACAGTAAATATGTGATGGAATGATATCTGGCCTCTGTGCTAGTTACAGGTTTCAGTTTCCAATTCTAAAAAGTTTCAGTTGTGCATTGGTGGAAAGGATCATTCTTGACTTTACAACAAAATTTATTAATAATGAAGTTACTTTGGGCAAAGCTATTGTGTTTGGGAATGGTATTATCTCTGACCAGCTGGTAGACTTATTTTTCGGTTGGTGTACCTTAGACTGTAGGTGGTCTATATTAATATAAATACCAGGTTTACAATCCCATGTCACTAACACCCAAAATTAATTCCATGACCTTTTTGATCTTCTAACAGCTAAGCTGTTGTGAGACAATGGATTGTGTTAGAACTATTCCAGTCTACTGTAACACTCAGAGCATTTCCGCAGTGAATTTTATATGTATGCTTTGGAGAAATATAGTATGTAGAGATCTTACAAAGTATTTGTGTGTGCCCAATATTTTATGAAAGTCATTACCTATCTCTAAAGTAGTCATTGGTATCCTTAAAATACAGTGATTAGAGCATTGACACTAGCTTCCTTTTTGGTACTTATCTTTCACTAAATAATCAAATCATTTTGCATAAATGGATTCATTTTTCTACTCCCATTTATTACCTGAGCAACTGCAAACTTCAAAGATTAACAGGGAAAGATCAAAGTAGATGAATGAGCAGGTCAAGTGATGGATAAGGAAAGGGGAAAGTGATGGGTATATCTTTTGGGAATAAAATGGTTTTTTTTTTGTTTGTTTTTTTTTTTATTTCAACCCAATAGTCTGGAAAGAGAAAATATCAGAAAAAATCTGCACACAATCAATTTGCAGGAAATTGAAGAAAATTATCCTACTTTAACATTGTTTCATTTCATGTACCAATGCAAAGTTATTTGCAAATTGTGTAATTGTTGCACTTTGGACTAGTATTTAAAGTATGCAGCTCAAATTGATCTCACTATCATTCTCAAAATTTTCCATAAATTCAGCAGAGTGATGGCAGTATGTATTAGTTTAGTAAATCTGAGGTACAAAAAATAACACTTTGAATTTCTTTAATTTATATGCCTGTTTACCTATGTATGGAAATACCTTTAACGCTGGAATATATCGCATCCTCTGTAAGTTTCAAGAGGAATACAAAATGACTTGGAAAAGATTTTTGCTTCAAAAGACTTTGCAGATGAATGTTGAAAACAAAGACCTTTCACATAGTTACTTACCGAGGTGCATTGTTGAGGATGACTTATTTTTTTTAGTGGTAGATAAGGGATTAAAATGGGAAGAGTACACCGGGTTTTACCTACTGCATAGCTTTCACTAAGCCTACTTGGAAGGCAGCTAAGTCTGTATCACTTGCAATGTGAGGTTTCATTTTGCCTGTCCATTGCAGTTGTTCAAGTATATGCGCTGCTACCTTTTTAATATTCAGTTTGACTTCTCTTGTCAAGGACAAAGTTACAGTTGTGCCACAGGAAACCCTTTGGGGAAAACAAAACAAATTTGATGTAATCATTTAAATGTTCTGCAGTGCAACAATCAACAAGGTAACCAAGATCCTGTTTCTTATTCACATTAGCACCACCTGTTATCTTACAAAATACAAATACATAATTTACAACCTATTTTTTACTGTGAGGATGGGCAAGAGTGGGTACAATGTTCATGTTCTCACATCCTGTCTGGTGGTGAACAGTAGAGCTGTACACAAATTAATGACCTACAAATAAATATAAATGATTCTGCTACTGGTGACCACTGCTTCAAGGAAAAACATACCAAAGTCCCCTATGATACAGGAATTTAGTAATTCAAACAATTTATGTGATCTATCTTTCTGTCCTTCTAAAAAGACAAAAGCAAGCCAAGTGATTTAAACTTCTTCATAGCCAAGATTGAAAACTTCTGATCTGACCTTTCCTTTTGTAAGCTGGACAACTTCTGCTTGTGTTATTTGGAAGAAAATGGTGTTTAGTTATTTTTTAAAGTTGATTTATTACTATTAATTTTTTTTCACTGCATTACAAAGTGACTGTCCTGGTTTCAGGACAGAATTAATTTTCCTCCTAGTAGCTGGTAGGGAGCTATGTTTTAGATTAGGATGAGAAGAGTGCCGATAACATGCTGATGTTTAAATTGTTGCAAAGCAGTGCTTACACCAAGCCAAGGACTTTTCAGCTTCTCACTCTGTCCTGCCAGCAGGCAGGCTGGGGGTGCAACAAGAACTGGGAGGGGACAGAGCCAGGACAGCTGACCCAAACTGGTCAAAGGGGTATTCCATACCATCTGACGTCATGCTAAAAAATATATAAGGGTGGCTAGCCAGGGTGGGGGGCGGGCTGCTTGGGGTTGGGCTGGGCATCGGTCAGCGGGTGGTGAGCAATTGCATTGTGCATCGTTTCATACACACTATTATTATTATTTTTATTTCCTATCTTAATAAACTGTCTTTATCTCAACTCACAGGATTCACTTTCCTGTTTCTCTCCCCCATTCCAGAGAGAAGAAGGGGGGAGGGTGAGTGAACGGCTGTGTGGTGTTTAGCTGCCAGCTGGGTTAAACCACAGCAGTGACCTATAGCTATTACTGGGTACATTTGAACTAAAATACCAATATTATGATTGTTTTTCTATAAGAAAAGCAGACTGTATTGGGTTTATATGGCAAGGTTTTGGTAGTGGGAGACTGCAGGGGTGGCATATGTGAGAAGAGTCCAGAAGCTGCCCCACGTTAGCTACAAGCCAGCTCCAGATGTCTCCAAAAGGGACCTGCCACTGTCCAGAGACAAGCCTATAAGCAATGTTGTTTGCACCTCTGTGAGAGCAGATTTAAGAAAACAAAACAAAACAAAACAAACAAATAATAATAATAAAAAAACACTCAACAGCAGCTGCGAGAGCGAGGAATGAGAAACAGACCTGCAGACACCAAGGTCAGTGAAGATGGCGGGGGAGGAGGTGCTCCAGACACCAAAGCAGAAGTTCACCCTGCAGCCTGTGAAGAGGCCCTTGGTGGAGCAGGTGGATGTGGCCTGGAGGAGGCTGCAGCCCATTGAGAGCTCCCATAGGAGCCAGCCCCAGGCCTGAGCTGCAGCCCTTGAAGAAGAGCCCGCACAGGAGCAGGGGTCTGGGGGGAGCTGCTGCCTGTAGGGTACTGGTGCTAAAGCAGTTTGTTCCTGAAGGACTGCACTATGAACCCATTTTGGAGCAGTTCTTGAAGAGGTGCTCCCTGTGGGAAGACCACTCAGGGTCACTTCAGGAAGGATGGCATCCTGTGGGAGGGACCCCATGTGGAGCAGGGCCAGAGTGACCATGAAGGAGAAGTGGAGACAAAGTGTTAGGGACTGACTGCAGTCCCCACTCCCCGTTCCCCTGCACCACTTGGGGGGAGGAGGTAGTCAAGGGTAGATGGGAGGAAAGTGATTTTAGTTTGCTTTTCATTTTTTCACTTAGTTTTTTCATTTAGTTTGCTTTTTCATTTTTTGGCTTGTTAGTAATAGGTAATAAATTATATAAATCTCCCTGTTCTGAGTTTGTTTTGCCTGTCGTGATAATTGTTGGGTGATCTCTCTGTCTTTATCTCAACCCTTGAGCCTTTTTCATTGTATTTTCTCCCACTTTGAGAAGGAGTGAGAGTGGTTCAGCTGCCCAGCTGAGTAAAACCACCACACAAACAAACAATCAAATATATATATATATAGAGAGAGAGAGAGAGAAAGAAAAATGTTTACAGTGGAGTCATCCTCCTCCCTCTATCATGGGCTATCTATTTTGTGACCTAAATGTCAGGTTCTGAATATTTCTGAAAAACCTTTCAATGCTACCAGAACTAACACCTAGCCATCTAGGAAATAGTTTGAACATGTCAAAGGCTGAGAAACATTTTTCCAAAATAAATAGATGAGTAAAAGTGTAAATGAATAAAGCCAAATCCTGTAATAAAGTTTCAGGAGACTGACTCAAACTTGTTAAAGTCAATATGACGAAGTTAGACATTATATATATATATAACATATATATATAAATATAAATATATATATATAAATATATAGACATTATGTATATATACACATAAAACCTAGGCCAAAATTTGCTGAGTCTTTTACTGTTCCATTTCCAATGATAAGAAAACTAATTATTACATTATATATATATTGTTTTATATATTGTTTTATTTTCTGAGCAAGGACTGTGTACATTTCCAAATTACTGTTTTTTCACACAAAGAATATAATATCTTCATAATACTATAATAAAAATCATGTAAAGGAGGAAAAAGGTACAAAAAGAAAGAAAGAATATTTGAAAAGTTACCTTTTATAAGAAAAATGCATTATTATCTAATTTTCTGTTTATTTTGGAGAGTGAATAGATGCTAATAAAATATGTTATTATATGTATATCCAATACTTAGACTTAATCAGTTGAAATTTTTTTTTAGTTTAATTAGCAGTTCAGAATCAACCTTCACACATACTCATATTGTTTAAAATTAGTTATAAGTGAAAAAATTGTCAATTATTTAAGCTTAAACTGTTCCATAAACAATAAGATGTTCCCAGAATATTTGTAATTCTGTCTCACATTTTTACTCTTGTCATAGGCAAAAATCATGTGACTACACAAAACACTGTCATCAATTGAGATCTTGAGTAAAACACTTCATATTTAGAAAGAAAAATAGCAAATGAAGAAGTCACAAAGTATTATAATTGTTGATCAAACTTGCTTTTCTAATTCAGCTTGATGCTTGATACTATGTTAGTACAACATTGTGGGTGGGGAAGATCAGTATGTTAACCTAAGGTGATCATAAATAAAATGTTAATATTTTCTTTAAGAATTCTCTGAGAGAAGAAAAGACAATAAATGTGTTGAAACAAGATGGGCTGTTATTGAGCAAAATGGGTCTTCACAGCCTCTGCAAAACCAATGCAGCCTTTTATTAAGAATTAAAACCTAATTCTTCATGACATTTATCTTTAATTACTCTAAAGACTTTTTGGTTTCATTTACATCTTTAAAGTCTACAAACAGCAAAAACAGGCATAAAAGACATTGTGCATTTTTTGTATAAATGTTATATATTGTACAAATATTACGTGTAGATATCTTTCATCAGTATATATATATTTATATATGTATTATGCATGCATGTGTAGGTATGAACATATCTATATATTTTATCTGCCTATCTAGCTGTCTATCTTGGCATTATTGCACATTAATTATGCCAATGAATTCCCTTCTATAATATAAACCTTTAACAAAGGGATAATATCTTCAAGGAACAAGTAAGACCTTTTGGAAAGTTTGACACTGTTGTAAATGACCTTTCCCAAGGCAATTTTACTTTTTTTTTTTTTTTTTTTCCCAATAGTCAGCATTTTATCTCATTTTAATTTAAAAAAAAAAAAAAAAAAAAAAAAGTAACGATGATTTGGAAATGTAACATTTTTCTTTCTTTTTAAAGTATTTAGTATTTCTGAGAAGAAGTCTTAAAGAACAAGACCAATATTAATATAATCAGCAATATCACTTCATCTAATTTTGTCAGTCTTTCAGTAATTCAGGATACTCCAGCCCAGATATAGTCAAGGTATGCAAAATGCAAAAGTATTAATGGAGTTTAAAAAGCATGATTTTCTCTGGCATAGCACTGTATACCCCTCTAGTGAATCTATAGTATTTTAAGACAACCAACAAACCACCATCACTACCACCAAACAAACAAACAAAAAAACACCACACACCTTGTTATTTTATCAGTAAAGATTTCTCTTTAAAGGAATGTCTGAAAGGACATTCAGAGTGCTACTAACAAACAAACAAATAAACAAAAATTGTAAAATCCTTGTCAGTATGTATAAGAAATATATATATATTACAACAATTAGAATTTATCATTAACTTTAATTCAAATTTATCATGAAGTTACAATCTTCTTTTGGTATCAGTCTATTATTGTATTTTTTCATTCCATATGACAGCTTCAAATATATGACAAAATAACATTCCATCCAATCTCAGTATGCTTTAAAGGCCATCTATGATTCTTAAGAAAAGCTATGAATAACAAAGTGAAAATTGTTATTTCATACATGCCCCATATAAATGAAACACTGTATGCAGAAAGGAAGAAAGCTTTATTCCTTATGCTAAATATATATATAAATAAATATATAAAAATATAGAATATTAATATTTGATTTGTTTCAGTTTACTGATTATGCGTTGGTGCAGTGATGGATATGACAGATTAATTTCAATAGCTATTGCACAGTTTAACAAAGTAGATTATGGCTCTTCAAGTTTTATCTACTTCAAGAAAGCGGTGAGAATTTTCTCAATTAATTCTAGAATTCTTTTAACAACTTATTGTCAAATACAAGGATTTTAGAAAGGACTGAGAAGATAGCAGAAATCCTCATGAGGTGACACATGATTTTTGAGGAACCCATGTAGTTTTGGAATTGTAGCTGGAGGACAGTTGGGGTAGTTGCATTAGATGTCTGTACGTAGACATCTGAACTCAGGCTTGAGCCATGTGAGCTAGTCATCCCAAATTAGCTTCAGAGTTAGTGGAGGAAATATCCAACTTCCTAGCACAGTTAATGGGATTAATTTTAGATGTCTTTAAACTAAAATTAATCCCACCCCTGACTAAATGCTGCTTAATAGCACCAGAATCTGGTTGATCCTTTGAAGTGCTAAGCATTAGACAAAGAAAATATGTAGAATTATTTTTTCTTTTTTAAACCCACAATGACGTAATTTAACAATTGCTCATTGCTCAAGGACATTTACTAGATCGTGGATAGAGTGAATAGATTACAAGATTAAGCCCTCAACAAACACTAAAAACAGGATTTCATCAAAGACAGTAAAGAAGAAAGAAAACATGAAAGGACATAAGGGCATTATTTAAATTAAAAATAATAATAAAAAAGATGTTGTGATCCATCTAGTGCTTTGGTAGGATTCACATTGTGATTCATCTGACTTGAAATTCAGGAATTTGGGCCAAACCTTTAAGGATATGAATACTGATCTAATAATTAAGAAACTGTATAGCTCTTGTTCAGAAGAATGTCAGTTTGGGGGCAGAAACATGTTTCTTCTCATGCCAAGAATTTCTGAAAGAAAGAAGGTCAAAGGGAATGCAATATGTTCTCATTTTGTGTGTCAGGATTTTTTATAGTCATATAAGTTTCATCTTCATTCTGTTCCAATGAAAATTTATGGAACTTAATTAGAGAAAAATATGTGTTCAGACAGAACAATGCAAAAATAACAGGAACAATACTTTGTCTCTTTAGTTACACAGATGGATTTACTGGGAGACTTTTTCAGTAGGTTAATTGGTAAAACCGAGAGACATGTTCCCTAATACATAGCACAGAAGCTATTAAAGAGTAATTTATACAGTAATTATATCTCCAGCTGTGACATAATCCTACTCTCTCCTACTTATCATACTTACTAGTATGATTGGCTAACCAAAGTAGTGCCATATACATTCCTATTGCAGCTTCCTAATTTAGAGCTTCTATGTTGGCATCAGCCCATAAGAAGGAGAAACAGAAACAACAAAAGAAGCATCCCTCAACCACCCAAATTCCCTCTCACATCTGGTCTGATAGTATTTTAAAACTCTGTCAGAATTAAAATGGTTAAGGAACAGTACATCTTTCTCATTATCTTTAGATTTATGTATATCTTCTTCCACTTTAACACACTCTGGTCTGTTATAAACTGTCTGCTGTTCTTTATCATCACCATGAGAAAAGTAACGTTGCCAAGCAAACAAACTTCATAAAATTGTATTGGTATTATACCAAAAAGAATTTGCTAATCCTTACCTGCAATTCCCTTTTACTGAAAGACTTCAAAGTGCTTTGAAATTTCATTACTTATTCAATTTTAACCTGAGAAGGGATACTGAAGCAGTAACAAATTGCTGTTTCCATCATATATATATATATGTATATATATATATGTATGTATGTATATAGTAACAATTATAACAATTCCAGTTATAAGATACACAGTAATGGAGAGACAATAATGTTCCTATAATTCATTTTCTCATGTTCGATCAAAAAAGTATGTAGAACTACTTATTATATTTTATAATATTAAAAATAATAGCAAAAGCAGAAAACTGAAAATAACTGTTCAGAGATTGTATTCCCATGAATCTGTATATTTTGAAGGGGAATGAGGGTTCATTTAGTTAAAAAATATTTCCATATATTCTTAGACTGTATATATTTCTTCTCTTAAACATAACAAATAGATAGATCTTTTCCCTTCTCTTTTTTTCCTTCCTCTTCTTTTTCAATAATATAAATAGACCCCTAAAGTTCTAAACAAAGAAAATAAACTATATATTTTAAAGAACAGGACATGGAGATTTCTTTATAAATGCACATAGAAAGTTAATCTGAATCATAAGGCTTGCTATGGAAAAAGGAGGTGGGTTAGATGCTAGAAGCATCTCGTCCTTTGGCATTGATTTACCTGTGGTTGCTCCATGACAAAACTTTCCTTCCTCTCCATGATTTAGCTCTAGGAATGCACACAAATTACAAGATAAAATACTTAGGTAACTCAGAATGCTCAATGAATTAAAAGACAAAACAAAACAAAAAGCTAAATATATGTTTTGATAATCTTTTGATAAAATTGGTCTTGGATCTTGTTTTTGTTATGTTTATAGAGAAGGTTTCGTTTTGTTTATGTTCATAGAATCATAGAATAACTCAAGTTGGAAGGGACCCATAAGGACACATCAAGTCCAGCTCCTGGCACCACACAGGTCTACCCAAAAATTCAGACCATATGTAAGTATGGTCTAAGTACACAGTCCAAATGTTTCTTAAAATCTGACAAGCTTGTTGCAGTGACTACGTCTCTGGAAAACCTATTCCAGAACATGCCTCTCAGTGAAGAACTTTTTCCTGATATCCAATCTGAACCTCATCTGTCATACTTGACACCATTCCTTCAGGTCATTTTGCTGGTCATCAGATCAGTGCCTGCCCCTCCACTCCCCCTCATGAGGAAGGTGTAGACCATGATGAGGTCTCCCCTCAGCCTCCTCTTTTCCAGGCTGAATAGGCCAAGTGACCCCAGTCACTCCTCACACGTCTAGGCCCTCTAGGCTTCTAGGCCCTTCACCATCTTAGTAGCCTTTCTCTGGACACACTCCAACAGTTTAATGTCCTTTTTCTACTGTGGTGCCCAGAACTGCACACAGTTCTTGAGGTGAGGTCACACCAGTGCAAAGTAGAGCGGGATCATTACATCCCTTGACTGTCTAGCAATGCTGTGCTTGAGGCACCCCAGGATACGGTTGGCACTCCTGGCTGCCAGGGCACAGTGCTGGCTCGTATTAAGCTTGCTATCAACCACAATCCCCAGATCCCACTCTGCAGGGCTGCTCTACAGAGTCTTGTCCCCCATTCTGTACATATAGCCAGGAATGCCCTTTCCTAGGTGCAGGACCTGGTACTTGCTCTTGTTAAACTTCATGCGGCTGGTGATTGCCCAGCTCCCCAATCTGTACAGATGTTGGTGCCAAAGAAAAGAACATTATTTTCCTTTTCTTTATAGAGATTTTTTAAGCAAATTTCAGAATAGTGGGGAAACACAAAAAAAAATATTTAAAATGGGGGGTGGGAAGGGGAATGTCAGTGGGGAAGTATAGTACTATAGGGGCCTTAGTTCTGTCCTTTATTAACTTATTCCAAATAAAAACATTTTCATTCTCCTTTCAGATCTGTCTGGCAGATCTCAACACTGAGATCTGTATCCCTTTCCTTTTTGCCATCAAAAGATCTGCTTATTTATATAGCATAGGATATGGGGAATCAAATCTGTTCTGAGAGACCAATTATATTTGACTTTTCTGTATATATAGGAGAAAGCAATTGCCTTAAAAACATTTTATTTTTGCTTTATCATTATGTTTCCTACCCCAATCTCTCTTTTAAAAAGTTACTAGTCTAATCACAGTCTTGTATTGAATAAGCACTCTACCCTCTTTTAGATTAAAACCATTACTCCCTGTCCCATCACTGCACTCCCTAATAAAAGTCCCTCTACATCTTTCTTGTAGGCCCCCTTTATGTACTGGAAGGCCACTAAAAGGTCTCCCCAGAGCCTTCACTTCTCTAGACTAAAGAATCCCGACTGCCTCAGCCTGTCTTCACAAGAGAGGTGCTCCAGCCCTCTGGACTCATTCCAATAGGTCCATATCTTTCTTGTGCTGGGAGTCCAGAGCTGAATGCAGTATAATTAGGATATCACAAGAGCAGACTAGAATGGGAGAATCAATTCCCTTGACCTTGACCTTGATAGTTACACTACTTTTGATATGATTGTCTTTCTGGGTGGCAAGCTCACATTGCCAGCATATGCTGAACTTCCTGTCAACCAACTCACTCAAGTCATAGAATCATAGAATCATAGAATATCCTGAGTTGGAAGGGACCCTTAAGGATCATCAAGTCCAACTCTTGACACCGCACAGGTCTACCCAGAAGTTCAAACCATGTGACTAAGTGCACAGTCCAATCTCTTCTTAAATTCAGTCAGGCTCGGTGCAGTGACCACTTCCCTGGGGAGCTTGTTCCAGTGTGCAACCACCCTCTCTGTGAAGAATCCCCTCCTGATGTCAAGCCTAAATTTCCCCTGCCTCAGCTTAACCCCATTCCCGTGGGTCCTGTCACTGGTGTTAATGGAGAAAAGGTCTCCTGC
>CM021731.1:170039743-170050845 GCA_011075105.1 Heteronetta atricapilla
CTCAGGAGACCCCACCACTTGGAGTACTACTTTCAGCTCTGAGACCTACAACATGAGATATGGACCTGTTAGAGTGAGTGCAGAGGGAGATCACAAAGATGATCAGAGGGCTGGAGCACACCTCCTATGAAGACAAGCTGAAGTAGTTGGGGTTGTTCAGCCTAGAGAAGAGAAGACTCTGGGTAGACCTTACAGCAGCCTTCCAGTTCTGAAAGGGGATCTACAGGAAAGTTGGGGGTGGGGAGTGGGGACACTTTTTATCAGGGAGTAAAGTGAAAGGATCAGGGGTTTTAAACTAAACAAAGGTAAGTTTAGATTGGATATTAGGAAAAAATTCTTACTGTGAGGCACTGGAACAGGTTGCCCAGAGAATCTGTGTGGATGTCCCCTCCCTGGAAGTTTTCAAGGCCAATTTGAATGGGGTTTTGGGTAACCTGTTCTGGTGCGAGGTGTCCGTACCCAGGCAGGGGGTTGGAACTACATGACCTTTAAATCCATTCCAGCCCAAACCATTCTATGATTCTATCTGGTCAGCTAGATAAAACTGCTGTTAAAGATAAATCAAGTAATATATATATGTAAGTAGGTCAAGAAAAAAAAAAAAAAAAGATAGAGCAGGCCTTACAATCATCAGTTCTGATGACTTGCAAACTCAATATAAAGCCTGTGGCCTGCTGTTAGCAATGGCACTACCATTTTACTGAATAACATTGCTAAACATTCTCCACAAAGACCTATAAAAATCTCTGTCCTCTTATGTGAGACAACTAAAGGAAAGCAAAGCTTCTGAATTGTTTCATAATATTGCTTGAGTTTGAAACCTCACAGTTTAGCAGATTCAGATGTGGAGTAGCTGTCTCATGTAAAAGTTTGTACATCTCCCTTTCTCCCTTACCTCATAAAGTTGATCACCTCCTTTTTTTTTTTTTTTTTTAAAAAAAAAAAAAAAAAAAAAGTTTTCCAACATTCAATAACAAGTAGGTGTTTGATTTCAGGTTTGTAATTGTGGTCTAGGTAAAATTTATGCTGTTAATACCCACTTTAGTTTCCAAGCCTCTTCTTGGCACTAAGATGTGGTCTCTTTGTACTTAAATTCTGTATTTGCAAAATGCAGAAAAGAACACTTCAATATTTTATTATAATATAATGACAGAAAAAATAAAGCATTTTAATATCTGGAAAAATATCCAGGTAGAATGATGAAATGTTAAATAAAAACGTCTAGATAAATATTGATTTTTTTTTTTTTTTTTTTTTTTGGACAGTTCCTCTTCTATGAAGTCCTGAAGTTCTCCTCATGGTCTTATTTGTACTGCTTTGAGATTTACTGCTTAGGTTGCATAACAGCTAGCAGAGATTATGTCATCCATTTTTTTGTAAATATCTGAATAGATACCAAAGGTGCTTAAATGCAGGTAGTCCAGTGTTTATGAAATAAATAAAAGCATAAATAATGAAATAAATCAACAAATAATTTTAAGTTATAAATTACTAATTTACAAAAGTATTCAGGAAAGGGGGACAAGCCTAATGAAGAAAATATTTCCTGTCAATCAAAAAGATCAATCTATTTTACCACTGCACTATCATAGATACTTGATATTTCAAACTGTTGTAGCAATGACTCTGATTGCAAGATAGAGGCTTTCTATCTTCAACTTCAATGTGTCTTTGAATATAACTGTACTGAGCAATTAAAGCAATAGAACTTAAATCATTATGGAGTTTTCAGATGTCATAGAATGTAGTGAAAATGAACTGCCAACTAAATGATGCTTGAAAAATACTGTTGTGTTTAGCTACATACTTCTTTTCTGTCAATGAGAGGGATCAGTCTATGACAGTTGGTAAAGATTTTCCATAATTTTCCACACATAAGATCTTGTAGAATTTTAGCCTTCTCATTCAATTTATGCTGGCACTCCAGGGCACTGTTGTTACTCTAAGAGAATATTTTTCTTGATGAATGACATCTGGTCTGTGCAAAATAACAAAAGCTCAGCTGAGATGGAGAGGTTCTTGAGAGTTGTTATGAGACTAATCTACATGATAACTGCTGGGAATCCCAGTTTATTTAAAATAGTGTTCTTGGGAAGAAAATCACAAATTTACAACATTCAAATGAATTAGCTTTATAAGTTGAATTATTGTACTTTATTAACTTTATTATTATTATTATTATTATTTTCCCCCGGATATTTGTACGTTCAGATCTTCCTTTTTTTTTTTTTTTTTTTTTTTTTTTCCTATTTATGTGAAGACAACATCTATTCACATTAAAATGACTTTTCTTTTGTCAGCCTACAACACATTTGCTAATTTATACCTCTGCTCTTCAAGGAATCAGCATCCAATTATTATCACTAGGAAAACTCAGCTGGAGGAAAGTAAGCACAAAGTTGTTAGATCTAAAGCTGATTTCCTTATACTGTAATGTTGCTTGCAAATGTCTGTTTTCATTCATTTTAATTAGAGTTCCCACAAACAAAAAAAGTTCATCCAGTTGTCTCTTATTATAGTAACAAAGAAAAGTTCTCAGGCAGCCATTCCAGATTTCATGTTGTCATATGAAATGGCAACAGGACATTTGTGACACTTGGTAAACTGCAAAACTAGCGTATATACATAGGCACATGTACTATTTAGTCATATGTTCAACAAGTAGAAGCAATACTGACAAAACTGTAATTTATCTAGTGTGGCATGCAAATGTCTATACACAGATGTATAATGTCTTCTGAGATATCTAAGTTTCATATGTGATGCTGAATCTATTAGGGTGTTTGTGTGTGGGTGTGTGGTAGAAACTGTAGCCCAGGTGAGAAGTCAGCAACTTGAAATGACAGTAAGTGCCCGTAATGAATCAGAACTGTCAGACCCAAGCCAATGTTTCAGAAATTTTGAGTCATTCCAAATATTAATCAAGATTTTGGTGCTAGCAATTCAGTATCTAAATTACAGTTATAATCAATGGCTTCTTAATACTCATTTATTTGCTCAAAAATAATGTCAGTTGAAAGCAATTCAATTTTCCCAATGGATGCATTTGTCATATTCAGAGACTAAATTCCTACAAATATCCTACAAATATCATTACTATACTGTTTGCTTGCTCACTAAAACTTACACAATGTTTATGGATGTAAAGTCTGTGCTTGAAGATCTCCCTCAAGCATACATGCACAAGCAGTATATTTAAAAGTCTAAATTCAGAGTTTAAAAATCTGGATTTATATATCTAACTTCAGGTTTCTCCACTGTTAAAAAAAAAAAAAAAGTGAAAAAATATATATTTTCTTATTCAAAGCAAATATAAAGTTATCATAATACATATTTTACACGTCATTTCATGCATTAATATTTTGGTTGCTCATTTGTTTATTAAGGTCTTCTTTGAACATCTAATAAAGTTCTTCAGTTTCATCTTACTTGTTTTAAGAACTTTGCAAAGAGATTTGTTCTCTCAGTTCCTAGTGGGGAATTTTTACTACACACAAAATTAGTTTAAGATGTGTAATACGAAGTGTTCTAATGCTGGACTCAGTTTCTGGCATCTTTATGCTAAGTAAAATATTTCCATAGATTCCATAGGGAAAGATGGAACTTATTTCTCCCTCCAGAATATAATCACAAAAATGCTGAGGTTGAAAGGGACCTCTGGAGGTTATATGGTCCAAATGCCCAGCTCCAGCAGGGTCACCTGGTTCCTCAAGATGGGCCCTGGGCCATCTTCAAGCAGCTTTAGGGTCTAAGGAGGGTGAGTCCACAACCTCTCCAGGCAACCTGTTTCAGTGCTCAACCACCTACAAAATGATAAAATGGTTTCCTTTTGTTCATAAGGAGCCTCCTCTGTTTCAGTTTGTGCCCATTATTTCCTGCTCTTCCTGTTGCCTGTCACTGGGCACCACTGAAATGGTCTTGGATCCACTTTCTACACATCATTCATTCAGGTATTTATCACATCCCCCAAGAGTTCTCCTCTCCAGGCTGAACTGTCCCAGCTCTCTCAGCCTTTCCTCACAAGTCAGGTTCAGGACTTTGCATTTCCCTTTACTGAACTGTGTGCCGTTGCTGTAAGCCCATTTCTCCAGCCTGTCGAGATCATAGTAATTTGAGGTAGCACTTTAAAATTATTATGTTTTAGTATGGAAATTCCATTTCAGGTCACTTTCAGACAATAATAATTACTCATTTAGGTGTTATGAAAATGCATATTTATTTATTTTTATAGTTCTCTAAAACTCTGAATTTAGCTGATATTTTTAAGAGGGATTGTTGTTTTCCCCTTGTAATTTACTTAGTAAGTAAGTGAAAACTAAATTAAGAATTGGTTCAAATTATTTGACTTTTTTTTTTTTTTCTATCATGAAAAATTCAATCACAGTTTCAACACTTATGAATATTGTAGCTATCTCAAACACATCAATACAATTTTTATGTTTTCAGTAGGTGAACAGAGGTATGCACACTGAATAAATATTAAATAATACCTGTGGAATTTTATAAATGAAAAAGAATAGTTTGGAGAACAACAAGAGAATTTAGGTTTCACTGATATGCCAAAGAATCAATTCAAAGGATTGAAGTGTAAAGAGAATGCTTAGTGCACAATACAGAAGACATTAATCGATGCCATCTATTATTGGCCATGTACTTGCTATCTTGGATTACTTCAGGGTCAGTGAGGTACAAGTGATAAGTTAGCTGGGGCAACAAAAATCCAATAAATCACAGGGGCTGCATATGACTTATTCAACAGTGTGAAATGAGTCTAAGAGAAAAAAAAAAAAAAAAAAAAAAAAAAAAAAAAAGAGAGAATGAAAAACATTTTTGGAAAAGTGCTGTGGTTTAACCTCACACAGCTCCCTGCTCACTCTCCCACGATGGAATGAGGGACAGAATAGGAAAGGTGAAAGTACCTTTCTCAACCCACCTTCCTTATGGGTTGAGATACTGACAGTTTATTAGGTAAAGCAAAAACTGTGCATGTAAGCAAAGCAAAACAAGGAATTCATTCACTACTTCCCAGCAGGTGTTCAGCCACTTCCGGGAAAGCAGGGCTCACTATACATAACAGTATCTTGGAAAGATGGATACAATCACTTAAAGCATTTAAGACTTCTTCCATCTTTTCTATGGCTTTATTGTTGAGAAGGATGTCATATGGTATGGAATAGCCCTTGAGTCTCTTTGGGTCAGCTGTCCTGGCTGTTTTCTCTCCCATCTGTTTGTTCATCCCCAGCCTTCTTGCTGACAGAGCAGCACGAGGAGCAGAAAAGTCTTTGATGTTGTGCAAGCGCTGCTCTGCAACAACTTAAACGTGTGTTATCACCTCTATTTTCAGTAAAAATACAAAACACCACAATGTAAAGTAGTCTATGAATAGAATTAACTACCCCAAATCAATGACAAAATGTCATTAAATTCTGACTTAAATTCCAAAGATTTGATTGATATAAAGCTAGTGTTGTATGCGCACTAGATGTCTGAATTAAAATCCAAACAATTTCATAATTTTATTTTATTTTTTATTTTTATTATTTTTTATCAAAGGAGAATAATAGAAGTTGTACACATATATCAAGTTGTCAGCATTCATTCTTTGGAGGATTAATGAACTTTTGGATAAGAGATCTGGGAAGAATTTTATCTTGCATTAAGATAGAGAGAACTATTAGTATTTTCTGCCTTCTTCTGTAACAGTTTTAGCTCACTTCCTAGAATCATCAGGGATCTTTATCTGCCTACTAATTCACTGATATTTCAAGATAAAATATATTGTTGATAGTCTACCATTTTTCTTTCTATTTGTGGTACAAATTTCTATGAATTGTCTTTTTTAAAAAAAAAAAAAAAATCCTTCTGAAATGGGCTTGTATTACACTATAATACAAACATATGCATATAAACAAACAAACAAACAAACAAAAAAGCTAAAATGCTAAAAATGAGGAATGATGAGGAATGATGAGGAAAAATGAGGAAATGCTAAAATGAGGAAAATGCTAAATGCTCCATTCCAGTCTGAACCTGGCCATTACAGGCTTAGCAAGATGGGTCTTCTCAACCTTTATCCCTATTATAGTTATATGACTTGGCAAAAATGATAAACATTTCAGATACATCAAAGAAGACAACATTTTACAGAAAGGGAAGGGGAGGGGGAGGAGGGTGGATTTGAAAGGATATTAAACCCTTTCCTCATGTTCCATGGGCCAATTTTTATCTCTATGACTCAAATGTATATGTTTTTTATTCAACTGGTTGTCATAGTTTTTCAGTGAAGTAATTCACAGAGTGAGGATTTATTCTAAAAGATAAGTTTGTCTGACTTTAAGGACAAGAAAGATATCTTCATTCTACATTTCACCATTGAGACCTGATGAAGAAAGATCCTTCAAGTATAATGAAGTATAGATACTTCATTATAGAGGTATAATAGAGAGGTATAATATAATATACCTCTCTATTCATTATAGAGAGGTATAATGAAGTATAGATACTTCATTATACCTCTCTATATATTGGCCAACCTCTTTTATGGCCAACCTCTTTTCAGTAGTTTGTGGGGATAGGACAAGGGGCAATGGTCACACAATGGAGCACAGGAAGTTCCAGATCAACATGTGAAAGAACTTCTTCATGGTGGAACAGGCTGTCGAAGGAGGTTGTGGAGTCTCCTTCTCTGGAGATATTCAAGACCCACCTGTGCAACCTGCTCTAGGGAACCTGCTTTGGCAGGGAGGTTGGACCCAATGATCTCTGGAGGTCCCTTCCAACCCCTACAGTTCAGTAATTCTGTGATCACAAAATAAATAACTCACTGCTGTGCATCAACAACAAGGAAATTGATTGAAAGCCTAGAATTTATTCTATTCTGAATTCACTGAATATTTCTCATACAGAAAGAATGTGGTCAGCATGCTACAGAGGATTCAATAACATAATGTACTCTCTAAAAATAATTAATCGTTTTTAGAAAATTGTACCTCAACACCCTTTATTTGTAATTCATCACTTATCTCTTCTGTTTTGAATATTCAAGGAACCATGAATCTCCTTTTGCCTGTCAGACTTCTAGGTATTTTTGTTTAAACTATAAATGTATTACCACAATTATGTGAAAAAGCAACATTTCAATTGTACAGTACATTGTATAGTACAAAGCTTTTTATTTTATTTTATAACTTAACCTGGAATTTAATCATATTGAATAAACTAGAAAATTCTTTTTTTTTTTTTTCCATCTAAATCTTCTTTTGATAAAACAAAAAATGAAACATTTATGACTGACCGGTGGAATAATTTGCATAGAAAGTATTTCCATTGTTTTAGTGAAACTTTGATTTGGGGCTGAAAAATATTAATTATGTTTATAAGTTATTTTGAAATGTCCTTCAGTTCCACTTATTTTTATAACAGGGAAAATGTAGAAATTTACAGGATATTATTTTACTGTCCCACAGAGCTTTCTGAGATTTCAGTTACGCAGCTAAAAAAATCAATTATTTAATCATTCAAGGCTTTAAACAAAATAAATAAATATATAAACAGGGAGAGGGGAGAGAAAGAAAGATTTTTGAAATAGCAAATTTCCTACTGTCAAGGAAGATGAAAAGCCCACATTCAAATATTTTGACCTGACTGATTTGAATCTGATGAGAGCTAAGAAATTTGACTGCTAGTTGCCCGTTTTGTCAGTTTTCATTCAGCTTCTCTTGTTCAAGGAATGTTCATTGGTTTAAGACTGTGGCTCCACAATCCACTTACTAGGTTTGTTTCCTTATTTATAGTACACACACATACACATATACCTATCTGCATACGTATATGTATACCTATACAAATACATATATATACTTATGTATATATATGTATTCCATAGCATCATAAAACCTAGACTGAAATCCTTATTCCAAACCTTAAAGGGAAGATAAGTTTTTGTCTTCGTTTTCACTGCTCAGCTATGCTATAGGACCATTTTAGCATGCAAAGTACTATTATTTATACAATAATAATAATAAAAAAAAAGTAGAACTAGAAGATATACAAAGGAAAGTATGAATCTGTTGTGTTTTAACCCCATTAGGCAGCTAAACACCACATAGCCACAAACCACTCACTCTCCCACCACAGCAGGATGGGGAAAGAGAAGCAGAAGGTCAAAAATTAGAAGACCTGTGGGTTGAGATTAAAGAAGTTAAAAAAGTAGAAATAAAAATAAAAAAATAAGAAGAAAAAAAAATACAAAAAGCAGTTGCTCAATTGCTTACCAGCTGACTAATGACCACCCAGTCCCTGAGCAATGGCAGCTATACAAAAAGTCCAGCAGTAGAATTTTGGGTTTGAAATCTACAAATCTAAAGTACCCTCTCTTGAGGTAATCAATGCCAAGGGCACATGGAGCCTCTGGGACAATCACAATGGTGTGCTTTTGCCAATCCTTCCCAGTAAAGCTCACTCCAACCTCTGATACAGTTGATGGGATCCTCCTGTCACTCCAGATATGTAGAAGGGTTCTGCTCCTTTATAGCTTGATGGCATTAAGTACAGTACACCATGCATTGGTGTCCACTTCTAGTCCTGGTTGGAGTATTCATTAGTTAATTGTTGCAGCTGCTAACAAGAATTGCCGCCAGCAACTGGATCAGCAGTTTTCCTGGATGGATCCTTTTGGCAGCTTTCAATTCTTGCAAGTCATATACCTGAGCTTCTAGGTTTGAGGTATGTTTACCACCCCACTTTCCCATGTCCTGGTATGAGCGAGGAAGATATTGCTGGACTTGTTGGGGAAGTTCTTCTACAGCCAAGACACAGGCCCATTGGAAAGAAAATAAATTATTTTCCAATTGCTGGAGTTGGCTGGCCAGTCCATCCACCATCAGTTTCTCTACATCTGTCCAGTTCAGTATTGCTACAGTGCTGTTATATGTTGGTGTGCTTCATAGAAACTTCTGCCACATAAACTGTGTGCATGAACTTCATCTATTTCATGCATGCCTGGTTGTTGTCCAGGTTGATGTAGATCACCTGCACCATGGTAGATACCTCCTTCAATAGTTGCCCATTTGCCTTGATAATTTACAAGATTTTCCTTGAAGGGATACCATGTCTTCATGTTCAGTAGGAGACAACTCCAAAGGGTGAATAATGTTACCTCTTTTCCAACCCCTTTGTTGATTGTCTCTAGAAAGGGATCCCAGCTGCCAGGCTTCCTTGTCATTTAATTCCTGACTATTGGCTCCCAGCATCAGAGCAAACTGGTGATAATGTGCTTGCCTGGATGATGGCTGAAATCTTTCTGCGTATCTTGCAGCTCACTCAGGGGTAGGTGGTTTCTGACTTGGTTATGATTTCTGTGTCTTCCCCCTCCTGTTCTTGTGACTGCTCTGCTGCAGAATAGATTGCCTCTTCTGAGTCTTCCTCTTATTCCCTCTCAGCAGAAGCTACTTTTTCCCTTATTAAACAAGCTGACTTACACTTCCATTGTTTCTTCTTGAAAGACATCAAGGGACACCTGATATGCTTGAGGGTTGGGTCTCTGTAGTGAGCATGAAGCTGTGTTGCTTACCTGCCTGCTGGACTTAAACCACTATAGTCTAAAATCTCAGCATGTGCTTAAGGGAATAGGGCTTCTGCAGTATGGTCCAGGTTTACAGCTCAGACTTTCCAATGTGAAGTTTCTAGGCACACAAGCAATTTAGTATTTTGGCATTTTATTCTATAATTTGTAGTTTAAAATATATATGTAAGTTGTATGAATTTCTGGATATTTTCTGTCTTTGCATGTCTCATTAGCATATAATTGATCTTTGTGTGTGTATGTTTATCTTCATTAAGGTTGCAAATACATATAACTTTTTCTGATGCACATGGTTCTCCTTTATCAATATTAATTATCAAACTAATCAATAAACAAGGAGATTAAACTGTGATGCTTTCTGAAGTTTGCTGTTTAGCTGAAGCACATAATTAATGACAGTGGTGTGGATTTTTGCATTTTTTTTTTTAATGACCTCAGAAATGAACTGATGCCATTTAAGCTTCTATATGATAGCTCCTATTTCTTAGCATTTTTTACTGACTTCTCTTATGCTGACAGCTGTTGAATTAGAACTGAGAGTTATTCAAGATACTTTAGAAGAAATTCTGTCTCTTTTGAAGTTAGTGAAAAAAATAAAACTAAATTCCACACAACATTTTATAAAATGAAGTACAATAATAAGTATTTACTTTTTTGTACGCATTGTGATGTTTAATATCTACGTGCATCATTGCAAAAAAAAAAAGGTATCTGCAGAGAGAGGAATATATATGTCATTTTCTATGCATATTTTTCCCATTAATGCTATAGATAAACCTCCTAAGCACTCCATAGAATCATAGAATGATTTGGGTTGGAATGGACCTTAAAGGTCATCTAGTTAACTGCTTGAGATAGTCCAGTGCAGAGCCACAAGGACAGTTAAGGGAGTGGAGCATCTCCCTTACAAGGAAAGCCTGAGGGAGGTGTGTCTCTTTAGCATGGAGAAGAGGAGACAGAGGGGTGACATTATTAATGTTTATAAATATGTAAAGGGTGAGTGTCAGGATGGAGCCAGGCTCTTCTTAGTGACATTCAATGATAGGACAAGGGTCAATGGGTGCAAGCTGGAACATTTTTACAGTGAGGGTAACAGAGCACTGGAACAGGCTGCCCAGGGGGTTGTGGAGTCTCCTTCTCTAGGGACATTCAAAACCCACCTGGACATGTTCCTGTGTAACATGATTTAGGTGTTTCTGCTCTGGCAGGGACATTGGACCAGATGATCTTTCAAGGTCCCTTTCAATCCCTAACATTCTGTGATTCTGTGAGTTCCAACCCCCTGCCTGGGCATGGACACCTCCCACCAGAACAGGTTATCCAAATCCCCATTCAAACAGGCCTTGAACACTTCCAAGGAGGGGACACCAAAACAGCTTCTTTGGGCAACCTATTCCAGTGCCTCACAGAAGGAATTTCTTCCTAATATCCAATCTAAATCTACCTTTGTTTAGGTCCATATCTCATGTTGCAGGTCTCAGAGCTGAAAGTAGTACTCCAAGTGGTGGGGTCTCCTGAG
>CM021731.1:170059223-170100765 GCA_011075105.1 Heteronetta atricapilla
TTATTTTATTTTATTTTATTTTATTTTATTTTATTTTATTTTATTTTATTTTATTTTATTTTATTTTATTTCATTGTTTCTGCTGTGGTTGCTAGCTACTGGAGGACAGTTTCTCTGAGGCTATCTGGGAACAGGGCTGGTTTTGATGTACAGCAGCCAAAAAAAAAGGGGTGCTGACACTTTGTGGGGACAGTCACTGCAGACTTGCTCCTGTGTGAGCACCTCTAGTATGGTTGAAGGTAGTGTGAAGGCCTAATGCTTGAAGAAACTATGCACAGAAGAGTCCATTCTGAACTTGAAATCACACTGCATGGGAGGGTAGGTCTGTGTAGTGGATCCTATGTCCCAGTAGGAATGTTTAAAAACTGCACTTAAATTGGACTATTTTGGTTTCTTGGTTGCTGCTTTTCATGTGTATTTTCTCTATAGAAAAGGAAGTGAATAAATAAAAGTAAACACCTTTGTACTTTGATTGTTTGATCTAGGTCATGTATGCATCACATTCTAGCTTACTTTCTCTATTTAAGTACTTGGGATTAAAGCCAGAAATTTTCTGTCAAATAAAATAAATTTATTGTGAGGACCTTCAAGACCTTCTTTGATAATTTTCTGACCTTGTGCATTAGCATTCTTACACAAACTACTCATACAAATAAGATGAGCCTAGTGCCTCATGAATCTTTCAGAATCACTTCCATCTGCCTTAAGAATATTCTCTGTAGAACAACTCAAGATCTTCATCAATCTAAACCATTTGTAATCTAACTTTGTAATTTTATCACAAAATGAATTATTTTTTTTAAAAAAAAAAAAAAAAAAAGATGTGGAGGTGTGGTTCCCCCCCACCCCCCTTGTTTCTCTAATCCTCTTCCTTACTTTCTATTTGTAGCCATCAGAAGTTCTTGGGGAACCTTAAAACCATGCAGATGTATTTCATCTAATATTTGACAATACACCTAGCATTGTTCACAGAATGACAAAAAAAAAAATATATGTTTCGAATGCCAACCCTAAATATCTGCACCTTACCACAAATTTGTTATTCAGAGTTTTATTTCAGGAGCTTAACTGTGTTTCAATTTACTTTTCTATGTCTTCTAGCAAAGGATGATATAAACAAGTGTGAGAAGGAAAAAAAAAAGAAAAAAGAGTGAGAAACAGCCCTACAACCAAGGTTAGAAAAGAAAGAGGGAAGGAAGGTGCTCCAGCTGCCAGAGCAGAGGATCCCATGAAGCTTGGGGAGAAACCATAACAGAGAACATAGAAGTCAGAATGTAACCCATGGAGCTGGGTGGGTATTTCCTTTTGAAATTGCAAAGAAACTGAGACCTGTGAAGAGCCCACCACTGGAACACTTCTTGAAGTACTGTGGAAAGTACTTCTGCCTGCGGAGAGTATCCTAAGAGACTTTTAACCCAAACTATTCTGTGATTCAGAAGAAGCCCACAGCAGAAGAGGGGAAAGTGTGAGGAGGAAGGAGTGGCAGAGAGGAGCTCTTACAGACAGACCACAGCCCCCCTTTCCCATCTCCCCATGCTGCTCAGCAGGGAGGAGGAAATAGAGGAGTTGGGAACAAAGGACTGAACCCCAGCTTGTAAAGAGGGGTAGGGAGTTACAGGTGGGGGGAAGATGGGAAGTTACAGTTTTTGTCATTATTTCTCACTATCAAAAACTATCTCACCAAGATGATTGGCTCCAGGACAGATGGAGGTGGGCAACCAGGGAGGGCAACCAGGATGTGGCATGTCAGTCAGGTAGTGGCATGGCAGTTTGTGTGGCAGTTCAAGCAGGGATGGTGCTCTTACCGCTGTTTTCCAATGTTGTTTGTAACCTGCTCATACCAGCCATGGTATCCACCCTGCAGAAACCCGTGGCCTCTGCGCCCCTTGTGGTCTCTGCAGCCTCAGCTATGGATGTGGGTACCTAGACAGGTCTTGGGGAAACATAAAGCCGTCCATGTCTTGGGCTGCAGGGTGTGCCTGAATCTTCTGTCATTGTCTGACAGAAGTAGCAGTGGGTATGCCTGTGGGAGGTGTGGCCAGTTTGACGAACTGCTTGGCCTGGTGGCAGAGCTTCAGGGGGAAGTAAGCAGGCTGAGGAGCATCAGGGAATCAGAGAGGGAAATTGAATGGTGGAAGCATACTCTACGATCTCTGAGACAGACTCATGAGCCAGCCACCACACAAGAGACAAAGGTTCCCCCATCCCACTAGGCAGTAGGAGGAGACCTAGAACAAAAAGGGGAATGGAAGAAGGTTTCTGCTTGGGGTGGTAGGCGAGCCCTCTCCTTGTGTACCTCACCTTCCCGAGTACCCTTATGCAAAAGGTATAAGGCTCTAGAACATGACAGTCAAGCAAACAACCATGTAGATGAAAGCCCATCCCAGTTGGAAGGGGTGACCAAGGCAAGGCAACCTACCTTCCCGCATCACTACATCTTCTATCAAGAAAGAAAGAACCTTTAAAAGGGTTATTATCATAGGGGACCCTTCTGAAAGGAACAGAAGGCCTGATTTACTGTCTGGACCCAACCCACAGGAAAGTCTGTTGCCTCCCTAGGGCTTGGATAAGAGACATTGCCAGGAAAGTCACTTTCCAGGTATGGCCCTTTGACTCTACCTGATAATGTTTTTTCAAGCTGTTAATGACAAGGTAGCAAGGAGCCAAGGACAATCAAAAATGGACTTTAGGGCTTTGGGGTGACTGGTTAAAGGATTGGGGGCATAGGCTGTGTATGCCTCTGTCCTTCCAGTAGCAGGGATCAACATTAACAGACAGAATCAGTTCATCAATATGTGGCTCTGAGACTGGGGCTAGAAGAACTTTGAGTTTCTTTATCACAGGAAGGTCTACGTGACACCAGGCCTGCTGGCACCAGATGGGATGCACCTCTTTGAGAAAGGGAAAAGGATTTTCTCCCAGGAGTTAGCAGGTCTGTTTTAAACTAGAGTCGAAGGGGGAAAGGGATAAAGCCAGGCCTGCCAGTGACAAGCTATGGGATGGCATTCCAGAATCAGAGGGACTGTGTGCTAGTGAGGTCCTTCAGTCTGCTCCACAAGGTGCTACATACAATGAGGCACATTTGAAGTGCTTCTACACCAATGCATGCAGCATGAGGGATAAACTAGAGGAGCTAGAAGTCTTGGCCAAGTCCCAGAGCTACAATATCATTGGCATAAGAGAAACCTGGTGGGTTGAGTCCTGTAACTAGTGTGCTGGAATTGACAGTTAGAGGTTCTTCATGAGGGACATGCAGGGCAGGCGAGGTGGGGGAGTATGTATGCTGTATGTAAAGGAGAAGCTGGACTGTATAGAGCTTTACAGTTGGCAATGGCTAAATTGAGAGCCTCTGGGTAAGGATTAAAGAACAAACATATAAATGGGATGTCCTAGTGGGAGTCTATTACAGACCACCTGGCCAGAATAATAACACTGATGAATTATTCTTTGAGGAACTAAGAGATACCTCAAGATCAACTGCCTTTGTCCTTATGGGAGCTTCAACTTGCCAGATGTTAACAGGGAATTTCACACAGCTGACACAAGCAGGTCCAGGAGGTTCTTAAAGTACCTCAATGATAACTATTTGGTGCAGGTGCTAAGGGAACCAACTAGGAAAGGTGCCTTCCTAGATCTGTTGCTGGAGAACAGAGAGTGTCTTGTGGGGGATGTAGCAATTGGCGGCTATCTTGTTCATAGTGACCATGAAGCGGTTGAGCTTAAAATTTTTGATGACAGGAGGAAAACTGCCACCCAAACATCAACCCTGGATATGGGGAGAGCAGACTTCAGGATGCTCAGGGAACTAGTTAATAAGGTCCCCTGGGGAACTGCTTTTGAAAGTATCAGCATCTATCAGCATCCATTAGTGCTGGTCAGTCTTTAAGCACTGCCTCCTAAAAACACAGGATCAAGATTCCAAAATATCGGAAGTCAAGCAGGCGAGGCAAAAGTCCAACTTGGCTGACCAGGGTTCTTCTTCTGGAGCTTAGGCACAAAAAGAAAGTGTATGGCTGTTCAAAAGAGGGCCAGGAAACATGGAAGGACTACTGGGATGCTGTTTGCCTTTGTAGGGAGGAAATTAATGCATCCAAAACCCAAGTAGAGTTGAAGCTGGCCAGGTCTGTGGGAGACAATAAAAAGGTCTTTTAAAAATATGTGAACAGAAAAAGGAAGACCAGAGAAAACATAACTCCACTACTTGATGGGGATGGTCACCTCGCAAACAAGGACATAGGTAAAGTGGAGATGTTTAATGCCTTCTTTGCCTCTGTCTTCAATGCCAGTGATGTGTTTTGGGACCCTGGGTGCCCTGATCTGGAGGACCGTGATGGTGGGAATGATAAACTCCCAGCCAACCCCGAACATGTGTGGGATTTGCTACTCCACCTCGATCCATACAAGTCCTTGGGTCTGGATGGGATTCATTTCCAGGTGCTCATTTCCAGAGCTGGCTGATGTCATCATGGGAATAATCTCTCAATTACTTTTCAATGGTCTTGAGAATCTGGAGAGATTCCAGGAGACTGAAAGATGGCAAAAGTTGTACCAATTTTCAAGAAGGGCAAGAAAGAAGACCCTGGCAACTACAGGCCTGTCAGTCTCACGTCAGTGCCTGGTAAAATTATGAAGAAGATTATCTTGGCAGTTATTGAAATACACCTGGGGGGACAATGCAGTCATTGGTCCCAGCCAGCATGGGTTCAGGTCCTGTTTAACAAATTAGATTTCCTTTTATGGTAAGATCACCTATCTAGTCAATCAAAGGAAACCATCTGATTTGATCTTTTTGGATTTCAGTAAAGCTTTTGATACAGTTTCTCATAGGATACTACTAGACAAAATGTCCAGCATACAGCTAAACAAAAATATCGTACGATGGGTGAACAATTAGCTGATGTGCAGGGCTCAAAGGGTTATGGTACATGAGGCTACATCAGGCTGGTGGAAGGTCACCAGTGGGGTCTCCCAGGGCTCCATTTTAGGGCCAGTTCTTTTCTATGTTTTCATAAATGATTTGAATGTATGACTAGAAGGTGTTTTGAGTAAGTTTGCTGATGACATTAAACTTGGAGGAGTTGTTGACTCTGTTGGGAGTGGAAAGGCCTTCAGAGAGATCTGGACAGATTGGAGAGCTGGGCAATCACCAAATGCATGAAGTTTAACAGGAGCAAGTGTCAGGTCCTGCATGTATAGCAACCCCAGCTATACAGACTGGAGGACGAGATGCTGGAGAGCAGCCCTGCAGAGAGGGATCTGGGGGTTGTGGTTGATAGCAAGCTGAATATTAGACAGCAGTGTGCCCTGGCAGCCGGGAGTGCCTACTGTATCCTGGGGTGCCTCAAGAACAGCATTGCTAGTTAGTCAAGGGAAGTGGTTGTCCCACTCTACTCTGCACTGGTGCATCCTCACCTTGAGTACTGTGTGCAGTTCTGGGCACTACAGTAGAAAAAGGATGTGAAACTGTTAGAGAGTGTCCAGAGAAGGGCTACGAAGATGGTGAAGGGCCTAGAGGGGAAGACGTATGAGGAGCTGCTGAGGTCACTTGGCCTGTTCAGCCTGGAAAAGAGGATGCTGAGGGAAGACCTCATTGTGATCTACAGCTTCCTCAAGAGGAAGAGTGGAGAGGAAGGCACCAATCTCTTCTTTCTGGTGACCAGTGATATGACATGAGGGAATGGTGTAAAGCTGCTACAGGTGAGGTTCAGTTTGGAAATCAGGAAAAGGTTCTTCACTAAGAGGGTTGTCGCACACTGGAACAGGCTCCACTCCCCAGGGACATAGTCACAGCACCAAGTCTGTCAGAGTTTAAGAAGCATCTGAATTTTTGGGTAGACCTGTGTGGTGCCAGGATTTGGACTCGATGATCCTTGTGGGTCCCTTCCAACTCGGATTCTATTTATATTGGCAATAAATTATTTTTCCACTAGCTGAATCTGTTTTGCCTGAAACAGTAATTGGTAAGTGGTCTTCTTGTTTTTATCTTGACCCAAGAGCTTTGTTGTCTTATCTTCTTTCCCTGTTCTGTTGAGGAAGGGGAGTGAGAGAGCAGCTGTGTCTGGCTGCTGGAAAAGGTCAGTCTACCTTAATAACACATAAAGAAAAATAAAGTAAAACTAATATCATGATTTTTTTTTTTTTTTTTTTTTTTTTTAGATGTGTGTACGTGTAGGGAATGATTTGAAGCAGTAGAATCAGAGGATAAACTCAAAGTTGGTATCAGTAGAGATCATCAATTGAAACTTGGATTTCTTAGTACCACATTTGTCTGAGACATCTTTCCACAGGCATTTTTATTTACAAAAAGGCTAAGATTTGTTTGGGGGGAAAAAAAAATAAAAAAGTTATTTTCCACCTTCAGTACTCAGAATTCAGATAAGTGCTGAAAAATTAGGAATGACAATGTTGTACGAAGAGGACTCTACAACTCTGACACTTGCTATATCCTATTCCTCCTTCTGAATCCCATACTTCTTACTGATAGTGAAAACAATTGGTGGAGTTCATGACCTGCTAGACTTTCCCATTAACCCACACCCCCTTGCCTTCTTTGACCCATTCTAACAAGAACTAATACAGCCACATCAATATCACATACTCCAGATATATAATAAACAAGTTCAGGCTGTGTGTACTGAGAACACTGCAGCCACTACAACACAGAGCTTCAAGTAAGGTAAATTAGCCCTCATACAGCTCTTACTAAGATAAATTCATCATAAAATAAATTACCACAGCTAGAGCTTCAGGTCTTTTAACTGGACTATATCCAGTAACTTATCTAGCTTCTTTAAATCTTGTATTGGATTCCCTGTACTCTGCTGCACAGTTCTCATCAAAGGTAGAGATGCCCTTTAAAAAGGAAATCTGAACAACTGTGTGGATAAATGGAAAGGAATCCATCACAGCTGACTAACAGATTATTTCCTTTTCAGAATAAATAGCTGAGGAAGCATATCTGAGTGAAAGAGGAATTATAATGGACATTTTGATATCACTTAAGTTGTTATTTCGTAAATAAATTGTGCTACCAAAAAGTAGCTTCTGTCATAATTACAATGATAAAATTCAAATCAATGTAGAGTACATTTTATGTAAATGGCTTCTGAAGACAAATATGTTTTCAGTGCCCTGGGATGGACATTTAAAGAGAATATTACCAAGTTTTTGAAAGAGCACTTACTATTCCTATCTGAAATGTCTTAAGAAAAAAAAAAATCTGTATCAAAAATATCCTATCTAATCCCTTTTGTTACTGGGGTGGTGGCATATGTGTGTGTTGGGGGGGGGGCCCCCCACAGAAGGGTAGAAGGACTGCACAATTCAGGAATTACTTTTATTTTGAAATATTATGATTTGTCAAGTTAGGACTTGATCCATGGGAAAAGGTGCCAATGCCATAGTTGGTGTTCTGTACTGATGTACTGACATTTCTGTGGATAGAGTGATGAAGTTCTAAGAACTGTAAAACTTAGATGTGTCATGAAAAATGCATTTTTCATGAGGCTAGGATCCGTTTTCCCCTTGGAGTCAGCTGGGACCCATCTGTGGCCATCAGGCCAGGTGCCGAGTAAAGCGCCCCGTGGTCAAAGAACACAAAATTTCTGTGTTGGCATCAGCCTCTGAGCCACTTGCTTATCAGGTGGGCTTTCTGTGTGCTCTCTGAACCCCTCCCTGCCACTGGATGGACAAAAACACCCCTGTATTCCTGTTCCATCCACTAACCATCCCAGCCCCCTGAAGTCACATTTTATAGCCTTCAGGCTTCTCTCATCAATGTCATCACTGCCAGCCTGGACTATCAGTATTGGGTAGTAATCGGAGGGGCGAACCAGGCTGGGAAACTTTCTGGCAACGTCCCCGACCCTGGTCCCAGGGAGGCAGCAGACTTCCCTACGAGTAGGGTCAGGCTGACAAATAGGGCCCTCTGTTCCCCTGAGAAGGGAGTTGCCCACAATGATCACCCTTCTTTCTTTCTTGGTAGAAGCAGTCTTGAGGCGTGGAGCACACTTCCTCGCCCTAGGCTTCCTGAGTATACTTTCTACTACCCCCTCATCCACCACTCTCTCAAGCTCCAGGGCCTCAAATCTGTTGCATAAGGGCACCTGGGAAGGTAGGGCAGGAAGGGGTGGGGGGTGGGGGGGGGGGGCGTTTCCTGCAACATCGAGCAGGAACCTGTCTCCATTCCTCCACCACTCCTGGGCCCTAGGAGTGGAGGAGGAATGGAGACAGGAGGAATGGAATACAGCCATTGATCACAGAATCACAGAATCACAGAATTTCTAGGTTGGAAGAGACCTCAAGATCATCGAGTCCAACCTCTAACCTAACAGTCCCCACTAAACCATATCCCTAAGCTCTACATCTAAACGTCTTTTAAAGACCTCCAGGGATGGTGACTCCACCACTTCCCTGGGCAGCCCGTTCCAATGCCTAACAACCCTTTCGGTAAAGAAGTTCTTCCTAACATCCAACCTAAAACTCCCCTGGCACAACTTAAGCCCATTCCCCCTCGTCCTGTCACCAGGCACGTGGGAGAACAGACCAACCCCCACCTCGCTACAGCCTCCCTTGAGGTACCTGTAGAGAGTGATAAGGTCACCCCTGAGCCTCCTTTTCTCCAAGCTGAACAAGCCCAGCTCCCTCAGCCGCTTCTCATAGGACTTGTTCTCCAGGCCCCTCACCAGCTTCGTCGCCCTTCTCTGGACTCGCTCAAGCACCTCGATGTCCTTCTTGTAGCGAGGGGCCCAAAACTGAACACAGTAGTCGAGGTGCAGCCTCACCAGAGCCGAGCACAGGGGGACAATCACCTCCCTAGCCCTGCTGGCCACACTGTTTCTTATACAGGCCAGGATGCTGTTGGCCTTCTTGATCACCTGATCACACTGCTGGCTCATATTCAGCCGACTATCAACCATCACTCCCAGGTCCTTCTCTGCCTGACAGCTCTCCAACCACTCATCTCCCAGTCTGTAGCTCTGCTTGGGGTTATTGCACCTCAGGTGCAGGACCCGGCACTTGGCCTTGTTGAACTTCATGCAGTTGACCTCAGCCCATCGGTGCAGCCTATCCAGATCCTCCTGCAGAGCCTTCCTACCCTCGAGCAGATCGACACACGCACCTAACTTGGTGTCATTTGCAAACTTACTGAGGGTGCACTCAATGCCCTCATCCGGATCATTAATGAAGATATAAAAGAGGACTGGCCCCAGCACCGAGCCCTGGGGAACGCCACTAGTGACCGGCTTCCAACTGGATTTGACTCCATTTACCACGACTCTTTGGGCCCAGCTATCCAGCCAGTTTCTAACCCAATGAAGCGTGCGCCAGTCCAAGCCAAGAGTAGCCAGTTTCTTGAGGAGAATGCTGTGGGAAACGGTGTCAAAAGCCTTGCTGAAGTCAAGGTAGACCACATCCACAGCCTTTCCCTCATCCACCCAGTGCATCACTTTGTCATAGAAGGAGATCAGGTTCGTCAAGTAGGACCTGCCTTTCATAAACCCATGCTGACTGGGCCTGATCACCTGCTTGCCCTGCAAGTGTTGCGTGATGATTCTCAAGATAATCTGCTCCATGAGCTTCCCTGGCACTGAGGTCAAACTGACAGGCCTGTAGTTTCCCGGGTCAGTCCTCCGGCCCTTCTTGTAGATGGGTGTCACATTTGCTAGCTGCCAGTCAACTGGGACCTCCCCCGATAGCCAGGACTGCTGGTAAATGATGGTAAGCGGCTTGGCCAGCACCTCTGCCAGTTCTTTCAGTACCCTTGGGTGGATCCCATCCGGCCCCATCGACTTGAGTACATCCAAGTGCCGTACCAGGTCACCAGCCATTTCTTCATGGATAGTGAGGGCCATATCTCTCTCCCCATCCCCTTCCACCAGTTCATGGAACTGGGTATCCAGAGAACAACCGTATTGCCGCTAAAGACTGAGGTGAAGAAGGCATTAAGCACCTCCGCCTTTTCCTTATCTCTTGTAATTAAGTTTCCCCCCGCATCCAGTAAAGGATGGAGATTCTCCTTAGTCCTCCTTTTTGTGTTGATGTATTTATAAAAACATTTTTTGTTATCTTTAACGGCAGTAGCCAGATTGAGCTCCAGATGAGCTTTGGCTTTTCTAATTTTGTCCCTGCACAGCCTCGCGATATCCTTATAGTCCTCCCTAGTGGCCTTCCCACTTTTCCAAAGATTATAAACCCTCTTTTTTCTCCTAAGCTCGAGCCACAATTCTCTGTTCAGCCAGGCTGGTCTTCTTCCCCGCCAGCTCATCTTTGGGCATGTGGGGACAGACCATTCCTGCGCCATTAAGATTTCCCTCTTGAAGAGTGCCTTGCCTTCCTGGACTCCTCTGCCCTTCAGAACCGCCTCCCAAGGGACTCTACCAACCAGTGTCCTCAGCAGCACAAAGTCAGCCCTCCAGAAGTCCAATACAGTGGTTTTACTGATCCCCTTCCTGGCCTTGCCAAGAATAGAGAACTCCACCATTTCATGGTCACTCTGCCCAAGACAGCTCCCGACAATCACATCTTCCACCAGTCCTTCTCTGTTTGTGAAGAGAAGGTCTAGCGGGGCACCTCCCCTGGTAGGCTCACTAACTAGTCAAAAGACTTCGTAATAATCAAACTTACACAAACATCAGAGTGTTTTAGTAAGCTACTTTTTGTTTTCTCAATATTCATTAAAGCAAATGAACACATTTTGAGTACTGTAATTGTTGAAAGTATATTGTCTAAAAGCTGATATTTAGCACAGTGTGGTATATTCAACCAGTGAAATTACTTCTATCATATTAAGTAATTTTTTTACCAGGTAATTTTTTTTACCAGGTATATAAGATACAATTTATCAGATTATTCTGGACATAAAAATTATCACTCTCGGATTCAAAATTAATTCCATTTGATATTTTCAAAATAGTTTTGATTTCTTTTTAATGTAACAATCTTGCACATTTACTAATTAGTATTATCTTATACTAACTTGATGAAAAGATATTTGGAGAGTGACTTTTTACTCTGGGAGATAATGACAGGACAAGGGGGAATGGTTTTAAGCTAAAAGAGGGAAGATTTAGATTGGGTGTTAGGAGGAAATTCTTCACCCATAGGGTTATAAGGCACTGGAACAGGTTGCCCAGAGAAGTTGTGGATGCTCCATCCTTGGAGGTGTTCAAGACCAGGGTGGACAAGGCCCTGGGAAACCTGATCTGGTGGGTGGCATCCCTGCCCATGGCAGGGGGTTGGAACTAGATGATCTTTAAGGTCCATTCCAACCCAAATTATATGATTTTATGCTATTTAAATAAAATAATAGATATGTTTTTTTTTAAAAAATAACCTTGGATATGATACAAATTCTTTCTGAACTTGAAGTGGCTAAAATGCATACTACAAATAAAATAAAGCATAGGTTCTGTCAATAACCATCTAAATACTAGTTTGTTTTTAACATTTCATTTTTAAGATGTGATAAAACTTTTATACAAAGTTCCTTAATGCTCTCACATATTCTGTTCTCCAGGAAACTTCTAAATTAAATTGAGGTGCTTAGAAAAAAAATAAAAAATAATGAGAAAGGAGCCTTCATTATTTTAATTCCTTTTATATTTTAAATACTATTTGGCTATTTTTCTCAGAACTCAGCCAACCTTCTTCTCCCATAAAAAATCAGAAACTGACTGTCTAAGTCCTGTCATTGTTATCTGTCATTCATCCAGTTTTATCGGATCTTGATTTAAGTAGATTAGATTAACATTTGTGTAACACTTTCCCCTTGACCAATTTCAAAATCATTTATTATATTATGATACTGTACAGTGTACCAAAAAAAAAAAAAAAAAAAAAAAAAAAAAAATCAATATCCATAGATGGCTTAAAGTTTACAATGAAATTCTAAATGATATTACACTTCAGGAAGATGTGATAGTTCCACTAGAGAACACTAGAGAAACCTCTACAGTCAATTCTGAAATTAGTCTTTTTTAATTATTATTGTTGTTAAATATTAATAATCCATATTTTCAAATAATAACATTAATATATACATGTGATAAAACTAAATTTATAACTAACTGAACTAAATTTAATAATCACAAGTTATAACTAACTAAACTAAATGAGATCCCCTGCTCCTGCATGGGCTCCTCTCCACGGGCTGCCGCCTGGGGCCTGCTCCTGCAGGGGCTCTCCATGGGCCTCAGCCTCCTCCAGGCCACATTCATCTGCTCCACTGGGGGCCCCTCCCTGGGCTGCAGAGTGGAGATCTGCTTCGCTGTGGGACCCATGGGCTGCAAGGGGACAGCCTTCTCCACCAGGGGCCTCTCCTCAGGCCACGGGGGAACTTCTGCTCCGGCACCTGGAGCACCTCTTCTGCCTCCATCTTCACTGACCTTGGTGTCTGCAGGGCTGCTCCTCACTCTCTCAGCTGCTGTTGAGCAGCAGTTTTGTTTGTTTGTTTGTTTTGTTTTGTTTTGTTTTGTTTTTCACCTTTCTTAAATCTGCTCTCACAGAGGCACAAACAACATTGCTTATTGGCTCAGCTCTGGCCAATGGCAGGTCCCTTTGGAGGCGGTTGGTACTGGCTCTGATCAAACAGCATTTGGATTCTTCTCATAAAAGCTACCCCTGCAGCCCTCTTCTACTAAAACCTTGCCACATAAACCCATTAAATTAAGACATTCCAGGAATGTCCATTCCAACACTTTTTTGCTTGAAACAAATGGCATTCTGACTTAGTCAACTCTATGAATACAGCAAATACTAGTTGTGAATCTTGTATAGAATTATAGAATTCTCTGAGTTGGAAGTGAGCCATGAGAATCAGAGTCCAACTCCTGGCTCCTTTATGATAGAATCATAGAATCATTAATGTTGGAAAAGATCTTCCAGATCATGTGGTCCAACCATCCCCCTACTATCAACACTACCCATGTCCCTAAGCTCCAAGCCCAACCTCTCCTTAAACACCCCCAGGTATGGTGATGCCACCACCTCCCTGGACAACACATTTCAATGCCTCACTACTCTTTCTTAGAAGAAATGTCTCCTAATTTCCAAACTAAGCCTGCCTTAGCACAACCTCAAGCCATTCCCTTTAGTCCTATCACTGATTATCTGTGAGAAGAGGCTTACCCTCAGCTCCCCAGAACTTCCTTTCAGGTAGCTGTAGAGAGCAATAACGTCTAAAAGGATAAAAAGATCTTGAAAATAAAATGGTTCAGGAGGAAGAATTTTCTGTGTTTGTCATAGTGTAGTATTAGTTTATTAGTGGAGAGGAAGATCAAAACCCAAATAAGAATATAGGTCCCTAAAATAAGACCTACATTTAAAATTTAAAGTGTACCCAAATACATTAAATATTCACTAATTCAAAGGCAAAGTAAACAAGGTATGTCTGTAGCTTATTAGCTAGGGAGAAAATGGAGTAAGACTATGTAAATATCCCACTGTCTTGAATTATAAACCATAAATTCCAAAGTCTACATGAAAATTTGAACTATGGTGACATAAATATATATATATATATTTAATAGGTTATTATAAATTTAAATACAGGGCAACATCTAACTTCATTTGGCAATGGTATGTTTTTATAGACTGGTGAAAGATTTATTTTAGGAGAAGTGAACTTGAATACTCTATGATGTAAATGTGAATCTTATCCAGTTCATCATGTTTTTATCATTATAGTAGTATGAACATGTATTTCATATACCCACAGATGTGAGTGAAACAAAACAAAATAAAACATACACACACACAAAAGCAAAGAAACAAAAATCCCCCATATCAATACTACACTCTGTCCTGTGACAGTTTTTAGGAGTTCCTATTTCTACTAGAATGTTTATTTTTGCTATCCCCAAATTGAAAGACCTGAAAGCTTTGGCACCAGTTTGTCAGATAAGGGAAAACCATTAACAAAAGAATTTGTTGTAGACATTACATTTGCGTTTTTAAAATAAAAAAGTTTGATCCTTGCTACTTCCTTGATGGAAAGATTCCTTGAGGATTGTAGATCATGACTGGCCTTCAGTACACTAAATCTGGGTGACAATTAAAACTTACTCAGTTTCCACTCCTTTAAACTTCATAACACATAGCCATTGGAAATGAAGTACCCCTATCTGAGTACACTGATGGATTGGTAATGCAAATACTTGTCAGTAGTTCTAATCAGTATAGAGGTTAGACACACGTTATTTTAAAATAGTTTTTCATAAATCTCAAGTTGATAAAAATAATGGAATGTTAAAAATATGAGATGCCCATTTCCACTTTGCTTTGAAATTATTTTTTTTTTTGGCCCCTCTTTATAGATTAAGGACATTGTTTTAATATAGGATCATATTAGCTGGCTCATAGAAACAGGTATCTTAGTATTCAGACATCGTGTTTTAACAAATAAAGAGCACATTTCACATGGAAAAAAAAAGTGTGCTAGAATTTGAGGAAGAAGCACTGAAAAGGTTCAGTGATAAATGCTTGAGTCCCAAATAGGATTAAAATTAGAGTTTGTAATTTATTAAGTGAATAGAGGCAAGCAAACAGCGCTGGGTGCACCAGAAGTCTCTGCTCCACCAAGATGCACACCTGTTACATCAGGAAGCTGATTTTTATGCTCCTAGACTAATACATATTCATCACTATTCCTAGAAAAGGCAGGGTTATTATAATTAGTTCCCAGAATCCAAACCCTCTCCGGACGCATGCGTATCAGTCTCTGGTGGTCTTTCTGGGGGTCTCTTGTGCTGAAGGTTCATAGTCTTCCTCCCAGGCTTTGTCCTTCGGTCGTCCTTCAACTCCCCCTTTCTCCTTATTTGGTGGATCCCTTTGCCAGACATCAGAAGCTTGGGCAGCATCTCATGCAGAAGTCAGTAGTTTCCAAAAAAAACGCCTTGGTCCTCTTATCTCCCAGACTCGAGTCTCAGTGTTCGTCCTTCAAGCCTTCTATTTACACAAATTGCTAGACTCTTATTTTGCACAGTACAAGAACTATGTACACTAATCACTCTGCTTTTCTTAGATAGAAAGTTACATTTCATCATGCTGCCCTAGCATTGTTTCATACACGACACGAATCATATTAATACTTTTCACAATCCCCCATTTCTTTTTTCATGGCATTGATTCGTGTTTTTATTTTTTTCCAATCGAGTCAATACTTGCCGAATTGGTACCAATTTTGGATCTTCTTTTATTTTTATTATCACCAGGGAATGGGTTTTCCCTTTCCGTGGTTCTGGGTTAACAGGTACCACAAATATTTGCATTCCTTGTATAACTGAGTGTATTAATCTGGTAAAACAAGGTATTAAACATGGAATTATTAACAACCCTCCACATATTCCCAATACAACTATCCTGATTATAGTAAGACAATCACCACCCATAAAGTCCCTCCATAATTCTCTTAAATTTATTTCGTTCCAAGTTTGAACTGGGACATGTGCAATTTTCTTCATTTCTTTTTACAAGTTCATTCACAGCTTTTCCTCCATCATCAATCTCTAAACAGCACTTACTAAGGTTAAATTTTCCACAGACTTCTTCTTGTGCTAGCAAATAATCTAAGGCTAAGTGACTTTGATACAAAGCAGTTCTCATATTGGTATTTTTTGCAACTAATCCGAGTGCATCTCTGATTTTATTCACAGCTATTTCTACTACAGCTTGCAAACTAATTATTCTATTAAGCATATATTTTATATATATATATATTGGGGTCCTATAGCCCCAGGATCCATATTCCAACAAGCACAACCCCAATATGAGGGTCCACAGTAATGATAACTCCTGTCCCATGGATAATCTCTTATCCAGTCACTGTAACACATAGAAGCCACTGTTCCACCCTTTCTAGGACAAATGCACTTGGGCTGCTTACTGTATCTCCTCCAACTCAGGCTTCCACAATCAGTATATGGGTCTTCATTTATAATATCACATGCATCAAAGGTTATCGACACTGAGGTATTCAGGGTGGTTACAACTTCACTTGTTCCAATTAATTTGCCTACTTTTGAATCTGTCTTCATTTCTACCCAATATTGATAAGGAAGTTCTTTTGGATCATACATACAGTCCTGTCACCTTCTTTGCATAGAGCATACTGAGTTAGGTTAAAAATGCAGCTTCCTATTTTCTGGCCTTTACAGTCATAGACAGTATGACACACCAATGTTTGGGAGCTTAACCGTCCTTTTCTAGCAGTTACTATACATTGATCGCAGTTGTTGGCTGTAGCTTGGGCCAAGAAACTCACCCCAAGTAGGACTAGAAGAGGTCCGGTAAGGGCCATGGTGATCAGAGGTCACAGACCGAAGGGGTTGCAGCCCTTGGCAGACCTTCCCAGCCGCAGCACCAGTTCCCTATCCGGTCTTGCCCTCTTCCCTAATCTTAAAGGGGTGTACACTGCAGATAGCTTACTGTTACCTTCAGAGGATAATGGTTAGCTGATCCCTGTTATTGATAAATCTCTTCCCTTAATAGGTATCTATTCAAGAGTTTCTCTGTTTACTAATTTTACAGAAGTAATTACAATAAATTTGGAGTAATTACAATAAAGGAGTAATTACAATAAAATTCCCACAGCAACTTAGCTTATAATCTTTGATGAATGCTTCTTCAAGTCCATCTGATAGTTTAGTTTCTCCTGGTTCTGATGTTACTTTCCACTCTTCCACTGAACCTTGTACTTGTGACACGTGTCCATCCTTTTTCAGCAGTTGTCACAGTTGTTTCCTTGTTAATAGATAACAACTAATAGATGACAGTTAATAAATATCAGCTGTTTTCTTGTTAATAAAGCAACAAAGGATCCTTCCCAGAGGGGAGATTAGTTTTCTTCTTCAGATGTTCTTAGTAGAATCCCACCTCCTGGTTTTAACTGGTGAATTGCAAATCTTAAAGGTGGTGTCTGAGCCATTATTCCAGTTTCTCTTAGCTCTTTTAATCTTCTACCAATAGTAATTATATATTTCTGGATACTACAATCCTCAACTACATTGTTTCTTAGGGGCATCTCTTGAGAATAAGGCATGCCATATAACATTTCATATGGTGATAATCCAGTCTCACTGTGTTGTTTAGTTCTAATGTTTAAAAGTGCCAATGGTAAGCATTTCATCCAGGGCATTTGTGTCTCGATCATTAACTTAGCCAATTGTTGTTTTATTGTTTGATTTATTCTTTCTACTTTTCCTGAGCTTTGTGGGTGCCACAGAGTCTGGTATTCTCACTGAACACCTAATGATTGACATAATAATTTTATTATTTTAGAAGTAAAGTGTGTGCCCTGATCAGAATCAATGTACTGGATTATCCCATATCTAGGTATTAAGTGTTCTAATAACATTTTTACCACCGTTCCATGCCCCAACAGCCAGAGAACAAGCAACCCGAGATAGCAAGGCATCTCCTGAATCACCCCTAAATTCTTTACATTCCTGATGTTATCACCAACCATGGGGCTTGTTGTCCCCCATGGCCACACTCCCACATCTCCTCCTTCTTTAACATAAAAAAGTGCGATTAACAGAAATTGAGAAAGTATGATTAACACAAACTAAAACACAGAGAAAAACTACCAGGCACACTAATTCTATCTTTAACAAACTTTGTAACCACATCCCTGGGAGAGGCACGTGCTGAGTGCTGCCCAGCCGGGGGGGGGGCTCTGGTTGCCCCTCCAGCTCCTGGAGTCCTTGGTTGTAAGTCCTGCATATGCCAGCGGGACCCTCCCAGAAGTTGTTTTTTTGTTTGAGCTGAAATCCAAACCGCAGAGGAGGGTGCTGTGATCATGTTAAGGCAGATGATGAGATGGCCGGACGGACTCACGGAGCTGACACCCATCTAGGACTGGCTTCTATTAAAACATGAGCACAACCTTGGCCTCCAAGTTATTAGAACGTCGGGCCCTTCCCAATAATTGGTGCTGTATTTTTTTATTTTTATTTATTTATTTATTTTACCATGACCTGTGCTCTTTCTTTAACTGAGTTTCTCCCAGATCTGTCTCCTACATCTGTCTGTCGCTTTTTCTCCTGCATGGACAGATGCAAGGACCTTCCTCTGTCCATTGATTTAAAAAAATTAAGAACATAGCATACTTTATCTATCTTTTCCTAGGGGTCACACCACTGCTCCCCCTTCTTTGTTTTAGAAGCTGTCCTGGTTTTAGTTAGGATAGAGTTAATTTTCCTCCCAGTAGCTGCTGGGTGCTATGTTTTGGATTTAGAATGAGACTAATGTTGATAACACACTGAAGTTTTAATTGCTGCAGAGCAATGCTTACACTAAGCCAAGGACTTTTCAGCTCCTCGCTCTGTCCTGCCAGCGAGCAGGCTGGGGGTGCAGCAAGAGCTGGGAGAGGACAGACTCAGGACAGCTGACCCAAACTGGCCAAAGGGGTATTCCATACCATCTGACAGCATGCTGAACAATGTATAGGGGTGGCTACTGAGGTGGGGGGGACGGCTGCCTGAGGACAGGCTGGGCATTGGTCAGCAGGTAGCAAAAAAATGCACCGTGCATCTCCCGCTCCGTACACATCATCATTATTATTATTTTATTTTCTGTCCCAATAAACTGTTTCTGTCTCAACCCACAGGCCGCAGTTTTTCTCGTTTCTCTCCCTCATCCCAGAGAGGGAGGGAGAGTGAGTGAACGGCTGTGTGACGTTTAGCTGCCGGCCAGGTTAAAACACAACAGAAGCATACATAAATTGATACAAAGGAACACTTACATAATACAACTGGACACAAAAATATACATTTTAAGAGAAATTCACATCAGTAATTGTATAAAGCTTTTTCTGTACTAAAGGGTCCCGAAAATTTAGGACTAAAACATTAGCTTTGCAATGTAAAAAGGTTATCATGACAGTCCTCAAAGGCCACTATATAGCACACTGACGTATTCAAGGCTATCAGCTTATATTTCAGTCTGTATATTCAAGTTTTGAGGTCCTTTTATGATTATGCAAACATCAGAAATATAGTCGTATAATAAATGGTACTTATGAAAGCAGAGTTTTAGAGCCAATATTAATTTTGCAGGCTCAAAACACCCACTTAATATTTAAACAAGTATTTGATACTTCTGTTTTTTCAAAAATAGAGTAAATGCATTTACATAAAAATAATTTTTACTTTTCAACAAGCATGCTCATGTGATTTTTATATTAGTACAAACTTAAAAAACAAACAAACAAATCCACCATATGACTTTTTAAAATAAATGATACCAATTCACCTTTCCCCTACTTGAGTACAGTTACATTAAGGCTTTGAACCATCTGACCCATGATTTTACAACATTAAAATGAGTGGGTCCACATGGATGCTAGTATGTCTCACTGAGACTCAGCATGAACAGAATTAAAGCTCACCACCTTAAAGAAACAGAAAGTCACATGCTCATGCCTTAACTATATTCCTTTTGGTCTCCAAACTAGAACATAAAGTTTAACAGTAACAGTATTTCATGACAAGAGATTAGTACTTTTTTATTAATTATATTTTCGTAATTAATATTATTAGATTAATGGCAACATCTTTGGAGAAACTTCCATTTTTATTTATTTATTTATTTATTTTTTACAACACTGCTTTCTGGTGGTGATTCAGGCATGGGGATTTCATTCAGTTCAATGTGCTGTAAATATAGCCCCACTTTTTCCACTTTAATAGTTCCAGGGCCCTACATAAAGCATGCAGCTCACAAGCCTGAGCTGACCATGATGGACTCAAAGGTCCCGATTCCACAGATTCTAGGTCCTTATTAATTATTGGATATCCTGATTTGGCCATTCTATCATATAGTACTGAACCATTTTTAATTTGCTCCCTTTTCTCTGGTCCTGGGTCCTCAATTTTGTCTGACCCATCAAGGAATTTTACTGTGGCAATTCCTACAGCCCTTGGTTACCTAGTAAGAGTGTCTTGCAGGGGGTCTATAAACTATCACCCACCCACGAATCCTATAGGAATCACTTCGGTCCTTCACCGGCCAAGTCCCTCGCGGGAGATTGGAACCGCGGTTAGAAGACCTTCGCACTCGCTTCGGAACTAGGTTCCGTCTCAGTCACACTCTTACACACACAGGCAACCGAATCCCACCCAACCGAACGGTATACGCCTTAAATACTCACGACTCTGTCGTCTTCGTTCGGATCTTCGCACGCAGAATTACGGGTAAAAAAACAATGCTGCAGCTGGCAAGGGAGCTCATAAAAAATCAAATTCTTTGCTTGCCTTTATTCAGGTTCAGGATGGTGTTAGTCCCGACCTGACTCGATTAGGAGCCACCGAATGGTGGGGCGCCCCTCCTAAATCAAGTCAGAATTCAGGAACCAAGACCCTCCCGGACGAGCCCCCAATTGTGATAAATGCTCGAGTCCCAAATAGGATTAAAATTAAAGTTTGTAATTTATTAAGTGAATAGAGGCAAGCAAACAGCACTGGGTGCACCGGGAGTCTCTGCTCCACCAAGATGCACACCTGTTACATCAGGAAGCTGATTTTTATGCTCCTAGACTAATACATATTCATCACTATTCCTAGAAAAGGCAGGGTTATTATAATTAGTTCCCAGAATCCAAACCCTCTCCGGACACATGCGTATTAGTCTCTGGTGGTCTTTCTGGGGGTCTCTTGTGCTGAAGGTTCATAGTCTTCCTCCCAGGCTTTGTCCTTCGGTCGTCCTTCAACTCCCCCTTTCTCCTTATTTGGTGGATCCCTTTGCCAGACATCAGAAGCTTGGGCAGCATCTCATGCAGAAGTCAGTAGTTTCCAAAAAAAACGCCTTGGTCCTCTTATCTCCCAGACTCGAGTCTCAGTGTTCGTCCTTCAAGCCTTCTATTTACACAAATTGCTAGACTCTTATTTTGCAAAATACAAGAACTATGTACACTAATCACTCTGCTTTTCTTAGATAGAAAGTTACATTTCAATATGCTGCCCTAGCATTGTTTCATACACGACACGAATCATATTAATACTTTTCACATCAACTTTATATTTGACTCAAAAGTGTTGGTTTATGAAAAGAAAAGCTGGATTAAGATTTTGTAATATTTCTGTTCCCTTTGGAGAGATTTTCACTTCTAACTGTTCTACAGTTTCTTAGTTCTGAGGGAATATACAGATTTTGATGCATCTGATTGCCAAGTAGGGAACTATGTCTGCAATGTGTCTCCAAACTTTTAAATTTGTTTTTCTTCTCCTGCAGGACAAGACAAGACCTTGCTTCAACAAGTTGTATCAATAATAACGTAAGGAATTTACAAAGTTTGTATGACTTAGACAAGAAAGAGAAAAAGCAACACCAAACGGATATTAAAATTTGTTATGCTGAACAAATTCTACACATCTTTATGTACAAAGCTACAGCTGAAACTCAGTGTTTATCAAACTGCAATAGGGGCATTTGCAAAACTATGAAAATATCTGATTTAGTTCTGGCAGTCATCTGGAAAATTCTTTCTCTTTGGAACAGAAGGTGCATACAATTTTAATGAGAAATGCTTTATAAGGGGTATTACTGTACACAAATTTGGTTTCTAGATAATAAAAACCATAGTGAGATTAGCCAGAAGCTGAGCAAATGAGAATTAATATTGACCACTGCTGTTGGTAACAGATTTCTGTTCCTTTTCATGGATGTAATGAATTTACAAGCTTTGCATTTACGTGACAGACATTAAAACACCCTCATCCTCCCAAACAAAACTCAAAATAAGTACTCAGAATAAAACATTTTATAAAGTTCTTCCCTTTCTTCAAAACTCTTGTTTATGCAACTTGATAAATAAGTCAAGTTTTCCTACAACACTAAACTTCTTAACACAGAAAACCCAAACAAATTCAAATTAATTTTTTAAAAGTAAAAATCTGATGTAGAAGACTCATTCAAAAGAAATGCTACAGGGTCATTTTAATAAGGAGTATGAAGTAGTAAGCTATCAGTATGGTAATTAAAATCAATGGTTGTCCATAACCATGCCTGAAGATGTGAAGAAGGTTAAAACTAATTTAAAATATCACAAAAGGTCTTTCCTTAATGATTGGAGAGATGCCTTGGTGGATAGCACTTTGCAACATATCAAGGGAAAACAGGTACAAAGGAATAAAAGTCTGTTATAAAAGTGTAATTTTTATGCCCTGAGAGAAGGGAAACATTAGACTGTTCAAATGCAGTGTTATGTTACTGGCTTTCAAACACTGTCAGTTCTCCAAGCTACTGAACCTATTTCTGTTAAAATGAATGAGAATGTTTCTATTTAACATACAAAGTTTGGATCAGGCTCTACTTTTCCTTCTGCAGCAGGTGATGAGTTAGAAAAGCTAATTCATATATTAGTTTTCTGGATTGAAAATATTTGTGTTTTGGAACCACAGAACTATTTGATAGGCCCTTATCTCCAACCCAGACAAGCTGGATTAAGGGCTTCTGGCCTTTTGTGTTTATGCTCTTTGTCTTTCAGCAAAGAATTCACTACTGGATGCTGTATTCATCATCATTGTAGAGAATACCCAGACATGATTATACTTAATAAATAGTCAGAAAAAATCAAATATTTCACTCAGGCCTTCTATTGCTAAATTTACTGCAAAGATTGCTAGAGTTATAATAATAACAAAATATCATCAACAACAAAACAGCAACAACAATAATAATAAAATAGCAAGAGGTTAAATCTGATGAATTAAAGATTTTAAAACTGTTTTTAATCCCACTGATTAAAGAGTAAAACTTTACTCATTCCTATAAAAAATTATGGAGCATTCCTGAAATATTTGTCTAGCCATTGCATGCATTTCTCTTTACTACTTGTCAAAAGTGATTACATGTCTGAACTCCCAACATCCAGAAAAACTGACCATGGATCTACTATTATATTTGAAATCAAAAGCATTGTTCAGGTAGTAAATTCAAATTCTGTTTCCTGTGTAAGGGCTGGACTGTACTGCTTTTGTCTTCTATCCAACCCAACAGTGTATTTCTGCTCCAAGCAATAAGAGTACAGAGCTGATTCTGTACACCAACTACCAATTCCAGTCATAACGGCAAGCTTTGCTACTTTTTATTCTGGTTGACCTTATAGTAAACACAGCTAAAACAGATTCAAGTATGAATCCTATTATACTTTGTGCATCATCTGAGCTGTTTACTATACTGAAGGCAATTACAGCTGTGCAAACCCAGTGACAGTGTTAGCGAACACAGGTGCAAACAAAGGACTAATTTGGCCTGCACAACCTTTACTATTGGTGATAATAGATGAGATGGAAAGGAGCCAACTTAATTCTCAAAGCATAGGCTGGGTATGCAGGGCTGAGAATATCCAAGTGTTTACTTAAATGGGAGAAATGTGGTATGCAAAAACATAGGCAATAAACACAATACACATAAATCCCCAGATACTTTCCTCTTTTTTTTTTTTTTTTTTTTTTTTTTTCCCTTTCACAGACTCACTTTCTAAAGTAGCAATGAGTTAGCAATGTTAATACAATGTGAGGGGATCGCCATTGTTACCTTTGGTTATACTACAAGAGAGAGTAAGAAAGGGAAGGGGAGAGATAGTTTTGTAGAAATATTACTGGTCATGCAATTATTTCATATAAAGAAAGAAAACTGAAGGGTAACAAATTATTTGTATATAGTATGTGAATTCTATCATTTAAAAGTAATGAGTACTGCATATGGGGATAAAGGTAATTTAAAATGTCAAGAAAGGACAGACAGAACTGACGAAGACAGAGGAAGGAACAATAGTGATGATATTCTATAATTTATTGATGATACTAATCAATTATATACATAAAAAAAATCCCTTTACTTAGGCAACATTGCCTTTATGATATATCTAGTGTTGCCAGAAAGTTTGGCTTTTGTGAATTAAATTTAGTCTTTTTTTTCTTCTTTAAACCAGAATACTCATTATGGTTTGTTTTAATACAGGTATTGAATAAAAGTTGCATTCCTTTTCTTTCTACTTCTCTAGCTTGTCCAACTCCGCAGGTGGCTAAACATCACATAGCCATTTGCTTGCTCCACTCCAGTAAGATGGGGGAGAGAGGAAAATAAAATAAAAAAATAAAAAAAAATCTTGTGGGTTGAGACAAGGACAGTTTAATAGGAAAGTAAAGAGGGGAGGAGGGGAGAGAGAATTTACAAAATAGGTGATGCACAATGCAATTGCTCACCACCTGCCAAACGATGCCCAACCAGACCTTCAGCAATAGGAGATTCCCTCCCCCTAGAAAACTCCCCCCTGTTTCATTGCCGAGAATGATATGGCATGGTATGGAATATCCCTTTGGCCAGTCTGGGTCAGCTGTCCTGGTTCTGACCCTCCCAGCTTCTTGTGCACCCCCAGCCTCCTCACTGGCAGGGCAGCATGACAAGCCCCAAAGTCCTTGACTTAGTGTAACAACTGCACAGCAACAACTAAAACATTGGTGTGTTATCAGCATTATTCTCATCCTAAATCCAAAATGCAGACCCATACCAGCTACTGTGAAGAAAATTAACTCCACCCAACTGAAACCAGGACAGTTGAAGAAATGTACTTCAGGACTAATAATCATTCCTGTTACCATAAGGTCCAGTTGCTCTTAAAATTTCTTTTCAAAATGCCTAAAGTAAATTTTACATTGAATGAATGAGATAAACATATTTGAGAACTTGTTCCTTTTAGTTGTTTTTCCTTGTGTCCTGGTTTTAGTTACCATAGAGTTAATTTTCCTCCTAGTAGCTGGTAGGGTGCTATGTTTTGGATTAGGATGAGAAGAGTGCTGATAACATTTTAATTGTTGCAGAGCAGTGCTTACACCAAGCCAAGGACTTTTCAGCTCCTCACTCTGTCCTGCCAGTGGGCAGGCTAGGGGTGCAGCAAGAGCTGGGAGGGGACAGACCCAGGACAGCTGACCCAAACTGGCCAAAGACATATTCCATACCATCTGACGTCATGCTAAACAATATATAGGGGTGGCTAGCTGGGGTGGGGGGGGCAGCTGTTCAGGGATAAGCTGGGCATCAGTCAGCGGGTGGTAGCAATTACATTGTGCATCACTTGTTTTATACACATTATTATTATTATTATTATTATTATTATTATTATTATTATTTTCCTGTCTTAATAAACTGTCATTATCTCAACTCACAGGATTCACTTTCCTGTTTCTTTCCCCCATCCCAGAGAGGGAGGGGGGATGGTGAGGAAACAGCTGTGTGGTGTTTAGCTGCCGGACGGGTTGAACCACAACACCTTGTAAATTTAACTGATAAATAGAAAGTATCTCTACATTGAATATCTTTTGTCTCAAATCCTGTCTTTGCTCTGTTAATGACATTTAGTCATTTTTTTTAAGCCAGGTTTCCGAGTCATGGTGTTGGCTGAAAAAATAGAAGGCATTAATTATATTTCAATGATGACTATTCCTCTGAAATTCAGTTAAAATGTAGCAAATGGGATTTACATGACCTATGCTCATTTGGAATGCAACATTTATCTTACCTTGGGTAATTTTATTGAGATTGCCATTAATTAAAACCATGCTATAAAGAGCAATGTTAGACACAACTAATTATCATCTGTAGCATCAAAGGAAATCGCAACACTTAATTCACCAAAGCATTTCACCAAATGCATTTCTGAAAATAATTACTTTATTGTTTATAATATGCTTTTTGGTATAATACATCTCTTACCTTTTTTTTTTTTCCCAGTCAGATAAGGGTTATTAACAGGTGTGTCATAATTAAGCTATTAAAGCAAGTTCTAAGGTATCAGACTAATGAAAAATGATGAATCAGTCCCTCCTTACTGCCTGGATTGTTTCCTAAGCTAATGTTGCATATGCCATGCTCATATTAAAAGTATAAATTATGCATATTGGAATGCGTAATCATCTAACTTTCACTTACTAAATAACAATAATAATAAAAGGTAGAGATAAAAGACAGAAATGGCCATTGTTTGGGGGCTTCTGCCTTGATTCTTGAAGCCATTCAAAGGTGTTTTTTTTTTTTTTTTTTTTTTTTTTTTTTTAAATGAGCTGAGGTGACTGGACATTCATTGAGTACATTCTGGATGGTGAAGGTTCTATTGAATCTGAGGCTACATTATATTGGATGGTTCTGTGGACACTGAAGGCTAAACAAGTCATTCCTTTAGAATCATAGAATCATAGAATATCCTGAGTTGGAAGGGACCCACAAGGATCATTGAGTCCAATTCCTGGATCTACCCAGGACCATCCTAATATTAAATCATGTGTCTGAGAGTGTTGTCCAAATGCATCTTGAATGCTGGCAGGCCATGACCACTTCCCTGGGGAGCTTGTTCCAGTGTGTGATCACCCTGTCAGTGAAGAAACTTTTCCTAACATCCAGTCTGAACCCTCCCTGATGTAGCTTCATGCTCTTCCCTTGAAGAAGATTCTGCTTCATACTGTTCCCTGAAAGAAGAGACCATCATCTCCCATTCTGCTTCCCCTTGTGAGGAAGCTGTAGACAACAATGAGGTCTCCCCTTCGTTTCTTCTTCTCCAAATAAACCAAATGATTTAAACTCCTTAGATGACTAAGATGTGCTTAAAATGATGTTGCCATTTAAGTGAGATGCCATTTCCAGGTATATTACCGCAACAAAATGGCTGTTATACAATTAGAAGCAGCCCAATTGTTTTAAATTCCTGATATAGGATACACCAAAATCAGTGAAATTAATATCATTCGATTCAACTGTTATTTTGTCAGATATGTAGTCCTTACATATACATATAGTCAAAATCTGAAATAAAAATGAATAAATTAAAAAAATAAAAGTCTCTGAGAGAAATGAGAATGTACTAACAGAATTTTCAGTTCTGCCACTTGATATGTCCCTGTACTCTCATCCTCCTGAGTAAGGAAACATAATGTTATTAACTTCTAGACTACTTGGATATAAAATCTTCTGGAATCATGATATGAGATTATTCAAAAACATGAAGAATATAAGGCTATTTCTTCTGAATTAAGGTATATGTACATGTCAGTCACCAGTTTCTCCAAAGGAAAAAAGTTTTAACAGCCTCTTTATTCATGAAAAAGAACATTTTACTGACTTCCTTACTGAATTTGGTTATATTTCTAATGTTTCTAATCTTCTCAGAAGTGTAAAGACCACAGTTTGTTTGATGGTCAGTAATAATTAACATGGCTTGTATATTACTAAAATAGAAGGGAATGTAATGTAAACAACACTCTTCTTAGTGGATTTGTTTAGAAGTAGCTTGATTTACTCATCATTTTCTTGAGACTTGGAAAATTTAAATTTTCATGATATTAGGTAAAGGTAATTTTTGTAATTACCAATTACAAAGGTAATGCTAGAATTATATTTTAACATAGTTGCAGCTTATTTTAACAGTAGCAGTAAATATTAATTTGATTACAGTTTCAAATATCATTCAAGATTTTTACAAACCAAGTTATTCTGTCTCTGCAGAGGGAATTACATTCTATGGCAGAACTTTAAAAAGGACATGCGTGTACATCTGCAGAAAATGGTTTCTGGGAAAAGAAAATGTGTTAAACCAAGGCTAATGGCAGGAACAAATCTGAACTGTAACTCTCCTTTACTAAAGACTCAATAGAAGTTAAGTTTGTATATGTATATAATGAGAAAGAAGATAGATAAATTTCAAAAAAAGATTCACAACAGGCACATTACATATGTAACTCAGGACAATATGCTCATTTGTTTTATCAAAAACAGACCTTTTTTTTTGCTGTTGTTGTTCATTTTGTCACAACAGACTTCTAAGTTGTATAACATGACTAAATCATCAGAGGTAATTTCAATTTTAGCAATATCTGGCATTTTGAAAGGAAAACATAATTTCTGATTTCAAACCAGTAAAAGGTTTTGCTCTATTTTTATACAATAACCTTTTTGTTGTGGTTTAACCGGGCCGGCAGCTAAACACCACACAGCTGTTCACTCCCCTTCCTCCCTCCCTCTCTGGGATGGGGGAGAGAAACAGGAAAGTGAAGCCTGTGGGTTGAGATAAAGACAGTTTATTAAGATAGAAAATAATAATAGTAATAATAATAATAATAATATGTACAAACAAGTGATGCACAATGCAATTGCTCACCACCCACTGACCGATGCCCAGCCCAACCCTGAGCAGCCGGCCCCCCACCCCGGCTAGCCACCCCTATATATTGTTCAGCATGACGTCAGATGGTATGGCATACCCCTTTGGCCAGTTTGAGTTAGCTGGCTTGGGTCTGTCCCCTCCCAGTTCTTGCTGCACCCCCAACCTGCCCGCTGGCAGGACAGAGCGAGGAGCTGAAGAGTCCTTGGCTTAGTGTAAGCATTGCTCTGCAACAATTAAAACATCAGCATGTTATCAGCACTCTTCTCATCCTAATCCAAAACATAGCACCCTACCGGCTACTAGGAGGAAAAATAACTCTGTCCTAACTGAAACCAGGACAACTCTATTTTTTTTTTCTACTTCAGAAATGTACTGTTGCCTTGATTCTGAGTTGTTTAAATTAATTAGGAAGGGATATGTTACAACTACCTTATATTTAGGGGATGTTATTAATCAAGAATTTATCCTTCCTCAGTCCAATCCAGAAAGGATTCTTTAAACACACATTTTACACAAGCAAAAATACCTTCATGTGGTTATTAAGAATGCAAGGGAAAGACATAGCAGAGCCTTCAATTGTAGATGATTAATGAACCAAATTATATAAAGCTAACTAGAAGTTTATGAATTTTAAGTAAGGAATAAGAAGATAAATTCAATATACTCACAGGATGATAAGTGAGTAGCCACTAACCGACTTATCTTATACAGTAACATTTGTAACATTTTTTTTTTTGGAAGATTTCAGTTTCACTAAATATAAAGAATGATTTTTGTTAATTTCTTTGCTTTAAATTTCAAAACATGAACAGATACCCTTTCTTTAATCTGGCAAGGCTGTGAAAATTATTTTTATGTAACATCTTGTGCTGATGGATAAAACACTCATTTTTCAGGAGAGGCAGTTCAGGAGAACTGGAGAAGATGTGTAAATTGACATCTTTAGAATTGGTTAACAATGAAATATTCACTACTTTCATCTAATATTCCCATAGGAAAACAGAATCTCCAAATCACACTGCAGTGTTTGTAATCACTTTTATCTTTTTGACAGCCTCCACAGAAGCTCTGCTGATGAAGAATGCTTATCAATATGACAACACTGTGACTCGATGGCTCTAAGGTATCTTTGACCAAATTTTATTTCTTCCTTTGTATTTCTTCTACCACCTTGGATTTCACTGTGGTTTAATCTGACAGGCAGTTTAGCACTACACAGCTTTTGGCTTACTTGCCGCTGCACTGCCACACTTAGGTGGTGGAGAGAATTGGAAAAAAAAAATAATAATAAAAAGAGGTAAAAAACTTGTATGTTGGGATAACGACAGTTTTAACAGGACATAAGATGAAGGGAGAATAATAATAATAGTAATAATAGCAATATTAATACTATTAATAATAAAGAAAATACAGAGCAAGATATGCACAATGCAACTGCTCACTACCCGCCTACCAATGCCCAGCCAGACCCTGAGCAACAGCAGCCGTCTGCCCCTACCAACTCCTCACAGTTTTATTGTTCAGCATGACACCATATGGTATGGAATAGCATAGCAAAGGAAGGGATACCTTTGGCCAGTCTGGGGCAGCTGTCCTGCTTCTGTCCTCTCCCACCTTCTTGTGCAGGCCCAGTCTACTCACTGGCAGGGAAAAATGAGAAACTGAAAATTCAGTTGCGCTATGTAAGCATTTCTCTGTATTAACTGAAAAAGTCTGTTAATAGCATTATTCTCACCTAAGTTCTCACACAACACCATAACAGCTACTAGGTGTCGTAGTAGTAGGAAGTTGTTTTTGTTTTCTGAGAAGAAAATTAACTCTGTCCCAGCCAAAACCCGGGCACCTTTGCTAGGCTGCTAGGTTCATGCTATTACTCGTGCTAGGATTCACATTTCTGAAACAGCAGGGTCAACTCCAATTGAGGTTAAATTATTACTGAACTAACATCTTGAATAATAATAATAATAATAATAAAAAGTTAATACTTATTTCATTTGCCTATGCTTCATTAGCATATTGATTTGCATAAATAAAGTTCAGTAAATTTATCCCTGTTGACTGGACAAATAAGCTAGATCTCAATTCCTCAGGTTTATATATTTTTTAATTGCAGTTTAAGCTTTTCTGCATTAGACAGAGTCCTTGTAATTCTTCTAAATAGGTCACTGACAAGATTTTTGAGTTGAAATAGGCATTTCTTTTCCTTACTTTGTCTTTCATGAAGGAAATATGATCACCTTAGGATGATAAACTTAGGAGCAGTCTGGCAAATAAGTTATGCAAAATAAGAAGTTTTTCAGTTTGCAAATGCAGTAGGGAAATACCACACTTTTGGTTCTAAACTTCTCTAAAAACTGGAGTAAGGCTTTTAAGTTTCACTAGGTTTGATGAATAGGAGCTTTACTATTATGTAGACATTTAGTCAGAGAACAGGACCAGGTCAAAAGTGTTTCACTGGTTCTCTTTTTGAGTATTAATTCTTAATTCATAAACAATAAATTCATAGTTGTTTTAAATACTTATTTCTAATAAAGTAAAGAAGGACACAATTCCATAGTAAAAATATACAAATAAATAATCATAATAAATATATAAAGACTGGAGTCTTTGTATATAATAATAATGAATATATAAACCATGGAGGTCATCTGAGCTCTGTGAGATGTTTGGTTGCACAGGGAAGATCCAAATACACATTTTGCTCACTTTTTCATTGGTATAACTCCAGAGTTTGGAAAGTAGATGAAATTTACCCCAGCAACACAGGACCTATGAGTTGGTTGAATCAATGATTATTAAATAAGCAAACATAATGAAATTCCACTGAATGATGGACAAGGAATTCCCACTGATGCCTGAAATAAAAACATGCACAGGAAAGTCTTTTTCTTTACCCATTCCTTCATTTGATTTTAACAGAGGCTTTCAACTGTCAATGTATTTTAAAAGAAAGCTAAAATACAGACAAAAGAATATTTATTTAGAAAAAAGGGTGCTTGACTTTAAGATTTATTAATCTGTTGCCACCGTATGAGTTATGATCCATTAACACCTATACTAAAATTCTGTCTGTGTGTAGTGTGAGACTTTCTTTGAAATAGGTTTACGGTATATTCTCACCTGTATTATAGTATCAAAGAAATAATTAATATTGTCAATCAGAAAAAAAAAAAAAAAAAAAAAAGCCTGTTTTTGTTTTTGTTTGTTTGTTTGTTTTGGAGCTGGAGCTTATATTTTTCTTTTATATTTTTTCTTTTTCTATACTACTAGGTAGTAGTCTATATTACCCTGCTCTTTCTAAGGGTTATAGAGTACTCCATAAAGGGAAGTCTCTCCATTTCAGTTCCAGCTGAAGTGGAAACATTTGGATCTTATACCAGAAAGGAATACATATGCTGAATCAAATTAACAGTTCTATATGCTCAATGACTGTGTCTAATCTTTTATGACAGCTGGTACCTGACAGTATATTATTTATCCTAGACTGTGCTTCACTAGCTGTTCAATAAGTCTTTTCATGGAACTGAGATTTGCTGAGTAATACAGTGTACTGGGTCTAGCTGGGATGGTAACTTTCCCTGCAGCAGCCCATACAGTGCTATGCTCTGCACTTGTAGCTAAAACAGCAGTGGTATCACACTGGTGTTGTGTCTGCTGCTGAGCAGTGCTGGCACAGCATCAGGACTTTCTCTAGCCCTCCTAGGGGGTGGGCAAAAAGTGAGAAACATCACCAGGGCAGCTGACCCAAACCAACCAAAGGGATATTCCATACCATATGATGTCACACTCAGCAATAAAAGGTGGGAAAAGGAGGAAGAGGGGTGGGGGTGGGCTCTCGTTGCGAAAACGTCTGTCCTCCTCTCCGAACACCGGCTACGTGCATTGAGGCCCTGCTTCAAGGACGTGGTCAAGCATCGCTTATTTGTGGGAAGTAGAGAGTAATTTTTTTTTTCCCCTCTGCATTTCCACATAGCCTTTACTTGTTTTGTTATTCCCTTTCCCCCTTCCTCTTCCCCTTTTCCCTTTCCTCCCTTTAGTTGAATTGTTTAATTAATAATAATATTGTTAATAATAATAATATTGTTAATAATTGTTTAATTAATATAATATTTCCTTGATAATATATTTCTCTCTTTATTAAAATTATCCTTATCTCAACCCGTGAGTTGTTTTTTTTTCCTTTACTTCTTCCCCTCCTCATCTGAGGAGGGGGAGTGAGAGAGCGGTTGTGGTGTTCAGTTGCCTAATACGGTCAAACCACCACATACAGTTATTCTATCTTGCTCTTATTCTACAGTAGAATTGAGTTGAAACTATTTCAATTTCTATCAGTGCAATACAGATTTTGAAAATAAATAATTGTGTCATGGCTGAAATACTTCTAGTAGTTCACCTGTAGGGTAAAAATATGTTTAGGCAGCCAAAGCTCCTACAATGCAATAATGCAATCACATTTTGCACCCAAGGGATGATTTTTTTAAAATAAAAGTTTTTTTTAAAATAAAAAAAATAAAAAAGTAAAATTCTCAGCTTCATTTCTTTAAGTCACAGTGATGGGAATTGCAAAATAGTAAGTACTGTAGATATAAATACAAAGACAAACTGTCCTGAGGGGTTAGAGAAGAAAAGCCTAAATGTATGCTCTGGTTTCCAAAAATTTGAGCTCCCACTGAGGTTAGTACAAGCTATAAAACTGTTCAACATTTTCAAAAATCAGCTTGTTTCTCTTTCTATTAACTTTGTACCAAAGTATCTTGTCTATTGAATATATACCCTGTGGCATGGATAGATCAGAAAATATATGAAAGCTTTCTCTATTTCCACATAGCAGAAATAATGTTAACAGCAGAGTAGAATCTACAGCAGTATCAAACAGCATTGTTCATGGGTAGTTTTTAGAATGTTTCACAAAGGGACAGAATCTTTTGAATGTGTAAATACTTAGGAAACCACAGCTTGGTTTAATTCTGTTGAAACAGCTGTCTGCATCTGTAGTATGCTTTATTGTTTTTAAAACTGTTAAAAAAGTACGTCAGCAGAAAAAAAAAAAAAAAAAAAGGTGATTACCAATACCATGTTTGTGGTTGTTCCCTCCCCCTCTTGCCTCTACTAAAGCACGTAGCACATACTAGTTAATTTTTCTGCAAAGGACAGAAGAATGTAATTCAAGAGAAGAACAAGGAGGAGATACTGCTCCTGCTTAAAAAACTGCTCCCAGCTTCCTAAGGGTAAAGCAATGGGTATTGATTCAGTGCACAATACAATGGTATGTCTTGCATGATACATCAAAAGAAATAAAAAATTCATAAGACTCACTAACAGTACATATGAAAGATATAAAACCTAAATAAGTACTAATTAATTCCAAGGAAGGTAATTTAATAATAATAATATTAAAAAAAAAAAAAAAAAAAAAGAGAAAATGTAGGGTAAGCTGTTTAAAATCAGTGATGCAGATAAAAGTACATTAGCAGCCATGAATGAATGGTAAGAAATACAAACAAGTCTAACCTCTGTGCAGAAGAATGCCACTGATTTAAAAGTGAAATCCCAGAGATCAGGTTTACTTGTTGTAGAAATGTAAGGCCCCTAAGTGGCCTGTAAGTACCAAGCTTAAAAAAACAAGATGACTTATTTGAAAGAGAAATAATTCACACATCTGACTAAGCAGGTCTTTAAATTACTGAGTGACTGCACTCAAGTGAGTGAGCTTAATGTTGACCAAATACTTTTAGTACAACTACTATTGAAATAATAGTAGAATGATTTATTTGGCTTTTGAATCAAAGCTAATCTGAACCTGTCTGTTTCAATTGTGCCTATAATAAATAAACAAAGAAATTGGTGCCCCAGAAGGTCATAAATAAATAAGTAAATACATAAATAAAAACATAAATAAATACTGCGATGAGACAGAAAGTTTCTGGTCACTGGAACATGATCCTCTTTGATGTTCAGCTTTTAGAAGATGCCTTTCATTTGTGCTAAGCAGTGTTATCTCAGGCAATCACCAATCAATGGTCAATTGAGAATCAGGAACTTCCAGAGTTAAGAAGCTATTTCTATGTGGGTACCCCAGTTTAGAGTTTAATAAAGCCCCTATCATAGAATACAGACATATATATAAAGAAAGCTAGGATATCACAGAATATTACTATTAGTTCTACTAAGAGTTAGTTTAACTGAAACTGCTGTTCAAGAGATCAGAGATTTCTTTGTTGATCTGCTTTCCAAAGATTAATTAAGTTAGTTTATACTAGATTACACTGCCAAGTCAGATTCCTACCAACACTTTGCACAGGGTATTACTTCTTTTCTGTTTTCTCTCAGTTTAATTTCTACCTTTCAAACTGAGTGTTTGACCCACTAGATAAAATTATGAGTCTCACTGTGACAAATGTGTGTCTGCCAATGATTAGAAGAATATTGATAAAATTAGGTGAAAAGCAACATAAGTATAGCTGAGGCTGTAAATATTTCATATTATACGTGATTTGTTTTTCATTCCAGCTTGATTTTTGCCTTGATGTGAAAGTCTGTGTCAAATTCCTCTATAACATTGAACTAAGCACTTTTGTGATTGATTTTCTCTCTCAAAAAAGCAGCACTACATTTTAATGTTTAAAGGTTTAAACTGCCTACTAGGCAACAGGAAACATGAGCTACGCGCACTTTACCTTTTTAACTCTGCAATGAGATAGTTACTGAGAGAATCAATTCTAAATGTAATCCTAAATCACCTCTGATTTCATAAATTACTGCATTACTAAATAAATCCTCATTCAGTTCTCTAACCACTTTGCAAGGGAAATTAATCAGCACATTATGATTCTCTTTGCAACTTTAGCCTTGATGTTTTTCTTTCTGCAATTAAGGATGATTATACTTTATTTGAATGTTCTTTTTTCTTTCTGCAATTAAGGATGATTATACTTTATTTGAATGTTCTTTATTATTTTCTAAGTTATTAATTTACATATGTGTTCGATGTGTAGGGAGCTTCTAGTGATGGTACTCTGACACATATATATGTATATATTTTTGCATATGTCACATAAAACACAATAATAAATACCTATTTGGTATGTAAACCAAATAGTTACGATATCAAATAGTTTTCATATTTGGTATTATGCATTCAGGATTTCTAAAGTTGGGGGTCTCTCACTGACTGCTTGGAAATTACAAGATACTTTCTTACTCTTATTTTTTTTTCTGAATAATTGAGCCACAGCTGACAGAGGACAATTTGCATTTGATTTGACCTCTCTTAGATACATTGATCAAAGAAAATTTTCTCATCAGTCACCAGTATAGTTTGACCATGAATCTCTTCCACTGCTAATTTTAAAGGTCAAACTCAAAGATCAGAAATAACAATGAAAAGAGGTTTATAACCACTGTACAAATAAATCAATATTAAAAAATGAATAGAAATTGACATCAATTCAGTCTAAAGACAGTAACAAGTTTGTTTCTTTCGCCCTTACAATAATGCAATAAATTAGAATTTCAGTATTAGCTGTAGGAGAAAAAGTAATCTTTGGTTTGTATTGTTTTTTTTTTGTTTTTTTTTTTTGACAACCCTCAGTTTTCTAGATTTACATTCCCTGATTTCAAACTAAAAAAAAAAAAAAAAAAATCACAGCGCTTAAAGAAGTGAACTTTTAGAAGTTTTACAAATTTCCCTATCAGTTATCAACACTTCTCATATGACTTTAAAAAAAATCCATGATTAGCTCCAAGTAAGCTGAATCCAAGATCAAATTATAGGACTGAGGGACTGAGACTAAACTAGTCCAAGTTTTAGCATTAGTTTTGTGCTAAAATACAAGCAAACAAAAACCCTGGTTAAATGCATTTTGGACAAAATAAATGTTAACCCATATCTTCATCTAGAAATCCTTCTCAACCTTACTTACAATGAAATTATTGCTGCAACATACTCGATAATTTAATAAACAACATATTAGAACAGTGTTTTATTTCCATTAATTTACCTTTAAAAATATACCATATATACCTTTACCTTCATAGCAATTTTCATACAAATTTATTATAATAATTGAATTTCCCTTCTTCAACATTTCAATTTTATTCTGTTTTATGTACTTTTATTTATAAATAATGAAATATAAGTATCTACAAAGCATCAGAAATTTCATACAAAGAGCTTTAATTGCAGCATTTGACATTACAATAATGCTTTTAATGAGAAAATCTGAAAAGCATATATAAGAATACACAAAACAAAACCAAATCTTTTAAATATTTTAAATAAAAACATGTAATTGAAGTATTCAGAAGCATTTGAAAAATTTTAAGATTCATTTAAATCATTTTGACTATTTTTTTCCAGATTTGGCGGTAAGCACACCACCACTAATAATATTTTAGTAGCATACAAGTATATATACTTAACTTTATGAAATATCTCCTTCCAGGAATAATGAAATTAAAACCCTTCTAAAAGTGTCAGGCCCCAGTAAACTGATTAAACATATGCTGATTAAAATATCATAATTAGAGGGTGCATTATTTATTTATTATTTGTTTCTTTGTTTGTAAATAGAACAATTGTTTAACCATAGTTTATATCAAAATATTTATATCAAAATGACTTATAGAATACACTCACTCTCTGCTTTCATTGTTGCAAGTCATGGAGACTGCCTTGTCTGTAGTGGATCACACCAAAATTACCTTTACTTATGCACATATTTAAATTCAAGCATATAGTCATTATGTTCTACTTGCATGTTTTCAAGGTAAGTACACTGTTTTCCTTGAACTTTTATCAACGCTTGAAAATTAGTTCAAAATATAGATCAGATAATGGCAATACAAACTTCAGTGAACTTGAAGGACAAAATCACTTGGTTATGCTCTCATGACTTTTTGTATGTAAAGTTTCAGGCCCATGAAAATGACTTCTATCTTGTTGATCAGTATAGCATCTTATCTTTGGAAATAATGAAAATGATGAGTAGCTCACTGAGCATTAGATTATATCTGAACATAAGCAAAACCTCCAGGAACAGTAAATACTATGATACTGTCCAAAGCAGAAAATTTGATGACTATAGATAGATAGATAGAAAAAATAAAAAAAAAAAAAAAATCACTTCCCTGCCCTTCTAATATTAGAAACAACACATTAGTAGACTTCAAAAAAAATTACAAAGCTTTAGATTCATGGAGTAAAATTACATATATGGTTTAAAGGGATTATACTACAAGGCAGTCCCTATGTATTCAATCAGATTATGTACTGAATAAATGATAATTAGCACAAAATCATTAGAAAGGTATTATGATATTTCCATTCTCTATTGTCCAAGATAGGTATACAAAAACATCTCTATGCATATGTGGTATAAGGAAAATTAGACACCAAGAGCCTTAGAAGAGTTCTCATTTGGACTGACAGGAACTTTGTAAACTTCAACAGGGTTAAATGCAAAGTCTTATCCCAGGGAAGGACAAACATGCAGGGAAGCAGGCAAGGCATGGAGCAGCGCAAGGGAAAAGGTCGCAGAGGTCATTGCATAAGCCAACAATGTACCTGGCATCAGGATACATCAACAGCCTTGCAGGCTCTTCATGTATAGAAATATGGACAGTAGATCAAGGGAGGCGATCATCTACCTCATCACTCAGCACACATCAGGTCGGTTCTAGATGTTGTGCCCTGTTTTTGGCTGCCCTAAACCAAACTGGAGTGAGTTAATCTGAGGTCACCAAAATAGTAAGAGCTGAAGCACTTGCCCTCTAAAGAAAGGCAGAGATAATGTGGCTGGCCCAGCCTCTTGAAAAATTGCCTAGAGGGAACCTCAGAGCAATCCCCAATGTTTATGGAAAAGTTCTCAAGAAGACTGAGCCAGGCCATCTACAGTGGCACTTGGTAATACGATGAGTAATGGCAGACATAAATTGAAGCAGGAGTGCTACATACAAATATATATATATATATATTCTGTAAGGAGAGTTAAGCAATGGAACATGTCACCCAGAGAGAATCTGTAATACCCTTGGATGTTTTTAAGAAATGACTGAATATGGTCCTGAGCAACCTGGCTTGATCTCATCAATGGGTCTACTTTGGGCCAAGTTGCACTAAAGACCTCCTGAGATCCCTCCCAGGACTGAGTTTATTTTATCCTAAAATTTCAAATCAGCGCACTACTCTTTATGTCTGGGACTACAAAATGATAATATATAAGTATATAACATTATCCATGCCATTTTTCTTCAGTAAATAAAGAAATACATGAATTATTTATACACAAAATGATTTTTATACCCATGTGCAATCTGCAGAGACATTGAAAAATCAGATATTTGATCAAAATTTTGAATATCTTCCGTTTTTCATTTGGAAGTAAGAGGGTTTCCAACTTCCATCTTCCAAAGCCTTTCCTTCTTTCCTTCCTTCTTTCCTTCTTTAACAAGTGATATTTTAAATGTTTGAGAGGGAATGAAGATGTAACCCTTCCCTTCCCTTTCTGTGAACTATTTTATAATATATCTGCACTTAAATTTGACCTAATGATACTTTGCATGTATGTTTGTTGTCGTTGTTTTGTTTTTTGTGTGTGTGTCATTTCTCTAACTGACTTTGCTCTCCAGAAAATAAACAATGCAACATGTATGATTTCTGTACTGAGATGTTTCTGAAACCAGACAGGATTAGCATAGGTTTGTAAAAACTGCTGTTCTGGACACAAACATCTCTACCTCGGTCATTCTTCAGGTGCACTGAAAAATTTCATCTGGATGTGACCCTAAGTGGTTTGCCTAAAGCTAACAAGTTAGTGGCAGAGTTTGGATTACAGTTTAGAAATTGCTGATCACCTGCCTCATGATCAATCCATCAAATGGGGCTGAATAGAAAAATGCATCTCCAGCTGTTAGAGAACACATGCTGTTATAAGAATTAAAAGTAACCAGCTGTCTATAGCCCCTGAGAAATTTGAATAGACCCACATTTTTCCACACAATCATGCTGTAATTACATGTCACCCCAGGTGTTCTCAATATGATTACTCCCTATAAAACTATAAGCAAGGCATGAGACAGCCCATACAGCTGCAGGAAAAATAATGAAGCAGCAGGGTTTCTCTTTTTCTGCATGTGCTTGTTTGGTGCTGTTTATATAGCCAATCTGTTCCCTGTGACTGCTGAGAGAGCCCTTATGGTCCCAGACATCCAGGGACGATAGATGCTGACCTGTCATAACTGGAATGTGGAATCCAGCTGCTTTTTTTGACAAAGATATCTATCACATATTTATTTTTAAAAACCATTCTGAAAGGTACAAACCCTTTAAGAGAACATGTCAAGATGAGACAACAGGAAGACACAGGGAAAGAGATTTTCGTTACTTCCAGTATTTTCAAATGCATCAGCTTTTTTATCTACACAAAGCATGTATAGTTTTAAAATATTATAACTTTTAGTTTGCCTGTTCTTAGCACATTTTGAACTGTCATATTCTGCTTCCCCAAAAGGTATCCTAAATTCCAAATAACTAGATGTTTTGTAGTTTAATATTTTTATTATTTTTACTTTTTAACAACAACAAAAAAATATCCTTTTGGCACATGGGTACATAAAGAGGGTATATCCCTCATTCTCACCCTCAAGGTGAGAATTCTAACCAGAATGCAAGGACTTCATTTAGAAATCTGGGGGAGCTAGGGAAGATGTGTGTATTGCCAATGGATCGGGCATTACATAAGAGAAGGTCAGTGAATTGTTTTTCAAATCATGCTAAATCCGTTAAAGAAAAAAAAATAAATAAATAAAGTGGAAACAGTGAGACAAAGGTCTTGATACTTCAACTTGGTATCTACCTTGTGTTGCCAAATTTAAACAAAGACAATGAAGAACACCAATCTTTAACTGGGGGGTAGTTTCTAAAATAATTATAACTAAAGGAAGTAAAAATAAATATTTTACATATTAAAAAATATTATATATATATATATATATATATATAAGAGGAAGACTAGGGAAATTGTGGGCCCTCTCCAAAAGGAAATGGAAGACATGGTTACCTGTGATACGGAGAAGGCAGAGGTACTCAATGACTTTTTTGACTCAGTCTTTGCCAGCAAGTGCCCTAGCCACATAGTCTAGGCCCCGGAAAGGAAAGTGAAAAATGATGAACTGCCCAATGAAGGAGATGAGGTTTGAGAAGAGCTAAGGAACCTAAAGGTGTACAAGTCCATATACATCTGGACCTGATTAGATGCATCTGAAGGTCCTGAGAGAAATGCCTGGGAAGTTGCTAAGCCACTGGCTATCATTTGGGAAGATGTAGCAGTCCAGTAGCGTTCCAACTGACTGGAAGAGGGGAAAAATAATGCCAATTTTTGAAAAGGGGAAAAAAAAAGGAAGACCTGGGAAAGTACAGGCCACTCAGTCTCACCTCTGTGCCTGGCAAGATCATAGAGCAGATTCTCCTGGAAACTGTGCTAAGGCACATGGAAACATAGTAAATGGATTGTTGACAACTAACATGGCTTCACTAAGAGCAGATCATGCCTGAAAAATCTGGTGTCCTTCTATGGTGGATGGTGTTACAGCATTATTGGATAGGGGAAGAGCAACTGACATCATCTACCTGAACTTGTGCAAAGCATTTGATACTGTCCTGCATGATATATATCCTTGTCTCTAATGGAGAGACATGGATTTGGCCAATGAACCACCCAGTGGGTAAGGAATTAGCTGGATGGTCACAGTCAAAGAGTTGAAGTGAATGGTTCAATGTCCAAGTGGAGATCAGTAATGAGTGGTATTCCTTGGGGTCAGTACTGGGACTGGAGCTCTTTAACATCTTTGTCAGTGAAATGAACACTGAGATTGAGTGCACCCTAAAAAAAGTTTGTGGATGGCACCAAGGTGTGGTCAGTACATTGGAGGTAAGGGATGACATCCAAAGGGAGGTGGACAGGTTTGAGATGTGGGCTTTTGTGAACTTGATGGAGTTCAACAAGGCCAAGTGCAAAGTCCTGCATCTGGGCAGTGGAAATCCCAAGCAGAAACACAGAGAGAATGGTGGAGAATGGATTGAGAGCAGCCATGATAAGGGGAGCAAGGTACTGGGACAGGTTGCCCAGAGCTGTGGATGCCCCATGCCTGGAAGTATTCAATTGAATAAAACTTCAGTATAAACTGAGGAGATTCTTTTTTCCAAAGAATATCCTTTCAAGCTAAATGTCAGCAGACCCATGAAGGAGCAGACCCATTAAGTCTTACAGAGTTAGTATATTAGTTAGATTAGATTTGCAATCAAGCAGATACTTTAGTGACTGATAAATGGATTCCAAATAGTACTCTTTTTTTTTTTTTTTTTTTTTTTTTTTTTTTTTTTTTTTTAAA
>CM021731.1:170115765-170135808 GCA_011075105.1 Heteronetta atricapilla
TGTATTCTTTCCATGTCACCTGGCCCTCCTTCCAGTAGCGAAAGACTTGGTTATGGATCTTGGATCTTGGTTATGCTTGCTTTGTCTCTGATGTTTTCTTTCTTTAATAATGTCATTTCAGTGCCAATCAGAATGTTGCTTTTGATTTAAAATCATGTGTTGCACAGAGATGGAAATTTGTTATCTGAGATTTTCTGTATTTCCCCTCAAAACTAAGCTAATGAGCAAACGACAGTTAGCAGTCTGTACATGTAGATGTATAAGATAACATCATCTAAGTTCACATAATTAAAATTCACTCTATCTAATTGTAGGTAACATAGGCCAGTAGACTTGCTTTAGTCATGTACTCTATGTGCAGAATTTTCTGGACGTCTGACCTACAAGCAGATTCATATCTCTATTGATTTTATGAAGTGTGTGCATATCTTTGAGTTCACTTTTTTTACTTTTTTTTTTTTTTTTCAAAAACTTACTTATCATAGACAGAGGGAGGTTTTGACTACCACCATATACAGCAATGTACTATAGACAGATTTAGTGGAGTATGATTTTTCATCTCTTAAAGGAAAATAAAATAAAATCTATATTTTCCTCAATATTTGAGGAAATAGAAGATAACCTCTTAATTAAATACTAATAAAAGAATTAATGAATCCTTTTTCTTATGCACAAAATCTCAGGAACACCTACAAGGTTTTCTGAAAAGTAAGTATAATAAAATTTACACCAACAAACAAAAAGTTTTTTGTTGTTGTTGTCTTGTTTTTTTTTTACTGTTAACTTAAAAAGGACAAGAAGAAATACTTCTAGAAACTTGTTTTTAAGCATAAAAAAAAAAAAAAAAAAGTTGAATTGATTAAGCCTAGTCACCATTTCTGAGAAATCTACTGGGATAAAGAGATGAATATGTCAGAGAATGCACATCCTGTTGTATTAGAAAAAAAGCATTTGAAGAATTTCATTCATTTCACTTTTCAAATTCCAGAGTTAGGTACTAAGAGAAAATGAAGCTTAATGCAAGCTTAAATTGTCTAAAGTCTTGTTGCAGAAGACCACTATTAGGTCCATGATTGAAGCCATTTGGCAATTTCAAACAACTCTGAATGTATCTACTGGATAGGTAATATAATTCTTTGTATTATGTCCCTCAGTGTCAATGGTGATAGCATTCTTTATTCAGAAATACTAAAAGTTCCCATCCCTTCAATTACATGAGTCAGACAAAGTGTTATTCTAATGTAGTGACATTTACTGTCAATTGACCACCTTCCTATTAAAATATAGTGTCATTCTAGCATTATAAGACTGGTGTGGAAAGGAATATATTTGAGAGAAAAATCAGCCCCACAGACTCCCAGAAGGCTAGCTTATACATGTTCAGTGGAGAAGTTCTTTAGTGTAAATGAGAGAGAAATTTTGGGGACATGTGCAGAAGAAACATGTATTTTTTGAATAATCTCAATCATTAAACATGGGAGATAGCTGAGGCACAAACGGTAGATCTATATATATGCCTCATTTACCTATGTGTGTCTACTGGCCTTCAGCAGAAACAGAACAGCACAAGAGCAAAGAGGTATCCATTTCCAGACTGCACTAGTTTTGTTTTCCATTTAATGGTTGCCATTCTTCAATAACAAGGCTTTATTTGTTTGTTTGTTTAACATGCTTGAAGTTAATCTTGTAGTTAATGATTTGTTCCTTTGTAGTTTATTATCAGAAATGTTCAAAATATAATGCAAAATAAAGAGTCCTAGGCCATCAGTGTTTAAATATTTAATTAACAGTTAAGCTGTTTCCTAATTTTAAGGCTCATTATGACCAGGAAATGTCAGAGTTTAGCATCCTGAGGGCAGTGAGGAGGGAGTACAACAAGCTCGCTACCCTGGGCTTTGGGAGAGCAGACTTAGCTCTCTTCAGGGACCTCCTCGATAGTGAACCATGGGACAAAGCCTTGAAGGGAAGAAGAACTCAAGAAAACTGGTTAATATTCAAGGATCGCCTCCTTCAAGCTCAGGAGTGATGCATCATAGGCAAAAATGCCAGGAGGCTTGTGTGGATGAACAAGGAGATCCTGACAAAAATCAAGCAGAAAAAAGGAGACCTACAGAGGGTGGAAGCAAGGACAGATAGTAGATAGCCTGGGGAAAATACAGAGACATTGCCCGAGCACCCAGGGATTAGATTAGGAAAGCTAAAGTCCTATTAGAATTTAATTTGGCCGGTGATGTCAAGGGCAACAGGAAAGGCTTCTATAGGTATGTCAGCGATAAAAGGAAGACTAAACAAACTCTATCCTTTACAGAAGAAAATGGGAGATCTGGTTATCCAGGATGTGGAGAAGGCAGAGGTACTCAATAACTTTTTTGCCTCAGTCTTCACCAGATCTAGCTACATAGCCAAAGACCCAGAAAGCAAAGGTCTGGGAGAATGATGAACTGCCTACCATAGGAGAAGATCAGGTTCAAGACCAGCTAAGGGATATAAATGTGCACAAGTCCATGGGACCTGAGGAGATTCATCCATAGTACTGAGGGAACTGCTGCGGGAGTTGCTGAGCCACTGGCTTGAGAAGTCATGGCAGTCTAGTGGAATTCCCAGTATCTGGAAGAGGGGAAGCATAACCCCCATTTTTAAAAAGGGGAAAAAAAAAAAAAAAAAAAATGAAGACCTGGGAAACTACAATCCAGTCAGTCTCACCTCACACCCGGCAAGACCATGGAGCAGATCCTACTAGAAACTATGCTTAAGTACATGGAAAACAAAAAGGTGCATGGAGACAGCCAACATGGCTTGACTAAGGACAGATCATGCCTGACAAATCTGGTGGCCTTCTACAGGTTCAACAGGGCCAAGTACAACATCCTACATCTGGATAAGGGTAATCCCAAACATGAATACAGGCTGGGTGGAGAATGGATTGAGAGCAACTCTGACAAGAAGGAATTGAGGGTGTTGGTTGACAAGTAGCTCAACGTGAGTAGGCAATGTGTGCTTGCAGCCCAGAAAGCCAACCATAACCTGGTCTGTATTAAAAGAAGCATTACTAGCAGGTTGAGGGAGGTGATTCTCCCCCTATACTCTGTTCTTGTGAGACCCCACCTGGAATACTGTGTTCAGCTCTGAAGCCCCCAGCACAAGGACATGGACATATTAGAGCAAATCCAAAGGATGATCGAAGTGTTAGAGCACATGTCCTATGAAGACAGGGTGAGGCAGTTGGGGTTCTTCAGTTTGGAGAAGAGAAGCGTCCAGAGAGACCTTATACTGGCATTCCAGTACCTAAAAAGGTCCTACAAGAAAGCTGTAGAGGGACTCTATACCAGGAAGTGTTTTGATAGGACAGGGAGTAAGGGTTTTAAATTGAAAAAGGGTATATTTAGCTGAGATATGAGGAAGAAATTCTTCACTATAAGGATGGTGAGGCACTGGAACAGGTTGCCCAGAGAATTTGTGGATGTCCCATCCATGGAATTATATAACTCCAGGTTGGATGGGGCTTTGAGCAACCTGTTCTAGTGGCAGGTGTCCCTGGCCATATCAGGAGGGTTCGAACTAGATGTTCTTTCAAACCCAAATCATTGTATGATTCACAGGAAAAGAATGATTTGGAAACTGAAGAATGAATACACACTGCATCAGTTCATGAACTTTATTCATCCATTTAAGAAAATCCCTAATCTAGGACTGAAAGCCTGACTGTAGAAACTCTCACATGGATACAATGAGCCCCAAAACAGCACAGCTGATTTATTGCAGGCCTTAAGATTTGTTGTGCCATTTGTTGTGTAAGCACCACACATACGTTCTCTCCTCCTCCCTCCTCCCTCTCTTAAATGTGGGAGAGAATCAGAAAGAAATGAAAGGCTGTGGGTTGAGACAAATACAGTTTATTAGGACAGAATATAAAAGATAATAATAATAATAATAATAATAATAATAATATAGCATGTACAAAATAAGTGATGCACAATGCAATTGCTCACTACTTGCTGACCGATGCCCAGCCTATCCCTGAGCAGCTGCACCCCCCACCCCAGCTAGCCACCCCTATATATCGTTTAGCATGATGTCAGATGGCATGGAATACCCCTTTGGCCAATTTGGGTCAGCTGTCCTGAGTCTGTCCCCTCCCAGCTCGTGCTACACCCCAGCCTGCCTGCTGGCAGGACAGTGTGAGAAGCCAAACGTCCTTGGCTCTGTGTAAGCACTGCTCTGCAACAACTAAAATATCAGTGTGGTATCAACATTATTCTCATCCTAAATCCCAAACACAGAACCATACCATCTACTAGGAGGAAAATTAACTCTATCCTAGCTGAAACCAGGACAAAATTATATGTGATGATAATAAAGAGAAACAAACCTGATATGATGAAGTGAAAGACTTGTATTTATTTGCAAAATTCTCTCTGAGGGAATTTAAGAGCTGAGTTTTTCAAATTCCTAAGGTATCTGTGTAGAAATAAGGTATCTTTATTCAGTGTGTTCAAAGGCAGACTATAGAAAATCATAGACTAAAGCTGACAGTATTTTAATGACATTTATTTATCCCATACAGACAAAAGTAAATGTTTGTACTATGTCTTATGGCAAAGACTAGTTACAGACATCAGATCTATTTATTTGTTTATTTATTTATTTATTTATTTTACAAAAATCCTGCATGTCAGTCAGCATGAATAGCAGTTTTGGCATAATGCATAGGTCTGCAATGTCAAGAAAGCAATAGCTGATGAACAAATTTTGTGTTGCACATATTATGTGGAGTTATTCTGTACACATTCAGTGCCAAAAAAATCTACATACCATTGAACATATAAGCTATCTGGGCTATGTCTCTACTAATAAATCAAACAAACTTAAGGAACTTTTCCAGCATTAGAATTCAGATCGTACATTTCAGGGCACAATATAATTTTAAGTACAGCAGTCATCACTGTGTTCTCAGAATCACAGAACAGTTGAGATTGGAAGAGACCTCTGGAGGTCATCAGACCCAACTTCCCTGATCAAGCAGGACAACCTAAAACTCGTTGCCCAAGAGTATGTCCATAATGCTTTTGAATATCTGATCACCACTCTCTAGGTCCAGTCATTCAGCTAGTTTTCAAACTACCTCTCTGTCTGCTCATCCAGCCCACACATCTCCAGCTTCTCTATGTGAATCTTAAGTGTGAACTGTCTCCATAATGTTACAGTAGTTTCATTTTCTGGGTATGCTCTGCAGGATTACACTGGACTCCAAATATCCATACTACAGAACCATTATTTATTTACTTATTTATTTTTCCCCTGCTCTGTATTCTTTAGAAAGTGTAACTCACTGCTCCCATGAGAAAACCGACGTATGGCTTAGGTGAAAGTAATTAAATGTATAGGTGTGTCTGTCTCCACCTATACATTTGTATGTATTTTGTTAAAAACAAAACAAAACAAAAAACAACACAAGAACAACAACAAAATTATTATATGAACTATTTGTTTAACTCTTTATATCTTTATTACCATTTCCTGAAACTGAAAATAGAAGGTGTGAAGAAGTCAGCATAAGATTGAAACTCAAATAATAACATATGTAGGTATTACTAGTGGACAATACAGTTTGCTTCAAAGGTAAAGTAAAATAAAATAATATTACTAGGTGTGAGAAATACCTCAATTTTTATTTTATTTTATTTTATTTCATTTAAAAAATATATATATTTTATTTTATTTATTTATTTTTTCAGACAGGGTTTTCTGTGAAGCTATTTTATTTGTGATTGCAACGGCAGGTGTCCTGCAAGAAGATGCACCCAGCAAAAGTATATCATAACCTCATATTCCATTACCTGACACTTGATTCCTTCCATTTCCTCATTGGCTGAGTACTACAGGTTCACAAATTACTTGACACTTATTCTTATACCATATATGTATACTTTTATTTGACCAACCGTTAATGTTTTCTTTTCCTTTTTTTTTTTTTTTTTTTTTTTTTCTTCTTCTGTCAACTAGAGGGCCTGTGATTTTTTGTTTGGTTGGTTTTTTACTGATTTTGCAGTACTCGTCCTATTTTCCTTGGCTAACCTCTTTATTTTGGGACAGTGAGACCTTCCCCTTATCTGCTTAACATACTATCCACTCTTATGCCACTGTCAAGCATGCACAATCACTTTTGAATATGCAAGGTTAGTGGAATTTTCTACTGCAAAAACACATTCTACTGAAAAAAAAGAAAACAAAAAACAAAAAACATAATTTTGTTTTTCACATTATGGTACAGATTATAAACGTTTTTTAAATGCATCTAAAAAACTAAAAAAAATAAAGATTATTTTGCAATTAAAGTTCAATAATGGAGAAACTTGTTATGTGGTTATATAATTGGCCTCATATTATTGGCTCAATATAAGTAAAAATGAGTTTGTGTTCCCAATAGCTCTTGCCAGGCATACTCTCCCTAAGTCTTAACATAGTTCCAGTGCTGATTGCAACCTTATGATGAGTTGAATCACTTCATCAACTGGGAGGAAAAGCAAACAAACAAACAAACAACAACAACAACAAAACTCTATTCCTATCCATGGGGAGTTTTCACTTGTGTCAGGAAATGGAGACAAGAAAGAAAATGGCAGAGCAGTCTTAGATCAGCTCAGGACAACCACAAAGTAAATCCCTATAGAGAATTTTACAAAGAATTTGGATAGCTCAGAGTTGACATGTTTCTCGCATTGTCGTGAATGCATAGTACTGTTCTACCACTTCACCTCTTATCTCAACTCACTGACCCAACTTCCCTTGGAGGATGGGACTATTTTTTTTTTTTTTTTTTTTTTTGGCAAGGAAAAGGAAATACAGACCAAAGTCATGAATTCAAGGTATCCCCATCTTACTGAAGGTATCTTAAACAGTTGCACTGGTTGTTGGTACACCTAATACCTAATGTTCACAGTTAAACCACACATTTTAGCAATTTTTATTTGCTATGTTGGCAAGACATCAAAGGTTTCTATGTATCACCTTTTATTTGCATCCTCACTCTTATTTTATGAAAAGAAGAAGAAAAAGAAGAAAAAAAGATCTCATAGAATACATTGTTTTATTAGTGTAATGGTTTTGGCTGGGAAAGAGTTATTTTTCTTCACAGGGGCTCACAAAACACTGTCTTTTTTTATGAAAATAGTGGTGATAACACACCAATGTTTTCAGTCATTGCAGAGCAGTGCTTACAGAGAGACAAGGACTTGTTTTTTACTTCTTATGACTCCAGTGAGGGGTCTGGAGGTGCAAGAGAAGCTGGGAGGGGACACAGCCAGGACAGCTGACCCAAATGGACCAAAAGGATGTTCATACCATATAACAACTTGCTCAGAAATAAATGTTGGGGTAAAAAAGGAGGAGGGGGATACATTTAGGGTAAAGGTGTTTGTCTACTCAAGAAACCATTATGCATGATGAGCCCTGCTTTCCTGAAAGTGGCTGAACACCTGCCTGATGATGGGAAGTAGTAAATGAATTCTTTGTTTTGCTTCATTTGTGCATGCAGCTTTTGCTTTCTGTAGCAAACTGTCTTTAACTCAAACCATGCGTTCTTGCACTTTCACATTTCTGATTCTCTCCCCCATCCCACCTGGGGAGAGTGAGCAAGTATGGGGCTGAGCTGCATGAAGGAGTTACATCACAACAGTTAGAAATAAGTGAAAGCAGAGTCTGTATGGGGTATAGCATGGTTCTAGACACAGAATAGGTGCTACTGGAATCCTCAAGGCTGATAAAATATTTAAAACTGCATCCTGTTTTCTTATTTAGAACAAAGTTTGTACAGAAAGGCTAATATTTTTTTGTGGGTCTTAGGAAGGTAATTTATTTGCATAATTCAGAAAAAGGTTTTGCAATAAGTCTTATTTACTTATTGTCAGTCACACTACTAGATCTTATAAAAATACCAGTTTTACCTACAAAGAATGTCTGACTGATATGCTCAGATCTCACAGCTACAAATACTCCATGACTGTAACATGTAAAAGAATGATAATTGATAAACATGGTGACATTAGACACATAGAGAAATGTACTGAAGCTTCTAAAAAAATTAAAATGCATTTTAGACATTTTCAGTGAAAATATTTGCCATGCTTTAGTCCAGTATAGAGAACAATAGCCTCTATCTAGCAAAACAAACAAACAAACAAAAAGACTCATTAAACAACTTGAATAATATGTTCAATTTCTGATAGTCTTAATAATGTGATAACAGCCTAACAAAACAGCATTTACATTAACATGATTTTTAAGTTTTTAAGTCTAGTATTCCTTTTTATGGGCCTCATTATTATATCTGCTGCAGTGAAACAAATAATACAATATACTAATTATTAAAATATCATGGGATTACTGCAGCTCAGTATGCATAAAACATCTGTCACTACTGAAGTAAGAAGCAGTTTTAACCTCTTGTTGGTAGAAAATATGCCAGTGTTCTTGGGCATATTTATAATGGGTAGGGTACTGTACTATTCTATACTACATGCATCAGGTTTTATTTAGTCATGGGAATTTGAAATATAAACTTTGCACAGAACTTTGTACAGAAGAACATCAGAGAAAGAGAGATATCTGAGAATACTTTATATCCTAGGAAAGAAGATAATTATTTCTGATGCTGGTGTTCAGGCCTGAGCACTAAGAAAATACAGTCACAAAAAATAACTGAGAAACTCAACACTTGACCCAAGAAACATTAAAGAAAAATAAATTGAAACTGGACATTCTTATAAATATATATTTGTGTATTTATCAAATTCCAGTATTTTTCTCAGAATGTCCACATTACTCTCATTGCCAACTACAACTGAAATTTTAGTATTCATATTAATGTTAATTTTATTTTAATCCAAAATTTGAAAAGTGGGTAAACAGTTAAAAAAATGGATCATTAGTCAGTCGAAGGAAGTAATTGTCCCACTCTACTCTTCCCTGGTTGGCCTCACCTTGAGTACTATGTGCAATTCTGGGCAACACAGTACAAAAAGGGCATAAAACTGTTGGAGAGTGTCCAGAGGAGGGCTACGAAGATGGTGAAGGGCCTAGATTGGAAGACGTTATGAGGAACGGCTGAGGTCACTTGGCCTGTTCAACCTGGAAAAGAGGAAGCTGAGAGGAGATCTCATCACAGTCTACAGCTTCCTCACAAGAGGGAGTGGTAGGGAAGGTACTGATATAATTTCTTTTGTCACCAATGATAGGACCCGCAGAAATGGTGTCAAGCTGAGGGAGGGGAGATTTAGGCTAGATATCAGGAAGATGTTCTTCACTGGGAGGGTTGTCGCACACTAGAACAGGCTCCCCAGTGGAGTAGTTAGTGCACCAAGCCTGTTGGAGTTTAAGAAGTGTTTGGACTGTGCACTTAGTCACATGATCTAAAATTTTAGGTAGACCTGTGTGGTGCCAGGAGTTGGACTTGATGATCCTTATGGATCCCTTCCAACTTGGGATATTCTGTGTTTCTATGATTCTATGTTTATTTACCCACAAAATTTGCAATGCTAATCATAGCATCATAAAATTATAGATTAATTTAGGTTGGAATGGACCTTGAAGACCACCTAGTTCCAACCCTGCCATGGACAGGGACACCTTCCAGCAGATCAAGTTGTCCAAAGCCCCATCCACCCTGGCCTTGAACACTTCCAGGGAGGAGACATTGACAACTTTTCTGGAATGTGCTCCAGAGACGCACCACCCTCAAACTGAAGAATTTCTTCCTAATATCTAATCTAAATCTGCCTTTTTGTTTGTTTGTTTGTTTTGGTTTTAAAACCATTACTTCTTGTCCTATCGCAACACTCCCTCAACAGCTTTCCTGTAGTCCTTTAAGGCTCCTATATTTTCTTCCCAGAGCCTTCTCTTCTCCATGCTAAAGAAATCAAATGCTTCAGTCTGTCTTTGCAGGAGAAGTGCTCCAGCTCCCTGATCATTTTTATGACTGTCCTCTTCACCCACTCAAACAGGTCTATGTGTTGGGGGTCCCAGAGCTGAATACAGTACTCCAGGTGGGGTCTCATGAGAGCAGAGTACAGGGAGAGAATCACCTCCCTCTACCTGCTGGCCACACTTCTTTTAATGTAGCCCAGGATACGGTTGGCTTTCTGGGCTGCAAGTGCACATTTTCAGCTCATGTTAACTTTTCATCCACCAGTACCCCCAGGTCCTTATCCACACGTTTATTCTCTATCCACTCATTTCCCAGCCTGTATTAATGTTTGGGATTGTCCTTTACACAGATGTAGGACCTGGCAGCTGGACTTGTTGAACTCCATGAGATTCACACAGGCCCATCTCTGAAGACTGTCCATGTCCCTTTGGATGATGTACATTCCCTCCAGCACGTCAAACCCACCCCACAACTTGGTGGCATCTCAAACTTGCTGAGGGTGCACTCAATCCCACTGTCCATGTCACTGATAAAAATGTTAAATAATACCAGTCACAATATAGAGCCTTGAGGGACACCACTTGACACTGGTCTCCACCTGAATATCTAGCCATTGAGTGGAACTCTGCGAAAATCCAGCCAATTCCTTTTCTAAGTGGTCCATCCATACAATCTATGTTGCTTCATTTCACAAACAAGGATGTCATATGAGACCATACCAAATGCTTTACAGAAGTCCAAGTAGATGACGTTACTTGCTCTTCCCTTATCCAAAAGTGCTGTGACCATGTCGTATAAGGCCACTGAATTTGTCAGGCATGATCTGACGTAAGTGAAGCCATGTTGGATGTCTTCAAGAACTTTTTTGTTTTCCATGTACTTAAGCATAGTTTCTAGGAGGATCTGCTCCATGGGCTCACTGGGAACAGAGGTAAAACTGACTGGATTGTAGTTTCCCAGGTCTTCCTTTTTTTCCCTTTTTAAAAATAGGGGTTATGTTTCCCCTCTTCCAGGTACTAGGAAGTCCACTGGACTGACGTGACATTTCAGATCTGATGGACAGTAGGTAGCAACTTCATCCCAGTTCCTTCAGTGCCCTCAGAAGTATCTCATCAGGTCCCATGGAATTATGCATCTTCAGGTTCTTTAGATGGTCTTGTGTCTGGTCTTCAACAGTAGGAATTTAATTCTCCCAGTATCTGTCTTTGGATTTTAATATTTGTTTCTCTCACAATTACCTAATATAAACTCATTATGTGAGGACACTTACAAGAGCCCAAAGCAGGCATTCATTTAGAGCATTTATATTTTAGGTTATCATCCATACTGCATAATAGCTAGTGCCCCTTCATAATGAAGTACTATCTAACGCCAAGGCATCTATGGCTGCTGAAGTCAGACTCCATGTTTAAAACAGAATCATAGAATCATAGAATCATAGAATATCCTGAGTTGGAAGGGACCCTTAAGGATCATCAAGTCCAACTCTTGACACCGCACAGGTCTACCCAGAAGTTCAGACCATGTGACTAAGTGCACAGTCCAATCGCTTCTTAAACTCAGTCAGGCTCGGTGCAGTGACCAAGTTAGAAGTTAGAGTATTGGTTCTTTTATGGATTTCCCTTCTTCTACCAGTAGCCTCTAGTAGAGGCTACTGGTAGAAGAAGCCTTCAGACCAACAGCCTCTAATAAATAAATAAATGAGTAAATAAATAAATAAGTAAACCTGCACATTAGTCTTTGTTCCTTGAGGACATTTGAAAAGCTGTATAAACTGTTTCCTGTCAATCAAACCCTCATTTAATCTCTGCATAAGATCAATTTTCTGTTTAGATATAGTGACTGTGCTAGCCTACTTGGGGATTTGAGGAGATTGATTCACTCTCAGTGTGCTTTAGGCATAATGATTTCTTTCACCTTCTTTCACCTTCTCTAGGTCAGGGGATTCTAAGTTGATACAACCTAGTATGTTACATGGATTAATTGTATGTTGGGTTTAATGTATAAGAATACGTGTAAAAATCAAGAGAAGTATTGAAATTAATTAAATACCAGTTTTTAAAATTGTGAATTAAATGCATTCTACATTTACCTGCAAGAAAAAGAATACCATAGAAATAATAAATAAAACAGCATTTAAATAAAATCTGATCATATTTCCAGGTAACAGTATAATCAGATTACATAGCAATATTTTCAGAAAAACAAAACAATAAAATTAAAAATGAACAGAAGATTCTGGTCTTTTTTGAAGTTACCTAGTTTCATGACAGTACTTATATTAACTTTCATGACCTTTAAATTTGTCCAAATATTTATGTTCCTTTTCAATAAAAATAATTCAGCCAACAAACATTCTGCACCAACATGCCACCCCTGTTCTCCCCTAGTGACTCAAGAGAGATGAGTGCAATTTGCCAGCCACATATGAGGAACTAGAACATATAAGGTGACCAGAACAGGGAAGCTCTGAAAAATTTTTAAACATCTTCAGAAAGGAATGATCTGCACTCTCCTGGTATTGGAGTACAAGAGCTCCACATAGAATTGTAGAATCATAGAATCATAATAGGGTTTCAGATGGATGAGACTTTTAAAGATCATGCAGTTCCAATCCATCAGCCATAGGCAAGGACACATTCCACTAGATCAGATTGCTCAAGGTCCCATCCAACCTGGCCTTGAAATCTTCCAGGGATGAGGCATCCACAACATCTCTGAGCAACCTGTTCCCATATATAACTACCCTCATAGCAAATAATTTCTTCCAAATATCTAATCTAAATCTATTCCCTTGTAGTTTAAAACTGTTTCCTACTGTCAATTGTAACCTGTCACCACACAGCCTGGTAAAAGGTCTCTTCACTCTTTCTTGTAGTTCCTCTTTATGTACTGTAATGCTGCAATATGGTCTCCCTGGAGCCTTCTCTAGACAAGCTCAACTCTCCCTGACTTGTTTCCTAATATTCCAAAGATATCTGGTCAATAGATTTGTAAAGACTTGTAACTGGAGACTACTCATAATTTTACATAGTTGTGTGTTTGTGTAAACAGGGGTCAGTACTGGCTCCAGTCTTGTTCAATTTCTCCATTAATGACCTGAATGATGGAACAGAGTGCACCCTCGGCAGGTTTGCTGATGACACAAAACTGGGTGCAGTAGCTGATACACCAAAGGGCTGTGCTGCCATTTAGATGGACCTGGATAGCATTTTCCCACATGGAAATGATTTTAAGAAAAAAATAATGATCTGAATTTTACAAAATAATTTTAGATGTTTCCCAAATGTGTTAAATTGAGACAACTGAATCTAGATTAAACTAAATCCCCTACATCTGACCTTCTTCCTCTTTGGACAAGATGTCATTCTAGTTCTGACTTAAAAATGTTACCCTTGTGTTCTGAAGTCCTAATTTTATCTTATTCAAATGGTCTCATCTACGTCTGTAAGCAAAAAGAAAATAAATAAATAAATAAATAAATAAATCTCATCTAGTAAGTAAAATAAAAAAATAAATAACTAAACAAAGTTATTTTGTCTGTGCATCCCTGAATCAGATTCGCCTAGTCTGACATCCAGTTAGAAGACAAGCTGAGGTGAATGTTATATATGCCTTTAGGTAGAATAGTTCAGTGACTTCAGATACAGTGGGGAAACATGGAGTTATATACCTCCGAACATACACTATATGATTCAATAATGTTGAGCTCCCAAAGCAAATACTAGCACTCAGAAGATGAATTGAATTTTGAAAAAGATATTCTCTGGTGGATTTTTTAACCTCCCAAAAAAAAAATAAAATAAAATAAATAAAAAGTTGTTCCAGAGCTTTGAAATATTATTTTCACCCACCTCCAGTTTGAAGAAACATTGCAAGAAACAAATATGAGAATATGCCTTCATTGTTGACTTTTCAAAATTTCAGTCTATAAAGCTTTAAAGTTTTTTGTTTCTTTGTTTTTATTTATTTAACTATTGTTGCTGAGTAGTTTGTACCTACAAGTCACACAATGACAAATAAAGCCATTAAGCTAACTTCTTCAAAACAATCAGACATTTCAGTGACATTAAATGAGCATCTCTTACTTACCTGCCTGTATTTAGATTTACACATATTTTATTGAATAAAACAGAAGCATAAAAGAGAAAATACCTATTTGTAGTCTAAACAATTGAACGTGAAGAAACAAAAGATATGTTTCAATATACTGTGCTTATAATCACAGATCTAGTAAGAATTTTGATGTGCCAGCAACCCATGAAAAGGGTTTTCAGCAGAACAGAAGAGGTAAACATGAGAAATTCTGAATTGACTGGAAATAATAATAATAATAAATAATAATAATAATAATAATAAAGAATAAAAATTGGTATTTAATATTGTTCTTCTGGGGTCTTATTTGGACCAGTATTATTTAACATCTTTGTCAGCAACATGGACAGAGGGATTGAGTGCACTCAGCAAGTTTGTGGATGCCACCAAGTTGTGTGGTGTGGTTGACATGTTGGAGGGAAGGGATGCCATCCAGAGAGACCTTGACAAGTACAAGAGGTGTGGCTGTGCAGTCAACATGCAGTTCAACAAACCCTGGTGCCAGGTCCTGCATCTTGGTCAAAGCAATTCCAAACATGAATGTAGGCTGGGCAATGGGGGGGGGGGGGGGGGGTAGGGGGGGGTGAAAAGCTCAACATGAGCCAGCAATGATTTCTTGCAGACCAGTGTCCTGGTTTCAGCAGAGATAATTTTCTTCATAGTAGCTAGTATCACCATATTTGTTTTGTATATGTATTTTCTCTGTATTTTGTATATGTATTTTGTATTTTGTATATCTGAATTTTGTATTTTGTATATGTATTTTCTCTGTATTATGAATTTAGGATGAGAATAATGCTGATAACACAACAGATGTTTTAGTTGTTGTGGAGCAGTGCTTACACAGAGGCAAGGACTTTTCAGCTTTCATGTTGCCCTGCCAGCTTGGAGTCTGGGGGTGCACAGGAAGATGGGAGGTGACAGCTGACCCAAACTGGCCAAAGGGTTATTCCATACCATGTGGCATCATGCTCAACAGTAAAACCTGGGGGACTTGGCTAGGGATACTGGGAGATGCATCCTCTGCTGGGGGGGGTATCAGTCAACAAGAGGTGAGCAACTACATTGTGAATCACCTGCTTTGTATATTCTTTTATGATTATTGCTGATATTATGATTACTATTATTATTAATTATTATTTCCCTTCCTTTTCTGTCCTATTAAATTGTTTTATCTCAACCCAATTTTTTTTTTAACTTTTTTGATTCTCTTCCCCCATCTCACTCTGAGGGGGGTGAGTAAGTGAACAGCTGTGCAGTGCTTAGCTGCTTGATGCATTAAACTTACATCACACCAGAAAAACAACATATCCTGTGCTGGCCGGTAGGTTAAAGGAGTGATGCTCCCCCTGTACTCTGCTCTCATGAGACCCCATCTGGATCACTGCATTCAGCTCTGGGGCCCCCAGCACAAGAAAGATATAGACCTATTTGAGTGGTTGCTGAGGTTCTCTTTAGCCTAGAGAAGAGAAGAGAAGGCTCTGGGGAGACCTTATAGGACCCTTCTAGTACTTAAAGTAGAACTACAGGAAAGATGGGAAGGACTCTGTATCAGGGAGTGTAGTGACAGGACAAGGGGTAATGGTTTTAAACAACAAAAAAAAGGTAAATTTAGATTATGGAGAAATTCTTCATGTTGGGTGTGGTGAGACACCTGTTCTAGTGGAAGGTGTCCTTGACTACAGCAGGAGTGTTGGAACTAGATGATCTTTAAGGTCTGTTCCAACCCAAGCCATTCAGTGATTCTCTGATTCCAAGTAGGCAGCATTTTATTAACTCTTCTACACAGGGTATCATGCAATATTTTGTCAGATAAGACTTTAGCTTTAGAGCTTTCTCTACTCAACATTTCCAATCCAGCTCATTGCTTTTTAAATAACATGCCTCAAAGATGAGAGGATTATCAAGAACATACAATCCAGGCCACTTGAAATAATTTGCTCAAAAATAAATGTTTCCTTTGATGAAACACAGTTATTAAATATATTTATAACTTTAGGGCTGTATTATTTGGATTAAAAAAAAAAAAAAAAAAAAAAGTACTAAAAAAGTACTGAAAGAAAGTTAAAGAAATAATGCTATCTATGCATTTAGTTTTCTGACAAGATGCATTGGACTACTTCCTTAAACTGAAGGATTAAAAACACTATTATTAAATATCATATTTTATAAATAGCTGCATTGTTTTTAAAATGTGGTACAGAAGTGTGTGTGTTTGGAGATTTACATTTATTTAAGAAGTTTGTATTAACCATAAATCTTTTAACGGGTCTGGCATTGTTGCATGAACATTTATTTGCCTAGCGTTTTTCATGATAGGGCCCCATTTTCCATTTCTTACAACTCTCTTTGGTTAATAATAATCACAACTGTAATTTTTAAATGTCTTTTTTCCAGACAGATCAGTCCTAGAAATTTTGGTATCATTCTGAACATGAGCCAGCAGTGTTCCCAGGTGGCCAAGAAGAACAATAGCATACTGTCTTGTATGAGAAATAGTGTGGCCAGCAGGAGCAGCAAAGTGGTTTTTCATCTGCACCCAGCACAAGTGAGACTGCATCTCAAATACTGTGTTCAGTTTTGTGCCTCTCACTACAGAGGTAGTGAATGTTGTATTGGATATATGTGGCAAGGTTTGGTAGTGTGGGGTGCAGGGGTGGCCTCTGTGACACAAATCCAGAAGCTGCCACATGTTAGGTAAGGACAAGCTCCAGCTGTCTCCAAAAGGGGCCTACCACTGGCCAGAGCCGAGCCAATAAGTGATGTTTTTGTGCCTCGGTGAGGGCAGATTTAAGAAAGGGGGGAAAACAAACAAACAAACAAACTGCTGCACAACAGCAGCTGGGAGAGTGAGAAGTGAGAAACAGCCCTACAGACACCAAGGCTGGTCAAAGAAGTAGAGGGAGGAGGTGCTCCAGGCACCAGAGCAGAGCAGCAGTTCCCCTTCATCCTGTGGAGAGGCCCCTGGTGGAGCAGGCTGTCCTGCTGCAGCCCATGGGTCCCAAATGGAACAGATCTCCATGGTGCAGCCTGTGGAAGAGACAAAGGTGGAGCAGGTGGATGTGGCCTGGAGGAGACTGTGGCCCATGGAGAGCCCCCACAGGAGCAGGCCCTGGGGCTGCAGCCTGTGGAGAGGAGCCCACACAGGAGAAGGGGGTCTGGGGGGAGCTGCTGCCTGTGTGGGATTGGTGCTGAAGCAGTTTGCTCCTGACAGATGGGCCATGTGGTATGGACCCATGTTGGAACAGTTCTTGAGGAGCTGCTGCCTGTGGGAATCACAAAATGGCTGAGGTTGGACGGGGCCTCTGAAGATCATCTGGTCCAAGCCCCCTGCCAGGCATGATCACCTAGAGCACATTGCAGGATGACATCCAGGCCATTTCAATATCTCCAGAGAAGGAGACTCCACAACCTCTATGGGCAAACTTTTCCAGTACTCTGTCAAACTCACAGTAAAGTGCCCTCTCATATTAAGATGAAGCCTCCTGTGCTTCAGTTTGTGCCCATTGCCTCTCATCCTGTCTCTGGGCACAACTGAAAGGAGACAGGCTCCATCCTCTCAACACCCTCCCGTCAGATATACACATTAATGAGGTCTCCCCTCAGTCTTCTCTTTTCCAGGCTAAACAGGCCCAGTTCTTTCAGCCTGTCCTCACTGCTCCGATCCTCCAATCATCTTTGTAGCCCTCCTCTGGACTCACTCTAGTAGTTCTATGTCCCTCTCCTACTGAGGAGCCCAGAACTGGACACAATAGTCCAGGTATGGCCTCACCAGGGCTGAGCAGAGGGGGAGGATCACCTCCCTCGACCGGCAGGCAACACTCTTGTGAATGCACTCCAGGATACCATTGGCCTTCTTGGACACATGGGCACATTACTGACTCATGGTCAGCTGTCCGCCAGGACTCCCAGGTGACTGAAATTTACATAATAAAATTTATAAGGAGCAAAGCAAAAATTATAGGGAGCTTTGTTCAATAGCAAACAACATTTCATTTCAAACAATGTAGTATATTTGTTCCCTAACATAAAGAAAGCCATCAAATATTGAATACTAGTTTAAGGTGTGGTGTTTCTTAGTATTATGAATTGTAAACAGGAAATTAATCTGTTTAGAGTGAATTTGGAGCCTATTACCTTACAACTCTCAAAGTTGTGCCTGGTTTTCTTTGAGCAAAGGAAACATTCAAGTGTAGGATCTGAGAAACAGAGAGAATGGAAAGCTGTTCTCATTTTTAAGACCTTATATAAGAAATAATTGATGGAAAGGTAAGGAATACCATAGAGAATTACTCATTTATTTGTTTGGGAGTATGGGGGAGCAAGCAGAGATCCCAGGTAGGTCCCTAGCAAAATATTTGTGTATGTGTTGCTTCTACAAAGGAATGTCTCTCTTGTGAGTGTTTAATTGTTTTATTAGTAGGTTGCTTAACATTCTGAAAAACATTCATCTGCTATTGATTCATTCCCTCCCCTAGGGAAATTCATAGTAGTAAGTGGATTTGATTGAAAATATTTGCTAGAGAAGATTGAGAAGTATGAATAGAGAATAGGGGCAAAAACAATCAGAAGAAATAGCAGAATGAGAAAATGACAGGAGTCAACTAGAGAAGAGGAGAAAAGAGAGGAGTTTGAGGGAGAGGCAAGGAGAAAATATTGCTTACATTTATTTTTAAACTGGTAGTGCTGATCAGAGAAAATGATTACTTTTACTTCATTTAATAAAAATTGCATATACTTGTAGTGTATATAAGAAACTGTAATTCCATTTGGGGCTACATGTGACATTAACAAATCATTTGAGCTGAGTTCTTGAAGTTTATTATTATGTCACCAGTCTCCTCAGAGAAATTAGTTACACTGCATGTGCAGTTTTGTGTACATAATTCTTTCCATTTATCAAATTACATGGCACTTTATAGTGCAATTCATAACTTAAAGTCATACATTAAGTATAGGAGGTACATATACTGTTTTAGGAAAATGTGCTTATTGCTTTATCACTGTCTTTAACATTACCCTCCATTAAAGTATCTTAATATGTTTTCTAAGTTGTTTTATGATAAGATAATGTAAGAATATTATTACACCTAGCAATTAGTTTTGTAATAAGTATATACAATGAAACTGCAAATTAACTTTTGCTTATATTATTCTAATGATGTACTGAAAACTATGTTGATATTTCTGAGCTAATTTTCTATGCTAATAATTATGTTATTATGTGTAATAGCATGATATTCTAGCTAGAACAATCAACTCTTTTTTCTTTTTTCTTTTTTTTTTTTTAGGGGGAGTGCCATTTTAAAACTGCAGGAAAATTATAAAGAAATTAACTTTGCAGCTTGCTCCCCTGCACCCCAAATAAATCAGAAAACTAATTATTTTTCCCTTCTGCAACAATACAGACTTTGTTGGAAGGTCTGAATCTCCATAACATACTTTATTACAAGGTTCAGACATTCTGGGTAAGATTTTTTTCACCCTAAAATAAGTGTTTTTACTCATAGCTATGTCAAAGAAACTTTATTTGCAAACTAGTAAAGGAATCGGACAATTCCTAGGTACAATTAGTTTTATTATGAAGTAAATGTCTAATAGGCCCCGTGACGCCAGGAACAGATGACATGCTGTTCATGGTGAAAATTATGTGAGATGAAAACCCCAGATTTTGTGCCTAATAGAAGTTAAACGAAATATATCAGGGTAAATATTACATACATAATACTATATTCTGTTTGAATAATCATTAAAAATGAATACAAGATGTATTATCTCTCAGTTAATACCATCATAACTGACAGTATTTTTACAGTCTCAGAGAAGTTACTTCCCCCTCTGTCCTGGTTTCAGTTAGGACAGAGTTATTTTTCCTCCTAGTAGCTGGTAGAGTGCTATGTTTTGGATTAGGATGAGAAGAGTGTTGATAACATGCTGATGTTTTAATTGCTGCAGAGCAGTGCTTATACTAAGCCAAGGACTTTTCAGCTCCTCACTCTGTCCTGCCAGCGGGCAGGCTGGGGGGG
>CM021731.1:170165808-170199723 GCA_011075105.1 Heteronetta atricapilla
GGGAGGGGGGAGGGTGAGCGAACGGCTGTGTGGTGTTTAGCTGCCAGACGGGTTAAACCACAACACACAGTTATCATGAATTAGTTGAGTTAAAAAATTTTGATTATAAGGAGAAAAAAAAAAAAAAAAAAAAAAAAAAGTTATCAGGGTTGCCACCATGTTTTTTAGAGAGTGTTGTGGTTTAGCACCAGAAAGCAGCTAAGCTCACTCTCCCCGGGTGGGATGGGGGAGAGAATCAGAAAGGTGAAAGTGCAAGAACTCATGGGTTGAGATAAAGACAGTTTACCGGGGAAAGCAAAAACTAAATGCACAAGTGATGCAAAACAAAGAATTCATTTACTACTTCCCGTCATCAGGCAGGTGTTCAGCCACTTCCAGGAAAGCGGGGCTCATCATGCGTAATGGTTTCTTGAGAAAAGAAACGCCATCACTCCAAACATCCCTCTCCCTTTACACCAAAGTGTAAAGAAGGAAGACGAATAAATAAATAAACAAATAAAGCTTCTCAGCGAACTAATTAGCAGGATCCTCTGGGAATCAGCTCTAGAGAGTTTAGGGGTCCACGAGTGCTGGTTTCATTTCAAGAGACACCTTTTAAAAGCCTAGAAGTAGGCAATCCCACTGTCTTGCAAGTCAAGCAACTGCGTTAGAAGGTGAGCCTGTGTGAACAGGGAACTCTGCCTACAATTAGGGCAGAAAAAGAAACTTTAGGACTTTTGGAGGCAAGGTCTGGTTTCAGAGGCAGAGTAGAGAGCTGCAGTTCACATGTGCATTGAGAAAACAAGAAAAAAAACAAAGTTCAGCTTGTGTTGACACTGACCAGTGTGGTCTCAGGAAACAAAAAGTCCTTTTCAAGCATGCCAAAAGCCCTAAGGAAAACATTGGAATGATACTTGATGCATCCTATGAAGTAAGGATGAGAAAAAAAGGCAGAGACATCCAATGCTTTTTGTTTGGTTGTTTCTTTATTTCTCTCAGTACTTAATCACACAATCACAAAATTGTTAAGGCTGTAAATGACCTCTGGAAGTCATCTGGTCCAACCACCCCTGGTCAATCCAAAAGGAAGGGAAACTCAACAATATCTGTGGATCATTAATAGTAATGACAGATCTTGGGCTGCCTGGTCCTCAGAAATGGAGGACTGTGACTGGGGGAGCAGTGTCTTTCCTTTCATGCCCAACATACTTCGGCTGTTTAGTTTAGAGAGAGGACGTGACCACAGTTCTCTGTACAATTTCCTGAGGAGGTGTGGTGGTTTTACGCAGCTGGGAAGCTGAGCTCCACCACAACCACTCTCTCACTTCCCCTTCTCAAAGGGAAAGGGGGACAGAATATGATTAAAAGGGCTCAAGAGTTGAGATAAGGACAGGGAGATCACTCAACTATTAATGTCATGGGCAAAACAGACTCGGCATAGGAAGATTAATATAATTTATTACCTGTAACTAACAAGCTAGATCAATGAAAAACATCAGAAAAACAAACTATAACGACCTTCCCCCCATCCATCCCCTTCCAACTTCTCCCACCGAGTGGCACAGGGGAACAGAGGAATGGGGGTTGCGGTACTCTGTGACACTTCATCTCTGCCAATCCTTCATGGTCACTCTGCCCTTACTTCAATTTGGGGTCCCTCCCATGGGATGCTGTCCTTTCCAAATTGATCCTTTGTGAGCTTCCCACAGGAAACAGCTCTTCTAGAACTGTTCCAATACGGGTCCCCCACATGTGGCAGCTCCCCCCAGATCCCCTGCTCCTGTGTGGGCTCCATGTGCTACATCTCCAGCTTGGGGCCTGCTCCTGTGGGGCTCTCCATTGGCTTCATAGTGGAGTTCTACTCCCCCATGGGCTGCAGAGGGACAGCCTGCTCCACCATGTGCCTCTCCACAGGCCACAGGAGAACTTAAATAACCTTAAAAAAATGTCCAGCACCTGGAGCACTTCTGCCCTCCTTCTGCACTAACCTTGGTGTCTGTAGGGCTGTTTCTCACTCCTCGCTCTACTAGCTACTGTTGCACAACAGGTTTTTTGTTTGTTTGTTTGTTTGTTTGTTTGTTTGTTTGTTTGTTTTGTGTGTGTGTGTGTGTGTTTTCCTTTTCTTTATATCAGCTCTCACAGAGGCACAAACAACATCACTTACTGGCTGAGTTCTGGCCAGAGGTGGGTCCCTTTGGAGACAGCTAAAACTGGCCCTTATCCAATATGGGGCAGCTTCTGTTTTCTTCTCACAGATACAACCCCTGCAGCCCCCTGCTACCAAAACCTTGCCACGTAAACCCAATACAGGAGGGGAAGTAGAGAGGGAGGTGCTAGTCTCTTTTCCCTGGTAACCAATGACGGGATGTGTGAGAATGGCAGAAAGCTGCACCAGGGGAGGTTCAGACTTGACATTAGGAAAAATTTCATTACCTCAAGAGTAGTCAAACACTGGAACAGGCTTCCTAGAGAGGCAGTTGATGTCCCCTGCCAGTCCTTAAGAGGGACTGCCCTCAATATATGCTTTATATGCAATATATGCCCTCAATAATATGCTTTAACTTTTCATTGAGTCTGAAGTAGTAAAGCAGGCAGACTGGATTGTCGTTGTAGTTCTTTTCCAACTGAACTCTATTCTTCTCTATTCTTCTCCATTCTGTTCTTCTGTTTGAAACAAAACAAGTAATCTTTATAATTGCATCTTGAAAACAGAAAGTAAATCTAGTGCCAGAGATGTTCTGCATTACTCCTGTAACAATTTAACTTGTGGTGTATTTTCTGCAGCTAGTTGTTTCGTACCTTTTAAATGCAGTGAAATCATACACAAAATTGTACACAGAATGTGTACTTCTGTATACAGTCCAAGTTCATTTCATGCTTGAAGTTAACCTTAAAAGAGGAAAGATAGAGATCATATTACATGTAAAGATTCAATAAGAAGAACAGGATTATTTAATCATGATTCAAAGAGTGAATAAAAGGGGAGGACGACCTAGCCATGTTAAGTCTGTGTTTGACTGCACAGCTTGGCAGGATCTGTGGACACAGGTGTATGGACACAATGAGATATGAACATCAAAACCCATGATTTTTAGAGTGTAATATTTCTTATTTCCTATTTTATAATTTTATTTATTTATTTATTTATTTACAAGACTGTTCTTTTCAAATCAGTTCCATTCACAATGAATGCATTTGCAATTCAGAGGAGTGGTACATTTCTGGGAACACCAAAGAAGGTAACTTGCCCTTTTCTTTACTCTTCTCAACCTGTTTCCACACCTAGCAATGTTATTTCAAAGAAATGAGTAAGCATACTAGATGGACATGAAAGACAAATCAGCACCAAGATTCACTGCCAGGAACCATAGGATTAGATAATATCCACAGGAAAAAAACATTTTTCCCTAAAATATGTTTTAGATTATGACCTCAATCTCAAAAACATTATCATTAATTATATGCATAAATGTTTCCAAGGAACTTTAGCACAGCTGAAAAAATTAAACTTATACTCTACATAAACAGACACTTACAGAACTAGGCCCCAAATGAAGTTAATATATTGTCCTCATTTTGGCTGAGGTAGATATAATTTTCTTCATATAAACTGTTATGGTGCCATGCTTTGGATTTAGGAGGAAAAAAAAATGTTGATAGCACACTGATGTCATAGTTGTTGTGAGGCATAACATCTGCTAACTCCCTAAGTACTTTGGGGTGAGTCCCATCAGGCTCCACGGACTTATCAACATGTAGTTGATACAACTATTCCCTTACAATTCTGTTGTCCACAGATGGAAAGGTGGAAAGTCTCTGCTCCACCTGTCATGGTCCTCTATCTCTGAGCACCAGGTAAGCCAAGATCTGTCATTACTATTATGGCATCATGTTCAAGAATAAAACCGGGGGAAGTTGGCCAGGGGGCTGTCACTGCTTGTGGATAGGCTGTGCTTCAGTCAGCTTGTGGTGAGTAATTGCATCACACATCACTTATTTTGTATATTAATATTATTATTGTTATTACTTTTTTTTTTTTTTTTTTCTTCTTTACTTTTCTGTATCTCAGCCCATGAGTTTAACCTTTTTCAGATTCTCTCTCCCGTCCTATGGCAAGGGAGGAGCAAATGGCTATGTGGTGCTTAGCTGCCTGGTTAAACCACAATATATATGAACAAGTAGTGTAACGAATAATATATAGGAAAAAAAAAAAAAAAAGAAAAAAAAAATGCAAAAATACCGAGTCCTTTTCTTACCCTGAGTCCCATCATGAGTAGACAGTAATTTGCTACTTCAGAAGTAATTTAATAGATTAATGTGAGTCAAGTCCAAGTTAATATTTTTTTAGGATAAGGTACTACCACATGGGGATATGACATCACACAATCACAGTCTTTAATCTCAATTCCACAAATAGGGGAGACTGAGTTGCTGAGTTATTTATTTTCAAAAGATTTCAATAGCTTGCTGAGATGGTTTTACCGTGCCAGGCAGCTGAACACCACAACCGCTCTCTCACTCCCCCTCCTCAGATGAGGAGGGGAAGAAGTAAAGAAAAACGCACAGGTTGACATAAGGATAATTTAATTAAAGGGAAAAAAATATTAAGGAAATATTATTAATTAAACAATTCACCTAAAGGGAAAATTAAAATTAAACAATTCAACTGAAGGGAAAAAAGGGAAAGGGGAAAAGGGAGGGGGAATAGAATAACAAAAGAAAACGAGTAAAGGCTATGTGGAAGTGCAGAGGAAAGAAATTACTCTCTACTTCCCACAAATGAGCGATGCTTGACCATGTCCTTGAAGCAGGGGCTCAACGCACGTAGACGGTGTCTGGGAGGAGGACAGACGTTTTCGCAATGAGAGTCCACCTCTCCCTTCTTCCTTTTTCCACCTTTTATTGCTGAGTGTGACATCATGTGGTATAGTTGGTTGAAGTCAGCTGCCCTGGTGATGTTTCTTTCTCACTTTTTTGCCCTCTAACACCTAGGAGGGTTAGAGAAAGTCCTGATGCTGCGCCAGCACTTCTCAGCAGCAGACACAACACTGGTGTGAAACCACTGCTGTTCTAGCAGTGCAGAGTGCAGAGTGCAGCACTGTATGGGCTGCTGCAGGGAAAGTTCACATCCCAGCCAGATCCAGTACACCTGCTAACACAGTTTTGATCCATAAATATTCAGTATAGAGCCTCAGGCAACAAGCTAATGGTATGTCAGAAGGGGGAACTGCAGGAAAACATTTGTAAATACCCTTTGAGTGAGTGATGCTGAACAGTTGAATGACCATCACCATTTTCAGGCAGTTGGCTGCTGACTGCTGCTGACTCGTGGCAGACTGTGCCCTACCATTTATCTTTAGTGCTTCATTTGGTCACATCCATAACACATCATTGTATTGATCCTGTCAAAACAATGATGACACATAATATTCACCAGGAACACTGCATGTTATTTTACAAAAATTACATGCTATGCTAACTTCATGGGAAGCAATGGCAACTGCAAAAACAGAGTAGTGGAATAAATCACTGCTGGTGAAATTGGCAGTAAAGCTGATTTTCTTATTCCTCAGAAACAGTGAGGAATATTTTCCTCACAATATATTTCCTTGAAATATTGGTAAAACCACTTAAAGGGGATTTTTATTATTTTTTTTTTCCTCTAACTATTAAAGTGGCCCTATTATACTCAAAGAAAAATAAAACAAACAACTGCAAAAAATTGTGAGTCTCACAAAAGAAAGAAGTGTTGGATGAGGATAGTGGTTACTATGAAAGAGATATTTCCTGAAGAGCTAAAACTTAAAACTATACAGTACCAAAATAAATAAATTAATTAATTAAACACGCATTCTTGTCTTATCAGCTATAGTGCTTTACCCCTGTCTGATGCACTCTAATTTTCAGCTCTATTCTCTAACACACAATTTAAATTCCTTTACTCCCCTCCTTCCCCAGCCTGACACGGTACAGTTTGCTTCTTGAATGAAATAAAGAAAAAAAAAGAGGGTAGGGGGGTGGGGGTAGAAGAACAGGAAAGTGTCATCATTCCTTTTGTGGGGGCTTCACTTTTACCATAAGTTGTGGATGGATTTCTTACTTCTATGGTTTCAGGGGTTTTGTATACCAAATTTTAATTGTTAGTTCTTGTTAGTTCTTGATAACATTTTTTATTGTGTGTCTGGTCACAGACACAAGTACAATTAAATTTTACTATTATATGTTAAGGATCTTTAAATATGTTCATATTTGAATCTCATACCTCTTTTCCCCTGTAATATTATACTTTTTCAAAGTTGTTACAACTGCATGCAATATTTTACATTATTTTTAAACTGTAATATTACGCAAGATGGGCTGTAACCTAAAGAGGCAAAATATGTTTTTGGCACAGAGAATTTGATGGATCCAGGTTAAATAGGAAAATATAGTTCTGTTGCAATATTAGATTAAATTAATATTAATCTAATTGTCTAATAATCTAATAATCCAATTAATCTAATAATCTAATTAAAATTAGATTAAAATGGGTAATTCTAATCTAATTACCCATTAGATTAAAAAAAAAAATAAAAATAAAAGGGGGGGGGGGAGTCATTAGAACGATTTCCATATTTAAGATAGGCAGGTAATGTGGCAAAACCGATGAAATTAGTCTTGCTTTTAACCTTCTGGTGATTTGCAGGGACCAAAAACAGGTAATGATTTAGTTGCCTGAAAAAAAAAAAAAAAAAAAAAAAAAAAAAAAAAGAAACCTGAACAAAATATTTAGTGTCATTTAAAATGCCATAGGGATTTCAAGGCACCTCCCCAGATGTGTGTGTATACATAAGAAGTTTTTGGATCAATCCTAGTTGTATAATGAGCATTCCAGTATATATTCTACCCTCTGATAGGAAATACCATATGATAGAAAAATATACAGGCTAGATTTTCTTAGAGCTCTGTGGCCTTTGCAGGTAATTCATACATATTTTTTTGTAGTATGAAGTAAAGTATAATTTAGTAGATTTATTTTTTGACCACTTTTTTTTTTTTTTTTTCAATTAGTAAAAATCAGTAGTTAAAAATCTCTTAGACATTACAATGTCTAAGGTCTGCTTCAAAATCCGTTCTTATTTGCAGGAGAGATAATTTTTTTTTTCCCATGGACACATGGACATAAAAGATTATTGTCAATAAAATAAAGAATTTATTATTTTTTACCCAGGACATTTATAAAACTTGAAATATACCTTTGGAATACATTTTGAAATTATAAGTCACCTCTAGCATCTTTTCACACTTGAAAAGCAATCAAAGCATCTCATACTTAATAAGGTGTTTCTGCTACAGTACACAGTCAGTTTAATGTGTTGTAATTTGAAGTATCTTTGAAAAGGTTAGGTCATAGTTTGCATGAGTTAATCTGTGTTCAGTGATAAATGAACATGCTGTGTTAACTGGTAGGAGCATGGGAGAATCAGAGGTAACAGACATTATTTTTAAAAATTGCCATTCTAAATCTGAGGGTTTTTAAGCAGGATTTCATCAATTACATGCTTACAGATCACATTAGTGATACACATTTAAAAATTTCCCACATGAATTATTTAGGAAAAAAAATAACTACCAAACCCTTGTGTGAGTTAGCACTTGTCTATTTAAGCAAAGTTTTACTTAAATGATGCATGACATGCAATATTTCAAAAATGTTCCTTCTGAGATCATGAAGATGTGATACAAAGGAAAAAAATGCTCCCCCAGCCCCCCACCTTCTCCCCTATTTTTCAAGAAGAAAAGTAGACTTTGTGATACTCCCTATGTTACTCTCCTGCACTGGAGACTTTCTACGAATAAATTTATTTCATTTGAAATGTTAATTATGGCCCTAAAGAACTCCTGTCCCACATGCCAACCTTTCATCTCCCACTTCTACCACTCTAAAGTTCAAAGAGCATCATTTCCCACATAATCTTTATTTATTCATTTCCCACATAATCTTTATTTACTTATTTATTTATTTATATATTTTCCAGAGTCTAATCACAGATGATCTAGTGGTTCTTTTAGCGAAGAAAATCAGTGTCTATATACGTCTACATACATTTATAAATTCTCCACTCTTCTTGAGCACAGTTTATGAAAAAAAAAAAAACAAACAAACTAGGAGTTCTATACAATTTAAAAATACTTTTAATCCTTTGAGGAAGCAATTGAATCCCTGTGCTGTAAAAGGGAAATGAGCTACAGCTAACACATGACAGAAAATATGTTGGCACAGAGAAGAGAAAAAAGTTGCCTGGGGGAACAAGACATCTCAGCTCTGTAGAGACAAGACAAGAGAACAAGATGAATCAAATTTCCAAAACTTTAGAAAATTCTTATCACTTCACAGCCATCTGATACTTATGGAAAATAATATATTTTATACTCTTTTGTTTCTTCTTTTTTTTTTTTTTCACACTTTATGTGTTCATTGTTAAATAAGACCACTGAAAGGCACTGAATGACTTATGGCTTATGACTTATTACTAGAACTTCCTACATCTGGAACAGATTTACCGGGTAGAAAGTTCATTGGAATGTCAAACAACTAAGCAGTAAGGAGTTCAGTTTTTAAAAACTGGTAACTCTTGGTAGTTGGGTTTTGGTGTTCCATCCATGCCTTTTGCATTTGACCGTCTATCTGAGGCCAGTTACACTCAGTATAATATAACACAAGAGTGACAAGGAATTTTTCATTTGTATTTTTTGGTAGTTTAGAAAAGGAATTAAAATAAACAGGTAATGATTACAGAAAAGATGAACAAACAGGGAAAGAGACATTTTGCAACATATAAACTTTCAGTATTTTTTAAACATGTATACCTATGTCAACTTCAAATACTTATTCTTTCTAATATTTCAGACTATTTCTGCATCTGTTCAATGCACTATGGTGAACTGCAGAATTCAGTTTCACACATACAGTAGTTACTCTTTCTCTCCATTAGTGTCTGCCAAATTCATTTTATATTAGAGGTCTCCTATTTAAATTGACACCAACTATCCAATCACAGTACCCTTTGCGTTCCTGATGTGTCACATTGCATTACATTTTCTGTGTCACCACCCATCATGTTATATTGTGTCATGCAGAAAAAACAATATGAGTTGACATTACACAAAACGATGCGATCTAAGAGATTTAAAGCTATGTAATGCACTGAAGCAAAAATATGACACACTGCAACCAAGGTGTAAATACCCATTTCCTCCAGAGCTATCTGCTAAAAAAAAAAAAAAAAAAAAAAACAAAAAAAAAAAAAAACTTGAGAGAATGAGATTTTAGTATAACATTTTTAGCATAATACATAAAGTACCAAACTGTAGGAATACTGAAGATTTGACTTAAACTTACAAAAACAAAGACAATTAAATTGATAGTTAATAGTTTTTTTTCCTATTGTTTAGTCATTCATATATGCCCATGATTTTCACTAATATCATATCTGTTATATTAGCAATTTGGATGCTTTAGAAAAGTACTTATACCTCACAACATGAAAGAAAGAATAAGTATCACTTTATTGGTTTGATGAATAAAAGCATATCTGGGGAAGTGAAGTGGCAGTAACTAGTGCTATTAATGAAACATATAGGAGAACAGTATAAAAGATCTAAGAATTTTGTTTGTCAGTGGAAGGGAATATGCAATCCCTGCTACTTTAAACGTATTCTCTTCTTACAAGAGGAAAGATCTATCTAACAAAGATCTGACTTTGATTTTACATATTTCATCTTGCGCTATTAATTTTAGGCTAACAATCATCAAATGCAATTTTAACTGATGAATGGACATGTCTAAGTTAGGAATAATTCAAGGGTCCTGTCTTGTAAATATTAAAAGAAAAGTGTTGGTGGGTTGCCAAATACATTAGCACAAGAGGTGAAGTCATTGCAGCTCCATGCCTCCCAGTCCAACCAGCAGTGAGGCCACCCAATTGTTCTTAGTCATTCTACTCATGCACATATATCTACAAATATACATATATACACACACAAACCCCTTACACTTAGAGACTCACAGACCACACAGTATACTAGCAGCTGGCTGGTATATTTCCTTGGTCCTTCTGATAACCAGTTCCATAGTGTTGTGTTTTAACCCCTGCTGGCAGCTAAACACCACACAGCCGTTCGCTCACCCTTCCCCCTCCCTCTCTGGGATAGAGGGAGAGAAACAGGAAAGTGAAGCCTGTGGGTTGAGATAAAGACAGTTTATTAAGATAAGAAATAATAATAATAATAATAATAATAATAATAATAATAATAATAATAATAATAATAATATGTACAAACAAGTGATGCACAATGCAATTGCTCACCACCAATGCCCAGCCCAAACCCAAGCAGCTGGCCCCCTCACTCTGGCTAGCCACCCCTATATATTGTTCAGCATGACGTCAGATGGTATGGAAAACCCCTTTGGCCAGTTTGGGTCAGCTGTCCTGGGTCTGTCCCCTCCCAGTTCTTGCTGCATCCCCAACCTGCCAGCTGGCAGGACAGAGCGAGGAGCTGAAAAGTCCTTGGCTTGGTGTAAGCATTGCTCTGCAGCAATTAAAACATCAGCATGTTATCAACACTCTTCTCATCCTAATCTAAAACATAGCACCCTACCAGCTACTAGGAGGAAAAATAACTCTGTTGTAACTGAAACCAGGACACATAGCTTCACCCTCAGAGATCTACACTCCTACTCGCCCTCAAGCCATTTCACCTACTTGCTAACTAGTCTAGCTTGCCCTTCACTAGCACTCACATGCCTACTTACACATCTTCATTTGTTCTACTTGGCACCACAGACACATGGGCTGCTGAACCTTGGTCTGACTCCAATTGCTGGCACTTAGAGCCTACCATCACCTCCACACACACATGAGAGAATCCCTCACTCAGGAAAACAGAAATGGAGCTTAATCAGAAGACAGGACAGAGTGTGTTGATCATGCACAGAGCGTGGCCAGGTCATTCTGTTGACCAGCCAATTATTTACATGAAATGGGCCCTTTTTTTCCCCAATCTGTTTTCCCACACTTGCTCTTCCCCATATCAGCTAGATCACAGAATCAATCATAGAATCACAGAATCACTGAATGGGCAGAGTTGGAAGGGACCTCTGAAGATCATCTGGTCCAACCCCCCTGCCAAGCGGGATCACCTAGAGTACATTGCAGGATAGCATCTAGGCCATTTCAATATCTCTAGAAAAGGAGACTCCACAACCTCTCTGGGCAACCTGATCCAGTGCTCTGTCACCCTTACAGTAAAGAAGTGCCCTCTCCTATTAAGATGGAACCTCCTGTGCTTCAGTTTGTGCCCATTGCCTCTCATCCTGTCACTGGGCATAACTGAAAAGAGACCGTATCCATCATCTCAACACCCTTCCTCAGATATTTATGCACATTAATGAGGTCTCCCCTCAGTCTTCTCTTTTCCAGTCTAAACAGGCCCAGTTCTTTCAGCCTGTCCTTGTACAACAGGTTCTCCAGTCCTCTAATCATCTTCGTAACCCTCAGCTGAACTTGCTCCAGTAGTTCTGTGTCCCTCTCCTACTGGGGAGCCCAGAACTGGACAAAATACTTCAACTGTGGCCTCACCAGGGCTGAGAAGAGGGGAAGGATCACCTCCCACATCCTCTATATTATCCTCCACATGCTTAGAGATGACCTCCAGGATGAGCTGTTTCTTCACCTTTCCAGGGATGAAGATGGACTGCCCTGCAGTTGCCTGGGTCATCCTTGCTATTTTTGAAGAATGGCATGACATTGGCTCTCTTCCAGTCTTCAGGCACCTGTCCTATTCTCCACAACCTTACAAAGGTGATGGAGATTGGCCTAGCAATAACACTGGCCACCTCCCTCAGCACCCATGGGTGAATTTCATTGGGGCCCATGGATTTGTGGATGTCAAGTTTGCTTAGCTGATCTCTGACCTGATCTTCTTCAACCAAAAAAGTCGTCCTTTCTCCAGACTTCTTCTCTTGTCTCCAGGGCCTGAGATTCCTGAGGGCTGATCTTAGCAGCAAATACTGTAGCAAAAAAAAAAAAAAAAAAAAAAAAAAAAAAAAAAAAAGGCATCCAGCAACTCTACCTTCTCGATATCATTTGTCACCAGGGCAGGTGACAAGCAAGCAGACATTTTCCCTAGACTTCCTTTTTCTCCTGATATATTTGAAGAAGCCTTTCTTGTTGTCCTTAACATCCCTTGCCAACTTTAATTCCAACTGGGCCTTGGCCATTCTTGTTGCATCCCTGCATACTCTGACAGTGCCTATAGATCCAATACTTTTTTGTAGAAGAATGGTTAACTGAGATAGGTCACGTCGACATAAAGCAGCTGGACCATCACGAGTTAGACAAATATCGTACACAACTTGTCTGAGCTAATTAGACACAAGGACACAATATTCGTTAGCGGTCTGGGAAAGTACCAACTGTGTTATTTCGGTCGAAAAGAATGAGGGAGAAGCTGATAAGATAAGGGAGACCAATCATGAGCTTAACTTTTGCAATATGTATGAGCTAATTATTTCAATGCATATATAAGAAAGCTGCATGGCTAATAAAGTTGAAGCATATGAATCACTCATATTGAGCGTCTGTGTCTTCCGTCGGTTCCTCCGGGAGGATTGTTCCAACACTTTTTCATGTTGTTTGTTCTTTCCTTAAGCATCCCATAGCAAATCTTGTGCAATACTCAAATGCTGTTGCCTTGCATCCTATATGGATTTCCATGTCCCTAGACAGTAGCCCTCTTCAGTGTGGAAAGTACTATGGAAAGCTCTTTCTATTGCCAGATTATGGGGCTGAGGTTCTCCTGGGACAGTTCTGGCAGGGGCTGGGAAGAGCTTCTTTGTGCATTGGGTTACTGAAGTTGCTGTTCTCTATTGTGTGTATGGAGTTGGGCCTTTTATGGGTTGAAAGCTCTATGGGGCTGTGCTACTCCTGTTGTGGGCCTTGCAGAGGAATGTTTTATTCAGGTTACCATGTCTGCCACTGTTCCTCTGTGCTCTTTATTTTGTCTGAAGACAATCTTTTTATTACATAACCTAACTGAAGGCATAGTTCATGTTAGAAGTCTAATTTAACTAAGTGCTTAAAATAAAACATGATGAATTAAGATCTTTCAGTTTACTGTGAAAATATTACATTTAAATCTGTATTCTGTTGTCCTGTGATTTTTTCCAGAATGCCTTTTATAGTCAGAATCAGACCCTTCTTCTGGTTCAGATAAAATCATCTTTGGCCTTCTGGTGGATCTGTTGAAATCCAGAGCAGATATAATCTAGTGAAATTTCCGTAGCCACTGTCACCTTTTCTTCAAAGCCTCATTTAAGGTATTTCTTTCAATACTTGTTAATTTTTCATTAAGGTGGATCTTGGTTCCTTCTCTAAAATTCATTAATTCTTAATGCATTTAAATCTATCTGCTGTTGAGGCAGTTAACTGCCATCATTGTGGGTGACTATCCAGAATTAATCAGTTAAATCTTTGTCACAGTAAATTAAGTGTTTGATGAGTGAGGTTGATTGCAAATTCAAAGCCATTTAAACACTTTGGTGCTTGGTATTTTATGTCTAAATTTTTATGATAACACAGACACAAAGCTGGCCATATTGTATTACTTCTTAATGAATTCATCATTATATGAATCTGTTGAGTGTAGTAAGATGTATTATATCATAGTATCTCTCAAAAGACACATCACAACTCTGTACTCTGGTCTGGTAAAATACAATATCAGTGCCACATTTCCCTGAGTCACTCCTAGGATGTATTTAATTCATCTTTGGTTATACTGATATGCACAGGCTATGTGATGGAATTAGAGGCAGGGATTGAAAAAGGTTAGCCTTGCTCCAGAAATTTCATTCTCAATCTTTAGGGCTTTATGAAGCAAATTCCTCTTCAAGCTGAACTTTTCTTGCTGTCCAGTATTGCTGTCAGACCAAGTTAAGAACTAAAATGAAGACTGAGCAGCTTTAGTGTAATCTTTAATATAGCTAATCTTTAATATAACAAGACTGAAATTCAAGATCTAAATTGTTCTCAAAGGTACTATTGATCACAGACAAAACCTAAGGCACCTAGTTCCTTACCTGGGTACTTGTAGAAACTACCTGAAGTTAGACCTGAACACATCTCCCATACAATTCAATGCATACATGAAAAGAGCTATTGAAATTGTAAAAGAAATTGTCAATCATCTTTGATATTGCCTTCTTTCTGTTCATTACTTATTCTCCACAATCAGTAAGATGATGAAGTCTCTTCCTCCATCATTCCTTTGCATTTATTTTTTTGGAAAAAAAAAAAAATATATGCCTTTATATTGTGAATTCCTTGCAGCCCAGCCTGCAGAAAAGGTGAAAAGGCACAGAAGAGACGGTATATCCAAGAGAAGACCAGCATTTCATCCATGTGTTGGACAGTATATATGACCAAGGAATTACACTCACCACAGTATCTATACCTAGGTCATCAGAAAATCATGCCATTCACATGGGATAACATAAAAAATGTACATTTACATGTATATGTACATGTATATGCATATTTATACACACATTTAAACATGATTTTTAAGTATTGAATTTCTTAAAAAACAGTGCATAAATAATAAGCATAAATATAATATGCATAAAGAAAGCTAAATATTTTTGATATAACACACATTATACTCCACACAATGGAATAAAATTTCAAATACATTGATTACAAAGCTATATATAGTCTGAGCTATATTATAATCTGAATTAAGCAGCTGCTCATAAAATGACCAATGGCACTATCATTAGTATAGAAAGATTGCACTTAAGTTAAAATAAATGGGTTTTTAATTATTATTTGTTTGTTTTGTTTTGTTTTTAAGACAAAAAAATACATTACACCTCCCAACACCATATACCACTTAAAGAATCCTAAGGGGGAAATTTTAAATCAACAAGATCATTGTTGTCCACTTTTGTCATTTATAATTCTTACTTTATTTTAATGTGGGATTTAAATTACAAAGGCTCATTACCTGAAGATACAATTTCAAAGAAGACTGCCTAGCAAATATTTACTTGCCAATAAATCACTACCAAGTGAAGAAGTCAGATATTTCACCTTAATATTTCTCATTCCAAATGAAATCCCATATCCAATAAACCTGAAACTTTACCTTTAAGTTTCTTCTCACCCTTTCTTCTTCTATATATAAGGTTCTCGTTTCCCATCCAACTGTACCTTTAAATAGTATTTTGGGTGAAACTAAATACTACCTTTAGGAATATAGTAAAGCATAGAAGCTGGAATTATGTTTGTAAAAGACTCCCTTTCTTGGTAGTGAATACAAATAGAGCCCTTAAGAGGATGATTTATCCTGATTGAATATCCTTCATGATGACATTCTGGCAGTGATTCTTCCTGTGTGGCAATAATATTTCTTTCCAGTGCTCAGAGATAGAGGACCATGACAGGTGGAGCAGAGACTTTCCACCTTTCCATCTGTGGACAACAGAATTGTAAGGGAATAGTTGTATCAACTACATGTTGATAAGTCCGTGGAGCCTGATGGGACTCACCCCAAAGTACTTAGGGAGTTAGCAGATGTTATGCCTCACAACAACTATGACATCAGTGTGCTATCAACATTTTTTTTTCCTCCTAAATCCAAAGCATGGCACATTTTTTTTTTTTTTTTTTCTCCTTATAACCAAAATTTTTTTACTCAACTAATTCATGATAACTGTGGCTCTTATAGCCACCTATCATCAGAAGGCTCTCCTACAAAGCCTTCCCTTTTCTCAAACAGCAGATCTAGGAAAGCATCTTTCCTAGTTGGTTCTCTCAGCACTTGTGGCAGGAAGTTATCTTCAACATGCTTCAGGAATTTCCCAGACTTGCTTGTCACGGCAGTACGGTATTCCCAGTTCATGTCTGACAAGTTGAAATCTCCCATAAGCACAAGGGTAACTGATCCTGATATTTCCCCTAGTTGATCCATCCCATCACCTTGATTGGGTGATCAATCGTAGACACCCACAACAACATCTGTTTTGTTATCCATCCACTTAATCCTCACTCGGAGGTTCTCTACATCATCTCTTACTGCAAGTGTTGTACAGCCTAACATCTCCTTTACATACAGTGCAACACCTCCACCTTGCCTGCCCTACCTATCATTCCTGAACAGCCAATAGCCACCTATTCCAGCATTCTAGCCGTGGGACTTGGTCTGAGTCTCAATGATATCATAATTCTGGAGAAGGATAAAAGTTTCCAGTTCTCTGCACTTGTAGCTAGAACAGCAGTGGTATCATATCAGTGTTGTGTCTGCTGCTGAGAAGTGCTGGCACAACATCAAGACTTTCTCTAACCCTTCTAGGGGGTGGGCAAAAAAGTGAGAAAGAAACATCACCAGGGCAGCTGACCTCAACCAACCAAAGGGATATTTCATACCATATGATGTCACACTCAGCAAGACAAGGTGGAAAAAGGAAGAAGAGGGGAGGGGTGGGCTCTCGTGGCAAAAACATCTGTCCTCCCGAACACTGGCTATGTGTGTTGAGGACCTGCTTCAAGGCCATGGTCAAGCATTGCTTATTTGTGGGAAGTAGAGAGTACTTTCCTCTGCACTTCCACATAGCCTTTACTTGTTTTGTTTTGTTATTCCATTTCCCTCTCCCTTTTCCTCTTTCCCTTTTTGCCTTTAGTTACATTGTTTAATTAATAAGAATATTTCCTTAATATATATTTTTTTCCCTTTAATTAAATTATCCTTATGTCAACCTGTGAGTTTTTCTTTCCTTTACTTCTTCCCCTCCTCTGAGGAGGAGGGGGAGTGAGAGAGCGGTTGTGGTGCCAGCTGCTTGGCATGGTAAAACTACCACACAAACAAAAAACACAGGCAGTAGAGAGAAGATTATCTATAGCTCTACTTTTTATTATTATTTTTATTTATTTTTAAGTTTTGATGCAGATTGCCAGCAATAAAGGGCATTCTACTAGCTTCTGAAGCTGAGAGGCCGTCCATCAGTTCTACACAAACCCGTTATTTTAATAATCAAGAGGCTAGGCAAATCTATGGAGACAGAACTCCAAAAAATAAGAAAATTTGCAGAAACCACATTTCTCCTACCTTACAAGAGACAATCATCCTGAATTAAGGAAAGTAAGCATATGCTTGTGTCAATAGAACTTAAAACTATGGCAAGTAATGTGGGCTTCTTAAGGAAGAACATGCTTTGAAAGAAAGAATGGTTTGGAAAAGATCCTATCTTTATTTTTAAAGTCTTCAACCTGAGCTTAGTTTTCATCATGAATTCAAATAATTGTTTTCATGAGGATTCATTTTCTACCTGCAGATCCTGAAAGGATTCAAAACCTATTTGCACATCCTTAAAGGAATGTCTTCCATAAAATTATCCAATATTGGATAAATAAATTTTAAAAATAGTTTCTATTTATTTAATTGTATTTTTAATATATACTCATTTTGTCAGACTTTTTTCCTATTATTTTGTTTCTGTTCTTTTTGCTGTAGTGAATAACAAGATCACAAATGTACCTGTCTTTCTTCATACACCAAATGAATTGTGTTTGGTTATGTATCACCACTGTTTATTCCTATAGGTTTATAAAATTTAAACTCTGTTCCTCATGAAGGGTATATTATGGATGGAAAGTATTTGGGGATAATTACTTGTCTATTATATGTCCTCATTAATTGAATATAAATATAGTATTTTTATGTATGTTTCTAATTTTGAAGATGGTTCTTGTGGCATATCCAATATAATTTAAAATTAAGAGACTACTTTGCTATGAAACATATTTGCCAATTACAGTCTGACATTTATCTATTCAATGAATTGATTCATCTTGACTGTGAAATAATTATGTAAGAGTAAATCAAAATTTAAATAATTCAAAGAAACATGACATCATTAATAGAAGGTTGCTATCAATCCCATTATCCCTCTCTCAGCTCCATGAAACCACTGGAGTTTTAATAATGTAATGATTCTCACACAACCTGATTGTGCATTGCTAGTACTAATAGGATAATAGATCCTGATGAAATTATAGTTTTTCAGATTCCAACATTATAATATCTGCCAGGAAAATATATTGCTTGAAACTGTAAAGAAACAAATCAAAATTTTATTTTTGATGTAGCTGTTTGCTGTTCCAAGTATTGAATACAAAAGCTAAAATATAAAGAAGTCTTAAAGAAAGTTGTCTTGTTTGGATGTTTATGACAGCATTATATATATATATATTTCTTTATTCTTCAATATACTTAGCTCCAGGCTAGAAGGAAGATGAGTCTACCAAATCAGAGAAGTTGACAGATTACTCTTATAAAGTGCCACTGTTATCAAATTTCATCTGATTGTTGCACCAATAGACATTAGATACACCTTGCAAGTATGTATCATGGTGTCTGTGATATAGCCATGTATGATGAATGAGGATAGCCTAACTGTCACACAGTTTTACTCCACTGAGTGTTTAAACTATGGCAGTGAAATGTGGCCATTTAGGACATTATTCTGGATTCCTTAAATTACTTAGATTAAAATGGGTTTATCAGTGTAATTTTATTTAGAAACATGGTAAAAGCCCTTTTCTGAACTACGTAGGGGATCTGGAACATAATATTAGCAAAAATAAACAGAATTCTCCTTTATTAGGGTCCAAAGGTAGGGAATTAATAGTTTTGTTCACTGATATTTCCCATCACACTGTGATGCAATATCAATTACATGCAGTAAATATGTTTGCTACAATGAAGACAAAAAAAAAAAAAAAAAAAAAAAAAAAAGTCATGTTGGCACTATATGAGTAACAGAATGCAGTAATATGGTAATAATGATATTGAACTTCAATGTATTGGATTACAAAGAAGAAAAAAAAAGAGAGAGAGAGAGAAGTGTCCAAGAAACCTCCAGGAAAACAAACAAAGGAATTACAATTTTCAGTTAGATATTGTTATAAGTTTAGTATTGCTCGATTTTCAGTTTAAATATTCTGTTGGCTGACTATACTTGGTGAATACAGACTTTTAGAATCTTTTTGAAAAAAAAAAAATGTCAAATCAGATACAGAAAATATTTTTTCGCAGACAACTCTAAAGTAGATCACATTAAATCTGAGCTTTGCTAGATTATTTAAAATGATTTTACTACTGATTTTATACACACATACAAAGCAAAAAAAGAAAAAAAAAAAAGAAAAAAGAAAACAGAATTACAACATTTAAAGAAGTTTCTATATGGTTTTAAATAACTGAATTTAGACATATTTTCATGGCAACAAGGTTGTTTTGTTAATTACTCCTTTGTCCACATAGAAAAAAAAAAAAATCGGTTGTTGTTTCAGAAGAGCTAAAATACTTTTTATTAAACAGAAAGAAAAAAAAAATGAACTTCCGGTTTCTTAATCTGTTACTAATCTGGTTCTGTAATACATATTATTATTGGAATATTATTCTCTCATTTCTATTACATAGAAATTTCCTGATTTCAATATTCTATAGTATGATACAGAAATTATACTAAAATAACTAACTTAGGAAAAAGGAATTCCACTTTTATTTCCTATGGTAATAGGATTTTTTTCCTATTTTTTTCCTAATTTTTATCTATGAAATATTAACCCAGGAAGGGTGGTGGCTCAAAACCTGTTTAGGAAATAGGACAGAATTACTACATGGACTAATTGGCTTTTTCTATCTTTTTTGTCTCAAATTCTTTATTTTCAGTTACTCAAAAATATTTTTCAACTCCAAAATGCCATTATTAAGAAATGAATGGAATGGAATGGAATGGAATGGAATGGAATGGAATGGAATGGAATGGAACGGAACAGAATACTTCAGTTGGAAAGGATCTTCATTAATTATCTAGACCAAATACCTAACAAATTGAGGGCTAACCAAAAGTTAAATCACATTATTGAGGGCATTATCTAAATACATCTTGGCAAACACTTTCAGGCATGTGGCATCAACCACCACTCTAGGAAGCCTGTTCTAGTGTTTGACCACCATTTGGTAATGAAATTTTAACTAATGTCAAGTCTGAACCTCCCCAGTGCAGCTTTCTGCCATTCCTACAAGTCCCATCCTTGGTTACTAGGGATAAGAAACCAGCACCTCTCTCTCCCAATTCCCTCCTCAGGAAGTTGTAGAGAGCAATGAGGTCACCTCTGAGCCTTCTTCTCTCTAAACTAGACAGCCCAAATGTCCTCGGTCTCTCTTCATAGGACATGCCTTCTACCAGCTTTGTGGCCCTTCTCTGATCCATTCAAGTATCTTAGCATGCTTTTTAGATTGTGGAATCCAGAACTGCACACAATATTCAAAGTGAAGCTGCACCAATTGGGGAGAATCGCCTCTTTAGACTCTTTAGCTATGCTGTGTTTAATGCACCCCAAAAGGTACTTTGCCCTCTTGGCTGCCAGGGCACACTGCTGACTCATGTTAGACCAGCACCCCCCAGATCCATTTTAAGAGGGATGCCCTCTAGCCACTTGTCTTCCATTCTGTACCTGTGTCCAACATTATTCAGTTCCAGGTGCAGAACCCGGCATTTCCCTTTGTAAAACTTCATGCTGGTGCTGATTGCCCAATGCTCTGATCTATCTAGATCCCTCTGCAAGGCATCTCATCTCCAGAGAGGCAACAGCACCTCCCAGGTTAGTATCACCAGCAAACTAGTTAAGGATGCATCTAACTTCTTCATCCAGATCATTGATAAAAGTGGTGATCAGGACTGGCCCTAGAATTGAACCATGGCAAGCACCACTAGTGACTGGCCACCATCCAGATGTAGCCCCAGTCCCTACCACCTTTTGAGCTCTGCCATTGAGCCAGTTCATCACCCAACATAGTGTGAACTTATCCTGGAGTTGAACAATTTATCCAGAAGGGTGCTGTGAGGGACTTTACCATAGGTATCACTGAAATCTGGAGAAGTTACGTCCAATGCCTTCCCTTCAACCACCAGTTGGGTGATCTTTTCACAGAAAGAGAGCATATTGTTAAGGCAGTATTTTCCCTTCATGCTTAATGAATAAGCCATTGCAAAAGTCAGTGCATAATATTGAAATTTGAAGAGATTAACTGTTTTATAGGGTATACCTTAGATTTGGTGTTTTGTTGTTGTTGTTATTTTGTTTTAGATTGATTTATCTCTTTGATTATTTATTTATTTATTTATTATGTCTTTAAATGTTTAAGCAAATTAATATAAACTGGAAACCTTGATGCCATCTCTATAGTTTTTCCAAATTCCTTTGTATTTAAATTGTTACTGCTTTCTGAATCTGATATCTAGTATCATTTTCTTGATTTTTGAAAAATATGAAAGATTCTTTTGTAGTGAACTAGAATTTGTGTCTGAATTTATTTCTGAGTTTTGTTTCCAACTGTCTGTATTTATTTCTTTATCTAGGTTAGCTTCTTTGTGGCTTTGTACCTCTGACTGCTGAGTGTTAAAAGGAACTGGAATATTTCATTTGTCCTATGCTTCCACAGCTATTTTTTTTATTTTGTCTATGTTTTATGCCAAATGTTCTTTGTCCTACATACTTCTCATTCGATATTTGAGAAAATAAGAAATTTATTTATTTATTTATTTATGAATCTATATAAATTAATAATAATATTTGGAATGGGAATTTTCTGTAATGTTTTACCTTTCATACAGAGATTTTAAAATATTTATTTTTTTATTTATTGCTGTGAAGAATTTACATAGATTCTAAGATTCATTTCCAGAATGTAAACACTGAAATTTGAAAGTTTCTGATGTAGCTGTTTATATATATATATATATAAAAAACAACGGCAGGAGTTCATCAGGATCTCTATAATTTGCCTTAAATTCTGGTGCTTATCTGAAACAGAGTAAGAAACAGATAAATTTCAATTGATTTAAAGGATTTCACTGGCAGTTTCATGTCTGAAATATTTTTTGTAGTTCCTGTGTCATATCTGCTACACCGGTGCACCTATCTGAACTGCTACAAGACTTAGGGCAACTGAGTCAAATCCTAACCTGTAGACTTCATGAGCTGAACTGACTTCCAGCTTAAACATTTCAGTTCCTTAAGAGTTAGACAGACAATATAATGGTGCACAAATGAAACACAATAAGTCTTCACTGAAGGTGAATCTAGTATCAATCAAGCTGAAAAATCTTTGAAGGCTGCCTACCTCAAGCTGCCTACCTACTATAGAAAGGATGGATTTAAGTCCCTTAGATAATCTAGCAGAATAAGGAATTCCTGCCAACCATCAGAGGCATAAAAGGAGCTTTCTAATGGCTAGATTATGAACTATTTTTAGTCTTTCAGAAACTGCAGAATGGACTTTAAGTAGTCTTTTATTATTTTTATTTATTCATTTATTTATTTTTGTCAGAATATCCCTTGTCCTTTGCAAGCACAACTGGCCAGATCCAGCAGCTGGTGAATGTTGAGAGAAAATCTGTCTTCCTTTCCAATGTCTTTGACCATAGGTGAATATTAACAAATATTCATGTAAAAGTAATTCCCTTAAAGTATTCTTAATCTGATAATCTGATTATTTATTGTTTTTCATTTTTTCTTTCTATAAATCTTGAAGCTTATAACTTTAGGCTCCTTAATAAAAAATATAATTTCAATATAATATCTATTGGATAGTCCAGTTGTGAGACAGGTGAGAATACCCAAATAAAATTCAGTGTTTTTTAATGGGACAATACTGGTTCATTTTTCAACTTGCTAACCTTTGTCCTAAGAACTTTTTTTTTTTTTTTTTGTAAATCTAGGCTTTTGATGATATCATTCATTATTGAAACAAATTAAAATATAGAAACGGTTTATTTAGCAAAATGAAGGTACTCATAGAAAAATAATAATACAAAAAAATTCATTGAAACTGAAATATAGTTCCTAGCAGATATTCTTTTGTACATTTTTTTAATTGTTAACTAATTTCCTATAAAAATTCTGAATGAACTTGTAATAATATATAGGTAAAAGAATCTTCAAAACTCCCTCTCCCCCCCCCCCCCCCACCTCCATGTTGCCAGACCAACTGAAATATATGGCTATTAAAAGAACCGTATATATTTTATTTAATATTGTTAGGATAGCATTTCTGTACATTTTCATGGCTGTTTTTTTTTTTTTTTGTTTGTTTGTTTGTTTGTTTGTTTTCAATTACACAGCTACTGAGAGTAATTAGAAGCTTAATATTACAGGGAAGTAGCAAATATCAATAATAACTTATTTTTAAGCTTAATATTACAGGGAAGTAGCAAATATCAATAATAACTGATTTTTAGATTTAATCACTAACAGTAAAGGTTAGTTAATTTAAGAAATAGACATACATAATAAATATATTGTATAATAGCAGACATAATATTGATGTTTTTAACTTTAAAAGTTAAAAAGTTAAAAAGTTCTTCAGGAAGAAAAAATAAAAAGATTACTCAAGCAAAGATGATGCATAGTAGTAAGAATATAGTCAAAATATTTGTCATGTAATGGGATTTAGATGAGTAATCCAGCCTAAGAAACTAGATCTTTGGAGGTGTTGACTCTCCTTTTTTTAATTCGAGGTGTTTTGGGGGTGTTTTAATTTTTTTTTTTTTTTTTTTGGCGGGGGGGGGAGATTGTTTGTTTGTTTGTTTTGTTTTTCCTTCATGGAAGTCATGCTCAACTGGAAGGTTGCAGATGTAGGCCACGTGTTATTCTTTATCCAAATATTATACAAAACAGGCTTATGAGTAGGTCGGGGGTTGTTTTCCAGCAACTAAATGCTTTATTGTTTTACTATTTAATAATTGCTTTAAAATTCTGTGGTTTGCAAAGAAGGCTTAACTAGTAGAGAGTGTGTAAAATAATTTCTACTGTCTACATAACAGCATTGATAAAACACTTGAAAAATATTTAGAACTTTTATATGAGGATAAATGCATACAGAAAGAATATAGCCGGTTCTAACAAATTTGGTCTCTGCAGCTACATTTTTTTCTTGCATTTTTTTCTTGCTGTGACACGGACCTCTTCCCCTCATCCCCCCGACAAAATAAAATGTGACCACCAACAAAAGAACAGAAGAAACAGATAGCTTGAGGTACAGATCCTTAGGCCAAAATTATAATGACTGTCATTACACCAATGACTTTTCCACTAGAGTCAGCTTGTGCCCTTTTCCTTTGCAATGGAGTTTTCTATTTTAGAAATAAAACAATGAAATAAAAAACCAGCCTATGATAGCAATGCATTTCAAAGTTAGATATGCTTGTTATTGTTGCATCTCTTATATGCCCTCTTTTACCTCTGAAACTTTTTTGCATATTTGTGAAATTTGCTGATTATCACAGTTGTTTAACATAACAAGTGGTGATTAGGTTATTATATCTAATTGGAGTGAATTATGTTGAAGAGACTGGTATGTGAATTTATAATCTCCAAGATGCTCATTATTGTGTGTCCTTGAGAAGGACCCTCTGGCTTACATTTGAAAGGATTTTTCTCTGACTACACTGAGGGTTTCAAAAATGCTCGGTGTATTAAATCCTGGGCACAATGTGTTATAGATGGCAGAATTGTCATTCATATTTTGGTAATTGAAGGTAAAAAAAAAATAGTGTTTTTTAATATCTAGATTACATTTTATATATATATGAGTATATATATAGTGAAGCTCCTCAGGTATCTGCATCCTGAGTCACAGATTGACACAGTGATGGCAAACAAATCTAATGGTATTGGTCACAAGATAGGGTTGCATGGAATGAGACCACATGGTGGGAAATGCATAGAACAAAACCATGGGTGGGAGGTTTGTGTGAGGAGCTTCTGCTGTCTTATAATCAGGGCACCTTCACCAAAGTAGAGTGCCACAGTTTGTCTATTTATCTGTTTATTGATTCATTGTATTTCAGATAACAACTCTTTATGACAGACTGTCTGATATGAAAAGTCACAAAGAAGAAGAGTTGACTGCTGCTCTGTAAGAGCAGAATGTGTTAGAAGTGGAGGGCAGGAATTGGCTGTATGTCTTGTTCTCAATGCTTTGGTTTAGAAACTGTCCAGTGTGTAAGTACAGAGATATAGCTTACCTTTCTAGCAAGTGTGTGTTTAGTTTGATTCTACATTGATCTGAAAATATAGAGAAACATTCTTAGCTGGCTTAATTTGTCATAAGTAACCCAGATGACTGGTTTATACTTTCTGAAGGTAAATCTCATGGGTTGCTTTCATAAGCACTGACTTTATACTATTTCAAAGACAAAGCAATTTAAGAATTTTAAGCACACAAGATTTAATTTCTTCACATAATTTCTCAGCTTCCCAGGTGGAAAGTGTTATGACTGTGCTTTTTTTTTTTTTTTTTTTTTTTTTTTTAAAGAAAAAAAAAAAGAAAGGTAAAAGTGGTTAGTAATGTAATAATACAGATTTGAAAAGCCTAAAGAGAGGAGTAAATCTCATTTCCAGATCTCTTTCACAGAATTCTCAGTATCTAACACACTACATAGAAGATACGCTAATGAATACTAAGAAAATCAAAAGCAGGACTTTCTACGGATTACCTAAATAGCAACATGGGCTTGTCATTCATAGTCCTAGAGATCTGATTTAGGACCATCCTCAATTCCCACTGGCTTGAATCAGTGGTTCTTAAAATCTCAAAAGATTGTGCTTATTATTTCTAATACAGTGAGGTAAAAGAAAATTCACCTAAAGATTTGTAGTTTCCTAGTCAGCAAAAGACACGTTCCAGGAAATGTATTAATTAAGGAACATTAAATCTGCAACACTTGAAAAACTAGAAGCCAAGAATTCTATTTGAAATGTCATAATATCATGCATATTGAATAACCAAGTGTTGCTATACTTTCCTTTCTAAAGGCACAACTTCAACTGTGCTTGCCTAATATAGTGCGAATACTAGCTCCACAGTGCATAGTCACATAGACATGAGAAAAATAAGACTCATAATATACTACAAGGTATTTGGTATGCAGTGAGCTTTCAAATGTAAAACAAAATAAAATAAAATAAAATCAGAAAATGAAATAATCTAGAAAAAAAAAAAAAGAAAAGAATATGAAGTAAATGGGAAAGAGGAATCTCTTTTTGAACACATTTACTTAGAAAAAAAATATATATATATACGTATATCACAGGAGTGGGTCTGCAGTTTTTGGTAATAGTGTTTAGAATGTTAATATAAAACAAACATATTTGTAAATATATAATTACCATAGATAATAAAGATTAAACTCAAGACTCCTACACCAAAGCACTAATCACCTCGTCTTTCTTATTTTAGCATGAACTGTCTTAACCTCTGTTAGTCAATTAACATATTTATGAGTAGAAAAGAAGTAAACCTGATGCCATACGGTCATAGAAATTTTGTCTGGAAGTAAACTCAAGAGGTCAGACTAGATGACTTCCTGAGTGAAGCAAGACTGGATTGATTTCTCATGTTGATTTCTTTCACATGCCATTAAATGGATTCTAAGAGGACAACGTCCATTGTATTTCCAGGTTATTTTCTAAATACTCTTTATTATTATTATTATTATTATTATTATTATTATTATTATTATTATTATTATTAAAGACAGGCACTTCTTTAGGCTTTTATAGATGTCGGACACCTTCAATCAACAGAATATTTCACAAACTGTCAGATTTTTCAGCACCCTCAAATACCTCCTGTCTTTCCTCATGGATTGTAATACATGCTTCTTTCCCAGCTATTGTCTATTCCATTGCTGTCCCACCACTGTTTTTCCTCTCCTTCCCAAACTATATGGATGTAGCCAGAAGTCTGGAAACAGGCTTTGTGTTTGAAGGCTGTAGGAAAAAAATGGTGTTGATCATTTTAGGATTTCTTTTCCATATTGCCCACCACTAATTTGTACTGTCCATTGCCAAAACACCTGCATTTCCTCTGAACTTATTTTTGTGGCTAACACACTTGTATCCCTTTTTGTAGTTTCTGTTTCCATTTAGTTTTAGCTCCAGTGAGGCTTTGGTATTACTGTTTTTGTCCCTAAATACTAGGGCAACATTTTTATTCTCCTCCTTTGTTTCCTGTATATGTTTACACATCTGGCATGTTCACATTTTGTGTTTGTGTTCTTCAAAGCTTCCTGATTAGACAAGTGGGTTTTCTTCCAAATTCTGTCTCCCTGCACATCAGGATGGTTTATCTTTGAGGTTTCAGATACTTTTCTTTAAAAATCAGTCTACTCTCCCCATTATGACTGTTTCCCAGGAGATTTTGCCTAGTAATTCCTTCAACAGGTAAAAGCGTGCTCTCCATGTCGCCCTAATAAACAAAGTCTTGCCATGGCTGTTTATTATTTCAGCCTCCCTCCAGATTTTGAATTTTATCATGTCATGGTCTCTGCCACCCAGGCTGACATTTCTGACCACATTAATTTGTTTCTTCTCTAAGGTGCAGCTCAGCTTGAATATTGTCCCTTCTTGTCCCTCCTATCTTTTCCATTTAATTAATCATTAGCTTTATCTATGAATTTTCTTGAGATGTTTGCACAATGTTCTGTTAAATCCCAGAAGATGTGTTTAGTTGAAATCCTCCATGAGGACGAGTGACGGCTATCAAAATTTTTTTTATTATTATTTTTATTTTTTTTCAAATCACCTTACCTGTTATTTCTTCTTGATCAGGTGATGTGCCACAAACCTCATCACATCAACAGTTGCTCCCTTCTCTGACCAGAGGCTTTCAAGAATCACACCTTCAGTTCATAGTCTCTGAACTATGGAACTCAGAAGCTTGGCTTAATCAAGAAGTGCATTTTTTCCTCTTTTTTTTTTTTTTTTTTTTTTTTTTTTTTTTTTCTGTCTTTCTTTAATTGCTTCTAACTATCCATGACCATTTTCCTGTCTTGCAATCCTACCAAGTCTTTGTGCTTCTGATCATGTCACTCTAGCAATTGAAAATCTTGTTGACTGAGCTCTAAGAATTAAAGACACTCACTGAAAGTCTCTGAACTCTGAGTTCACAGTAGAAATGTAAAAATATTTCTACTAGTGGAAGGAGAAATGTAAAATCCACACTGCAGTCACTTTCTTCAAGAACCTTGTCTACATATAGTTCTTCATCTTTTACTTTTGAGTTTCAGTTCCTTTCCCCACAAAAGCAGAGTTATGCCTCCTACAAATTTAACAAGCCCGTTTGAAAAAGTTCTTTCCTCTTTTGTTGAGAAGATTTTTACTTTTTTCTCTAAGCCCTTCTTCCTCAAATGAGACATGATTGAGGAAGATGATTTTTTGCTGGTGACAAGTATGCACACACAAATGTTAGTCTGCTAATACTGTCTGCTCTTACCTCTGTCTTTGCCCTTGACTGAAAGGATTAAGGAGGTAATTACTTAGGACCCTGATTCTCTCTCTCTCTCTCTTTTTTTTTTTTTTTTTTTTTTTTTTTGTCTCCAAGATTATATAGTCATCTTTAACTTGCTCAAGCAAGTTGCTCATCTGTGCCTACACAGATGAGCAGCAAGAATTCAGAAGACTGACCGAGCCATGGTAATGTCTGTAACATTACAGAATTATAGAACCACTACACAAAAGCATCAAAATTCCCTAGATAACAGGTGTTTTGGTCAATTTCCAGCACAGGACAGAGACCCCAGTGACAGACACTTAATGCTTCATCTCTGTATTGTTCACTGTGGAGACATGAAGTACCTATCTCAACATCTTCTAACAGAAGCTAGAGTTTCAGTCATGGAGACTGTGGTTAGTCTTGAACTCAAGTGTCGTCCGTAATGGGTAATAGCTAAGGTCAATTCAAGGAATTAGATATTACCAAGAATATATTTATATTTTAATTTTAAATCTATGTACCCACATTAGGTGACCAGAGTAATTGCATAGAACTCTTTTTTTTTTTTTTTTTTTCCCAAAATACTTATGTTGTTATATCACTACACATCCAACATGCAGACCTCCAGCCTTTAATTCACAGAGTGAATTTAATTCACAGAGTGAATTGCTGCTTGATAGCAGTAATAGATTGTCATTCCCTTTGTGGTGGCTATGGGTTTCAAAATTAATTGATTACAGCAGCCAGAGACATCCCATACACTCTCTTAATTACCTTATTTCTTCTTGAATATTCCCTCTCTTCTAATGTTATGAGAGCAGCAGGGGAGACTAGAGATGAAGGCATGGTTCTAGACAAGGCATCTGTTTTATGAAAAGCGCCAATTGCTTAAAAAAAAAAAAAAAAAAAAAAGTTGCTCTATTTCCAGCACCAGATTGATTTGATTTCATATTTTAGTGTATCACTGTATTACCACTTTATTTGACTGTATGCATGTCTGGCAAGATAGCATTTGATCTTTAATAAGTCATTTTAGCCATTCAAAGAAAAATAGAGAACAAGAATAGATAGGCATTTAAAGATGAATAGAGAGATAGGAGTTCAACAATTTTCCATTTACAGAACATCAATGTTCATTTGTGATTAGATTCTCAGAATACAGTTATTTCCAGTGACATTAGGAGTCAAAAATCTATATATCCATAAGCACATATGTGTATTTTTGGCAGAACAAAGGACATAGATACACGCACCTATGCATACACATAGACTAGTTGAAGGTGTCCTTGCCCATAGCAGGCATGGGGTGAAAGTAGATGATCTTTAAGGTCCCTTCCAACACAAGCCAATCTATGATTTTATGATTCTATGAAATGAAAAAGAAAGAGTACCACAGTCAAAAAAATGCAGACCTAGAGTAAACAATTGACTGTAAATTATTTTTATTTAGTTGATAGGAGGGAAAGAGGCATAATTAATGATCATTTTGTCATCTTCTTATGTTCCCTGAAGGGAACATAATCACAAACTGATAAATACATATATATATATTTAGTAAGAAATTTAAAAAAGATGTTAAATGGGCTCTGGTCATGACCACTGGTACTGCACTGTCACTCACCTTCCCCTTGTGAATTAATTTGCCATAAACATTAGAAATATCATCTTTCATGTCAGAACCAAAAGCATTAGATTTGTATCCAGAGGACTAAAAATGAACTAGAGAGTTATCTAGAAGCTTTTCTACATTTGTAATCATGTTATTTAGCAATTGAATACCTTGGGATACTAATTCATTTTTTTAAATGATGGAGTGATTTCACAGAATGAAAGTTTTCAAAACACTAATTGGTTTAAAAGAAATAAAAAGAGAAGAGAGAGGATTTTCTGTGAAAGAAATGAAGTGTTTAATTATGGAGAGTTAGACAGCTATACAGATGTACAATTTACATGGAGAAAGAGAGAATATGCTATCTTTGGATAGAAAAATATTTTTTCATTTTGTTTGTTTGTCTGGTTGGTTGATTGGTTCTGACGTTTATTCTTTTATTTAGACATTCCAATAATCTTCATTTCTTATATTTTAACAAACGAACATATGCTGGGAAAAAAAAAAAAAAATCAAGACACAAATAAATTTGAAAATTACCTACCCAAAATGCAATGTGCTCGATTCTGAAACTCTGATATTGAATTCATGTTTGATGTTGCCATGAATAAAGATAAAGTGCTTCTGCTAATTCACACATTTGTTTAGTATTCACTATATTGCTGTCTTTTTCCTCAGTTTCAGGAATTCATATATACATATATATAAATATAGATGTGTAAGCTTAAAATGGAACAGGATTGTTCCAGTAATCAATAAATCTATAATACAAGACAATTATATGTTCTTTTTTATTATTTATTTAATATATATATGTGTTAAATGCTTGAGTCCCAAATAGGATTAAAATTAAAGTTTGTAATTTATTAAGCGAATAGAGGCAAGCAAACAGCGCTGGATGCACCGGGAGTCTCTGCTCCACCAAGATGCACACCTGTTACATCAGGAGGCTGATTTTTATGCTCCTAGACTAATACATATTCATCACTATTCCTAGAAAAGGCAGGGTTATTATAATTAGTTCCCAGAATCCAAACCCTCTCCGGACACATGCGTATTAGTCTCTGGTGGTCTTTCTGGGGGTCTCTTGTGCTGAAGGTTCATAGTCTTCCTCCCAGGCTTTGTCCTTCGGTCGTCCTTCAACTCCCCCTTTCTCCTTATTTGGTGGATCCCTTTGCCAGACATCAGAAGCTTGGGCAGCATCTCATGCAGAAGTCAGTAGTTTCCAAAAAAAACGCCTTGGTCCTCTTATCTCCCAGACTCGAGTCTCAGTGTTCGTCCTTCAAGCCTTCTATTTACACAAATAGCTAGACTCTTATTTTGCAAAATACAAGAACTATGTACACTAATCACTCTGCTTTTCTTAGATAGAAAGTTACATTTCATCATGCTGCCCTAGCATTGTTTCATACATGACATGAATCAAATGGACACATTTTTTCACATATATATATATATTCTGACAAATATTCTATCAGTTCTCTTTGCTAAGAGAAAAACGAGAACAAATTTAAAGGCCTTATTTAAAAGGTAGATTTTATAGTCGGGAGGAGAATGCCATCTGGTAATCCTGTTGCTGTGATATACAATATATAAATCCATAAATTTTAACAAACATGGCTACGTAGGAGGGAAAAATGTGAATTTAACAGATAACTTTGTCTGAAAACTTATTTTTGTAGTATGTTACATCTTAGCTTCTTGGCTTCTAAAGGTTTCTCTTGCAATCTTCTTTAATTCTACCATGACAAATGAACTGCACGACCTCTCTTCCAGTGGTTGACCCCTCTCACTGTAAAAAATATTTTATAATATGATGTGGTGTGATATGATGGTGGCTTTATGTTTTGTTTTGTTTTGGTAGGAATTAGGATTCAGAACAAAACATTGCAGAACAGAATTCTTATAATATAGATTGCCACTCCTTTAGCTATGACAGACTTTTATGAAGGCTCTTGAAGCATCCTTAGAGTCAGGTAAGACATGCAGGATTTATCCATTGTTATGCCATTGCTACGTTTTGGAATCAGTCTCTATATACATCTCAATAACTGAATTGGATCAGGGATTATTCCTAGTTTTGAGTTTTGGAAGTGCTTATAAAATTAACTCTTACCTCTCAAAATACATGGGTATATTCAAACTACCCTGGTGCTAACAAAACTTTGTTTTTGGAGAAAGTGTAAGTTGGCTTTAGCAAAAAAGTGCCAGATAAGCACTGAACAATTTCAGAATGGATGCTAGTGCTGAGCCCTGTACTCTTGTCCTATTTTGTTTACTATTATAAATATAAACAGCAGAGCTTAGACAGAAGCTAGGATTCTTGTTTCTTGAGCAATACAATTATGTGTATTTAAATATGTTATTACACGGATTTTATAGTATAAATAAGAAGTACTACTTAGGGAGTAACGATAAGTATTTTTCAGACTAAATTTGAACTCTGTATTTCAATTCAAGCTATCTTTATTCTTTTCCTTCTTTTCCTCAAACTGTCTTTTTACTCTTTAATTAGTTTTATGTTTTTCTTTAAGTTTTAAACAGAATACAAGTCCAGTATGCTGTGGACTTCGGGAGACCTTGACTATAATCCCTATTGGATGAAGGATTCATTGCCTTGCTCAAGGCTCTGGCAGAGCTGCCAGATATCATATAAGTTTCTATTAATCTCTTAGGGGTGCTCAAAGGATTAATTAGTTAATGTTTTGTGAAGCACTTTGAAAATGAAAAGTGCTATGTAAATGCTAAGCAGCTAAGCATTGTGAGAAAAAAAAAAAAGTTAGAGAGAGGAACTGGGGTTTGATGGGGAGCTGAAGTATAGCTTCAAAATTTCTCATTTGTTATTAAGAAAAGAGTCTTAATTCTTTCTGAACTATGATCTAGTTTCCAGGACCGCAAGAAAACCTTTAAAATATCAACCTACTCCCTTTGAACCTAATGAAGATGACACATTTCCTCTATGTTCTTTCCTTTTAATTAATTGTGATAAATACTACAGAACTTGTTGGAAGGGCTTCGGCTGCCTGTTACCTTGTAATGAACATAAAACACTGTATTCTTGTGTGATTTTCTGACAGCTTTTGGAAACGAGGAAAGAATTGAAAATTTTCTACAGGGGTGAATGGACAAGACTTTGAAAATGCCACTATTGCAGCTGGAGCTACTTCACCGTTGTCTCATGTTTTGCTTGAAGTTTCTTAAATCAAAAGAACTTAAATCTCTTTATAGTCCCTCAATAAAATTCTGCTTTTTCCTTGGGTGGACCATAGCATTTTGTTCAAGTGCTCAAGTTATGACCACATGCTTCTGTCTGGTCTGGGTCATGACTGGTCTGGGTCAAAACAAATGTGCCCTCAGCCCAGAAATTTGACTCTAACTGTGATAGACAGAAGACTCTTGGAAACTGTCTTGTGTTAAAACTGACATATTAACTCTAGGATGAGTTTTCTGAATGCACCCAGGATGAGTGAACCTGAACTGCTTTTATCTTCTGCCTATAATTTAATGTCTATATGGGATCATAGAATCACAGAATGGCTCAGGTTTGAAGGGACATTAAAGATCATCTAACTCTACCCCGCCTGCCATAGATAGGGATACTAACAAATTGATCAGGTGGCCAAGGCTCCATCTATCATGGCCTTGAAAACCTCCAGAAATGGGGCATCCACAACTTCTCTGGGATGCAACTTCCATTTCTTTTGAAAATGAATCACATCCTTTGTCTCAGATACATCTTGCCTCAGATTCTACTGGAGACTCTAATAGACATAGAATCACTTAATGCACTATAAATCATGATATATTTGTAAAAATCCTCATGTAATAGAAGTTTGATTTGCCTGTACCTTAGTGAAATATTGAAAATAAAAATCAAATCTTGAGCCTATAAAAAAGAAAAAGAAAAAGAAAAAGAAAAAGAAAAAGAAAAAGAAAAA
>CM021731.1:170199733-170227516 GCA_011075105.1 Heteronetta atricapilla
GAAAAAGAAAAAGAAAAAGAAAAAGAAAAAGAAAAAGAAAAAGAAAAGGAAAAGGAAAAGGAAAAAGAAAGAAAATATTTTCTGTTCTGCAAGATGACTTTAAAATAAATGTCATAAGTGAACTTCAAATTATGAATTCTTCATCTTTTGCCTTTACTATGTCTATTAGTACAATTTCATTCCTTTTAAATTTTACAGAAATACCAAAATTAAAATGAAAAGGTGGGAACTTTGGATATTCCTACATTACATAAACATAGATCTTTTAAAATTATTATTATTATTTTTGTAGGTGGTGGCTGTAATATGGCTAGAAGCAGGCAAAAAAAAAAAAAAAAAAAAAAAAATCTCCAACCTGTCAGTATTACCAAAAACACTTTGAATTATCACTTCTAATTTGTTCACTAGAGAACAAGAAGACCTCAGCCTGCTTAGGTGATAAATGCACTGAGTTTTTAATTGGGTTACTTGTAACACCACTACTAAAATCACATCTGTAAAATAATGATGTGTTTGAGTCAGTGAGCTGGTTGTGATGACAAAAAAGCTACCTCTAAATAATGTTGAAAAGTGGATTAAGTTAGTTTTACAAAAACATCCTATCATTTTTGGATGGCAATGTTTTCTATTTGAGAGTAGCTTAAGACTCTCTGTTAGCAAGCCTATTAAGTTCCCACTACAGAAAAACGAAGAAAGAAAGAAAGAAAGAAAGAAAGAAAGAAAGAAAGAAAGAAAGAAAGAAAGAAAGAAAGAGAGAAAGAAGGAAAGAAAGAAAGAAAGAAAAACAAACAAACAAACAAACAAACAAACAAAAACAGCAGTTCTTGTATTATTACATGTCCTCCTAGGCATTTATTTGTTTGGCAGCCTGGAAAATGCTTTTGTCCTATTAATTTAATTGGTATTTTGAAATACACAATTATTTTATTGTCCATAGGTTGTTTTTTTTTTTTTCATTTTATCTTTGCATAATTTGAGATTTTATTTATCGTTTATAATTATATTAACCAAAAATGTTGCCTTGTTCCAAGTTCAACAGAAATGCTAGGATAATCATATATAAAAAAAGAAAGTCATATTATCATGTTTTCAACTAACAAAATAATGTAGGAGCTGGAGTGTGGAGCTATGTTTAAATGAGAAGGGGCATGATTTAATTAAAGTGCGCAGCTCAGGCCTTGAAGTACTGTGAAGATAGTGTAGGCCCAGGGCTGATAACCTTGAGTGATGTTATAGCTAAAATATGCGGAACTATGTTCGGGAGGAGCGACGGCACTGTTGTACCAATTGTATTAGTGCTAGAGATGTGTGCATAGAAATTAGACCAATTATAAGTTATTGTCTGCGCATGCGGTAATGGTAGCATATATATACCTTGCTAGAACACTCATTAAACGGAGAACGATTATACTCGCATCGAGGTTGCATCGTTACTCTGGGTCACTCCCAGTCCAACATCTGGTAGCAGGGGATGGTTACTCGCCAGATAGTCCAGCTCGATTGAGTCTCCGAGACTGCGGTAAGCAGCAAGAGGGGGGGAATGGGAAACAAGACGTCTGGGAGGAGTGCTGCCTGTGTGCAAACTGGGGGCAGACATGGACCTCCCCTCCCAGTGGAAGGTGCAGCTTTGGAGGTGGAAACTGCAGCAACGTTGCTTGCTGGAATACTCTCTAAGAGAGGTATCGAGACAACGGGAAAGAAACTGATCAAATTGATCAAGTTGGGACAGCGATGGGGACACTTTAGAGAGTTGACCCTGCTGTTCTCCGTTACGGAATGGCAAGAATTTGGGAATACCATGTGGGAAAAGACTATAACGGGAGATTCAAAAGATAGAAAGAAAGTGAAAACTGTCCACGAGTTGTGGCGTACAGTAATAGAGATGTTAAAAACCATGAAAGCAGAAAAGGAAGTAGCCTGTGCTGCTGCTCAAATGTTAAACCCGGGGATGGTCCCTAAAAAATTTGGGGATTCGGAAAGAAAACCCGGGAATCTTGCGCGTATTTTGGGGCTCTCTGAGGTTAAAGGAATGACCGGGGTTCCATGCTTGGCGGTCTCCAAACTCCTATCGCGCATTGACCGTGATGGGCTGGGTAACGGGCCGCCCCCACACTACGCATGAGTCCCTCCGGACCCACCATCGACCACAATGAAAGCGGAAGTTGACTGGGCCAGTCCAGAGCAGAGATCTGAGCCAGCTGCGGAAGTAACACCCCAGCACACCCAGGGGGGATGTCCTGCACCGCCCGCAGGTGAGGGAGGGGAGGCGCGCCAACCCCTGCCCTCGGCTCCACCTCTTCACCCGCCCCTGCCGCTCTCTGCTGACTCCTCTGCTCTGGCAACTTCAACTTGCTGCGACTGTGTAGAACCACCCCTAGAAAATTCGGAAAACTTGTTAGAAATTGTCTAGCAGTGCCTTGCGGATCTGGACCTGCGGTTCAAAGACAAGGTATCAGTAGCGGATCATTAAAAAAAAGTGGGCAGAGACACCTAGGAAACACCACAGAACAGATTGGGAAAGGCACTTTACATAATGAATCAGCTAGCATTACCCTTTCCTCACAAAGAGGTACCACCCATAGTAAAACATTACAAAAGTATGAATTCCGCACTGTCACAGGTGCCACAATCAGAGCAGGTCTTAGTGATGGTAAAAAAATTAAATACAGGTCTTTGGGAGGGACCCCAGCCTCTAATAACTTGGGGTTGAGAGTATGCTTGTGTCTTTACAGGTCACGGATCAAGATGGGTACCAGCAAGGGGGTAAGGCCATGGTTGGCCTCCTCCTCACAATCACCACTGTCATCGGTTATTGCCAGACCTGGGTCTCCATCCAACCATGCTGCAACATCTGGGTCACCCTTGCCAACATGACAGGACAAGAAGCGATGTGCCTGTCTCTGGCTAGTGCTAATGACCCATTTACGACATGTCTGGTGAGGCTCCCAGCAGATAACAAAGACTGGACTGTCTACTTGCTGTGAGTACCCCTAGAGCCACAGGAATTAGATATCCTGGGAAGTGTAACAGTCACACCACGTGTAAGGTTCAACTACATGGGCAAAAACCAAACCATGAAACAAATTGTCAATGCCACACTCGCTCCTTATCATAATGCATCTCTTTGGTGTAATTATACAAAACTAGAATGGCATCATTCCTTGCACCAGGAGCCGCTCTGCTCGGCTGTGGGATTAACTGTGGAACGGACGCCCCTAGGTGCACCGTGAGCATTTTCCTCGGAGGGGTCTCCACTCTCAGCCGCTCACCACGGGAGTAGACAAGGACCTGCTGAAGCTGCAGACAAATTATTTTAAGTGATATTTTCTTGTGGTATGAATGAAAAGTGGAAGAGGCCTCTTTGCGTGATTGTGTGATTGTGCTATTTGAGTGAGGAGCAGCATCGCTGTGAAGCACTATTCTATTTTTACCCTGTTACCTGTAGTGCCTTGCTTATTACAATGTTTGCAGTGTTAAAGGTAGTAGACCAGGCCTGGGTTGCTCAAAAACAAAAAGGGGGAATTGTGGAGCTATGTTTAAATGAGAAGGGGCATGATTTAATTAAAGTGCGCAGCTCAGGCCTTGAAGTACTGTGAAGATAATGTAGTCCCAGCGCTGATAACCTTGAGTGATGTTATAGCTAAAATATGCGGAACTATGTTCAGGAGGAGCGACGGCACCGTTGTACCAATTGTATTAGTGCTAGAGATGTGTGCATAGAAGTTAGACCAATTATAAGTTATTGTCTGTGCATGCTGTAATGGTAGCATATATATACCTTGCTAGAACACTCATTAAATGGAGAACGATTATACTCGCATCGAGGTTGCGTTGTTACTCTGGGTCATTCCCATTCCGACACTGGAGAAAGATAATTTAAGCCATTTATGAAAATTTGATCTGTATGATCTTGCATATCAAGACATAACAGATAATTCATTAATAATATAATGGCAATACAAGCTCATCAGAATAATTATCTGGCTTGGTGACTTTTTTCTAGTTTTGATCAGTAACACTGAGTATGAGAACAGGCAATTAAACAAAGATAATTTCCATCAGTTTGAAGTCTAGGCAATTCTTGAATACTAGATGCTATAGCCCTTTGTGATTTTTTCTTTCATGAACTTGCTTAGTTCATTTTTGAGACTACAGCTTTGCTGCCAACAATATTTCTTGACAAAATGCTGTGTGAAATATACCCTTCTGGTAGTTTTCTGTCTCTCACATGTTACCAATCTACACAGACAAAGCTCTCATAAAGAAATCAAGATAAGTAAAATCATACAATCATAGAATCATTTAGGTTGGAAAAGACCTCTAAGATCATCTGTTCTAGCCATTAACCTAGCATTGGCAAGTCCACTATTAAGCCATGTCAATAAGAACTACATCTGTACCTTTTCTGAAGACTGCCAGAGATGGTGAATCAACCACTTCCCTGGGCAGCTTGTTCCAATGCTTTACAACATTTTCAGTGAAGATTTTTTTTTTTTTTTTTCCTAACATCCAATCTAAATCTCTCTTTTTTTTTTTTTTTTTTTTCCTAACATCCAGTCTAAATCTCTCTGGCTCAACTTAATATAATTTCCTTGTCTTATCATTTAGTGTGTGGGAGTAGAGATCAATCCGCACCGCGCTACAGCCTCCTTTAAGGAAATTGTAGAGCACAATAATGTCTCCCCTGAGCTTTCTCTTCCCCATTCTAAACCCCAGCTCCCTCAGCTGCTTCTCAGAAGACTTGTTCTCTAGACCCTTCACCAGCTTCATGGTCCTTCTTTGGACAGGCTCCAGCACATCGATGTAGTGACAGGCCCCAGACTGAAGAGAATATTTGAGGTGTTGCCTCACAAGAGCCAAGTACAGAAGGACTATCACTTCCCTAGTCCTGCTGGACTTTAGTGATGATTTTGACACTGTTGCCAAAAGGTCCTCATAGAGAATCTATCAAAGTATAAGATGAATGGGCAGACAGTAAAGTGGATTGAAAGCTGTCTGAACAGCGAGACCCAGAGGTCAGTGATGCGAAGTCTAGTAAGCAGAGTACCCCAGTGGTCGATACTGGGTTACTGTTTAACATCTTCATTAATAATCTGGATGATGGGGTAGAGTGCAACCTCAGCAGATTCACAAACAACATGAAACTGGGGGACATCAGGGGATCATGTTAATATCTAGAGGGACCTGGAAAATGGGCTGACAAGACAGGCTGGAGAAACAGACTGGAGAAATGGGTTGATAAGACTGTCATGAAGTTCAACAAGGAGAAGTGCAAAGTCCTGCACCTCAGGAGGAACAATCAGTACATGCTGGAGGACACCCAGATGGAAAGTAGACTGGCAGAAAATGATCTAGGAGTCTTGGTGATCATCAAGTTGAACATGGGTCAACATGGTGTCCTTGCAGCTAAGGTGGCTACAGTATACATACTTGGCTGTGATGAAGTATTTTCAACAGGTTGAAGCAGGTAATTCTTCTCTTATACTCATCATTAGTGAAGCTGCACCTGGAGTATTGTTTCTAGTTGTGGTTTCCTCAGCTCAAGACAGATGTGGACTATAAGGGGCTATAAAGATTATTAGGGGACTGGACCATTTCTCCTACAAGGAAGACCGAGAGAGCTGGGACTCTTCAGCCCAAAGAGAAGTTTCACATGCAAAGAGGACAGATCCAGGCTCTTTTCTGTGGTGGCAATGACAGGATAAGAAGCTATAGGCACCAAGTGAAACATAGAAATTTTCTTCTGATCATCAGGAAGCACTTCTTCACAGTGTGGACAACAGAGCACTGACACAGATTGACCAGAGTAGTTGTAAAGTCTTCCTCCCTGGAGACATTCAGAAGCTGGACATCATCCTGGGTGAGTAGCTCTAGATTCTGAAAAGATATTTGACAGAATTGATTGAATGTTCTTATTGAAATTGGAATTTTTTGAGTCTAACTCTAGGAAAGCATTTTGCTCTTCTGTTGACAGCTTAATTCCAACCCTAAAGCATCCATGATAATTAATAATTTTGTCAGATCAGTTCATCCCAAGCAGATGTGCTGTGCAGGGTTTTTCCTTATTTCCCCTGTTCTCTACCTTGGTAAATGACCTTTATTAAATTATTTTTCAAACAAGGAACTCATGACATTCAGATTCTATAGGGCAAACTGAGAGTGCCATTATCTTAGCTGGAACAGGAAGGTACATTATTCTGACTGTATGTAATTCACAGGCTTTTTGTTTTGTATTTTAATGCAGATTTCAGTGTCAGATTTTCAGACAGACTTCTGCTGCTATAATCACAGAATCATAGAATCATTTAGGTTCAAAAAGACCTTCAAGATCATCAAGTCCAGCTGTTACTTAACCCTACCAAGTACACTACTAAACCATGTCCCATGTATCATAAATACCTCCAGGGATGGCGACTCCACCACGAGCATGGGCAGCATGTTCCAATGCCTAACCACCCTCTCCATGACGAAATTCTTCCTGACATCTAATCTAAACCTCCCCTGGCACATATTGAAACCATTTCCTGACATCCTATAACTTGCAACCTCAGAAAGAACCAACACACTACAATCTATTTTCACATAGCTGTAGAAGGTGATGAGGTGTCTTCTCAGACTTTTCTCGAGAATAATTGGCCCTGGTTCTCTCAGCCACTCGTCATATGTCTTGTTTTCTAGTCCCTTCACCAGCTTTGCTGCTCTTCTCTGAACACATCCCCATAATTCATTATCTTTCTTGTAGTGAGGGGCCCAAAACTGAGCACGGTGCTCAAGGTGTTATCTCACCAATGTCTCGTACAGAGGGACAATCATTTCCCTAGTCCTGCTGGAGACTATTTCAATACAAGCCAGGATGCTATTGGCCTTCTTGGCCACCAGGGGACACTGCTGGCTCATGTTCAGCGGGATGTCGACCACTACTCCCAGGTCTAGTTCTGCCTGGAAACTTTCCAGCCACTATTCCCCAAGCCTGTACTGCTGCATCAGGCTATGACTCAAGTGCAGCACCCAGCACTTAACCTTTGTTGAAAGACAGACAGGTGGATGCAGCCCATTGATCTAGCATATTCAGATCCATCTGTATAGCCTTCCTACCCTCAAGCAGATCAATGCTCCTGCCTAACTTGGTGTCATCTGCAAACTTTCTAAGTGTGTACTCAATCCCTTCATTAAGATTGCAGATAAAAATATTAAACAAAACTGGCCCCAATCCCAAGTGCTGGGGAATATCACTTGCTACCAACTGCCAAGTGGATTTATCCGTCTCCATTCACAACAATTCTTTGAACCTGGCCAAACAGTACATCCATATAAGCCATGAGCAGCCAGTTTCTCCAGGAGTATGCTGTAGGAAATAGTATGCAATGATTTGCTTAAGTCCAATTAAAAAATATCCACATACTTTCCCTTATCCACTAAGTAGTTCATCTTGTTACAGGATGAAAATGCTCTCATGAAACTCTTCCAGATTTTTAATCTGACAAAAAATATTCAGTAAGAACATTTCTGGTCTTTGGGCTTATGTGAAAGAATAAAAGCAAAACTAGGGGCAGGAGAGGTGTTCAAGAAGAGCTACTACCACTCAGGGACAATTATTTCAAAATGATATTACCTCAGAGTACAAGAGTGTATTCTGACTATCATCATCTCTCATGGTCAGTGAATTCTGAGCTATCTTTCAGATACGTGATCATCTGAAGTACGATGCCAATACTTTTGAGATGGGTGATTTTCAAATGGCACTATTTTAAGTATTTTCTGACAGCTCTTAAAAGCTGCATAAAGAATATATTGACTTTATGAATGTTTCTGGTCAGTTCTGCAGGTTTGGACATCAAGATATGCTCTTTTCTCTCTTTTCCGTATGAGGAATGCCTTGATGAAGATCAGTTAACTCTTAGATGTAAATTTTCCTTACTAAATATATCAATTTATCCAACTTAACAACTATAACCTGAGCTTTAAATTGCTTACTTTTGTTGTATATTTGGTCTATGTTTCATTATCAGTTTCTATCGTTCCCTAGAGGTATGATTTTATTTAAAATGTAATCTTCTGCCAATACATACAATACTACTATTGTCCCCAGAGGCATTCTGTCCTTTGCTCATTTTACAGTCTTCCTGGATCCCAGGACAAATCTTCTCCAATGGCCTGACTGAAGTAAGAATAGGACTTTTTCTTTTCTATACAGGTGAAATTATTTTTAGATCTACAAGGTCAATTCTACTGCTTTAAAGTTTCAGTTACTGTAATAAATGAAAAATATCAGAGGAAAGATTGACTGTATGAATCCGGCTGTAAAATCATTCTGTCAGGTAAAACAGCTGAAGAGACATGCCATTATCATTGATCACTGGATGTGCTAGTGATGATGCATATATGGGTGATACGTTTATTTATTTTTTATTTTTTAAACCATTAAGGGTTATATAAATAATAATAAAAAAATATTTTTATTCACATAAGACTGTAAAAAACTTATTGAAAAGAAAACATTAGTGCCTTAGAAACTGACATGGAAAATAAATAAATAAAGGCAAAACTATAAAGGTTTGAAATTTATCATTAGTGTAATTGAGATAAGTATGGCATATCTATTTCAGCTCAAAGGAAAAAATGAGAACTTTTATGACTTTTCAGTACTCTAGTATGTCATCAAAAATACATGCTTTAGATAGATTTTTTACACAGGCAAACAGTGATGGGACAAGAGCGGTTAAAACTAAAAGAAGAAATATCTAGATTTGATGTTAGGAGGAAATTCTTTACTCAGAGGGTGGTAAGGAATTGCAACAGGCTGCCCAGAGAAGTTGTGGATGCCCCATTTCTGAAGGTGTTCAAGGTCAGGTTGGATGGGGCCCTGGGCAACCCTGCCCAAGGCAGAGGGCTTGGAACTAGATGATCTCTATGGTCCCTTGCAACTCAAGCCATTCTATGATTTTCAGAATGAAACAAGCAAACAAATACCCTCAGTCTCACCAACAAGCAACTATTTATATCTTTAACAGCTAACCTAATCACAAGAATCTACTTATCTTACAGTATGTCTAACATCTACCTGAGGCATTGCAGTAATAGTTCCTAGTTCCCTGTCATTCATTTCAGCTTTTGTCTTACTTCTGTACTGTAGAGAAGTTTAATAAAACAATAAGTTAGGGATTTGAATTAATTATATTTTAAATAGTTAAATATTTGGTTACAGATTAGGTCCAGACAGTATTCCCTACTGTTCTATTAACAGTCTTCTATTCCCTTTCTTGGAAAAAAAAATATATATATGTCTTTCTTTATGACTTATTACAAAGTCTCGGAACGATCTCACATGGATCATGTACTCAGAGCAATCTCACATGGACTATCTTAAGTAAGAAAAAATTGAATAGGCATTTAGCCAATGTCACCTCAATTATATTGTCATCGGTGTTTTCACATTAAGCTGCTTTCCCCAGGGTTTATTTTCAACTATAGCATTGACATGGAACTGAGCTACTGCATGAAAAGTATCTGACTTGATACATCTAAAGTGACTGGGCTAATATGCCAGCTTCCTATCGGGAGTGGAATAAAAAAAAAAAAAAAAATGCTATATGACTTCAGTCATCCCTTACCATTACTAAAAATGATTACTCTTATGAAGTACACAGAAGAATATATTATTTTTAAGTTCATAATTCCATTTTAATGTGCATTTATGTTCCAAATGTTCCAAACTGAAAGGTCCATTCCAACATTAAACATCCCATGTAGATTGTTAATACCATATATTTCCAAATAATACTGAAAATTAACAGTTGTTTCAATCTCTCTCTCTCTCTATATATGTCACATATATTTCATCACTTCTAATTCTGAACAGAAACCTCAAATTCTCATTGTTCTCTAGATTGAATGCAGACACTGTGCAAGATATTCCATTTCTTTTGGGAAAGAAGGGGAAAGAACAATTTTCTAATAGCCAACAGTCCAATCTATGTTAAGTAATAAAATACCTTATTGTATTTCTAAGTGTATCATTAGTATTAGAAATAATATAAAATAGCTCATATCCTTCAGGTTGCTGTATTGGGTTTGCGTGGCAAGGTTTTGGTAGTGAGGAGATATCTCTCTGAGAAGAATCCAGAAATGCCCCATGTTAGATAAAGGCCAGTTTCAGTCAGCTTCAAAGGGACCAGCCACTGGCCGGAGCTGAGCCACTAAAGTGATGTTGTTTGCACCTCTGTTAGAGAAAGTAAAAATAAAAATAAAACAATACAAAACAGAACAAAAAAAAAAAAACCTGCTAAGCCACAGCAGCTGAGAGAGAGAGGAGTGAGAAACAGCCATTCAGATTCCAAGGTCAGTGAAGAAGGAGGGAAAGGATATGCCACAGGCACTGGATCAGAAGTTCCCTTGTGGCCTGTGGAGAAGGTGGAGAAGGTTGTCCCTTTGCAGATACTATAAGGATACTATAAGATAAAATCACGTATATATATATACATATATATATACATATATATATTCTGTCCTGGCAAATATCACACTGAACTCATAGCTGCTCTGTATCCTTTGGACCAAACACTGGAGGCCAATCAGAATGAATAAATACTGAGACATTTCAAATAGTATGAGAAGTTTCTAGGTTTTAGGTAAATAAATGAAACTCACAGGCTGGATGTTTTTTTAATTAATTCTGATTAATTGCCAAGTAATGTGAAAAGTGATGTCACTGCTTTTCCAAATAGTTGACCTGCCATTGAAGTAACAAGAACTAAAGTAATGGGTTAGTGGACTCTTAAGTGATTTTTCATTTTAGACACTCAGAAGTGAGTAAGCTGAAAATAGACACTTTTTTTTTTTTTTTTTTTTTTTTTTGGACAAAAGCGATAAAGTAAGCAAGCAACCAAGGGTTTGTGTTGAGTTTTTTCTTAATGTATTCTTATGCTATAAAGCTACACTAAAATTTCAGATTTTACCTCAGATGTTAGGGTTTTTTTTCCTTCTTAGAGACTTCCTTATCTCCCTTTGGAGTAATTATTTATTTATTTTTTCTTTTTAAAAAAAAAAAATATTCTGCTTTCAGTAAATACTAAGAGAACTACCAATACATATATATATTTTAGAAGAAATGGTTTCACAAATATATATATATATATATATTTTATATATATATAAAATTAAACATCTGGAAACCCATCCAAAAATCTAAAGGTTTCCTCCATGTGAGATAAATAGTATTTATTTTATTTTATTTATTTATTTTCTCAGTTATCTCATTGGAGGCCCCACAGAGCTTCATTCAACTGCTGATGATCTGTTTCATTAGAGATTTTATTCCATAATTTTCAAGGAAACTTTAAAAATAAAAAGACTACCAAAAAGTAGCAAACAACAAATTTCTGTATATTAAATTTCTATCACTGTTCTTCTTCACAGTGCTGTAACCTTGAGCTCTACAAGCCAAGGAGATGAACTAAATATGACTAGGGCGATGAGAAATGTGATAGGGAAAACAGTCTAAACATGGAAGTGCACAGATTTCAGTTAAAAATGAAGATAGCTACTAAAGCTAATGATCTGTACCTTTTAAAAATTCATGAAGGGATTATATATGTGCAAACTCAGTAAGAAATGCTGCATACCCCTTCACTACAATCGAAGCAAACTACAATGGCTTTCTGGCTTTAGCTGTAATAAAACATATCTATCTTCTCTCCAACAAAGATTAAAGAAAAATTATACTGTGGTCTTATTCATCTTCTGTCAGTGATCTATCAATTGAAGGGGAAAATAAAAAGAAATTATTTCCCAATGATCCAAAAATACTATAGGTAATTAAGAGGATAAGACTGTTTTCTTACTCTGGCCTTTTAAAATATACCAAATCAAGTTAATAAAGGATAGCTTTGTAGCAGCTATTAGAATAGAGTAGACTAGAACAGTTTAGTTGGAAGAGATGGTGGTGGTTCTACCCTGCTGGGCAGCTGTGCTCCAACACAACCACTGTCTCACTCCCCCTCCTCAAGGAAAGAAGGGGAGAAAATATGATGGCAAAGGACTAAGGACTGAGCTAAGGACAGGAAAATTGTTCAGCAATTATGGTCATGGCAAAACAAACTCAATGTAGGGAGATTAATATAATTTATTGCTTGTCACTAGAAGACTAGAACACTGAAAAACTAAAAACAAGCTAAAAACACCCTCTTCCCATCCATCCTCTTCTATGTCCTCCCCACGAACTGTGCAGGGGAACGTGTAATGGGAGTTGCAGTCAGTCCATAACACTTTGTCTCTGATGTTCCTTCATAGTCAGTCTCTTCCCCTGCTCCAGCAAGGGGTCTCTCCGATGGGATACCATCCTTCTCAAACTGATCCTGCATGGGCTTCCCATGGGCAGCAGCTCTTTGAGAACTGCTCCAAATGTGGATCCATACCATGGGGTCCATCCATCAGGAGCAATCTGCTCTAACATGGACCCCCCATGAGTGGCAGCTCCCATCAGATCACTTGCTCCTCTCTATGGGCTACAGGATATCGAATCTGCTCCTGTGAGGGCTCTCCATAGGTTGCATCCTCCTTCAGGCCAGATCCACTGTGGTGTCCTCCACAGGCTGCAGTGTGGAGACCTGTTCTGACGTGGGACCCATGGGCTGCAGTGGGACAGCCTGCTCCACCAGGGGCCTCTCCACTGGCTGCAGGGAAACTTCTGCTCCAGAGTCTGGAGCACCTTCTGTCCTCCTTCTGTACTAACTTTGGTATCTACAGGGCTGGTTCTCACTCTTTGCTCTCCCAGATGCTGGTGTGCAGCAATTTTATATATATATATATATATATTATAATATATAATATTATATATTATATATTATAATATATATATATATATATAATATTTATTTATTTTTATTTTTCCTTTTCTTAAGCCTGCTCTCAGAGGTACAAAGAACATTGCTTATTTGCTCAGCTCTGACAAGCAACAGGTCCCTCTTTTGGAGACAGATGGAACTGGCCTTTATCTAACACGGAACACCTTCTGGATTTTTCTCACAGAGGCCAATCCTGCAGCCCCCCTGCTACCAAACTCTTGCCATGTGAGACCAGTACAGGGACCTTCATAGATCACCTAGTCCAACTGCCTGACCACTTCAGAGCTAACAGAGCATATTATTGAGGGCATTATCCAAATGCCTCTTGAACACTGCCAGTCACAGGACATCAACTACCAGTCTAGGTAGCCTGTTTCAATGTTTGACCACTCTCACTGTAATGCAATTCTTCCAAATATCTATCTTGAACTTTTATTGTTGCAGCTTTGTGCTGTTCCCATGTGTCCTGTCATCAGTCACCAGGGAGAAGAGATAAGCACCTCCATGTCACCTCCCCAGGAAGCTATAGAGAGTAATGAGGTCACCTCATGGCCTTCTTTTCTTTAAACTAGACACCACAGGTATTCAAGTTTCTTAACATGATTTTTAAATTGTGGAACCCAGAATTAAATTTTGGAACCAATATCCAAGGTGAGGCTGTACCAATGATAAATAGAATAAGGAAAATCATCTCTTTAGGCCTGCAGGCTATGCTGTATTTAATGTACCTCAAAATGCACTTTGCCCTCTTAGCTGCCAGGGCACACTGCTTACTCATGTTGAGCCTACTGTCAAACAGCACTCCAGGTCCCTTTGCACAGAAATGCCTTCTAGACACTTGTCTCCCATTCTGTACCTGTGCCCAACAATTCTGTTCCAGGTGAAGAACCTGACATTTTCTTTTGTTGAACTTCACGCAGTTGCTGACTACCCAATGCTCCAGTCTATCTAGATCCTTCTGTGAGGCCTTTCATCTGTCCAGAGAGGCAACATCACCTCCCAGTTTAGTATCATCAGCAAACTTGCTAAGGATGCATTCAACTCCTTCATCCAGATAATTGATAATAACAGTGATCAGGATTGGCCCTAGAATTGAGACCTGGGGAGCACCGCTAGTGATTGGCCAGATGTGAAAACCCCATTCCCTACCACCCTTTCAGCTCTGCCATTGAGCCAGTTCATCACCCAACAACATAGTGTGAACTTGTTTATCCTGGAATTGGACAATTTGTCCAGGAGAATGCTGTGAGGGACTGTATCATAGGCCTTACTAAGATCCAGAAAGATTATGGCCACTACCTTCCCTTCATCTACCTATTGGGTGATTTTATCATAGAAGGAAATCAAATTACTAAAAAAGGACTTTACCTTGATGAACCTATGTTGACTATGCCTGACAATTGTTTTGTTCTTTATCTGACTTTCAACAACCCCCAGAATAATTTTCTCCATAACTTTGTCAGCCACTTAGGTTACAGTAACAGGTCAGTAGTTTCCTGTGTCTTATTTCATGCTCTTTTTGTAGACAGATATAACATTTGGTAGTTTCCAGTCAGCAGAGACCTACCCAGACTCCCAAGACCTTTGGTAAATTTTTAAGAGATGTACAGCTATAAAATCTGCTGACTCCCTCAGTACTCTGGGGTTATTCTTGTTGGGCCCCATAGACTTATCAATGTTGAGCCTTTCCCTTACAATTCTGCCATGGATGGAAAGTCACTGTTCCCTCAGTAATGGTCCTCTATCTCTAAGTACTGAGCAGGCCAAGATCTCTCATTACTATTAAAAACTGAGGCAAAAACAAAACAAAACAAAACAAAAAGACATTAAACAGCTCTGACTTTCCCTCAACCTTACTTGTTAGTTGACCATCTGCTTCAAGTATCAGTCTGCTGCTTTTCTTTGACCTCCTCTTCCTGTTGACACACTTAAAAAAAATAAAAAAATAAAAATAAAACCTTTTTGTTGTCTGACACCTCATCAGCCACTATTCTTTTAGTCTGCACTGAGAATTGTGTGTGTTCTTCCAGCAAAGGACTGTCCACAACTGTAGAGATCAGGTGTATTCTTTACTGCTTATAGTTCTCTAGAATGGTTTATTCTAAGGGTTTATTCAGACTAAGAAGTTTGCAGAACTAGGTGGGGACGGCTAGTTTGTTCCTGTACTATAATGGACTAACGACTATTCAGCATCCAAACTCCTCTTTTCCTCTATTTCAGAAGAGGAAAACCAAATCAAAATAAAACAAAATCCAAATATTAAATAAATCTAAAAGAGGGAATCACGTGTTTTTTTTTTTTTTTTTTTTTTTGTTGTTGTTGTTTTGTTTTGTTTTGTTCTTTAATAAAAAAAATGCTTGCCAGTATTTTGTTTTCACATTACATACCTTTCACTTTGTTTCTGTATGCACACAGATGACTGCTGATGACAATGGCTAGAAGTGGTTACAGTGGTGCGAACTATATACAGATTTTTTCACACACAAGAGTTTTTGTTCGCAGTTTAAAAATAAATATTTTTAAAGGTTTCCAAATAATGGAAATTAATATAATTGCATTTTAAAATGATAGCAATTAATACTAATACTACTATTAATAACGTTTAACATCTGAAATTTATATTCTAATACTTAAAAAAAAAAGATATAGTAAATATTTCGCAGTTCTTGTTAGCTATGGCTGCGAGTGTCTTCACTTGATGATTGTTTGACATTCTTATTTTCCCTTTTCAAATTTTCCAGCCTCAATTTTTCATAATATAGCTTATACATAGTAAGTAAAAATAATATTCTAAAATGTGCTTTATTTGGAATGTATCTTTTTTAATATACATATTTACATTACAGGCATGTTATTAATTACAATGTCTCACAAATAAAATTGAGACCTCAGCAAAAGAAAAAACTGCTTTATAATAATTGATTCTGCAAGATTCACATTTAAAAGGTGTTTTATTGGGTTTACATGGCAAGAAGCTGCAGAGGTGGCCTCTGTGAAAAGAATTCAGAAGCCGCCGCATGTCAGACCAGAAACAGTTTCAGCCATCTCCAAAAAGGAACCCACCACTGGCCGGAGCCGAGCAAATGAGCAATGTTGTTTGTACCTCTGTGAGAGCAGATTTAAGAAAGGGAAAAATGAAAACAAAATGCTGTTTAACAGCAGCTGGGAGAGCAAGAGACAGCCCTGTAGACACCAAGGTTAAGAAGGAGGGCAGGAGGTGTTCTGGGTGGTGGAGCGGAAGTTGCCCTGCGGCCCATGAGGTGGACTGTGGGGGAGCAGGTGGGTATGTCCTGAGGGAGGCTGCAGCCTATGGAGAGCCTCTGCAGGAGCAGACTTTGGGTTGGAGCTGCAGCCTGTGGAGCTGCAGGATCCACAGCCTGTGGATCACAGGTGATCGTGGGGGGCTGCTGCCTGTGGGGGACATATGCTGGAGCAGTTTGCTCCAGACAGATGGACCCCATGGTACTGAGCCATGCTGGAACAGTTCTTTAAGAGCTGCTGCCTGTGGGAAGCCTATGAAGGATCAGTTTGGTAAGGATGGCACCCCATGGGAGGGACCCCATATTGGAACAGGGGCAGAGAGAGACCATGAAGGAGCGGCAGAAATGAAGTGTTACGGACTGACCACAATCCCCATTCCCTGTTAGCCTGTGCTGCTCTGGGGGAAGAGGTAGAAGAGGGTGGATAGGGGGAATGTGTTTTGGTTTGCTTTTAGTTTCTCACTGCTCTAGCTTGTTAGTAATAGGAAATAAATTACATTAATTACTCAGTGCTGAGTCTGTTTTGTCCATGATGATAACTGTTGAGTGATCTCTCTGTCCTTATCTCAACTCTTGAGCCCTTTCCAGCATATCTTCTTCCCCTTTCCCTTTGAGAAGGAGGAATGAGAGAGCATTTGTGGTGGAGTTCAGCTATGTAGTAGGGTAGAACCACTACAGACCGTAAAAAAATATCTCTGAGCACTACTGCATATTTGTTTCATATATTTTCAGCTATGTTTCTCTTGACCATGAAGTGAATTCCCAATAATGTGAAAAGGAAAATAATACTCAAATCTTTATAATTTCAAAATGGGTTACATATGTAAGTATCTTTCTGTCTGTAGCAAACTACTGTAGCAATAAAAAATAGAATTAATAGATATTTAACATATATTAATTATTCTTAGAAATACATTATAAAATTAAACTTGTGGAAATTGGAGATTTTTGCATTTTAAAAGTAAAACATAATGAATGGAAATAATAGCCAAATACAGTGGATAAATTGTATTTGTAACCTTGTGTAAGGTTAAATTCAGATATTGCTATAAGATAGCATGAGTCTTTGCAGTATAATAATATAATATATCTTAATTAAAATTTTTATAATATACTTCATTGATTTGTTACAATACTTCTAGTCTTTGTATATCAGAGCATCTGGGATAACATTTACAGAAATACATGGTCAAATAGCCACTTCCCGTTGTACAGAAGAAAGTGAAGATATAAATTTGTTCAAAAAAAAACTCATGTAAATTATGAAACAGAGATGAAAGGGTAACACAAGACAAAAATAATTAGATGTCAAAACCACACTGTAAAATACCCAGTAGTTTATACCTGTAAGACAGGTGTACCTATATGTCAAACCAGTTTTGTTTTGTTTTTTACATACCTGAGAATTTTATGAATATATTAACTAGTAGTTCTGCTTCTGAGAATTAAGCAGAACTTCATTTTAGAAAGATGTAAAGGTTATAGTTCCATTCAAAACTGTTTCATAATATAGCATGCCATATAGGTTTGCATAATGTCATTTAAATGTATCTGATGACAAATTTTTACCCTGATTTCCTAGTCCTTTCTATCTGTAAGGTTTTTGTTTGTTTGTTTGTTTTGGAAATGCTAGATTTATTTTGCACTGCATTTGAAAACTTGGCTCAAATGCCTTAAGACTAGATTGAAAAGAGAAAATGAGATAAGAAATTTATTCCAATAAATAAACTATTCCCATATTAATAAAATGCTTAGAATGATCAGTGAGATCAGTGACAAATTACAAAGCAATTTTATACAGAGAAGCCAGAAGGAATTCATTAAAAAGGATAAGAATAAGAATAAAAGAATAAGTACAGGTATTTATCTGAGACAGGGAATCCAGAATGTAGACATCACAACCTTCCCTCCTTCATTCCTTCTTTCCTCCTTCATGCTGATTCTTCAAACAACAATGAAACCATTGCCTTCTCTTCAATTCCTATATACAAACAACAGGCAAGCAACTATCTACATGGGTAACTGTAGAACATTGTGCCAAATCTCAAAATATATCACTGGGTTGTGCTCTAAGTATCTCACAATTCTTCTAGTGATTACACATGTGATGGAAAAACTTGGCCTATATGATATAAGCATTTTACTCAGTGTGCTGATAGCACTAAAGAACCATCAAAGAACCTGTAAAACTCAAAATTATCTCACAGAGCTATGGAAGACTTTTTTTTTTTTTTTTTTTTGATCACTTTCAATTTTTTAAAATGTTTCCTGTAAGACATTTTGTCAGCATTACTCTTCATTATATCTCCAAGTGTTGACACCAAATCAAAGCTGCAGAAGTTGATGTGTCCCTTAAGAAAATAAATGACTCCATTAACTTGTTCTATTGTTGCTGAAGGTGAACATAAATTCCATAAAAACAGGGAACGTAAGAACTGTTTTTTCAATCTGAGATAAGTTTGCAGTTCTGTCTTTTTGATGCTGATGTCTTTTCACTTCAGTAATGAAAATAAAACAAACATAAGACTTGTGCTAGATACTGTGCTGTCATCACATCAGAATATTTTCAAGGAAAAACTTGTTTTCTTTGGGCTAGTGTTTGAAAATTATCTAAGGCAAATGAAGTCATTAGTTTCTCTACATTTCACAAATATAATCAATAATTGCATACATTCTTTTATTGTGAATTAAGAGGTACTTACAAAATGAATGTTTAGAGTTTGCCAGTTACATCATTTTAAAATGCAGATTTATACTAAGCTACTTCAACTTTAAATTCAGAATATAAATCTTGGTAAATTCAGTTTCTGACTGAAAATATGAGTTATTTTCAGAAGTCATTTTATTTTATCTGTTTTAATAATGAAGAAAACCAAACCTATTACTACATCTCCCAAAGTTAAAAAGTAACTACCCCACGAATTTTCTGTATTATTAAATTGGAATTGAAAGTGACAACTAGAAAGAAAAGAAGTGACAAGTGTATGATTAAGGTAATTAATGAATTTCAATTTTGACTGCTTGCAAATTTAACAATTTAGTACTCACTCAAAATTTATTTTTCCTTTTAGTTACCTGAATAGTTACTGACATAACACAAGACCTCCAAAATCTTTCTAAAAATGTTGTAAAGTAAAAAAAAATAAAAATAAAAAAGTAATTGTATTTTTTTTTTTGTTTTTTTTTTTTTTTCTGTTTTTATTTGGTAGGTTGGTTGGTTTTGTTTCCTAATACATACAATAAGTGAATATGAGTGAATATGTACATAAGTGAAATGTGTAATGCAGTTGTTTACTCCGTGGCTAGAGGTGTATATGCAGTCCATAAGTCTATAATGTACAAATACCACATGAGAAAGAACAGAAAATACAATTCTGTGTATAGATGAAAGTTTTTGTTGTTGTTTTTGTTGTTATTGTTGGTTTATGATTCAAAATAAGAAGCAAATGGTTTATATATATATATGTACACACACACACACACACATATATATATATTTCACAGAGACTTACACTATTGTTTGTGAAAACAGTAAAGGTAAGTATGGGGTAAGGCATTTTCCTACTTGAACAATATCTTCTTTTTCTTTTTTTGTTAGGTTTCTGTTTACAATGTATACACTGTGGCAATACTCAAAAATATTACAGTTCTCTATATACTACTGTGATTCAGGATTTTCAGAATATCATTCAGTTAGATCACCCATCATCGTCATCATCATCCACTTGTAATCTATATAAAATTTATTTGTGGTATTAAAATACTACATTCACTTGAATTTTATGATTTCTTGGCATTTTTTCACAAATTTATTCACATCTATTATTGACAAAAATTACTCTGAATAAAAATAAGACCTACTATTTCAATCTAATTGTCATAGAAATGTTTCCGGATACTGGCATGTATACAAACAATCTAGTAATTTTGGGATACATGAATTACTGATGTTCACATTCATGTATTATTTATTGAAAAAGAAAATCCCTGCTTGTTTGTTTGTTTGTTTGAGAGGGGGGAGAGGTTTAATTGTTTGTTTGATTTTCTTTCTTGAAAAGAAAAACTATAGTTTCTTGCTTGAGTGCTGATGTGAACAGGATGTTTATCTTTTTCAAGTTATACATTTAAAAAGGATCCAAGGAGCAATACAGAAATCACAGTATGAAAATCTTGGTAGAGACCAGCTACAGCTTGACAAAAGACTGATAAAAATATATTTCGTATAGTTTTGACTATTTATTTCCATCATCATCTTTTTATACCAAAACATTCTAATAATATTAATAATATTAAAATCTTTCTTGCTTACAGTATTATATCCCTAGCTAGTCATAATCATCTCACAACTGGCTATGGAGTAAATGCCTGTAATATCAAAGCAAAGGTTATTACTTCAGTTGATGTGCTATCACTGAGAATGGTTTAAAATAAATAAATAAATAAACAAAAGGTTTTGATTTCATGCAACTGTTCTTACCATCTGAAATTCAACAGTAAAAAAGACAAAAATGTAGGATTTTTTTAAAAAATAAGTGAATTTTAACAGAAGATTTTTTATCTGGAATGTTACTTTCTGCTTACTATTAAGGAGGATTTTAAAGCTTGAAATATATTTCTCCTCTGTTGCTTCTTATCTTAATAAACTCCTCATCTTTTTCCCTCAGAAATAATTTATATATAGGACGTTTCCCTCAGCTTTTAGAAGATAGGACCATCTCTTGTGTTTTGCTCTCAGACCTGTGCGCTGTGCTTCTGTACAGACATGATGAAGAATAGTAATAACAAGTAACTTTTTTGAGAAGTACAAGCATATGCAGAGATCCAAAGATCATATTTAGACAATGCAATGTTCAGAACTGCAAAGCTTGAAAGCTACCTGATTGCAGGTCTTAGGTTCTGTTAGGTTATTAGATTGGGATACACAACACCTAGAATGATAAACCATGGGTCAAACAATACTGCTTTTCCCTGTATAAAATAAATCAAATCTCTCTTTGGAACAGGAATTCAGAGGGTGGAACTGTTTCCTGTGTTTCTAGGATAGCTTTTCCTCCTATATATTTTATTTATCTTAGGATGCACAAATGGATAAAGTGAAAGAAATAGAGGAGACAAAGCTCCTCCTGACATCTGAGTTTCCCTATGTTTATGACAAAGTGACTTGATGAGGTGTTCTGGCAGGTGTGATGAGAAGGGTCTTAAGGCCTTCCTAGCTAAGTTCTATTTATCACCACTGTGTAGTCAACATAACAGTTGGAAGATATATTTTTTATTTTTGAGTACCCAAGAGTATTTAAAAAAAAAAAAAAAAAAACTGTTTTGCTAGATGTACAAATGTTCACTGTCTGCTAAATGTTCACTGCCTGCTTTTTGTCAAACAGTTTCTTTTTTCATCAATAGGAAATTGGATTAATAGGTAAATGAATATACTGAAAAACCTTCAGAGTAGCCTGCTGATTTGTTTTTGTAATATAGTATCACTCTGATTGGTGTCCCCTTGATCTGTGAATAGATACAGACAGAGAAAACCATGACACACTATGAAGTAAAAGAAGAAAAAAGAATATTTGATTGTTCCAAAATTTAAAAAGATTCATGGTAAAGATAGAAATCTCTGGATCTGGCAATGTTGTGTCTAAATATTGATAATGTGACTTGCTCAAAGCCATACTTTATCTGTGACCAAATATCAAAGTGAATGGTTTCAGTGTTAGAACAAAGCTTTAACCATGTTGTCATACACAGTTCCATCATCTCCTTCTTATTTTAATAACTCATATTCTAATAATGTAATACCAGTTCAAAATGTGCCTTAATATTGCTATTTTCTTCCGGGGTTGAAAAACTTCATTTTTGATTTCCCAGTGTTTTTGTTGTTGTTGTGATCCCCCCCACACACATTCAGAAGAACACTATATATATTTTTATATACACAAATTGACTTTTATTGTACAATCTGTTCTGGGTTGCTGAAATATTAACATATAAAAGCTGCTGTGAACTGAAATTGTGAAGTTTCACACCACTATTTAAAGCCTGATTTTCACTAACAAAAATATTCCACTAATAGCAGTCTGGGAAGATTGTAGTATGCTTTCTGACACTATGGGGTAATGGTAAGAGTAAGAAAAAAAGACCAGGAAGGAGAGAGTGTTAACTTGCCAAGGTGATCGGCTACGGGGCAGACACGTTCTGCTGCGGAGGAGGGGAGGGATCGAGACAGGCAGGGCTTTTTTGCGGCATCGAGGCAGCCAAGGGAGCCGCCAGGGCCCAGCAGCCCTCACAAGGGAGGCTGACGAGGCGGAAGCAGAGCCAGTAGCGCCCCCTTCCTGGCCGCTCAAATGCAGCGCCTAGGGAGCGCAAGTGACCAGGAGCACGGTGAACAATACGGGCAAACAGGGCGGGGCTCGTCAGAAGGGCAGGGCGTGGCAATTTGCGCCGGCAGGGCGAGCAGGGAGGGCTCCTCGCCACTCTTTTGCAGCAGTCTTTTCCTTTGGTACTTGTAACCAACTTGCGAGGAACCTGGCCATGGTGTCAACCAGGCATAAACCCATGGCCTCCACATGTCTTGTGGCTTCTCCAGCCACAGAGAGAAGACTCTGGGAAACACGTGGCCATCCAGGTCTCAGGCTGCAGGGTGTGCCTGAGTCTTCTGTTGGTATCTGACAGCAGCAGCAAGGGGTATGCCTGTGGGAGGTGTGCCCAGATGGTGCTTAGCCAGGTGGCAGAGCTTTGGGAGAAGATGAGCACGTTCAGGAGCATCAGGGAGTCAGAGAGGGAAATTGACTGGTGGAGGTGTACTCTTCCCTCTCTCGAAGCCTCACAGCCTGCCACAGCACAAGTGTCTCACGAGCCTGCCACAGCACAAGTGTCTCCTGCTATGCAGAAGACAGAAGTTCCCTCATCCAGCCATGCAGTAAGAGGAGACCTAGGCGAAAGGGGGGAATGGAGACAGGTTCCTGTTTGGGGTGGTAGGCGAGCCCTGTCCCTGCCCACCTCACCTTCCCATCTACCCTTATATAACAGGTATGAGGGTCTAGAACACGACAGTCAGAACAATGAAGTACACGAAAGCCCATCCCAGTTGGAGAGGGTGTCTAAGGCAAGGCAACCTACCCCCTGCATTACTACATCATCTGTCAAAAAAAAAAAAAAAAGAAGGGTTATTGTCATGGGGGGCTCCCTTCTAAAAGGGACTGAGGGCCCAATATGCTGGCCAGACCCAACCTACAGGGAAGTCTGTTGCCTCCCTGGGGCTCGGGTGAGAGACTTTGCTAAGAAAGTCAAGTGCCTGGTACGGCCCACTGACTACTAGCCGCTACTGGTCTTTCAGGCTGGTAATGATGAGGTAGCAAAGAGAAGTCTGAGAGAAATCAAAAGGGACTTTAGGGCTTTGGGGCAACTACTTAAAGGACCAGGGGCACAGGCTGTGTTTGCCTCTGTCCTTCCGATAGGGGGGATCGATACTGACAAGCAGGCTCGTCACATCAACATATGGCTTTGGGACTGGTGCAACTGGCAGAACTTTGGATTTTTTGATCACGGAAAGGTCTATGCTAGACTAGGTCTGATAGCACCAGATGGGATGCACCTCTCTCAGAGAGGGGTAAGGATTTTTGGTCAGGAGTTGGCAGGGCTGATAGATAGGGCTTTAAATAGAGTCGAAGGGGGAAGGGGATAAAACCAGGCACACTGGTGATGAGTTAAGGGATGGTACTCTAGAATCAGAGAGACTGTGTGCCAGTGAGGTCCTTCAATCAGCTCTACAAGGTGCTGCATGTAGGGATGCGCATTTGAAGTGCTTCTACACAAACACATGCAGTATAAGGAATAAAATGGAAGAGCCAGAAGTCTTGGCCCAGTCCCACAGCTACGACATCATCAGTATAAGCAAAACCTGGTGGGATGAGTCCTGTGGCTGTTGTGTTGCAATAGATGGTTACCAACCCTTCAGGAGGGACAGGCAGGGTAGACGAGGTAGGGGGTGGTGATATATGTGAAGCATGGGCTGGACTGTGTGGAACTTCAGGTTAGTGATGGCAAAGTTGAGAGCCTCTGGGAAAGGATTAAGGGATGAACAAATAAAGGGGATGTCATTGTGGGAGTCTATTACAGACCACCTGTCCAGGACGACAATGCCGATGAATTATTCTTTGCGGAAGTAAGAGATGCCTCAAGATCAACTCCTTTTGTCCTTATGGGGGATTTCAACTTGCCAGACATCAACTGGGATCACCACACGGCTGACATGAACAAGTCCAAGAGGTTCATAAAGCACCTAGATGATAACTTCTTGGTGCAGGTGCTAAGGGAGCCAACTAGGAAAGGTGCCCTCCTTGCTGGAGAACAGAGAGGGTCTTGTGGGGGACATGGCAATTGGTGGCCGTCTCAGTCATAGTGACCATGAAGTGGTTGAAGTTAGAATTTATGGTGACAGAAGGAAAACTTCCTCCAAAACTTCAGCCCTGGATATGGGGAAAGCAGACTTCAGGCTGCTCAGGGAACTAGTCAGCACGGTCCCCTGGGAAACTGCTTTTGAAGGCATTGGCATCCATCAGTGCTGGTCAGTCTTTAACCACTGCCTCCTAAAAGCAGAAGACCAGGCAATTCCAAAATACTGGAAGTCAGGCACGCTGGGCAGAAGGCCGGCCTGGCTGACCAGGGATCTTCTACTGGAGCTTAGACGAAAAATGAAAGTGTATGGCTGCTGGAAGGAGGGTTGGGCGACGAGGAAGGAACACAGGGATGTTGTTCATGTTTGTAGGGAGAAAATTCGTGTGGCCAAAGCCCAAATAGAGTTGAAGCTGGCCATGTCTGTGGGAGACAATGAAAAAGGCTTTTTTACATATGTGAATGGAAAAAAGAGAACCAAAGAAAACATAGGTCCGCTACTTGACGGGGAAGGTCTCCTCACAGACAATGACATAGGCAAAGCAGAGAGGTTTAATGCCTTCTTTGACTCTGTCTTCAATGCTGATGATGGGCTTCAGGACCCAGGGTGCCCTGAGCTGGAGGACCATGATGGTGGGAATGACAAACTCCCAACTGCCCCTGAACATGTGCGGGATTTGCTACTCCACCTGGATCCCTACAAGTCCATGGGTCCAGATGGGATTCATCCCAGGGTGCTTAAAGAGCTGGCTGACGTCATCGCGGGACCTCTCTCAATTATTTTTCAATGATCTTGGGAATCTTGGGAATCTCTGGATAGGTCCCGGTAGACTGGAAGCTGGCAAATGTGCCAATTTTCAAGAAGGGTCAGAAAGAAGACCCAAGCAATTACAGGCTTGTCAGTCTCACATCAGTGCCTGGTAAAATTATGGAGAAGATGATTCTTGAAGTTATTAAAGCGCACCTGGGGGACAGTGCACTCACTGGTCCCAGCCAACATGGGTTCAGGAGGGGTAGGTCCTGCCTAACAAATTTGATTTCCTTTTATGAGAAGATCACCCATCTAGTTGACCAAGGGAAACCAGCTGATGTGATCTTTTTGGACTTCAGCAAGGCTTTTGACATGGTTTCCCATAGGATCCTACTGGACAAAATATCCAGCATACAACTAAGCAAAAACATCATAAAATAGGCGAGCAATTGGCTGACAGGCAGGGCTCAAATGATTGTGAGAAATGGGGCCACATCAGGCTGGCAGATGGTCACTAGTGGGGTCCCTCAAGGTTCCATTTTAGGGCCAGTCCTCTTCAATGTTTTTATAGATGATTTGGATGTAGGACTAGAAAGTGTTTTGAGCAAATTTGCCGACGACATCAAACTTGGAGGAGTTGTGGACTCGGATGAGTGTGAAAAGGCCTTGTAGACAGATCTGGAGAGGTTGGAGAGCTGGGCAATTACCAACCACATCAAGTTTAACAAAAGCAAGTGCTGGGTCACTTGGGACAGGGCAACCCTGACTATACATACAGACTGGGCAACGAGACACTGGAGAGCAGCCCCACAGAGAGGGATCTGGGGGTTGTGGTTAACAGCAAGTTGAATATGAGCCAGCAGTGTGCCCTGGCAGCCAGGAGGGCCAACCGTATCCTGGGATGCATCAAGCACGGCATTGCTAGTCGGTTGATGGAAGTGATTGTCCCACTCAACCCTGCACTGGTGCAGCCTCACCTTGAGTACTGTGTGCAGTTCTGGGCACCACTGTACAAAAAGGACATTAAACTGTTGGAGAGTGTCCAGAGGAGGGCAATGAAGATGGTGGAGGGCCCAGAGGGGAAGACTTCTGAGGAGCAGCTGAGGTCACTGGGCCTGTTCAGCCTGGAGAAGAGGAGGTTGAGGGGGGACCTCATCACGGTCTACAGCTTCCTCACGAGGGGGAGTGAGAGGCTGGTGAGGCTTCGTGCTCAGTGAGAACGTGGAAGGCTGTTCTGAGTTTTCCAAGCATTGTTTGGAAACTAGTGAGACTGAAGCAGACTGTAAGAAAACCAAAGCAGACCCAGACTGGAGAGAAGGAGGAATAAACCCACACTCCGAACAGCATACTGCTGGTGAATACCTCAAGATGCTGGTGACTTGCTGAAATACTCCCTTACCACCTTCCACGAGGGAGACTGAAACTGTCACTCTTAGAACTCAGAGGTGTGGGTAAAATATAAAACTGGAGAAACAGGGTAAATACTAGGAAGATTTTTATTTTTGTTTGTTTGTATTTTAAAAGAAATCTTAATATCATTAATATATCTTTATGTTAGTTTGGATAAAGAGTGTTAATATTACTGTAACTTTGGTTGATAACTATTCTTTTTTGATTACACTGAAAAAACAGTAATTGGACTATGAATAAATTATAGTTGTATATAGTTAGTGTGTTTCCTTCTGTCTAAAAGGCAAAAACTTGCAGACACCCCACTCACAGTCTTCATTCACACATGCACAGCCTTCCATGGTTCCTCCTTACCTGCTATGATGGGTTTGGACATTTGCTACTGCAGGGTCTCAACATTAAATTGGTTAACTCTATTTATTTTACCTGATACACTGTTGTCTGTCCGTTCTCCCACTGGTACTTCATTTGGTTGCTCAGTGCTTCCACTACAATGTGACTGACATAGTAAAGGCCAACAGTACCTTCATCCTCAGTGCATGGCACCAGGCATTTCTTGTGGCCTAAGACCTCTACGGCTATGCCCTTCTGTATAATGACTCCAGAATGTTGGAGCTATACCCATGGCCTACCTCTACCATGGTCACAGCAACTCGTCTCACACTACTGCTGGGCCACCAGTCACACCAGTTTCTCTGTTAATTCTCTGTTTGGTAGTCCTGTTGCCACATTACTCTGGTCACTGGTGCTCTGAAGCAGCAGCTATGTAAGTTCTCCCCATACAACAAGAACCTGTCACTCTCTTACTGGTAAGACAACAGAGTCTGAAGGTGTTCTCACTCCCAGGCAGAAAACAGCAATTAGAAGCAGAACACCAGCTATGTGCGTGAAGAATATATAACCCCAGTGGACCCCTGCTGGTCCCTGTGCAAAGTGTTCATTAGTTCACTGAAGGATGTGGTAGGATAACATTCTCCTCCTCAGCTGAGGGGCTGAGGATAAGGACTTCTCATAACAGTTTCAGAAAGTTCTTACTTTTAAAAATATTTAAGAAAGAGCAGCACAATGTAATGGATTTGAAATTTGAATGGTATATAAAATGAATGTATTAATTCTTTCTGTCTTTGTG